>JAVGVS010000018.1:3766644-4358631 GCA_032718565.1 Distichodus sexfasciatus | reverse complement strand
GCATTGCTCTGCTCTCTCTCTTTCTCTCTCTCTCTCTCTATCTGTACAGACTCACAGTAATTAATTACAGCAGGGTTTGTTAAAGAGGCCACGTTTGTGCATGTTACCACGACAACGACAGCATCACTTCCCAATATAAACAGAAGTTTTTTGTGTGCCTTTTTTTCATGTAGACATGAAATGAATCAAACTTTTCCGGTGCAATTTGGGCAATTTGAGAAGGCAAACAGGAGAATAGAAAAAAAGTGAGACACACTCATCATCACCCGAGAGTCGGTGTTTAGTGTGGGAAAGGGTGTGTGTGTGTGTTGGCAGGTTGATGGGTATTCTTGAGGACCTGATTATCCCACGGGCGTTCGAATCTTGGATAAATGAACGCACTCTGAACGTCCTATGTGTTTTTTTTGCGTTTTGTAGCTGCCCTTGATTGACTTCAGTGAGGTTGACATTGACGCTGGTTTGACACTATTTAACGCCAACCTGCAGCCCAATTTGTAATTTCATGTGTTTACCTGTGGGGGCAGTAATCAGGCTGTCCAAAGTGTTTACCTGTGTAAAATTAAATATATTATTTTTTTTAATATATATAAAATAAATATAAATATATTTATATCACCTACTGAAGCGCATAATAGTAATACTAAACTAATTTAACGGAATCATGGGATATATTCAGTCCTCCAGGACGTCAACCAAACGCCATGTGAACGCAGTAGCAACGCTTTCTTTGCGCTCGTCTGGGTTTCGGCAGAAATTGGCGCCTGGAAAACTTTGCATGCAGCGTTTATTTGACGCCATCCGAGCGCGCAGCCGACCGAACGCAGGTCACGAACGCCCGTGTGGACGCTCTGATTCACTCCAATGAGTAGAAAAATGTTTAGTCTGCGCTCACCTGACACCACCAACACCAGAAAAAATGCCTGAGTCTGACGTCCGCGTCCGGACTAGGCCTAAAACTCTCTGTGAGAACATTTTTGTATGTGAGGGTCATAAGGACCCTCATAAGGCAATAAAGGGTTTAGTTTTAGTTTTGATGTGAAAAAGCTAAAAGCGTTAAAAGATTCGTTTTTGTGTCACAGCACAGCACACAGTGCACCACAGTGAAATGTGACCTCTGCATTTGACCCGTCCATGAAGGAGCAGTGGACAGCTGACATGGGGGCAGTGCCTGGGGAGCAGTGTACCTTACTCATGAGTACCTCAGTGGTACTTTTACCGGTCCGGGACTCAAACCTGCGACCTTCCGATCACAGGACCAACTCCCTTATCGTTACGCTACCATCTGCCCCTGTGAGCTTAGTGCTAGCTGTTGCTCTACTATTATTTATATTTAGATCTAGTAAAATGGTTGAATTTAAACACACTATTGAGAAAAACAAGTGTCATTGATGTGTTAAGGTCACATGACACACCCATGGGGTCACATGACCCCCTAATATCTCTCTCTCTCTCTCTCTCTCTCTCTCTCTCTCTTCACACCTTCTGATCCAATACAGCCACAAACTTCCTCACAAAACGAGCCCCTTTATCAGAGCCGTCGCTTGTGTGTGTGTGTGTGTGTGTACCGTGCCAGGATTTCAGCACAAAGAACCCCGTGTTGGAGCTGATTCTCTCTCTCTCTCTCTCACCCTCCCTCCCTTTCTTTCTCCTTCTCATTTTGGTGTGTGTGTGTGTGTGTGTGTTTATGTGTGCGTGCATGTGCCAGATGGCTGCTTATAATGAAATGGAATTTTTTTTTAAAGCAGACATACCACAAGGGAGAGATGCAACAAGCATTAAGTCCTGTAGAGCTCGGGATGCAGACCGGGAGATCAAACTCTGCCCCGCTGCCCT
The DNA here is from genome assembly GCA_032718565.1 of Distichodus sexfasciatus. NCBI lineage: Eukaryota > Metazoa > Chordata > Actinopteri > Characiformes > Distichodontidae > Distichodus > Distichodus sexfasciatus. Next base: position 4,356,798 of record JAVGVS010000018.1, on the reverse strand, counting down.
CCCTGAAAGAGCTGATCTGAGCCCGGGCTCCATCTCTCACTCTCTCTCTCTCTCATCCGCTCTTCTCTAGCCGGCCGGACCGCGCTCCCTCACACACCGCCAACATTAGCACACAATAAAGGCCAGGGCCCTTTGCTTCCAGCTAATAAATCAAGCCATTCACGCCAGATTCCTGTGCAACTTGCGAGAGAGCAATTGATTCTGCTCGGCGGAACGGCAGTGGTGGTTGAGAGAGAGAGAGAAAGAGAGAAAGGGAGAAAATGCTGTTTGTCAAGAGAGACAGTCATTCAGTCCTCATACAGCATGAATTATTGAAAGGGGGGATGGAGGAGAAGGATGAGACACAGGGAGAGAGAAACAGAAGGATGACAGGAGGTGTACGAGCAGCCGAGGAGACATATCACAGAGATGGACAGAGGGAGGGAGAGAGAGAGAGAGAGAGAAAGGGTGAGGTGGAGAGAGAGAGAGAAACAAACCGTGGCAGCCTGCTGTCTATCTCCTGCTTTTTGCTTTCTGCAGCATGGCTTTTCTTCCTTTTTTCCTCAGTGGCTGCATGCCATGTTCCCCATTTGCTACGGGCCCTTCTCTTAAAAGTGCCCATCTTCCAGCAGGCCACTGAGGCTGGCCATATGTGTGTGTTGTTCGGGGTGTAAACACGAGGATAACTTTGGGAGACTAAGTGTTGCTGGCTTGTTTGTGCTGTTTGCCCAAAGGGTGTAATTTAAGCTTTTAAAAAAGTTAAAGCTGTCGCTTAAAAGTGGTTTCAACAAACAATCAACCAAAATACAGGTAGTCCCCGAGTTGCGCTGACTTGACCTGACTGAGGAGTTTCCGTTCTTTCGGTGACAAAAGCGATACGACAAAACGGCACAAGACGTTGGGGTGTAGCTGGCTGGGGTGTACGGATCTCCCGCCCTTGTGAGGCGCCAGCGATGGACAGAGTTCAGTTGTCTCTGTGTTAGAGGCAGTATTTACTTCTGTGTTTTTTGGTGTTTTCAAGTCACGACAAGGTCATCGGAACGCATCTCCATTGTAAGGAGGGGTCCACCTGTATTTTTAAGTGAGTGATTCTCATTGTGAACACACCACAGCTCAGTTGTTGCACCACAACAAAATTTGACCCTGGGGAGTAGTGCATGGGGAGAGTGCCTTCCTCATGAGTATTTTGTATTAGTTATATAGTTTTGCCGTACTGCAAAAAAGCTGCTGGAAAAGCTACAGCATTTTAAAAGTCGTTTGGCTAGTCCTAAGCTACTGAAAAAAGTAGTTAAGTTAGTAGTGTTGCTACGTTTAGTTAACTGTTCTTCAACACAGTGTATTAGTAATTAGGGCAGTTGGTCACGTAACGGTTACGGAGTTGGCCTCGTGATCGGAGGGTCGCCGGTTCAAGTCCAGCCAAAAAGCTGATCGATGCTCCTTCACGAATGGATCAAGTTGTAGTCAAGACCACCTAAACTGAGACTAAGTCCTGACCGAGACCAGAGTGTGTCGAGACCGAGACAAGACCAAGACTCTGAAGAGCCGAGGCCGAGACTGGACGAGTGCAAGTTTTACACCACATGACAAATATGTGAAACAAATAAGCCAAAGCAACATTAAAGATGTTTATTCAATATTTCTCTTTTACATATCTATAATGAGGAAACCAGTCATGAGTCATTATGTTTTTGAAAGTGCATAAATCAATCTTCAAAACGGTACCTATATCGAATGAATGGGACGACATATGACTGAGATATCAACATTCAAAGGAGTCGGGTTTCTCCTGTCACGCCAAGTGAGAAACGGAGAAATCTGCCTTTGAAGTTGACTATCGCCGTAGCACTCACAGACGCTTGGTGCGGTCGCGGCTACGTTTGCATTTACGGTAGCCTACGCTGCATTCACAGCCACACGGATAGCCTACCTGCGTTAGGTTAACTGAACTCGGGAGACGAAGATGGATTCCGGAGAAATATCTTCACGCTAGTCAACCAGTGGATTTACCGTAAATATTGAAGTAGAGCGGTCAAAACAGAAACTTTTAACATTCTGCTGGAATTGAATTCCTCACCTCAAGAAAGTCACGTTTTTAGGATGGAAAGGGTAAGTTTTTCAGCAAAAATTTATTCACAACAGTACAGTATAGACCTTCCACTGTTTCAAAACACTACAAACAAAAAATCCAAAATTTTACCCCACGCAACATAAACGCTCGTTTTTCTCGGAAATCTCTGTTGCGACAAGCGACTGATTTTGCCGTGGAGGGTCACATTTGTTAAACTCAATCCAAAGTAACACTCCTCAAGACCAAACTCACCCCCAAAGATAAGGGGTAGCTGCTAAACACCACACAACATGGCCTGAAAATCAGTTTAAAGTACAGTTTGGTTACATTTTAGACACATGAGAGATGCAACATTCTGTGACCTAAACGTGCACAAAGTTTAGATCTCATTACAATGCCCCCTCTACTAATGAAGGTGAATGATGTGAAGGGGCGGGGCAGGTAACCACGGTCGCCAGTAACGTCATTGGTTGCACTTGAAGTGAGAAGTTACCCAGTCAGCTCATTAATAATAATATTCTCAGAGTCGTGGTCTCGGTTGGTCTCAAAATAAAATCCGAGTCCTTTTTGTCTGAATCCAGGATAAAGCCGAACACAAATACGGCCGAGTCTGAGACAAGACCGGGACTTTCAAAAACCGGTCTCGAGTACTGCAACACTAGGTGCACTGTGTGCTGTGTTCACAACAGCATTTTTATTAAAAGAACACCAAACAGCTGTTGTGGTCAAAATAACTGTTTATATAATTACAATGAACCTTGTGAGGAAAGACTATATAAAATTCACATTTTTAAAAAGAGGGAATTCTTCACGTAAGATTCACATCGTCTTTTTGCTTTCTTCTCTCAAGGTCAGGGTCAGAACTCTAAACCACTCTAAGCCTCTCGTCCTTCTCAGTTTTATTCCTCCTAGACGCTCAACAATTGAATGCATTTATCAGATCAGATCCTGACATCGTGGTGTAGAGACGGCTCCGGCAGCTCTAAAAGCTATAGCCCTGTTCTCTGAAGACTAAATGTTTTGGGGTGGGAGGTGGGGGTGGGGGTTGGGAGGTCACAGTGGCCACATTTGGTGTGTAACGCTCTAGACATGTTTTTGGGCTGTGGTTTTTGGTCCGGAGGAGGTTTCCTGTGGCTTGTTTGGGTTGTGCTGTGTGTGTTTGGGAGTTAGCAGGTTTAAATCTTGGCTGTTTGGATTTGGCCTGTGTATTGTGGCTTGTTGCAGACTCAGGCGTTGCTGTCTGGTTGTGCTGTACGCTGCGGTTGTGAACCGGGGTCCCGGCGGTGTGATCGGCGGCGGAGGAGGATGGTTTCGGCGGCGCTGATGGAATCCTGTGGTTACTTGGCTGGAGTATTTAATTATAGTGCTAATTCCAGACTACCCCAGCAGGTTTACCTGTACTAGACACTGATTTTCATCACGTTCCCAACGTGTGTGTGTGTGTGTGTTGTTCAGTGTGTGTACATGTCCAATCACCACGATGTTATCAAGCAGCTCTTTCTTTCTCCTTCCTGCACTGGAGGGGGGTGAAACTCACTCCTCCTGGCTAAACCCAGATGAGCAATTAGAGTGCAGGGGGCCGGCCAGAGCGGCTAAAACAGACACAGGCCTAAAGACATGAAGAGCAGCTGGCTAGCAGCAGAGCAGCATCAGCAGCAGCGAACCCTGGAGATCAGCTCAGACCCTGACATGTACTTTAATATGTGGAGAGACAGAAGCCCAGGGATCCTCATTATCGATCCGCAAACGCCGCTTCATTCACTCCCCTTAAGTTAGATGTTGCCATAACAACACTTGAAAGGCGCAATTTAGGGGCTTCTGGGAAGGGGCTTTCTCCTGGGACAGACCATGCGATCTCTGTGGGGGAGGAGGAGGAGGAGGAGGAGGATGGGGGGAGTGGGGGTGGGGTCGGACGAAAAGATTTGGCTGTCAGTTAGCAGGTGAGTGTTGTGGAGAGTTACTGAAGGTGATGGAAGACGGGGTAAAGTGGTGAATGTGAAGAAGGAGACGATGAAATGGGGAATTTTCCTCTGGTAAGTTGGGGTGGAAAAGGAGTTGGGGAAGTTGTGAGTAAGGGTGTGGAGGAGAAGATGTTTGGTGAAATCGGACGATGGAGATGGTGGTGGAGAGAGTGAAATTGGAAAACATGGTGGATTTGAGTGGAATCGGGAGGAAGTGGTGAATTTAGGCTGGTTTATGGTGAAGTGGTGTTTTATGAGTGGGTGGTGATGGAAAACGGGTTAAAAGGGTGAATTTAAGTTAAGAACTCGATGGTAGAGTCATTTATATTCTGGTGGAAAGGAAATGGTGAATGTGAGTAAGTGAAAGTGATTATTTGTCACAGTGCACCAAAACAAAATGTGACCTCTGCATTTGACCCATCCGTGAAGGAGCAGTGGGCAGTTAACATGGGCAGCGCCTGTGGAGCAGTGCTTGGGGACGGGACCTTGCTCATGAGTACCTCAGTGGTAACTTCACTGGTCCGGGGTTCAAACCGGTGACCTTCTGATCATGGGGCGAACACCCTGCCGTTACGCCACCAACTGCCCCTGTGGAGTAGAAGCCGATAAAATGGTGAAATTGTAAATACGATGGAGAGCGGATCTGGGAATTTGAGTGAAAAGGTATCAGGATGAAATGGTGAATCTGAGAAAAGAAGACTGGGTGAAAGTGTGTCTTATGAGTGTGTGCTGATGGAAGAAGGGTCGAAGTGGTGAATTTAAGTAGATGATGAAATAGTACATTTAGATTTGTAAAGACGACTGGGTGAAATGGTGTTTAATGGGATGGTAAATGCTGTAAGGTGCTGTAAAGTGGTAAATTTAAGTGAAGAACTAAATTTGTGTCGGGTTGGAGACGAAGACAAAGAAAAATGGTGATGGAGAGATTGCGAAATTGCGAATATGATATAAAATGGAACGTCTCACTTTCAGAGAACAGGGGGTCATGATAAAAAGGTGAATTCAGGTTGGGAATAAGACTGGGTGAAGTGGTGAATTCAGCTGGAGATGTGTTGATGGCTTTGAAGATCTGTTTCCGTTGAATGGATCTAGATCTGCTCGTGAAAGCTCGGCTTTAGAAGTGGATTAGGGAGGTGGAGAGGAAGTCTGTGTGTGCCAACGTGCATCTCGCGCTGGCAGACTTGAAGGCTGCCAGCTGGTCAAATATCTGTTTTGAGTTTGTTTTCCAAAGACCTGCTACAGCTGAGAAGAGATGAGAGATTTTTTTCCCCACCAACCTATCAGACGGCTGTCAGGCGGCACACTCGCCCAACCTCACAGCAGAGCGCACTTCTCCAACTCATCCACTAGATGGCACACTTTCATCCCGAGCTTGGGTAGAAGAGCGCACGGGGAGTTAGCTGGAAACTTTCACACACACACACATCTCTTTGTTAGTTTTCCTAAAAAAAACTAATTTAACATTAATTCTCTAAATAAGTGCCCTATTTGTTTAAGGGTTTGAACAGCGAGAGAGGAGAGGGATTCGGACCCCGGAGACGAGGTGTGTGTGTGGATGATCCGCAGATGGATTTATTGTTGTCAGCAGTTCTGATGGAGCCCATTATGCTGTATGCATAATTCACAAACACAAATATGGCTGTTGACAAGAGCAAAAGCATATCATTTCCATGTCTGTGCGGCGGGGCTAAATTCAGGGCTGGGAATTAGTTTGGAGATTAATTAACAAAGCCTCGCCCCTCCCCTGCCTTCTCACTCTCATCAACAGCGTTTTCACTCCGACTTGCCCTGGTGACTCGTGCACCGCCGAGACCCTCGCTATCACAACCTGGCCCGGGTTGCGGCTTTTTTCCGCCACGTTCTTCTGCACAGGCCTGATGTTGTTCGGGGAGCACAAGAAGAAAAGCATTAACTTGGGGTTACACAAAACTTATGTACGTTGGGTGTGTGTTCAGGTCAGTATGTGTGTGAGAAGGTGTGTGTGTGTGTGTGTGTGTTCAGGCAGTAGGACTCTTGTGTACACAGACCTCTCTACTGTGCTGGATTATCCCCTCATACCCGGGGTTTCTTTACACGACCATGTCTCTGAAACCTGCCCGTGGCTTATGGTGCTGTCTTTGTGTCTCTACTTCCATCTCATCTCTCTCTCTCCGTCTCTCTCGCTCCCTCGCTCTCAGAAAAAAGTGCATTTCCCAGTAGCTAGGCAGTAGGGCTGTGGTATTAGCATGTTTGCCTTGAAGAAAGCACTGTGGGGCTTTGGGAAAGTTTACTCATATGAGTTGAAAGCGGCGAGGGGCGGGAGGGGGTGGTGCTCTAATTGTGAGCAAATACTCCCATGGCTTTGAGGCAGAGAGAAGGAGAGTGTGTGTGTGTGTGTGTTTGAGAGAGAGAGAAAAGAAAGAGAAAGCGAGGGACGCAAAGACAGATAGACGTGCGGAGGGAGAGACATCCGATAGAAAACGTACAGCTAAATGCTGCATGTGTGTGTGTGTGTGTGTGTGTGTTCTCTATGGGTTCCTCTCCTGGCCTATAGAAGTCATAATGGCATTTTAATGTAATGATGTAATGTTGGCTTTGTGGAGCGGGGGCTGCGTCGGGGGGACGGAGGGATGGATGGATAGATACATAGATAGATAGATGGATAGACGGATGGATGGATGGCGGGCCCAGCTCTGTGTTGTTGTGTCTTTCTCTCCCGTTGTTTCACTGGCTCGGCTCCAGGATGCTGGACAGGACTCCACAGCAACGGACAGCTCTCCAGAAAAAAAGAAAACAAACCCTCACCCAATTTCCACTTTGTGTTCCTCGCTCACTGCTGCTCCACTCCACAGAATGTGCTGTTTTCTCACAGCGAAGAGAACGGGGAGAGCGAAGAGACACACACACACACACACACACAGATATTAAATCAAATACCTTCTTAATACAAGCACCAAGTCAGCAGCTCCGGGTTTACTAGATAAAGTAACTTTTCTCTCCTGCCAACGAATGTTTCCTCAGAAACGGAACAGATCCATACATGCTGTGGTCATGATGATCGACTGCAGACTGTGTTTTAACAGAGCATGACGCTATAGGGTGACAGTAAGACCAACATCAGTATTCAAAAGTACATATAGAAGTCTTTGTATTTAAATACCCAAGCCAGAATCTGTGCTTTCCAGTAAACTACATCTAACAGCGCAGTATATATCGGCAACGCTGTGAGAGGAAATGTCTCGGCTGCTTGTGTGTGTGTGTGTGTGTATGTGTGTGTGTGATGTGATGTTCCCTTGCCGTGCTGTTGTGGAAGGCCCAGGGGAATTCCTGTCTCACCTGCTGTTTTGAGGGAGTCTGGAGAAACAGTTGCACAGTCCCCAGAGGAGCGGCGAGATATAGCATTAAACGAGTGCGCTCCCACCATCATCACATCTCGTGATCTGCCCGTCTCGTTCGCCGCACCCTGCTGCAGGTTCTGCTGTCAGAAATCCTCAGAGGAAATCCGAGCAACACCAAAAAAGTATACCTGGATCCTGTCTCCTATTTACTAACTGCATCACACATTTCCCTGACTGCCTGGTTATGTAGTTGTGACTGGTGCCAGTGTTTTGATTTTATTTCATGCACACTGTATACACTACTGCATTATTTTAGGCGGGGAATTTGGCATCGGTGCACGTTTTTAGATGCAGAGCAACTCCACACATTTCTGGTAATTGTCAGAAATAATGAATGATTGTAACTGGCAAATTTTAACAATGCATTTTGTGCAGTATTTATTTAAATGAGGAGATTTTAAAGGCGTACTCCACAACAAATTAAAGAAAGGACAAAAAGGTTGCCATCAACATTCATATTAGCATCCCTGAGTACATTTACATTTACACCATTTAGCAGATGATCTTATCCAGAGTGACATACCGTGTTTTATGGTCCACGACTGTCTGTAAAGCTAGACTTAAATCATTAAAACTAAGCTACTACCGGCTAAGTTACACACTTTGACAAATCCTGTTAGAGAAAAATGAAGTTAGTGCACAGAGAACAAACATACATATTAGTGCGTTAGTGTTTTTTACAGTAAGTATGAAGGGTAATTAGTGCCCCAGATACTTCGTGAAGAGGTGTGTCTTAAGACAACGTTTGGAGACAGCAAGGACCTCAGCAGTTCTTACGGCAGGAGGAAGTTTGGCTAACTGTATTCCGTTACACTTACAGTTTAAATAGATGGTAATGGGAATAGAGTTAAAATAATGGATTACATGAGAGTATTTTTCTGTTTCACATGTTTATCCTCTCTCTAATAAATTACAGCAATGCCATTTATTACCGGAAGCCCCTCAAAAACTGCAGTTCTGACTAGTGGTCTGTTGGAGTTTAACTGTAGTTTAGTTGATAATGTTATTTTAAACGCCTCTCTAATGGACTTGAAGCATAGTAGTGCATAGCTGTAGTGTGGTTGATATTTTGCCATAATCTATATTAAAGGTGCTGTGTGGCTAACAATGGTCGAAAGAAAAGACGACAAAAGTCCCCATTAGCTTTCACATTAGCACCTTTGAGTAAAGATTCCCTATTTACAAGACACCCCAAACATCCCCCCCACCCCCACCTCATCTTTCCTTCCGCTCCCCCCCACCGGTTTCTCTCTAAACTTCTTTTAGTTAGAGAAAGTGAGAGTGAGAGAGAGAGAGAGAGACGCACTCCGCAGATTTCAGCTCGACAATTAAAGTGAAAGGGCCGCGGTGTGGGGCAGACTGGCGGTGGCCGCCACTGCGCCATTCATCACCGGCCTTTTTACATTGACCTTGACACCCACTTCATTAGAATAAAGATTGTCTAGCATTTACGTTACATTGTTCCCTCGCGCCCAGACCCCATGCAAATTCCTGCTCAGCCGGAGCGCCGGCGAGTCTGTCAGAGGTCATCTGCATTAAATGATTGCCGCTATTTTCCGCTAAGTCTTTTCATTCGTCGCATCCCGGCTCAGGAACGTAGTGCCGGTTGCCCGTACTGCTGCTGCTGCTGCTGCTCATGGCCTAAAGCCGCACAGGCAGAGCGCCACATTTGGGGGAAATAACAGGTAAAAGATTAGATAAAGAAATAGCAGTAAAAGAAAGTAGTTATGGAAGGGATGGGAAACTTTCTCCTCCGCTCTCTTTGCATCATGTACACCTCTTTTGTGCGTTTGTTTGGGGTGCTGCGGAAGTGCTGCGGAACTCTTGTAATTGTTCTGTTTTTTCTTTTTCTTTCTTCTTCTTCTTCTTCTTCTTCTTCTTATTATTATTATTATGTGTTTGACGTTTTTTCCCTACAAAATGGATTGTGCAGCTGAAACCGTGAGTTGCAGAGAGCTGAAACTTTCATTTTGAAACACGTTTTGACCTCTAACTCTCAAACCGTCTGGCCTAGAGTGAACATTCTTGCTTTATCTGATTCTTTGACTTAAGCCAAACAACTTCCTAATTGGGACTATGGATTTCCCTTTTTGATATTTTCAGCTAATTTGCATAATATGCTAAACAAACTTTTGCAACCTCCTCTTGGCCAATTAGCCGATTAAGGCAAATAAGGTTTCAAATGAATCTGTAGACTTTGCCTGATATCGTAACATGAGGCTTTTTTGGGATTTCACAAAGGGGCAGCTAAAATTAGCAAATTGATTGCAGTGGGGCCTGGCTTCTTTTGGTTAAACAGTCCTGGCTGGCGTCAGTGATGCCAGTTGAACTATAGGGGGTGCTGTACATGCTAAATGTCTACTGTATATCTCATACAATTTTGATAAATTTTGATTTTGCTGAAATTTGGTATAAACAATCAAAACTAAGATATGGTACTAAGATATACAATGTTACTATTTGAACAATAGGAAACAGTAAATATGGAATATAGTGCTTAAAATGCTACATGCAGCCCAAACTGCTGCAAACCAAGCTAAAACTTGGTCAATAAATAGGGACGGTGTGCTGGCAGACTAGGTCTGATGTCGTAACGGAAAGCTTTTCGGTGACTTTTTGCCAATTTTGACTTCTGACTCGCTGACTCCTTTTACTGCATCAGCTGCTTTTTCTGACTTTTGCTTGGACCCCGCTTATTGCCACTTGCAGCTATATTTCATTTGTTGTTTCTATATCGGAAAAAAAAGTTTCTCTCCTCCTCACTTTCGTACCCTCTCATGCCGGTGCCCCAAATTTATCTCCATTATTATCCCATCAGTCAAGAGCAGGCGGCCTGTGCTCTGCAGCAAGCTGAAGGGGAAGGAAAAGTATTCCTGAACCATTCTGTACTATAGATATAATTAGAATTAAATTATTAATGAGGGATACTTAAAAAAGATTGTTTTATGATTCCCTATTAGTGAATTTGCTATTCATTTTAATATTTGTCATTTGATTTATATGCCGGATAATGCTATACAGGCCTGATTAACAATGCATGGCCTATGTAATATGATTTTCAGTTAATGCAAATGGAATAAGATGGAAGAAAGCAAGCGATTCAAATTCCCTAAAGTAATTTACTCCACTGGTTCTGCCTGTTTTAAATGACGTTGCACGTTTTAATTTTCCCTCTCTTCTCAAAGGTTGCAAATTTATACTCCTTGAGCCGGGGCCGCCGTTCATTTACATGGAAAATTGCTTCAAAGTTTTCATATCTGTCACTTTCACACCTATTTGCGTTTAATACGTTAGCGGTGAAGTCAAAGAGGCAGTGGCGGAATGTTCTACCGGCATCTCTTTCTTTTTATTTTTGGTAAATATCTAAAGTTGCGCTAAGTCTGCGATGCTTAGTGAGTCCATTTAGCAGCAGGCTGAACGCTGCAGACTGGCCCAGGCTGTTCCGGATTTAGAGGAGCCGGAGCAGGACCCAGTGCCTCCTAAAAAACTGTGCTCTTGCCTGATTGCATTGTGTTCTGTGTTTGTCCGCTGAAGAGAAGAGCCACGCTTGGAGCAGAGAGGCAGCAACGCAGGGCCCAGCTCTCTCTCCCTCTCTCTCTCTCTCTCTCTTTCTCTCTCTCTCTATCCAGCACAATCCCTCCTCCCCGAACTCACAGCTGAGCTCCAGGCCCCGGGCCCCGGATAAAAAGCGTCTTTGTTCGTCATTCAATGGCATTAGGCATGGGCTTCCTATGGGGGTCACCGCCAGGCCTAGTGCAGAGACGGAGGGGGAACTGGAAAAAATATCCGGAAAACAAATTCTGTCAACAAATAAATCATATATACTATCCTCATTCATTCATTATCTGAACCTTTTATTCCTGAATGGGGTTGTGGTGAACACTCACAGTCACACCTTACGGGGCCAATTTAGAGTTGCCAATTAACCTACAGTGCATGCCTTTGGACTGTGGGATGAAACCGGAGCACAGGAAACCCACGTGAACATGGGGAGAGCGTGCAAACTCCACACAGAAAGGTGCTACGGCCGACCCAGGACCTTCTCGCTGTGAGGCGGCAGCGCTTTTTTAAGATTGTTGCGGTCTAAAATGCATGATTTTGAGGCAAGTTTTCTAAACAGTTGCGACGAAAGTTGTGGTGTTTTTAGCGGTTTTATTGCAGTTTTTATTTTTTACCTCCTTTATAATTATTCTTTAACAATTAAATAAAAAATTAAACCACTATTATTTTTGTTAGCCATTAAACATTAGGTTATATTTGAAGTTAAACCTGAGGCGTTTTTAATCACACACGTTTCCTACGTCTTCCAAACGGAAGCGATATCACTGATGTATGACTCAACTTTTTGAGAGAAATGGCAATGATTGGTCAAAAATTGTGAAAAACTTGTGGTTATTGGTCAAAATTGCAAGGTTGGGTTGAATTTGCAGGGTTTGGCTGAATTAAGAGTTAATAGTTGCGATTGCAAAATCGTGAGCTTGATTTTGGCAGGCATAGGGTTGTTAAGCTTTAGTAATCATTATGTCTGTGCAAAGTCCCCAAAAGTATAATGAAGTAAATGTGTGTGTGCTCATATAGATGTAAAAGTATATACTGTGGATCAAAAATAACAGTATATATACAATTATACACACATATACTCACACTCTATATTTATGCTCGTGTGTTTGTGTGTGCACATCAATCACCACTAGACCAACTCTTAGCAGCGGGAGTCCAAACAAATTCAGTCATAAAATTCTCTAAGCGAAGAAAATCGTCCTCAGTCCCACAGATCAAAGACGGAGCCGCTTCGGCAGCGGAGACTCCCGATAAATCTTGGAGGGTTAAAGGCCCGCTGTTGCGGCTCCTCTGTGTGTTTTAAGCTTTTCCGTGGGCTGACTGGGTTCCTCTTTGTTCATTGATCCTCTTGAATTTCTCATTACCTCTTTGGAAATCTGACTAATGCATCCTATTTTGAGGAAGGCCAGGAAAGGAGGGGAGAGGAGGAAAGTAAATGTCTCAAATTCCTCCATCCTCCATATTGTGTGTGTGTGTGTGTGTTTTTTTTTTTTTTTGACAGTCTGCTGTTATGGCAGGAGAGCGAGCGAGCGAGTTCCCAGGGTTCCTCATAGCACTGGGGCTCATTGTATGGGCCTATAACCTCCCACTCTTTGCACAGTCGCTTCTTGCTTCCTGAAAGATGCCATTGTTTATGCAATTTGTTGCCGCTCAATGTGTTTTTTTTTTGCAATCTAAAGTTTATTTTGTCCTCTTTGAGAGCTGGTTCTAGATGAGGTCTGGAAAAGCTGGTGGAAATTCTCCTGGGTCTCGCGCTGACCTCGCAGTGACTGGCCACCTTGTTTCGGAAACACAGAGGCAAGAGAGAGGGATGAAAAAAAAAAAAACAGCAGAAAAAGAAAAGTGTTTGACTCAGGCCTCAATGTGAGCTTTCTATGCCAGTTGTAAAATGGCTTATTCTTCTGGTCACCATGGTGACAATTAACAGTGCTTCAAGGCCTTTTGTTCCAGGCCAGTTTGAGCAGTTTTTTTCCCCCTCGTCCTTATTCTGGGCAAAGTGATTTTTCACTCGAAAAAATAGAACAACACGACCAACCGCTGAAGCACGGAAGCAACCGTTTTACATAAACCGTTTTGGGAATCACTTCCAAATGGAAGCTTTACGTCTTTTCCACCCTCCTTTTAAAAGTGGACATGTAGCTTCTTTTTTTTTTTCTTTTTACTTCCTGGTCTTTCAAGCCGCGAGCTCGCACATCATTGAGACGGCAGCTCTCTCGGCTCAGCTGCGCTCCGCTTCCATCAATGGATCTCTTCTCCCCCAGACGCCCTCCCCACCTACCCCTCCTTCTCCTCTCTTCACCCCACTCTCCTTTTCTCCCTCCCTGCATCCCCCTTCTCTCCATCTCTCCCTTCCCTTCCCCTCCCTTCCCTTCCCTTCCCACTCCACAGAAGGCATCAAGGGTGTTGGCAAGATATGAAAAGGCCCCAAACTGATTAAGTAATTATCGGTTTTCCCAGCTTCTTTTGGTCGGATCTGTATCATGAAAGCAGATCAAATTCCATATTTTGTACCTCAGAGTCAATTTGTACCTCATCATCCCGCGCTCGGCTTCCTCACGTGTTTTTCTGAAGTGATTTCCCTTTTCTTCACGCTAAACGTTTAATACGGCAGCCCGGGCGCATCATCAGAAGAGCTCTAAATTACTTTCCCCCACCCAACGCAGATTCATTTTCAGGGCAAAATAAGAGCAGTGTTGCTCACCTTTTCATTTAAAGCCCGTGTGTGTGTGTGTGTGTGTGTGTGTGTGGTTGAGACGGCGGGGAGAACCTTGTGAATTCTGTTTCTTGCTGTTAACCCTCCCATTTTTCCTTCCGACGTCTTAGCGTTAGCATAAAGTGATTTAAATACGCCCAGCGTCCGACTCAGTTCATGGAGCCTTACTTCCTCTGTTGTCTCAACATGTTACAGAGACTGAACAAACTTTAATTTAATGGGTAAGATGAATCTACGAAAATGCATTAAATGAGCTCATGTGTGACTGCCTTTTTTGCTGACATTTCCAGTCTTTTATGTTAATATGCCTAGTGAATTAAAATGATTACCGTCTGTTGGTATTTCATCTATTTTAATGACCGTCTATGCTTACTGAGATATTGAGTTTGTTTAGGGAAAAGGATTTTATTGCCGCCATTTTCCTCAGACAAGACGCAACCACTTGTATGAGAGGCTGACCTCTTTATTCGGAAAGCCACAGGTGTATTTAACTTAGAGCTTTGTGATGTCCTAGTGGTGGAGTACTCACATTGATACACACATAAATTAAATGGTTGCTTTTGGTGCAGAAGACTGTGTAGAACTACTTTTTTCACACTCAAAAAACGACTCAGGAATCGATAAGAGAATTGATAAGGAATTGGATTTAGAGGCAGAATCCACAATGGCATTGATATGAATACAATCGTATCAATTTCCACCCGTTATTCTACTTTATAGTGTTCTTTTGCCAAGATAACTGGAAGATTTGTGTTTTGGTCTAGTTATTGTTCGTCTTGTTTGCATGTGAAAGTAGGTTTGTACTATACTACAAGTCACTAAACGGGTTGGGCCCTAGTTACATCTCTGATATGTTTGATGTTTGTAATCCTGGTAGGTCCCTTAGATCTGCAGGATCAGGCCAGCTGGTGGTGAAAAGAACTGAAACTAAACACGGTGAAATGGCGTTTTGCCACTATGCTGCCCAATGCTGGAACCAACTGCCCAGTAATATCAGATCTGCCCCAACTGCGACAAGTTTTAAACAGATGCTAAAAACTGCACTTTTCTCTGTTGCTTTTCCCACACTTGAGTGCTGAGCTTATTGATCTTACTGTGCCTGATTTTAAACATATTTTTATAGCACTTTTAATCATTTTATTTCTTTTTTATCTTTATTTTTATTTCTTTTCTTATTACTTTTTCTTATTATCTTTAATTTTAACATTTTAACATTTTTTCTGTAAAGCACATTGAATGACCCTTGTGTATGATAATGTGCTCTATAAATAAACTTGCCTTGCCTATTGTTGAAAGTGCTATAAACTCGTGGACCAAACTGTCAGTCAGTCAGTCATCATCTGAACCCCAACTGGGGTCGCGGGGGACCCAGAGCCTATCCCGGGAACGTGCGGGCGCAGGCGGGCGCCAACACACCGCAGGGCACGCACACTCACACATTCACACCTTTTGGGGCCAATTTAGAGTCACCAGTCAACCTATATTGCATGCCTTTGGACTGAGGAAACCGGAGCACCCGGAGGAAACTCCAAACTACGGCCGTCCCCGGGGTTCGAACCCAGGACCTTCGCACTGTGAGGCAGCAGCGCTAACCACCGCCATGTGGGCCAAACTGATCTCAGTCATTTAAACGGGTTGTTATTGTGGAGTGCAGTTTCTTCTTTAACCGCTTAATCCCAACCGGGGTCGCGGCGGGGACCCGGCGCCTATCCTGGGAACTGACGGGCGCAAGGTAGGGAGCAACCCTGGGCAGGCGCCAACACACCGCAGGGCACACACACTCACACAATCACACACACATTCACACCCTACAAGGCCAATTTAGAGTCGCCAATTTACCTATATCGCATGCCTTTGGACTGAGAGGAAACCGGAGCACCAGGAGGAAACCCCTCGCGAACACGGGGAGAGCGTGCAAACTCCACACAGGAGTTCGAACCCAGGACCTTCGCGCTGTGAGGCGGCAGTGCCACCGTGCCGCCCATTGTGGAGTGCAGTTTAGTGCAATTAAAAAATAATGTCCATTAAAACTGCCCTTTTGTAACTTTTCATACCCACTTTTTCGAGTTGGATCATACAAATACAAAGGAAGATCCCACTGAGAGATAGAGCTGTGAAAGTCTGAGAGCTGAGCTTAGCCAATACCGTCCATGGCATAAGACACATGTTTCCTCATTGTTTGCATTCTAATCAACCTGCCTCTTCCTCCTCCTCCTCCTCCTCCTCCTGTGCCGGCTCTCTTCATCAATAATGTGGCGTTTTTTTAATGAAAAGGGAAACTCCAAAAACAATGTTTGCTGTCAACAAACAAATTGTGTAATCGCCTTTACTTTAAAGACGAGCGTCTTTACCTTGGCGTCCACTATTAAATCCTGAAAGGGATGGATGACTTAAAGGGACGTGTGAGAGCGTCTCCATCAAAACGGCCACAATGAAAAATGAATCCTGGCCTGATGACAGTGAGACGGAGAGGCAAAAACAGAGCGCATTTAAATATTTAAATGCGCCTCTGCCGTAATGATAAATGACAAGCGAAAACCAGAATCAAGCAGCTATTGATGCAGAAAATGAAATGGGGAAGAGAGAGCGAGAAATTAACCAAAAAAAAGGTGCGAGATTGAACAGCATCAATTTCACCCAGTACAGTATGCTTGTCCGCCATTTAACTGAAAATGTCACTTCTTAAAATCATATCAAATCTGTAAATGAATGCTTTGCATGGCGATTAGTGTCTGCCCTCTTATATGTTATGCTTAAGATTATGTTCTCAAATATGATCTGAAGTCCTCACACTTAGCTATTCATTTGATCTGCAGAATAAGCTCTCTCGTGGTCTTAACGGAGCACGCATCCGACTTTAAAGCACTGCAAGAGGGTGGCGTAGTGTTGTTGCATCATGCATTCATGATACATTCATGAGAGTCTGACCGATAAATCAGTGCACCGATATTATTGGTTGATTTCAGCTAATTGCAGATTTATTTGTAGCTGAAATTTAGCTGAACTTATCTTTAGCCATTATATTGCAATAAATATTGTTATTGTGTAGATGGCCCACTAGAGGGCACACTGCAATTCTACTTTTGTATTTTTATACATTTGGCTGTTATTTACTAAAGCAAATATTTTGTATTGTCCTTTTGCATTATTTGCTTGTATTTTAATATTATTTGTGAAAATAAAGTTTGTATATGTATATGTATATGTATATGTATATGTATATGTATATGTATATGTATATATTTGGCCGATATTTACTAAAACATATTTTGCTTTACCTTTGCTTTATTCAGTTGTATTTTAATAGTATTTATGAAAATCGTGTTTATTTTTATGCAATCTTATCTTAGTGAGGACTGTTAATTGATAATATAGCAAATGTAAGGGAAAATTAGTTTGTGTTATGTTTTTCAGGGAAAAATTGAGTACATGTATAATTATCTGATTTTCACATTATCCATTTATCAAAATCAGTCTTAAAAATCAAATGGCTCTAGATGTCATGGTAATGGTGAAGCTTGGTTTTCTGTTGTTTTTCTGACGCTGTGTGTGTGTTCGTCTGCAGGGCAACAGTGTGGAAATGGCCATGTGGCTCCCTAAGAAGACGCAGCTCCTGGGTTGGGCTGAGAGTCTAAAGAGGAGCAGCACCGAGCTGCCGGGGAACTTTGAGGAGCGAATCACTGCTCTCAAGTCCAAATGGGAACAACTAGAGGTGAGGCCTTCTGCATCCGCATCTACCCAACTGCCCAGATTAGTTATTTACTGTCATAACAGTGAGCATTTGAGGTGGATTTACCTTTACATCATTTAAGTAATGGGGGCAGTTGGTAGCGTAACGGTTGGGGAGTTCGTCCTGTGATTGGAAGGTTGCCTGTTCGAAATCCCAGGCCGGTAAAGGTACCACTGAGGTACTCATGAGCAAAGCACTGCTCTCCAGGCGCTGCCCATGTCAGCTGCCCACTGCTTCTACACAAATGGGCCAAATGCAATGCCACATTTCGTTGTGGTGTACAGTGTGCTGAGTCTTACTGGTTGAAACACTAGTTATTAACACTGTAGCTTGACTGTAAGTGGGTTATTTTTAATCGTAAATAACTTGTAGCTTAAAAAGCTCCTGTTTAAAACTAGTTTCCGCAACACTGGTTACTCACTTTACCTGTTGTAGGTCATAATGTTATGGCCGGTCGATGTAGTTTCGAGTAGAGGTCGATCGATATAATTTTTTCACGGCTGATATCGATACCGATTATTGATAGTTAACATTTCCAATAACCAATATTTACAAAAATTTAGAAACATACAGAAGCCAAGCTCAAATAAAACTCTCATCTTTCCACTTCTACTTCTCAGAGCTTCACACTGCCCTCGTGTGTGAGAGTGGTGTGAGACTACTACTCGTTTGACATGTAGCCAATCAGAGACTGTTGTGGGCGGGACAGTAAATGAAGCAGCGAGTCGAGAGCAAACGGCACAGAGAGAAGAGACGGCAGTGGAGCCACTGTAGTGCACCTTGTGATTACTTAATATCGACAAAGGTCAAAATAAAACACTGATGCCTAATAACGGCCTCCGATAATCGGCCCGGCTGATAATCGGTTTGCTCTTAGTTTTGAGGTTGGTGACAGCTTCTGAGTGTGCGTAATGTGGTTCGTTTGGATTATGGCTGTATCTGTATCATTATGCCTTTACAGAGCCATATTAACATAAACGCCTTTCCCCAAAACCGGTGGAATTCCGGCGCCGAATAACCGCTCGGTTCCGCTGCAGCAATCAGTGTTAATTAGAGCCATATTTAAAAGAATAATCACCGACAGTTGTGAGCGAAGTGGCCGTAGCCAAACTTGGAGCGAGGTGTGGGGGTGCGATCACCGGGAGGCTGTTGAGTGGCAGCAATGAGACGGCAGCAGCGGTGCGGAGAGTGCAATCTGAGCAGCTCTGCTCCCCTCGCTGAGCGTTACACCGCCTCAATTGCATATTAAACAAGCCTATCAAGTCCGCCATTGGCATCTGCTGTGCTGACACAAATTGTGAATTAAATGAAATTGATGTCCTCTGTCGTATATATTTATGAAGACAGACCATTCTCTGAAGTATGCTGCTGATGAAGAATTTATGATTGCAAACTGCTCCAGAACAAAATAAAGTGGCAGTAAATTCCTATTTCTCACAGGCTGACCCTCCAAGGGCGGCAGTTTCACCTCGCGACGAGGCGCTCGTCACACGCCGAAAAAGAGTGGCGAGCTTGTCGATTATCAATATTCAGATAGGCTGGGTGACGAGAGAGAGAGAAACCAGGAGAGCAGGAGAGTGATTGAGACAGACAGATCAAGAAAGACAGGGTAAGAGACAGAATGAGAGAGAGAGAGAGAGAGAGAGAGAGCGCGATAGAAAGAGAGAGAGATAGAGAGAGAGAGAAAGTGAGGGAGGCAGAGAGAGAGAGCAAGAGAGAGAGAGAGAGAGAGAGAGAGAGTGAGAGAGAGAGCGAGAGAAAGTGAGAGAGAGCGAGCGTGCGAGAGAGAGAGAGAGAGCGAGAGAGGAGAGAAAGAGAGAGAGAGAGAGAGAGAGAGAGAGGAAATAATGAGAGGCAGAGGGAACGAAAAACAAAGTGAATGAGAGAAAGAGACCAAAAAGAGAGAGAAAGAAAAAGAGAGACAGAGATAAATGGAAAAAAGTGTGAGGGGGTAGACGAAAGTCAGGGCAAAGTTAGAGAAGATAAACAGGAGGCGGAGAAAAAGAGGGGAGGAAAGAGGGTAGAGAGTGAGTGTGTGTGTGTGAGAGAGAGAGAGAGAGAGAGCAGGGAAATAAAGTAAAGGCAAACAATGTGAGAATAAGAGAAAGACAGAGTGAAAGAGAGGAAAAGAGCGAGAGGAGCAGAGGGAGACTGCATTATGTAGGTAATGAACAATGCTTCTATGCATATTAGGGAACTCTATTTTGACCTCTTGTGCAAAACATCATAGCCTGGTCCCAGTTTCTGCAGGAATTCATCACATCAGACTTCTCTCCAGAGCACAGCAGCCTGTCTGACCAGCGTACTCTTACCCGCCGTTGGTCTGACCTATCATGGCTTATTATTAGAGATGGCACTGAACCCAGAGGTGCATCGATTTGGTCCTGGCGCACCAACAGCTGGATTAAGCCATGACATTGGGCTGACGGTAATGTGTGCGCATGCTCAATTGGTTCTGCCTGGGAAGCATGCGGTAAAGCTAGCTTATTGTTCAACATCATTCACACTAATTCCTACATATTGGAGGTGATAATGAGCAGAAGAAGCAACGTAACACACTACAAGCCCAAAAGCACATCACACCATTATACTGTTTAATTTCTTAACAACACCAGCTCTCACTCACAGTCTCTGTGTAACTGATGGTTTTAGCGCCGCAGGATTAGGGACGGTCACTAAATTACACAACTGTGTTTAAAGGAATAGTTTTTGAGATGTTATTTTAATAATAAATAATTTAGCATATACGATGGATGTGTAAACCAGTTTTTAAGTCAAGTATTTCCTTAAGCATAAAGAATAATTCCGCTATGTATCTGTGACATTTTTAAAGCATTATTTTCTGTTTAATAAAGACTGAGAGACTGTATCAGATTCGTATCAAATCGGCAGATTCCAAATTTACAATATCGGTATTGTATCGGACAAACCGTGGTACTGTGCCATGTCTGCTTATTATCGGCACCTCTGCCTCATAATGTCTGTGTAGACTAGTAGAGGTGTAACAATACATCCAGTAAATCTAGCATTAAATTTAGTGATCAGTGAACCCATAGCATTGAAACCATCAAACCGATATCCCATGGGGACAGACTTTCTCCACAGCAAAAACCAGTCGCTGGTTCTAAACGGAGGCTTCCAGAGAAAGATGACTGTTTATGTTATGCGGGGGTAAAATTCTGGATTTTTGTTTTAGTGTTTTGAAACAGTGGAAGCCCATACTGTACTATCGTGAATAAATTTTAGCTGAAAAACTTACCCTTTCCATCCTAAAAAACGTGACTTCTTTGAGGTGAGGAATTCAATTCCAGCAGAATGTTAAAAGTTTGTTTTGACCGCCTACCAATATTTACGTAAATCCACTGCTGACTAGGCTGAAGATATTCGAATCCATCTTCGCTCTCTCGAAGTTCAGTTAACCTAACGCAGGTAGGCTATCCGTGGCTGGTGAATGCAGCGAAGCGCCCGAATACAAACGTGAAATAATCGCTATCGGGTTTGTGAGGCATGGCCATAGTCAACTTCAAAGATTGCTCACTTGGCGGACAGAGAAAATTATCTCAGTCATAAGTCGTCCCATTCATTCGATATAGGTATCGTTTTGAAGATTGATTTATGCCCTTTCATGGAAACATAATACCATATATATTGTAGTAGTGTTCAGATCTTATTGACGCTTCGTTTCAATAAACGCCGGGTTTGAAGAGATAAACATGTATAAATAAAATACTGTCTCTGGCCAGTAGCCGGTCTCCTTTAAGCGCCGTCTGTAGTAAAAAAATCGCTTGGTGTCATTGGCAAGAAAAGCTCAGTAGACGCTCAATGCTACCTGTTTTTTCATGCTTACGTAATACCGATACTGCTTTTTAATAATATTCACACTGTTGTATTGAAAATTTCATTAAATCCTGAAATGTTCACATCCCGTGTTATGGTTTTCATTTGTGGCTGGTCAGAACACGGTACCATACCGTGATGCATTGCCAATGAACCCCGTTTGCCCATCATCATTCTGCCTGCGCACGCTAATAATAGATGATCTCCAACAACCGCCGTCTTTTTAAACGCCACGTCCAATAATTTTTGAATAAACGCCAGATGCATTATTAAAGATATATGGTAACTGCTTTGCCATGAGGGTCATATATGGTAACGCTTCTTCCCAAAACAAGCATGAAGACTGCATCTGATTTCATCAAACTTTATTGCTGTTTCATATTTAATTAGCTTTTTTAGGATTTGATAAGGATTGAAGTGATCAATCAGCATATGATATTCATATCGATCGCTGGCTCCTGAATTAAATCAAATCGAAATCATAGCAGACTTTGTCGTATCAGCAGACATTGAATCGTCGTCTATTGAATCGATGGGTCGCATCGACAGAAGCCAGATTTACTCCCCTACGGACTAGTCACCTGTGCATGCCACTGAGCATGTGGGAAAACCAGCTCATAACACCTCGCTAGTTGTTTTGGGTGAAAGGGCCCATTCGCACAGAGCCTCTAAAACCCCCCCCACCCCGCACTCCCAGCGCTGGCCATTGTCTCAGCATTAACGCCACGCTGGGACGAGAGCAACACAGATGTGTTAATAAAGACAGGAGCTGGGAGGGGGCTCAGGGGGGACAGGGCCAGGACTGAGAGCTTAATTGATGGCGCACGGCGAAATAGCCACTTCATTGCTGAGTCATAATCACATCTGTTTTATTACAGTTTATACCCAACACACACAAAGGAAGGCTACCATGCCGCCAGTGTGTGTATTAATTGGATAATGGAGTGTTTTGTGCTCGCAATTGCCTTCTCAGTGTTCAGAGTTCAACCTGCACTCTGTCTCCAAAAGTACGATTGTCAGGCAGGTGGGAGGATGCGCACACAACACGTGCAGACACATATGTACGTGTGTGTGTGTGTGGAGAGAACACACACACACACACACACAGGGCGCAGCGTGGGTCTGTTTCGCTGTCAGTGTGGGAGAAAATTCAGAAACGTGCTTCCATTTCAGAAATCACGGTGTGTGTTTTTATGTGCTGATTGTTTGTTATTCCAACAAGCATTTCAATGTCTCTCTAAAATGTCACTTTGTGATGAGATTTAACCTCTCAGGCTCCTGCAGCCAAAGGATGCCTCTTATCCGGCACATGCAGCATTTCCATAATAGGTTCGGAGGCGCATCTAAATTACCTCTAAAGATCTTAATTCAATCCGAGTAAATTAGAGTTAATTACAGTGTTATCTCTCGAAAAGGCAATTCATTAGATTCTAGTTAAGATGCTGAGGTGGACGGCAAGTTATCGGAGGGATCAAAACAGGCAACGTTTATTTTCATCTAGCCCGCTTAACAACAACACATGACTGCAAAAACTACAAGCAGTACAGTAGACTTTTGTAGGATGATTTATACACATCTAAGTACATCATGTTTGGATCAATAGACTGATATCGTGCATTTACCTTAATACTGACTAATTGACAAAAATTTACATTTACAGCATGGTGTAGTACCAACAGAAAAAATCTCCACAACACAGTGAAAGCAGATGATAGTGTAACAGTTAGGGCGTTTCCCCCGCTTCGAATCCTGAAAGTGTGTGATTATTTGCACACAGTGCACCACAACGAAATGTGTCCTCTGCATGTGACTGTGGGCACCTGATATGGGCATCGCCCGCGGAGTAGTGCATCTCATCTGCCAAAAGTGTTGTAAATATAATTGTGGTCGAGTCGAGAATGGAGTTACTTGAGCACTATATGCCGCTACTAATTTGCTTTTTTATGCATATTTATGTCTGTTATGGCTTGTGCATTATGAACAGGTGTGTGTACACGTGTGTGTGTCCTTGCAGAAGGTCCTAGGAGAGCACACAGAGGTCCGGGTGGGTGAGTCCGGTGCCCGTGGTCTGCTCTCTCCGGGCACCAGCAGCATGGTGGCACAGCTGGAGAGCAGAATCAAAGAGCTGGAAGAACTGGCTGAGGGACATCAGAGCTCTTCATCTTAACTCAACCTCCGGCCGAGGCCAGCAGCATCAGGACCGGACCCCAACCGACTCCCAACCTCCTCCCAACTGACCCGACCTCCACCTCGATCGACCTGGTCAGAGCCCCCGACTGGACCAGCAGGCTGCTGCAACAGCTGGAGCACTTCTGGGCAAGAGGTGGAGAGAGTTAGAGATTACAGCAGCCGTGCTGAGATCTTATCAGGAGGTTTTTACCGCTGGCGCGCTGGTCACGTCCCGTTACCACACACAGCTTCTCCACAGGAGACTCTGCAGCTAAGCGTTCAACAGGCCTTCCATCTCAGCACAGACTTGTTCTGTCACAAGCCGGTCTGTGGTGAGACTGTCCTCTAGCTGAACTCATCAGACTTTTGCCATCAGCACAACACTGATGCCTTCTTTAGTGCTGATGTCTCTGATGATCGATACCTACCTCTTTTAGGGCTGGGTGATATGACCTCAAATCAATATTGCGATTAATTGAACATTTTACCTTGATTACTTATTACTGCTTTTTCAATGACATTTTTTGCCCTCTTAGTTTACTGACAAGAAAAGCTGAGATATTTTGTCTTATAAAACAGTGCTCATCTTTGTGATTTTAAAATACTGAGGAAAAACGTCACAGATGTACGGGGCAGTAGAATGTTTTTAAGGGGACAGTACATAAACACACACTGGGAAAAATCTTAACAGGATTCTTTTTTTTTACTATTAACAGAATTTTTTAAAAAATAATTAGGCAAAATTACATCAATTAGAAGTTCTAAATGTCATTTTAATGAATTTTCAATTAATTGCCCAGCCCTAATGTCTCTTAATCTACAGAATCGATCTAAAAGTACTACTTACAGCATCAGGGAGTAGCAAAACTAAAAAATTACAATGCTACTAACTTTTTCAGTAGCTTATCAGTAGTGAAGCTACTTTTAAAACGCAGTAGCTTTTAATATAATAATGCCTACAAACATTTTAGGCTTCTGGCAAACAGTTGCTGTAAAAGATACAAAGGTGAGTATTTTCAACTGTTGTTTCTGATTGGTGTTAATTTAGCAGAAGGGGCATCTGAGGCTACGTTCACACTGCCAGCCACATCGCTCAATTCCGATTTTGCCTTGATCGATTTGTCTATCTTGGACGGTTCACATTCATAACTACAAGTGACCTGTATTCGACTGTACCGTAACGACGTCTCAAACGCCACGCATAAGCACACTCGATATGCCACGGTAAACTAAAAGTCACCAACAACAAAAACATCATATCTGTGGGACGTACCATGGTACAAAAACGGAGGCGTTAGTAGCTCACGCATGGTCGCAATTCCTGTTTCTGGAAGACGACATACAGTGAATCAGCTGTACATGAGCAGGTCGAAAAGGAGAAAAAAGTCAGGTCGGCTAGCATTTTCTGTTATCGCAGCTCTCCTCCATTTTTACCTTCCTGCCAGCGTCGGTGCAGGCCGATGATGTCAGCTTACGCGAGGCAAAAATACATGAATTCGATCTGAGCGTCATTCAGGTCGCGATGGCTGGCGAATCGGATACGTGAGGCGATTTAGTACCACATATGAAAGTGACACAAACCGACGGAAAGATCAGATTTAGTGTCCACACAGCCCCTGAAAAAGACTGTAGACCTGTGTCACATTACAAAAATCCGGACGGAGTCAATTTCCAGCATGGCAATGTGAACGTAGCCTGATAGGCTACCATGCACCACACGGTGCACACTCATTGCATCACTGCGCGCCCTCGGTAAGATGGAGTCCACCATAAAGACAAACAAGTTCTATTTATTGCATTAGATGAGAAAAAGGAGAAAAAAAGGCAAATATAAATAAAGCATAAAAATACAAACTACACTAGACAAATGTTTGTAATGGAATCTGTTTTCCTCTTTTAATCTCATACAAATGTTTTAAAAAATCATTAAGCTTTAAAAAAGTCTATATTCTGTTCCACTTTTAGGAGGATATGATAGCCATCATCTTTTTCGGTTAAGCGTGCATGCATAACACAAATTATATGTTGAAGAAAGAAGCAAAAAAAATGTGCTCGGACAGTGCTGAACAAAATAACGGCTCATTGCAAATAGCAGTGTTTCATTTGAGCTGTAAGCATAGTAATAAATGCGCTAAAAAAGCACCACAGGCTCTGACTGAAAATCTATAGGAAATAATTATTTGAGTTAAAATGCCGAGGAACGGCGTGGGGTATTAATCAAGCCGTGTCAAAACACAGGTAGTGGAGTTGATTACATTCCCCCTGCTGAGTGACAAACATAAAAGAAGCAAACTTTTTAGCACGCACGGGCTGGAAGGAGCAGGTGGAAGAGACGCCGCTCCAGAAAGAAGACTTTCCTGTTTGATAAAACGCTGCATGGCAACGCAGAGGTGAATCGATTGTTTGGGAATGGAGTAAAATATTCCCCCTCCCCCCAAAGAATTCTGGGATTTGAAATATTGATAAGTGCCACTTGGTTACTTAATCGGTTAGCCAGACTGTTGCTCTAAACAGAATGAATGGGCATCAAATAAGAGGAAGGAGGACATTTAACCATCACCATATCTGTTCTTTTAGCCAGGAGGGGGAACGAGTTGAATGGACAGAGTTGGCATGATCGCAGTGAAGTTGAAAGGCACCAGTAGGAGAGCTCAGATCCACACTGCAATAGAGCCACTGTTCTCCGAGCCATCGAGAGAGGGAGGGAGGGAGGGAGAGAGAGAGGGAAGGAGAGAGTGAGGGGGAAAGAGATTGGCATTGACAGCACTACTGCCCCCTCCCATGCCAGCTCAAGCAACAGGGTTTTCATCATAGGCGGGCTACAGTTCCAGATGACACTCGACTATTGCACTGTGATTATGGTGTTGGATTTGTTCATCCACGATTGGGGGATTTAAAGCTGTTTTGAAGGTATTTTGTGTGTGTGTCGGTGTCACTGCCACATTGGGTGGATCCCAACTTTATCGTGGTCATGTTACAGTCTTTTCATGTGCTTATCCAAAGTGACTTTACTGTCCTAAGTACATGACAATCTCCTGACCAACTCCTAGTTAAAGGTCTTGCTCAGGGTCCAATTATGGTAGGTTCTTGCAGGAGGATTCATGGATTTGAACCTACAACCTTGTTGTCCATAGCATGCATTCTAACACTAAGACACCACTAATTTAAGGGTGTAATTATGATTTGGTGTTGTTGGTTTAAATGAGTATTCCGGCCAGCTAACATAATATTCATGAATGCTGAATGCTTATGTAATTTGAAATAGTAGGATAGCATCCACCACTACAGACCTTCACCACCCAAAAAAATGCAGGTAATCATATTCAGAATGTGACATGTAAACACATACTGCATATTGCTGGTAAACAGAGAGTCTGGATGTATGTGTGTGTGCATGTTTGCATAGGTTGATGGGTGTGGTGTGTGTGTGTGTGTGTGTGTGCATGTGTTTCTGCCCAGGACTGGTTTTGGGATTGACTAAAGATTGGACTTTTTGACGAATGTCCTCCTGTTCGATGCATTATTGTCCGTGACTTTGCTGATGACATGGTGCATCTGGATATGATCAAAATCACTGAGAAGCTCTGTTATAATTACTTTTAACCTCACATCAATATCTAAAAACTAATCCCATCCTAATAGTACTTGAGATACATTTTGTATTGAAACCAATGGGTAATCTAAAGGAGTAGAGGAACGCCCATTTCCTACTTCTCCAGCACACAGCTCGGGAACAAGTTGTATAAGGGTCCACTAGGCACAAAGTGAATGTAGTGATGGAGGAGGGATTGAAACCCACAGCCTCTTGGTCTAGAGGCAAGAGTCCTGACCACTAGACCAACATCACCACACTACACTACAGAATGTAACAGTAAAATGGTAAAGTAGGGGGCAGTTGGTAAAGTAAAAGCTAGGGCTGCAATCAGAGGGTCACCGGTTCGAACTCAGATTACCGAAAGGCGTAGCGGCTTCTCCTACACGGTTTCCTGGGTGCTGCCCATGCATGCCCACTGCTCCTTCACAGATGGGTCAAATGCAGAGGTCACATTTGGTTGTGGTGCAGTGTGTGTGCTCTGATCTGGAGTGCATAGTTGTGTGTGTCTGTGTGTTTGGTGGTTAGATACTCCAACTTCCTCAACCACCATGAGGGGTTAAGGGTTCAAATCCTTTCCCAGTACTGTAATTTTCATCACTGGGGTTCTGAGCAAGACCCTTAACCCCAAGTTGCAGGGGAGGTCGCCAAATTAGAAATGCAGATTCTGTATGCATGAGTATGTATGTTTGTGTGTGAGAGACAGAGTAAGTGTCTGTTTCTGCTTCTCTTTTGACACAAGTTCCAAACTTTACATATGTCCCCTCATAATTATAAATGCCCTCTACTGGATGTATCTCAGATCTGTCTGTCTGCTTCGCCCAGATACCAATGCCATAAAAACTGTTAGCAAAATATATAGGATTCAGACAGTGAGCCACTTCATAATGAATAATGAGTCTGGTCTCTTAAAATGTCATCATAAAAATGTCCATCTCCATCTGAATAAAAAAAAAAAGGCGTGCAGCTCTTCACTTGCTGGGGGAAGGAAAATCTAAAATTAAAGGCCAAATTATTGTGTCTTAACCTTCTGGTTATAGTTCAAACTGCTTGCCTGCCAATTTCACATCTTTTATTAATAACGTCTCCCTTTTAATACTCTGTTTTGATGACAGTAAAACCTGAAGGTGGAAATATTTCGGTGAGAGAAATAACTTCACTCGCCAAGCTCCCCGGCGTTCTGTCACGAATAAGATTTCAGGCGCTTAAACCTTGCTAATATGGAGCGGCATGTACCCAGTTTCACTAACGCGGTCACTTATCGCTCTCATTTCTCCAGATCGCTGTCACCAGAGAGACAGAAACTTTGTGTTAAGATAACGCCTGCTATCAAGGAATAGTCTCTGTGTCATTTCATACTAATAACATCAGTCATTTTTTCAATTTGCTTTCTATGCATGTCTTTCTGATACGGGGAGGACGGCTGTAGATCTTTTAGAGCTAGAGATGGATCTAAAAATGGCTTTCACACTGTTCATTTCTACATACATTGGAATGGGAGGTATCTAACGTCTGACCTGCTTCTAAGGGTCTAACTATTTGTTGCAGCTAGTTGTAATGTATTATTTTATTTCAGTTAAATGCCGCATTTATGTTTATTGCATTTATCAGATGTCTTCTTTAAAGCAGCTGGGATTAAGGGGTTTTACTCAGCCTTGCTTAAGTTCTCTAAGTACCTCTATGAGAGTCATAGTAAATTTGAAACTTAATCTCTGCCAGATCTCCAGAGCCGGAGTTCATCTCTCGGCCTCGTCAGCTCCATCCTGGGATTGGATGCAGCCGAGGCCCCAGCTCATCCCGGCCGGGCCAGTCTGCTAATGAAAATGACAGCGCAGATATAATATCAATACTTTCTCCACAGATTAGGAATATGAACTCCTGTTCTTGGCAAGTGCTAACCGCATTGGCCTGGGGTAGGTGGCGGGGAGTTTCTGGAGGTGGGTGAGTGGGGAGTGCCAACTCAGAGCTAGTGTCTTATCAGCAGGTAATGGGAGCAGACAGGTGACAGCCTGAGAGGCCTGTCTATTACCTTACACAATCGACTGGCCACACACGCGCTCTTATTTTTCATCCGTCGTCCAGCCTGCTCGCTTTCATTTACAGACACTAATGAGAAAATGTCCGTATTGATAGCATTATTATCACTTTTCTGCCATTTGTTGGTTTTATCGCCTTAAGGGGGGGTGGGACGCTGTTCATAAGGCATTAGTTTCATCTCAGAACATTTCTGTCAGCTGTTTTTTCCCTCCTAGGCAGGAAAAGAGGAAATAATTAGGAATATACAACCACCTTTAAATAATGTTTTTGAGGGAGGGAGGGAGGGAGGGAGGAGGGAAATTGTCAGGGTGAAAGTTAAGTGTATGTGTGAATGTAGCGAGAAAAACAGAAAGGAAGGCTTTTACTAGAACGTGGGCCTTTATTTACCCTGGATTGAAAAGTCTTGCCAGAGATAACCATTTAGTCATTTTTTTCAAGTCCAAGCCAAGCTCCAGTCTTGAGGGTGAGTCTGAAGTCAAGTCTCGAGTCATTGGTAGGGTGTTCGCCACGTGATCAGAAGGTCGCCAGGTCGAGTCACAGGCGGTAAAGGTACCACTGAGGTATTTATGAGTAAGGTACCATCCCCAAGCACTGCCAATTGCGCTGAGCAGCCATCTTGGTTTCTGAACTCGGGGTCCTCTGTGCTGCTAGGGAGATATGTGACTTCCGACGGCAAAAAACCAGCGTTTGTCGTGCGAACGGAGGTTTCGAGAAAAAACGACTGGATTTTTGTTTTAGTGTTTAAACAGGAAGGTCTATACTGTACTGTTAGAATAAATTTACGAAAAACTTACCCTTTCCATCCTAAAAACGTGACTTTTGAGGTGAGGAATCAATTCCAGCAGAATGTTAAAAGTTTCTTGTTTTGACCGGCCTACTTCAATATTTACGGTAATCCACACCGTTGACTAGCGTGAAGATATGTCTCCTCGAATCCATTCTTCGCCTCCAGTTCAGTTAACCTAACGCAGTGGCTGTGAATGCAGCGTAGGCTACCGTAAATACAAACGTAGCCGCGACCGCACCAAGCGTCTGTGAGTGCTACGGCGATAGTCAACTTCAAAGGCAGATTTCTCCGTTTCTCACTTGGCGTGACAGGAGAAACCCGACTCCTTTGAATGTTGATATCTCAGTCATATGTCGTCCCATTCATTCCATATAGGTATCGTTTTAAAGCTTGATTTATGCCCTTTCATGAAAACACACAAAATAACTGGACATTTGCGACAAGTGACTGGTTTTGCCGTGGAGGGTCACATATTTGGTTGGGTGTCCGAGAAACTGGGGCGCGTATTTCGTCACCTCAGAAAACGACTCGCTGTTGTTGACACATTAGTTTCATCTCAGAACATTTCTGTGAGCTTTTTTTGTCATAAGAAAATATAAAATAACAAAAATACATAACCACTTTTAAAAGATGTGGAGAAATTGTTTGAACATTTTTTAAAGAATTTGTTTTTAAGAAGGGTAGAAAAGAGAATAGAAGTATTTACTAGGAATGTTGCCCTTCATTTTGTCTAATTGAAAAACCTTACAAGCATGGGCTTGTCACGTTTGAACTGTCCTCTGATGGTCAACACTCGCCGTCTGTTGAGGTTATCCTCCCAAGAAAGCCGCCTTGCATCCGGTGCCATAAAGGGATGAAACCGCAAGCAGCAGGAGCTCAAAGAATCGGCGCGTGGGAATCGTATTCGTCTACACGAATTCATTACGCACGTCCACGATAACAAGTGCTCGGGATTTTAATTGACTTAATCAACAAATAGAATTAATCAGAGATTTCTAATTAATGGTAATTGATTGAATATCCACTGGGTCACTGTCAGCGTACCATTCGCGTGTCCTTGCTTTGACTGGAGGGGATTTCGGCTCCGCTTCTCCGTCTCGGCCAGATTAATTGAAAATGTTAAAATTGCAGACGGGGGGGAGAGGGAGGGGTGGAGTGTGAAGGCGTTCACTCGGCCGAGAGGAGCAAAACAAAAAAAAAAACGAGTCAGAGCCGCTCCTCAACTCGTCTAACATTTTCCGCTGCACGAAAGAGCTTCATCCAGGGGGTGCATGTGTAATTCCACGCTCCCCCGACTTGTAAGCGTTTTTATT
Source organism: Distichodus sexfasciatus (assembly GCA_032718565.1). Classification (NCBI taxonomy): domain Eukaryota; kingdom Metazoa; phylum Chordata; class Actinopteri; order Characiformes; family Distichodontidae; genus Distichodus; species Distichodus sexfasciatus. The sequence goes on along the minus strand of JAVGVS010000018.1, from coordinate 4,325,674 downwards.
GTACGCTGGAAATCATATATGCGGCAGGAAGTAACACAATGAACCGAAAGGAAGAGGGACTCCGAGACAAATAGAGGGAGAGTAAAAAAAAAAAAAAAGCATTAATGGCAGTTGGGGTGCATTCTCATTTTGCGTGGGATACAGAGATGGAGTTTGAAACCCAGTTCTGCGTAGAGGGAGGTGGGGGGTGGGAGCGGTGGCCTTTTGTGGAGGCCGTGTGCCTCAGGTTTGATTACCAGCTCCGATAGCGGAAAACCTGTAGATTAATACAGTACACAAGATGGATTTGGCCAAGCGATAGCGAAGCCAGATCGGGCCGATGAGAGGGAATTGTCATCTCGGGCATTGTGAAGATTGGCTTAGCTCTGACGCATGCTCGCCTGGCAGCAGATCTGCTGATACCTTTATTAAAAAGCACCTGATAGATGGGCCTGCTGCGAGCTCCCTCATTCCACCGCCTTCACAGAGAACGGTCAACTGAAAGATGGCCCTCTTGTTTGGTTTCTGTGTTTGTTTCTCTCTCTTTCTCTTCCACCCCCCTCTCTCTCTCTGCCTCTCTCTCTCTCTCTCTCCTCTTTTGATATCTGGCTGGGGCGACGGAGCGTGTTGGCCACCGGCCAGCTTCTCTGCCATAGCACTCAGCTTGTGGCTCTGAAATGGAGTCATTGTGTAGGTTCACATTCACATACTGCAGGGAAAAGCAGGCCACTTTACTGCCCCATGTATTTGGAAAAGCTTTTTAGCAAATATTGGCACACCGTACCCTGCCTGCCCCCACCCACCACCCCCCATCAATAAGGCAAGACTCATTGGGAAGTGAGGGGTGGGGAGGGAGAGAAATCAGTTTATGAAGCCCAGCAATACAGAAACAATGAAGCATCAGATTTCCGTGGACTTCGGAACGGCTGAGAGCTCCATATGCTCTTAAATGTGTTATGATATAGGCCGGGGTTTTGTGCCATTTAATCTGTATGAGTGGACTGGAGGTATTGATTGAAAATAGCCATCTAGATTGTTTGCCGTGGCTGTGTGTATATATGTGTATAAGTGTGTATATGTGTGTATATGTGTGGCAAGACCGGTGCACCTGAATCAGCCAGTCGAGGCTCGCAGAAGAATGATATTGACTAGCCACAGCTCTAACAACCACCGGCTTGTGTAAAAGGATAAACAGCGTCTAGCCACTCGGCCATAAAGGTTTGCAAGCGATTTCTAGACCGCCGAAGGGTGAAGACTCTAAAAAAACAGTCGCCTGGGGTCTTAAGTTGCCTGTGTGCGATTGTCGCCCACATTTGTCTTTGGTGTTAGTTTGGCTGGCAGCGCTCATACATTTCCAAGTTTCAAGCACAGCGACAGTGTTCCAACTTGATCCCGCTCTGCGGTCTAACTTTATCAGTCTGCTCAGCGGCCCTCTGCCCCCAACCCTCCACCCGTCTCCCCTTTGCCATTGCATTTCGCCATCTCATTACCTGCTTAAAAGATGTGGGGAGCGGTAAATATATGCTAAAACAGAGGACGAAACTGCAGAGGAGAAAAAAAAATCCAATTTAAATGTAATGGTGTTTAATATTTATTGAAAAAATGTAAAGAAAGAGTGAGGTGGCGCCTGGTGGAGCAGGTGGGATTTACATAAATTGTTCTCGGGAATGTTTTTGTCCCGTACTGCACACAGAGCAGGGCTTGTCACAACCTCTGCTGCATATTTAAAGGCCGCCGCTCTGTTTGCCGCACGCCGAATAGGCTTCACTGTGGGGTCTTGTTCGGTAGCGTGTATATGTTGTGGCGATTTCATTCCATTTGTGTTATAGCTGGGCTTAGGAGCACAGGAGCGGGTATTTGGCCTGCAGCTATCGAACTCGGCGTTGTTTATGGGTGGGGGAGGGTGTGTGTGTGTGTGTGTGTGTGTGATTTACATGCTCCTGACAGCAGGGTTTGTTGTGAGGTCCTCATCAGCACAGGGACCACTTCTCCCTGTTTCTCATTTGTTTGTTTACTTGTTTTTTTGTCACCCTCTACTTTTAGTCGATAGTGATTCACACACGTTTATATGTGTAATTTAAAAAATGAAACCAATTTTAGATTATAGTGTGACAGTAATTAAATGTAAAAGTTAATTGAGAATATTTATTTTGTGGGCTTTAGGTAACAATTTGGAATTAAGCCAGCCTGTACTTTTCTCTCTTTCTCTGCCTCTGTCTCGTCTCAAGGCTCTGTGTGCAGAAGTGCGAGGACGTCGTAAGGGCATGGCGTCTGTCCTGCGGCTGTGTCAGAGACTGTTGGATGGCCCAGAGGACCAGAGCTCAGAAGCTGACCGCCAGTCTCTTCAACTTCTCCAAGTGAACCTGGAGAGACGTTGGGAGGCCATCGTAATGCAAGTCCTGCAGTGGCAGAACCGCTTGAAGCGCAGCTTGGGCCGAGAACAGGTCAGACATGACTTACATCACAGCGGCAGTCTGTAGGTTTTGCTCATCTTACGTTTGCATCCAGTAAGCAGCTGTCACTTTTTAATCGCCGCAGTCACTGTCGTCACGTGCCACGGAGGACGTGCCGAGCTGCGCTTCGGAACAAGACAAACCGAGCCAATGTGAATACAAAACATGACATATAAACATTCCAGCTACAAATCCCTTCCCACATGTCTAACAGATGCAGTCGCTGATGTGTGTTCCGTATATAAATAGCCACATGACGACACACTAGGAAACCCGACAAAGCTTTTTTTTTTTACAGTACCATCTATAGCACATATTCAGCAAGTCCGATTACAATGAAACCTTTTCTGTCCTTTCCTATCATCAAAGCGTGTTTTACGTGTCGCTTAAAACTGTCTGTGTGAGGGCCTGTTTATTCCTTATTCTGCTCAGTAACCCGTCCAGGCCAAGTGTTTTTTTTTCCCAGCCAGAAATATTGTGGGAGTAATATAGAGCAGCACAGCTGTAATGGGGCAGTAAGAGTGATGTATATGCCACAAAATGTAACTACATATTATCCCTGAATAATATACAATGAAGGGAAAGTAGCCGGAGAGACTCGCAAGGCTCCACACTACACTGCATTACAGGAGTTGCCAAGAAGTAATTGACTGATCTTAATGTATTAAGTAACTACCTTAGAAATGCAATATATTTGATACCGAGCCCCTATCCCTCAGCTCAGCTCAGAAAAAAAGTAAATAGCCTCTCAGTGGCTTGAGAACGTGTAACTGTATCACTTCCCCAAACTCCCAAACCAAAGATAAAGGCCTTTTATGGAAGCCAGTATGCACATTAGGTTTACTGCAAAATAAACAGCATTTCTAGCTCCTAAAACAGAGCTCCTAACTAGTGACTTATAGTAATAGGAGGGTGGTGACAGTGCCTTAAATGGGGGGTTAGATGCCCATTGGGCTGCGGCTTTTGTCATGCAGATGCTGTGCATTCCTGTGTGGCAGCATCACAGCTCTGTGGAGGCTGTGTGGAGCACACAGAAAAGCCCAGGGACCTGTTTGTGGACGTCCACTCAGTTACTCCCTCCATTTACACCAGCAAGACAAATGACTCGGCCCTCTCCGGCTCTGACCTTGCGCGGATGGGGAGCAATTTCACTTTGGGAAGTGTTTAGAAAAGGGAAGAAAAATAATAGGGAGGATATGTTTGTGTAAATACAGTGCTCTGTGCACAGCGATAAAATAGCATTCGGTTAAAAGATTTAGGAGACAAACCTTACTTACACGTCTGCTCTCCACATTTGAAGACTGAAAAAGTTTTTCAATTTGGCTGCTTTGAAAGAGGGTTTGCTTCATGGTGACTTTTTTTTCAACACAAAGGTCAGTGGAAAAGATGGTCACTTGGAGCTAACTTTTAACTTTCTCTACCAAAACATGCCTCTAAGGAAGAAAGGATTAGGGTTTGCCCTTATATTATTATCAAAATACACATAAAACTTTAATACATAGCATCAACATGCTTAATGTAATTAATGACATGGAAGAAATGTAGTGCTGCAACATCATAATAAAAAAGATGCCTCCAGTGCAGTTGCATCAGTGTGAGCTGATACAGCTTACAGAAATGATTTTTTATTTGATTAGACAGATTGATTGTTCTCACAGTTGAATGTTTTATCATGCATTAGCGATCCAAGCCCTATCATTAGTATTTCCCTTATCAGCAAGAAAAGAATAAACAGAAATCTAATAAAAATTCATTATATGCGATGTATGACATACCATGCAAGTGTTAGATTTGCCAGTTTATTAGATTAATGAGATAAAAGGATAATATAAATAGACCTTTCTCTCATTAACGAGAAACAAAGCAATTTGTATAATTGCATCCCATGCAAAATGCTTGTGTCTCAGCAAAACTGCTTTACAGTGTAGCGCTGCTTTTGATCTCATTAACATTGTATTACAAGCACTTGATGATCAAAAAAGTGCCAAACAGATTTTCCACATTTAACATTCTTCCCACATTTGCCCTTTGTCTGTCCTCAGGTTCCCGGGAACCTGATTGAACCCTCACTTATGGATCTTCGAGGCCAAACTGAAGACTCCTGGGAATGGGATGAGATGGACATGACCATGGTCAATATGGAGGCACATGAGTCTGATGAGCAAAGAGAATCCAGTCCTCTTACTCTTGGGGATTCCTTAGACATGATATGCCCCACACCAAGCAGAAGAAACCTGAGAGCCTCAGAGTCAAAACACGTGTCTTCCCACGTTTATCAGGTGTACAGTCTACATACCATGGATTTATATCAGCAACCACAGTTCAATCAAGAAGAGTCTCCGTATATTCCCAAAACCAAAGTGAAGCAGCCACTGCTGAAGAGCTTAAGTAAGGACTCCTCATTCTCTTCAGTGGAGTCGCTGACTGACATCATAGGAGGGCTAGTGAGTGGGAAACAAAATGTGTTAATGGAGTCAGCCAGGAGATCAGAGAGTGAGAGTGGGATCGTCAGTGAGGGGGACACTGAGACCACTGCCAACTCTGAGGTCTGTTTGCTTTATCAGAGTGATGATCCAAAGGTTCAGGTCTCTCTCACACCCCCATGCAGGACTGATTCACCTTGTATAGAAATAGTGTCAGATGAGGACATAGACCGAATACTAGAGCGTGCCAACAAGTGTGCTGAGTTAGAAAGCTGTCTGGCAGAGGAGGCAAAGGACCAAAGATATTGCATGGTGTGGAAGAAGAGAGAGGGTTCTGGAGAGAACAGGAGGAACCGGCACAAAAAAGAGCATGTGGAGATTCTCATTAATGGCCGATGTCTCAGCCCTGAGTCTGAGGATGAAGGCCATGATACAGGTACTTTCAGTACTGGAGCTGTTGATGAAGGAAAAAATCAGAAGAACTCCACCCAGTTGTCCCAGGGGTCTTCCCTAGACTCTCTGTATCTTGTGGGAGAGTTATTTCCATCAGCCAAAGAGACTCTTACACGCAGCACATCCCTGGAGAGCTGGCTGGCCCCATGTAAGAGTTCAGAGGAAGCAGGCAGCCAGGGTAGCTTGGGGGACTTAGGCCTGGCCCCAGAACCCACTGGGGAGCTGAGCAGGAGAACACTAGATTTGCTTAAGCGACTTGAAAACATTCAGAGCCCTCTTGCCCAGAAGATGACACGAAGCATTTCTGATGTAACCCTACAGACCTGTTCACTGCAAGTCCTGGGGCAAAAGCCACACCCAGGTGGTGCCCCATCTTCTGTCAATGAGAGCTTGGGAGCTTCTCTCACAGAGCTAAGCACCTTCGAGGACTCGTCGGTCGCATCTGAGGATCTGGCAGTGCAGAGAAACCGCTGCAAGGCAACTGCCGACTCAAATGCCTCCTTCCGGAAGCACTGCCGCAACCATCAGCTGACAGATGAGACAGACGCCAGTGTCAGCATGGTGGTAAATGTATCGTGCACTTCAGCCTGTACTGATGATGAGGATGACAGTGACCTGCTTTCCAGTTCTACCCTCACTCTTACGGAGGAAGAGCTAGGGATCAAAGATGATGAAGACTCCAGCCTTACCTCAGAGGAGGAGTACATTGAAGGCTCCTTTGCCCTGGGGATGGACTACATGAAGGGTGAATTTCAGAGCTGGATGAAGCCCAGATCTCAGAGCAGAGAAAAGAATGAGGCTGATCTTGGTGATGAGTTGCAGTGTGGAACCCTATCCAGAGAGATCCCGTCACCTATGAGGCCAGTCACTGATCGGCGCTTCTTGAGCTGTGCTGCTCTGAAGCTGTTGGAGGCAAATACCAATGCAAAGAATGATAGTCTCAATCAACAGGAGGTGGACATCAACCGCCGGGATGCTACCAGAAATTACATTAGCTGCTTCGTTGATGACATGGAAAATGGGAATGTGGATAGTTCCCACATCAAAGGAAAAGATGAGGATGACGAGCTCCTCAGAGAAGAAGGGAGTCTGATTACTAAGAAAGGAGAATCATTTAAGGACCACTGCATGGAGGATTTAATTGAAAATGTGTCTGGGATGGTAACAGCGACCACTCCCTCTTCCTGTGAACAGCTCAACTTGCAGTCCAAAGAATCATCTCTAGAGGGCCAGTTAAAGGGTGAGCTGCCATGCCACAGTTCCCGTCGCTTGTCTCCTTCCCTGTCCCCAATGGATGAGTGCTCAGAGTCGCACCATGGCATGCTGGGAGCAGCTCCACTAAACACCAAGGAACAGTTGGTGTCCTTTCTGAAAGATGTCCATGACGATTCCGGGGAAAGTTCCGCAGACTGCTGCAGCCAGCCATGCTTCCCCTCTGAGAAGGAGAAGAACGAAAATGTTCATAACTTTGTAATGGAGATCATTGACATGGCATCTGTAGCACTGAAAACTAAAGAAGCTCTTAGAGAACCGGCTCAGGAAGTTTCAAACCCGGCGTCAGTCTCTCAGATCAGGGAGAAAGTTCTGGAGCACTCTCATAGACCCATCCACCTACGCAAAGGTGATTTCTACTCATACCTGTCCCTCTCGTCTCATGACAGCGACTGTGGGGAGGTCAGTACCTGCACCGAGGACAAGAGTAGCACCCCTGTCCTTTCCAGAACACCAGAGATCCATGATGAAGAGCTTTTGTTTGAAGCCTGCACAGAAGAAGTCTACCTAGGCCCTCCACTCTGCTACAGCATGTCCATTAGCAAACGGCCCACGAGACGCAGCACCAAACTAATAGACCCCTTCTGTCCCCTGAGCCAAGCACCTCCACCGGCCTGTGATGAATACCAAAAAGCACATGGTATTTCTCCAGGAACTGTAGCTGGGAGCCAGCCAGAGTGCCATAATGAGGCTTCTTATCTTAATCCTTTACCATGTGAAACCCTGATAGACACTGTTGAATGTTTTGCAGATACTAAAATGCTTGAATCCAATATTTCCCCTGTAATGACTAAGATAAGAGTCTCTTGCTCCAGTACAAATCCTTTAAAAGAGGAAGGAGGCCTCTATATTAATCCTAAAATTAACTGTCCCCCGATAAGAAAGAGTGATAGGGATGAAAGAGGTGCTGCTTCACAGTGGATGAAACAGAAGAATGTCAAAAAAGGGCGCAGCTCTCCTCAGGAAGCCAAGTCAACTCATAAACAGGTGCGTTTTAGACATTACACCGGGCTCTATCTCTTTGTAACCAGAGCAGGGTGCGCTTCTGCGGAATTCATCTCGGTGACTTAATATTTAAGAGGGAATTTTATTTTCTCTCCTCCTTCATGCCCACCTCCCCCCTCCTCACCCCTCTACTCCCCCAATCCCCGCCCCCCCATGGAAGTGCTAATGGAAGAAGGATTTGCAGGCATAGATTTAAAATTTTAAGGTCTACAGAACAGAATAATCATAATCAGTCAGATTATATTATGATTCATAAGCAAGACTACAGCGAGAATCATTACTTAATTTCATGACTGAATTAGCATGTATTTGTGTTCTTTTTAAGTAGTTTTGCATTTCATATGCAAACTCCCCCACTGCTGCCACGTTTCAGCTCTTGCGGCAAATCCGATGTTTGACCTTATATTAGGTAAATGAAGTGCTTACTTTTAAAACTAATTATTGATATTAAAAACAGAAGCTTTAATGGTGTAACTCTCTAAACATGTATACAGACAAGCGGTAAGATGTTTATTACATTCCCTGGAGCCTGCTGAATCTCCAGTAAAGACTAAGGTTGTTGAAGTGGGTACGACTTCTGTAGTGCCGAGGTGAACTCTGACTGGGGGATTTGTCTGTGCAATTAGCCATGCATTAATCTCACTAGGAGGGACGACTAGCATGCAGGAATCCTGCATTCGCTATTGATTTAAGTGATAAAACCAAACCAGACCTAGAAGTGGCGGGATATTGTCCTGCCATATGGACAGTGTGAACTTTTAGTGACACCCTGCTGAAACAAACACCTAAATAACCTTCTGGTTACTGCTGTTTTAATGCTAGTCAAGCGGGTAGAGGGTTCAAAACACAGCTTGAGCTTGTGTGCAAAGCCGGTTTGGCACCACTACTTAAGACAGTCAAATATGTTCTCAGCAGTGTTCGTATGAACCGTCTACGGTGTGGTACATACGTAAGGGAGTTTGAGAAATGGAAATTACAAGATGACACATCCAAAAAAGCTTGCATCAACGGACATCTGAAGAAGTTTAGTTCAGATTCTCAACCACAAACACCAAATATCAAATACACATCAGTGTACCATCATCATCCTGATGTCATCTCTCTATGTGTTTCTCTCTCTCCCTCTCAGACGCCAAGGTCAGAGAGTGGTGCCGGTCTGGAGACAGGCCGCAGGGCCTCGCTCGGCACTCGCCGCCCAGACAGCTCATCTGCAGTGAGGAGTGGAGCGAGCAGCAGGCCTCAGGCCAGGGTTCGTACTGTAGGTCGTGCATCAGCACACATACACACACATACACACACATACACACACACATACACACACACACAGTCCCTTTGCCCCTGGCCTGTTCTGTCGCACCTCTGAAAAATGGCTGATGGGTCTTTTCAACGTCTGGCGGCGCATTGCGATCACCCCATTTTCCACCTCATTCCATACTGCAACTAAGCACCTTCCTATTCCACATTTGTGTTTTCGCAATGAGCAGAATTTGCACTGAAAATACGCTTTTGGCTCACGCTTTGTCTTTTGGAAACACTCCCTGACCTGACCCTATATCCTTTTTCTGATGCCGATGACACAAACAGACTGCTGGCCGTGATTTATATTATAGGTCACTACACTTTATAGAGGGATCCAGGTTATTACGTCTCTCACTCTGTCTGTCATCGTGACTGTATTACTTGCCAGATGCTTTGTTTTATGAAAGTTTTATTTCAGCAAGAGCAGGCTATAGAAAAGAACAGCTTATTAATGTTAGTTTTTTGTAGTGGTTTGCAGCCAAACAGGGGTACATTTACCGAAAGCATAATTGCTAACTATGTTAGCAACACTGTGTTAGTTGATAATGTACACTATGTTAGTTGCTAATCTGGTTAGCAATTCTGCTATTCGAAAAACATATTCAAACTATTTCTTAACATGATCAGTAAACTGGCTGATTTTCTTGAAATGATAAACAGAAATGGCATTTTTGTGGCAAAACTACAATAGTTTTTTTTATAACTCCTGCCATCCTTCCATTCTGTTTCTTTTGTTAGTCTCGCATTGTGTTTATCTAACCCCAAGAGAGGATTTCAATGAACTTCAGCAGATGAAACATAACAAAATGACAATGATAGGATAATTCAGTGGAGCAAAAAGAAAGGTCAGCTAATGGAATGTATCGGCCATGTTTCGTGTTTCGGTGAATGCCTGCAGCAGGGAGCAGACAGAAGACACACAATCTGTCTCTTAGCTAGAGCAGACACCATCATATCAGCCCTGTGGCCATCCGGGGGGCACTCAAATTCACTGCTGCCACCCGCCTAGAGGGGACCAGGCCAGAGTTGGCTGTGATCGCTGATCCTGAGTTTCTTCACCAAAAACATTCAGTACATTAGATGTTTCCTACATTTTTGATTGTCATTGTGAACACACCACAGTGCACCACAGCGAAATGTGAGGTCTGCATTTGACCCATCCGTGAAGGACAAGTGGGCAGCTATCATGGGCAGTGCCTGACGAGCCGTGCTTGGGGAGGATACCTGGTCTGGAATTTGAACCAGTGACCTCCCAGCTACAACCGTTAACCGTTAGGCTACCAACTGCCCATAACTGCAAACTGTACAATTAATTATTGAGTTATAATAAAGTATAATTACTTTGTCCGTTACCTAAAACGGTATGAATTACAGATTTTTTTGTTCTTAAAAATAAAATCTGCAGTGCCTCTAGTGGAAAGGAAGATAATGTTGTTGTTTTTTTTACTGGAAACCTGTTTATGTACCTGTTTATGAATTAAATATGTTTCCTGTGTTTTCTTTCTAGACACTCTTGGGAAGTCTTGCCGGTCCTGCCTGTAAGCCCTAAGCGAAGATGTTCTGATGCAGCATCGTTATTATGTGGACTAGGATCTTGCCTTGATCAGGGGGCTTGGACCTCTTGGCTGGCACTGCAGTGTTTTCGGACTCTCTCTCTCCCACTTTAGCGCTCTCACTCCTGACCTTTGCCTCACTGACTCCATCCATCCATCCTTCAGCCTGAGCTGCAGAACTGAGCTGGTCTTCCACCACCCTCCCCCGACACACACAGTCACACTGTCAGTCAGATGTGTACACACACACACACACACACATATACACACACACATACACAGTAGCTCTTACTATCACAATACCTGCAACTGACCACAGATATATCATTTCAACGCTCTCATTTACTGCCCTAGAGACAGAAGAGAGATGGTCAGGACGTACCTTTCAGTCAGATTGGAGAGCGACTCCACTTGTACTCACTTTCACTCTTCCTGCGTGTGTGTTAGATGCTTTCGCAGCCGTCCAAGCCTGGACCCCCCTACCCGGACTGTTACAATTAATGAGCGCTGACGTAGAGCTATCTATGCAACACAACAGTTGTGTGAGGTTGTGTGGCATGGGATTTCTGTGAGTTAATGGGATGCTATTCACCATTTTTGTTTATTTATATCTTTTTTTTTAAGTCTCCAAGACCGGAGATGGAAGGAAGTGTTTTAAATTTTCAACAGTTTTGTGCCTTGCAGTTGTTTCTTATAACTTTTGTTAAAACACTGCTTTTTCCCTGTTGCATATTGGGTAACTGGTGAGAACGTGGACTTCCAAGCAAGGGTGAGACTAACGAATGGGCCTCTGTATATATGTATACTGTATGTGCAAATCTCGGTGTACAATGAGGGTATAAATGCTTTGTGTTCATGTATCACTGTGTGTGTGTGTTCTGTGATGTTGATAATTATAAGCCTTAAAGTGCTAGACTGCATGGAATACAGTTATACAGACTCTTCAGAAATAAACATAATTTATTGACAACGGTGTGCAACGTGCCTTTCTTGCCGTGCTGCGCGTCGACCGCGCTTACATCTTGTGTACATACTGTGTTAGCTTTTATCAAAGCAGCCTCGCTTGCCAGCTTTGATGACCCTTTTGCTGTGGCAACATACTGTAGACTACATCAAGGCAATCATCTTGATGCCCCGATACCCCTCAAAGCGTAGCGCTGAACATCGCATGGTTATTTCCATGGCTAATGCGCCTGTTTACAGGAAGTGTTGATGATGCGCCGGGGCCACGCGATGGGCCCTCCGAGACACAGACATACAGTAGCGTCGGAACCCTGCAACCCTTCATCTGCCAATCAAGCGCTCGCCTGATTGCCGAGTAGAGCCTGATAAGCTCTCCGCTGTAATCGCCCATCGGCTGCTGCAGCAGATGCCTGTTTGTTGATGATGAGTGCAGGCTTGCATCAGGACAAAATCAGTAGAAATGAAAGGCGCACATTTGAATTCAATTTTGAGAATATGCAATGAAGAATAAAGAGAGGAATGCAGCTCCGTGTGCGTTTGCTTCCTCATTAAATGGAAAAGAGCTTTTTGGGGGGGGTAAGTAATAGAGGTGGCTCCCACTTAACTGTGCAAAGTATCGCTGTGGGTGTATTACACTAATGGCCTGCGGGTGATAAATCCTCATATTCCTAAATAATGACAGGCTGCGGCGCTGTGTCTTATTGTTTTGCGTTGGGATTTGTTCCATGTTTAAGAGGAAGTGTAGTGGAATGGGAGGAATATGAGTTGCAGGTAATGTTTCACTACATTCATTCCAATACAAATTGGGCTTATAAGACATCAGAATCAAAGAACATTGTGAACTTGCCTGACTCACTCCCACAACAAAGGACTTACTTCGGTTGCCTGGTGAAAACGGTAGCTTCTTATTGTTTCTGAGATGTAAAGTCACTTTGATATTTCAAATAAGGGTTGCTTTTTTTGCACTGACTGATGGCACTGATAAATTAGGATGGAAATGGAATCTTACGCTATCTTCAAAACACTGCATCATGAACAAATTATTTGCCTTTTTGTAATTAATGGAATATTTTTGAATGAAATGGAAATTACTTAAAAGGTAGTAAAGGTCATGTGTATCGAACCATGGTGCCTTTGCAATTACAAGCAGTCAGAATGTTGATCTGGGGGTCTTCGCTAAGCATAGATGGAAAAATTAATAAGTCAGATCCTCTTTGTTGAAGAGTCGGACTTGATTAGCCGACGTTACATGACAAAAAAAGACAAGACGTGGAAGATTTTTCCACATGACAGTCTTTGAGGGATAAAAGGACGTAAGACTGACATTCAAATGTCACCATGTTCTTTTAAATGCAGTGGACAGTGACGGAAAGTTGCACGTTGTTTCGAAATTCCACTTTTGATTGATATCGTGAACTAAGAAATCTATTTGAGCGTGGAACAAAACAACAGATGCAACGTTTGGTTTTATTTTACACTGATTATCCAAAAATATAATTGAAATGAGTATATACATACTGTATATCAATGCATATTTCTCCTTTTAAAGCAGTAGACCACGTATTTTCACCTGATATTCTCTGGCAGTGACCCTGCATACTTGCCTCATTAGAGTGTTGCTGGGTTTCAGTCAGCAGGGGAAGGGAAGGAGTGATGTGAAAACAGAATATTAAATGTGGCACGTCACCACAGCGCACGTCTATATATCAAGAACTACTTGACAGGATGTCATCGGCATTGGCAGCTTTTATGCATCAAAGTTACGACTAGGTAATAAAAGGCATAATGTAAAAGGAACTTGCTCCAAATACTGTAAAAGTCAAAGTGGCTAGAATTGTATCCCAGTCTTAACATTGTTTTATATTACACTTATCTTGCCTTATTATAAATAGCAGCCTGTCTAGTGGACACTGGAGTAAAATACAAAAAAACGTTTTAATGCACAGTGCAAAGTCTAATTAAGTCAATGTTTTTAAGAAGATTGTTATACAGAAGGTTGGTTACACAGAGTCTGTCACTGATTAGTAGAAATTCTTACAGCTTTTCACTTGCTGGCACTCTACCCACGTTTACCTTACCTGGTCCTAACACCTTCTTGTCTGTCTTCGAAGGGATGAATGTAAGTTTTTGCACGCTGCACGATGTCCCATCAGCCTTCACACACTCAATCGAGACACAAGCCCTGCTTTTAACACATCTCCAAGCCAGGTAACAGTGCTAAAATATGTATTAAGACTGTATTTAGGTGAGGTCTGGGCGGTGGATCATTATATCACGCAGACACTGGCAATAATAGGTTTCGTATGAGAGAAAGAGAGGAGCGAATGACAGAGGTGCTGGCCCCATTAAAACACTAAGGAATGCACCGAGTCTGTTCATGTAATTTGAAGGTTAGGTGATTGGATTCCAGACATGTCATCAAAGCACGTTAGGAAACAATCCGATGCGAAATAGCAGTGCAGTGTGGAAGGCCATGGCAAGCTTATCATCCAGGATAAATAAAAAGCATGATGTCATTTCCCCTCGGACCTCCCAATCAATCATTTCCATGCTGAAAGTTTTTTCCTCCCCGTGCGCTGTCTGTAATTTCTCCCAGCAGTTAATTCATCATCTTTCCTGAGCTACAATACTCCTCTACAAACACAGATGAGCCATCTTTCCAAAGTCATTACAGTTTTAAAGTAATGGATGTATTTTCAGCCGCCTTTTGCCCCCTTGCTTTTTAAATGGGACCTGCCCAATCAATCAGTGAAGAGGAGGAAGTCACATAAAATTTAACTCTAATATGTACTGAGCAAAAAATTATCACATCTCCCTTTCATTTGCATTCCCCCATCTAATGGAAAAATATGCATTTAAGCACAGTTCATTTAATAATGCATGAAACTGTTATAGTGAAAGTGGCTTCAAAATATAAATTTCACAAGAGGCCATATAAAGAGTAAACAACAAGGTACCACATAAGTAGAGTGTTTTAGATTTAACTGTAAGATTGAATCGCCTAACTTAATATACCTGTGTAAAATTCTTTCTGAAATGCTTCAGTATTAAACCTCATTTTAAACAGTTTTTAAGATGCCAATGTGGCTAACAATGAATTAAAGCTAAAGGGGACTTTAAGCATAAGTCTTGCACATCAATACAATTAATGAATATTTCAAAGTTTGAGTGTTTTTTTTTTACCTACAATTACAGAATTAGAATTAGAATGCTTAATCAAGGTCACTCTAATTAGGAATCTGCAATCAGCTCTCTATATGAAGAAAGAAATGGCCATATTCATATTACGGTGCTATCTTTCATTTAAGACGGGCAAAGGAAAAAATGTAATTCAGAGTTGCAGCTTCAATTATCCTCTTCAGATAGTGGCTCTACTGATGACCTTATGATTGACAGAATTATCACATAATAGGTGTACACTCATTTTAGAGGGCACCAGTAAAACACTGCCAAGTTCTGATAAGCAAAATGACTCACAACTAGTTGTTAAAAAAAACCCTCAGAACTCCTCCTAAATATGCCCTTGACTTCATTCAGCATGGACCTTGGACTGATAGTTATCGAGTCGAGGGAGGCTGGGGTTCGGAAAACAGGAGAAAAGAAATGGGAGGTCTGTGGGTTGGAGACTTGTCTGCAGTTTGTTCAGTCAGCAGGGGAGAGATTTCTCTTTGAGGATGAGCGGGGAGCGTGAGATGGAGAGAGTTTGGACAAACAGCAGGACTGACAGCCCCAATCACAGTTTATCCTGTTTCACATTAAGCTGACTTGTCAACATGTGGTTTGGAGGAGAATGGCAGGCAGTGTGTCGTTGTCTCGCCGAGGAAGACCACTGCAGGCTTCCAACATAATCCACTGACCCTTGGAGAACAAATCATGCACTTTTGAAAAGAAATGACAGCTCCGTGGCTGTAGTTGTCTAGAAATGATTGTTGTCGCAAAAGTGAAACTGTAGTTACATGTCTAGCTTGTATGACCGAGGATAGGCTTAAATCTGTAAGCATGAGATTTTACAGATATTTGAAGGTAAATAGTGAATTGTCAAAAAACTGAAGGAAAATGAAGTTGCCCAACCAATAAAGCTTTAGTGGATATGGTTTTAAACTTTTGTACTCTGCTATTGAAAAGCAGGTTACTTATCACAATTGTTCTCAAGCAATAGGCTATGTGCTCCCAGTGGTGCTCTAATATTGATTATCAGTGCATGTGGGTGGGGATTTGTACACCACAAGCCCAGCTACAGCATGAGGGAGGCTAGCTACTGGCCCGGATCTGTCTCATGTAGTTTAGCAAAGAGCTGCAGACAAATAAATGCAATACAGACCAGTGCAAATACCCAGGGAGGTAAACAGAAGAACGTGTTAATCTAATTGTATCAGAGCCTGCAGTGTCGGTTTAAACCTTCCAGTGCAATCTATTTGATGCCATCCCGGGAAAGCGGCGGTGAGGTGGTAGGCGCTCCTCCACCCTGTTTATTAAGGTAGTTTCATTAGACATGGTTACAGAGAGGTATTCCATTTACTGTCTCTCAGGTGAAGCACTTGGCACATCTTTATTGGTGTTTAATCATGTCAGCTGATTATCGAAGGAAGCGTTTTTCATTTCATAAAAGCTAGGAAGTAAATTATTCTCCCTGTAAACTGCATCACAGTGCAGAGATTACTCCAGGTTGCTGGTACAGGCATCTTTATCATCAAGCCCTTTATCATCTCCCTCATTTTGCCTCATTTGTTAGCCTAAACAAATTTAATTCAATTGTGAAACATGCCAAGTGACAATCATAAATTTGCTTGTCACAAGGAAAATATGCATGTGATAGTTGTCTTCACTTTCAAGGACTCCTTGTGTTTTTTTTCCTCATAGGTCCCCTAATGCACATATTCATTATGGAACTATTAATAAGCTGTAAATGTATGACAAAATGACATAAAAATATATTGTACTTTGATATCAGGCTTTGGTTTGTCAAAGGACAAGCCCGCTATAGTAGAAGATTCATGAGTGTTAACTCCATATTTGCATTATGGAATATTTTATAGATAAACGCTCAGTCACGTACAAAACAATGACGGTTCAAGGACTCAAGAGTTGTTTGGACATCATTTTAGTTATTTCTTTATAAACTGAATGATTACTGTACTGCATGCATCCTACCACTGACAGAAATCATTTTTGATCTAATTGTAAAAAGAAAATCTCATGTACGTCTACATTAGCCAGTTTATTAGCTTAATGCACTATATGTTACATACAGTCTTTATTATGACAAAGATATCACTAATTATGTGTGGAAATATGTTGAATGTCCCATAATGAAATATTTCATACTTGATTGCTGTCGTGGAAAAAGTACTGATTGCATAGAGAGTCAGGACAGTCAGAAATGTATGCCAATAGATTTATTGAGTACAAAATTGTATATAATCGCCAGGCAAGAGCAGGTCTACCTCACATGGAGTTGTGAAGGAGAGTGCTGCTCAAAACAGGGTTACATGCTTATAATATGGGGTGAAAACTACTTTTCTCTACCTCATATGGTAAATCATCTTCATTCTCTAGCTATACACGTACATATGTACGTGATGTTTGCAGGGTACAGTATGTTCTGATCTCATCCCATGTTTTCTAACTGTGGTTTTACTTCCCTGTACAAAGCAATACTGAGAATATAACTGGGAGAACATACTAGGTGCATCCTGACCTTAGAGGAAAACGAGTTTATCTTTACATGGATGTATGTGTACGTGAGATTAGAAGAAACAAGTTGAACATTAAGCAATATTACAAATCCACATCACTCTTAGCTGTGATCACCTGCAGGCTTTAGTGTCCAGTAAAACGACATTTAAAAGAAATCAAGTAGATTAATGTAGATTAATTTTAGATTTTACCGTTTACGTCACTTTTAAAACATGGCTAAAGGAATTAAATACTATTACTGTGTTCCAACAGTTTCTGCTATACCCAGCATTAAATTACTATATATCATAATTATAATGTTTCTTTCCTGATGTTTTATTGAAGTTTAAAATATTTGCAATAAGTCCGTGGCGAGCTTACATTTGGAAACGGTGTGTCTTTCAGTCTTTTCGTGTTATTGGAGCCACATTTCAGCAGCCGCTATTCGGCCGTTAAAGGGTTACTGCTGCGGTATCTCAGGCGCGCGCCCGCGGTGCAGTCTGATTGGCTGTGGGGCTGCGGCGCGCGCTCCAGCTTGACTCGCGCGGCGCAGTTAATCAGCCGCGGCTCCCACGCGCTCCGAACGGCACTGCTGCACGGCGGCGCGCGCTACAGCACCTGCACCGGGAGAACACAGGCTGTCAGTAAACGCGCCGCTGTACATCACAACTTAGCATCTCTAGACCAAAACATTTTGCGGAGATAAATCTGACACTTTTAGCGGCTGCGCCGAGTCGGGAGGGGGGCAAAAAATCTGAGACGATTCTCTGGCAGGAAACACGAAAACATTATTAGCACATCACCGGGCGAGGAAGGCGAGTCGAATACGTCATCGTAATTCATCTGGACTTTCCTCGTAGCCAGGCACATACTTGTGTAGCCTGTACTAATTAAAACTGAACTTAGGATCGATTTTCAGTTTTGCTGTGTGCTACCTGCATGCAGCAGTCTGGTCTTTCTTTCTCTTTTGCATCCAAAAGAGAAAAGTGGACATGAAGGTCTGCATTTATGTAGCAAAGATCTGCGTTTATGTTCTCTTGTTCTGTTATGACGGATGAACTTTGGACATACACACAGACTGGAATTTGTGGATTTTCTTAGAAAGTAACCTGCGACTTTAAACACTGGTAACTTTTTAGGATAACCTACCTTTTATTTTTAAGATCTCCAAAAGAGAATAAACGTATATCCGGATATTTTAGTTGTCCCGACAAAGCCGGTGGAAAAAAGTTCATTTTAAACATTAAACACATTTTTTAAAAATTGCTTTACAACTATTTTTAATTCGTGCTTGCAGTGTTCAACAGAAGTTGAACTATCTAGATTTTAGGGTTATAGTTAAACAATACTTTGCATTGCACACCGGCAGTGAATAAGCAGCTTGTGGTCCGGCAAAAACTTTTCCCTCTGCGCTGGACGCCGCATCTCTCCTCCGCCTACAGCCTCCAGCCGCCTAAACGCAGCCACACCGACTCTGCGCTCCAAGCGACACACACACACACACACACACACAAACATATACACACACCACACGACGTAGAATGGCCGATGAGCTTGTAACCATCACTAATGGGATTGTGTTGTGACTTGTTCGGCTGGAGGGAAGGCTGTTCTCGCAGATATCCACACAGACTCGCTTGGTGCTCCGTTCCTCTGCGCGGGGATGATCAGGATCTTCCCGGATTTCAGCGTGCAGGTGACGGCGGCGGCAGGTGGCGGAGCCGCGGGGATGCCGGCAGCTTCCACCGTGGGCAGAGTCCCGGGCGCGACTAACGGGAATCCGCAAAACGTCCAAGGCTTGACTTACCAACAAAGGTATGTGTACATAAAACAAAAAGAATGTTTCTTTTTCACTTACATCCAGATTCTCACCAATTTCACCACATTTGCGCTAATTACACACCGAATATATCTAGGTTTAGAGTAGCGCAGAGCCCTTTGAACGTAGATTATCGCTTAGATCTGCCAAATTTCTTCGCTGTTGTGGGATTTTGTTGTCCACTTTTGAGTTTGGGTCTTAATGAGTGCTGTGAGTCAATTAATTATCTCAGATTTATGACCATAGAAAGTTATTTCACTTTACGTTTATTAAGTGGAGTGCCGTCGGGCGCGCTGAAGCAACTTTTTAGGGCACATCAATTAAAGTTTTATATCTAATATCAACCTATATACCGTACAGCTTTACAAATATTATGTAAATGCATACCGTATAGTTAAAAATGCTCAGTTTGGTATGAAAACACCCATACGTGTAGTTTATAATACAAGAAAAATATTCAAAATGGTATGTAAACAACCATATTATGATTATAGTCACTGTTTAGTTTCCATTTAAAAACTCTACTTACTTTTACATAGGTCACAGGTAACAAATTTGTACTTTGTCCACTGCAGTTTAAGATAAAGCACAAAGCAAAGAATGTGTGTATTATATGACAAATGTTTCTTTAAGTGTACAAAATGAAGCAACCATATGTGACGATTTATAATATATTGGAAATAAGAGTTTGGCGACAACATAGTGCAATTCAAACAATTTAGTACCATACATCACAATGCAGGCAAGAATGCAGGCAACATTACTGTAAATAGTTATTTTAGGCTTTAATAGCATATGTATAGGTGCTACATATATGATAAACTCTGCTTGATCATCTTATAAAAAGTTATACAAGTTTGCTCTGATGAGAGGAAAAACGGGCTGAGCTTGATATTTGTAAAAATTTCAAACTTATGTGCGAAAAAGTTAATTTGTAGCCTCCACACACCACTTGGACCTCTATCTCAGTTTAGCTTCAGAAGGCAGCACATGAATTTACACCACGTTATCCCAGCTGTTGACCTTGAGGGGTCATGGCTTGTAATGCACCTTTCTTGTCTAATTAAAAGGGCTCATTACTTCAGTTAAGACTGACAGGCTTTCTTTAAAGACAAGCTAAACAACAAACACAAAAGCACAAACACAAAAGTGCAATCACTTTTCCATTAAATTAATAAGCTTTATATTTACCAATACAGAGCAATATGATTTTATTCTGTGGTCAGTTTTCTTTGGTTGTATAAGAGAACAGATTTTGCTCTAGGCCAAAATGAATAGGTGACACTTATTTTGAAGATGATAAATTGTCATTTGCATAATTGAAGTAGGTAATAGCGCTTAGTAATAAATTAAAGCTAAAATAAAAATGAAATAGTTATTTCACATTTTTGTTTATCATAACTAGGGGCTTTGTTATGATTCTAATATATTGATAGCAAACAGTCTCGTTTTTTCGTGCATTAAATTAGCAAAACAAAGGTATTGGGGAAGAAAAATAAACCAAAGTGGTTTCCAGCAGAAACAAATCAAGTTGCGCTTTTGCGGTCCTTTAGCCAAATCAGAAGAATTCCGCGTTAGATCAACCTGTATTCCGAGCAAAGCAAAAACTGTCTCCAACTACAACTGAGTGGCGTTGTTGCGCCGGCAGGAGAGATGAGTCTTGCTGCACAGGGAGCGAAGCAGGGAAAAAAGCTGGAAAATGCAGACAAACATAGAGGGAAAGGGGGCTTGACAGAGCGCTGGAATGAAGGGGACTGTAGCGGGGGGATGTCATGATGTGACGGTCCCGTTTATGCCCTGATTCACCTCCAGCCCCCGCCGTAAAGAAGGACCGCGGCCGAATCGAGAAGCGTCCCCGGCTCGGCGCTCACTTTCCCGGCGTGCCTCCGGAGCTGCGGCGCGGCGATTCTCCGGCGCTCTCTCTCTCTCTCTTCCCCGCTCATGAATGCCTGTACACGGACCCAGACAGGGGGCACGACCGGTCCAGAGAACCGCCATGGCGCTGTTCAAATACTCCTAGTTTCCATACCGCACGACTGTCGCGCTCCACGGCTGCACGTCTGAATAATAAGCCCGAAGAGGAGGGGGGGAAAAAAGTAAGAAATCAAATAATTGCAGGAAGATGGCGCCCACCAAGCCCAGCATTCAGCAAGACCCTTCAAGAAGAGAACGGTAACGCTCGGTTTGTCCTACGCGTCAAAACAGCCGCCGTCGCCGCTCGTTAACATGCCGTGCATTTTTGATTGAGATGTCAGAACTTTCGCCCCGTGCCCTTTCCGTGGGAGGTGTGTGTGTTTGCCTGTGTGTGTGTGAGAGAGTGTGTGTGTGTGTGTCGGGAATACGGGGATAAGCTCGGCGCGGTTTTGGGTAACAGGTTTACCGCCGAGCGGCCAAGGCGTGTGTTCCGGGGGGCGGAGGCGGGACGCGGCGGGCTGGGAAACGCGTCCAGCACCGCGGCCACTTTAGCGGGGTTTTTATGGGGCTTCGCGTCGCTTGCCGCGGTCTGGAGCTTTAACCGAATATTATCGGTGACATTGCCGCTGTTTGTTCTCGCCTCGTCCTCCTCGAAGCGCTAGGCCGGGCGGTGCGATTACTTGTCGGATTGCTGTGATTTGCACCGGGACGTTAAAAGGCGGGAGAAATTAGCGGGCAGCTGTTGAGGAACTTTACATGTAGCGCATGGATTACACACACACACACACACACACACACACACACACACACACACACACACACACACACACACACACACACACACACCTTATCGGATCACACACACACACTCCGCCAGGTAATGTTAGGATTATCTACACACTAGTTAGAGCCTCTCTCCACTAGTGCTATCTAGTAGCCTGGGAGATTACTTTAATCAACATATTATCTTCAAATTGATTTTTCTTATCCGTTGCTCGTTTCCTTTTTCTTTACTGTACAGGCCAATGTAACTCAAATTCCAGTTAGATTTGTATCTAATACTGCTGGTCATTCTTCAGTAATTATCATAAAATCACTGTTTGTAAATAATTGTTTAATTTCTTTAAACACATCCACGCCAGGTTAAAAATCTTTTTCTCACCCAGTGGCAATTTTTCGCCAATAACATAAAGCAAAGCTACAGATAAAATCTGCAGTAACATTCTCTTATGAATTGGAAATGTGATAACTCTTTATGCATATTAGTGTATGTCAGGATATAATTGTTCACATTTTTGCATGATCGTATTGTATATTAGACACATACAGCATTTGGACGGCAGTGAACTGTAATATTTTTGTGCACCTGTAGCATATGTGTGTCTTTCTTCATCTTAGGGTGTGTGACATTTTACAAAGTAGACAAGGCCTCACTTATTTACCACAATATGTTTAGTCCTCCTTTGCAAACTGGGCTTTGGACTATTTATGTCAATCTGT
This sequence comes from Distichodus sexfasciatus, assembly GCA_032718565.1. NCBI lineage: Eukaryota > Metazoa > Chordata > Actinopteri > Characiformes > Distichodontidae > Distichodus > Distichodus sexfasciatus. The sequence goes on along the minus strand of JAVGVS010000018.1, from coordinate 4,303,365 downwards.
CATTAAAGGAAATTGAGGAATGGAGAGACTGTCCATATCCGACTTGCCGAAATGCTGAAAATTCTGTAGCATCTACTAACATTCCTTCATAATATGGGCTCATAGCGTTGGAGATACACCCGGCTCTGTCCCCGGCCCAGCAGCAGGAAATGTTTATGCTAAGTCAGTCTGCAGTAATCTTAGTGGCAGGAGCATATTTGTGTGCCATTCTGAGCGTATCACATAGATAGAAATCTGGAAGATGGAATTAATTTTGAGGGCAGAAACTTCATAGCCTGTGCATGAGTGCTCTCTTTATCACCTGTCTCCTATTGGCATTCAGACGGGCTAAATCGCACTTCTGTGATTTGCTGTGTGGCTTCTCTTGAGAGCTGAACCGAATAACGCTCGGCCTGAAATTCTGATTGAAGGTGTGGGAGTATATATTTAATGCAATGCCTCTTAATAGCATCCGCGTGTTTGCCAGCGTAGCTTCCCGCCGGACCAGTGGCTGGATGCGAGGGTCGCCTTTCTCGGACTCAGTGACTGTGGGGGGAGTGGGAGGAGAATTTTTGGAAAGAGAAACGGGGTTGGCATGAGTTCATACACAACAGTAACCACAGAGTTAGCTTTGTGTCGAAGAAATCCGCCTCCCTCCTTCTCCTCCTCCTTCTCTTCCCAGGGCAAACAAAAGTGCTAAATAGTCCCATTTCCTATTACATTAGTGTAGTGGAATTATAGAACGATGTGAAAGACGATCGGGAGCCGGGGTGCGGAACTGAAGCAGTGATGTTATGTGCCGAATGCTTGATGTGTGTAAAGCAGTGAAATTTTATTGCTGTGTTAATGATGAAATTTTTTGTTCCACTTTTTAAGTAGCTATTCTTAAATCAACAGGTATCTACGTGGATCTGCGTTCTAGTTTAAGAACATGGCATTAATTTTTTCAGTTTTATTACAAGTGTTCCTCTCACACTTTGGAATTGCATAATTAGACATTTCAACACTGCTGTATCATTTTATTAAGGAACGGTCAAAAGCAAAGAAAAGCTTTGAACTTTGACCTTGTTATCAGCAACAAAACAGCAAAGCCTCCCGCATGGTATGCAGCTATACCGACTAGAGCCGTGCCTCGCCGTTGAACAAAGGCTGCACAGTTCCGCCCAGCGATTGGACGGCGCTGAATGCGGCGCGGATTGGAAGCGGGCGCGCCGTTCCGATGCGTATTTATCACAATTAAGAGGGATTTCCAGCCTCCATCTGTGGCGGGCTGTGCGGCGTGTGGCGCGGTGATTACGGCCGCTCTCCCTCCCCTCCACCCTCCACCCTCCGCCGCCGCCGCTGTGAAGGTCAGCACAGAGAGGCAGACATAAAGAGGAGATGCATCCCACAAAGGTAATGGTGCAGGCGAGATGCACGCCGCTGTGTCGGTGCACGGACGAGCCGGCTTTATGTCCGCCTTTTGTTGAGGCAGGCGGGGGATTTTTTCTGCCTTTGGTTTTTCAACACCGAGCCGGACCCCTTTATGCTTATGGTTGGTGGTGTCGATGGCAGCAGAATTGTTGGTGTTCGCATTGGGGAGAGAGATACAAACGTCAACACATAAACCTGTGAACTCAGTCACCAACCCTAGATATTCACCCCTCTGTTTCTGTCGGCCTCCCTGTTAGAAGACAAGGACCGGTCAATAGGATTGCAGGAGATTTTTTCGCCTCCTCGTCTCCTTCATTTCGGTCGAGGCTGTTTTAGCTGTTTGCCTTAATAATTCGATCAGCCTTCATGCTCCGCCGCTGCCGCTGCTGCAACGCTCCAGCGCTACAGCACGCCTCTCTGGGAAGACGAACGTATGGCAGTCTTTTATCATAAGCAGTATATTTAATCACCGCCATCATTTATTGTTCTAATAAACAAATATTAGACAGTTTGTGGGAACCTCTTTGCTGCTTTGCTGACCGTGCACCTTTTTCAGGAGTTTGTCCTTGAGTGCAAGGCAAGAAAATGTCCTGCCTACATGGCACACATGCCCGTATTTCTTTTGCCCGTCATATAGCGGTGAATAAACTGCTGGAACTGTTGCACACCTTCCCTTTTTTCTCTCTGGTGGAAAAAGATCAGAGCGGATCTGGCGGCAGGGGGTTAAGAACGGCCTCGCAGGTCATGTTATGGTTCGGGGCGGAGGTAAAAGCGAGGCCTCCTCCCTGGCGTTTAATGTCCGCAGTGGCTGGGAGACCTTCATTTAGCGTCGACCGCTAAAGACAGATGTTCTGCCCGCTGACTCCCATCTGCTTTTTTCCCCCCCTTCTAGGCATGCAGATCGCGTCGCAGCGCTAGAAGCGAACGCTGGCCTTTAGCCGGTGCCACGCTCGCCGCTCCTCAGCCCTCCGTTTTGGCTTCTCTCTCCGACTTGTGCGCTGACAAATCCAGAGGCTGCTGGGAAACAGACAGCGGTGGCTCACTGGCATGCGGGAAGCAGATAAGCCTGGCGTTTGAACCAGCAGATGAAACACACGAATTATGCGGGGTTGAGTTGTACGGGGTACACATTTGCCGACTTTAGAGCGCACGCAGGCAAAGGCGTTTGAATGGTTTGAATGTACTTTGGAGTTTCCCCTCCTCCCAGAATGCTGTAACTTGCTTTGGGATGTTTTACCATGTCACGCTGTCTCCTGTGCCTCGGCACACCTCGTTTTTTTTTTTTTACACCTGGCAATAATATGCTTTTTTGGGGATCGGATCAAGACCGGATAGCACTCGGCCGAGTTGAAAGTCAGGTGTAAATGCACGTTTAATTGGATTAGGATTGGAGACGGTCTGGGACGGATTGTGGCAGAATGTAGCAGGAGTGCAAATGTGTTTCCGATCCACATTCAGCAGCTATTTTTTTAAGGAAGTTTGTGTCGCAAGTGGAAAATGAATGTGATTAGGAAATGCCGTCATTTTGGCTGGATGAACAAAAACAGCGGATTCCGAACATATTTAGTAGATTTCCTCCTTAAAAAATCATGAAATATGAACATGCGATGGAATGTTAATTTTAATGAATGGTGAACACTCATCCACAGCTTTTCATTCCCACATGTGAAATGCAGGTAAATATGTCATGTCCAAAACAGAACTTCTCTAAACTGGTGCTGAACCCACACTGATGCCGCAGAAAGCATGTCAGTGAATAAGCAAACAAACTGTTCATTAACCGTAATCAAGGTAAAGCGTTTAATAAATCGTGATAATGATTTGATATTGTCATATCGTCCAGCCCTACCTTCCAGCATGGTGGTGTTTTCCTCAACACTCGCACATCTGTCTCTCCGAACTGTCTGGCTCTTGCCTGTGTCAACCATTTGGCTCGTTTCTGCGAGGTGGCCCTCCACCAAGATGGTAATTCCAATAAGTCTCAGTGACTTCCCCCACAAATCCCCCCATTTTTCTCCCCCACCACCACCACCTTATCATACCGCAATCTGACCATACACACCTGCCCGGGCCTCAGTGCCCGATTCGAGGTTCCCTGTGTGAAATTGCAATTGATTATTCCGGTTAGGGTGAGCAGGAGGCAGGACATGGCCCGATTAACTCCCCGCAGACCGCCCCGACGGCTCGGCGTGACACCCGCCGCACGACCTGTAGAAACGGATGGAGTGGCGCATATGCATGGCAGGCCACCTGTCACTTTAATAACCGAATGTCATAGTGGCGATTTTGGCAGAGGAAAAGCGGAGGTGAGCCGGCTCGGGCCTCGCCACGAGGCGCACTCTTTCTAAAGCATTCCTGAAGCATGGCGTCATCTGAAGACGGCCACCCGTGCTCGGCTTTATTCGCTGGCTTTGTGCTGCCGTTTTCCCAGGGCTGAAGCGGGGGCGCAGCTTTCCAAACCCACGGCTACGGGATGCTGGCTTCAGCCCTCAACACTGCATCATCATCATCATCATCATCATCACGAGAGACTGCAGGGATGGATAACGCGTTCTGCCGTCACGTTTCTGCTGGTAAACTGTGGAACGTCGACATTGCTTTCGTTTAATGAAGGCGAAAATTTGCTCCGATCCCTGACAAATGAGGCTTTTCTCCGGAGGCTCTTGCTGCAGACTGTGGGAAAGGTCATATTGCTATTGATATGTCAAAATAGCCAGAAGCTAAAGTAAACAACACTCGGAAACTTCGGGAATCCTTTCATGGTCTCAAAGTAAAACAGCTTGGCTTTTTATTAGTCATTTGCTTTTCAAATGTGAACTCTCGTTTTGTTAAGTAAAGTGTAGGATTCTGATTTGTATTAAGCTAAAAGGAGAAGGAGTTAGAAAGCTCCTGTTTGTTTTATTTTAGGAGATTTATGCTAATATAGTCGTCTTCAGTCAGAAGTTTTCCTCCGAGTAATAAGCAAATGTTTGATATGAACAGCAGACTAGCGCTTTTGTTTGTGACCAAAATTGGGCGGTGTGTATTATGCACTTCTGGCATTTCCATACATAAAACCTGCGCCACTGACTTTGCTGATATAAAATTACACTTGATGAGCCACGCGCTCGAGAAACTTGAGTCTAAACGCACTTGATGCAAAGTAGGTGTCCAAGCATGTACTAGTTGATTGGCTGCAACTTAAGAGCTCACATTTGATAAGATTTGTTTGGCAGGAGCGTTCGAAATTCATTGTTTTTCTTAAATAGTTGAACCCTGTTTACGAGATAACCGTCATGTTCAGCACTTCTACAAATCTCCCGTGGCGTTCCGACCGCGATGAGGGGGGAAAAAAAGGCATGGAAAACTTTTTCAATTGAATAGAAAACAACTTTCTGTGGAGTGCACTTGAAGTAGAGCAGGTTTTGTGAGGTCACGTCTGGTGCTGTTTTTAAATACGTTATTTCATGGCTTTGCGGCTCCCTCCTCTTTAATTCCTTTCATCTCATTGTGGCCCCCTGTGTTAGAAAGTGTAGGTCAATAAGGATGGGCACATTGCGAATTTCATGATTTGTGTAGTGGAACAAATTGAAAGCAAAGCCTATATCAATCACGCTGAAGGCGGGGTTAATTGTTCCTGCTTCACAAGAACAGTGGACAGATAAAGCGGTAATGAAGCACTCATGTCCCCAATCTGGCCGCTGCTCAGGATGGAAAACATCAAGAATGTTTACTACTTGGGCAGAGATTCCACAACTTTAAAGGAATATTGTACCCATTAGGGCAAAAATGTCTAAAAAAAAATGAAGCAGCAGCAGACCAGAGTGTACAACTGAAACAACTGGCATTCCCTAAATACAGGGACAGTCCTCCTGGAGTAACCTGCTCAGGGGCTTAACGGTGTTAGTATTGGCAGTAGGATAGAGCTGGATTTAAACTAGGAGTCCACAATAATATCTGAATCATATTGGAATCATTCGGCCGATAATTGTCCAAAGTCTGAGGTGGGATTTTATACGTCCCGTGCTTTCTGTCTTAAAGTGTATGGCGTTTTTTGTGCCAAAATTCTGAGCAAAATCTTGTCTTTACGCGCTCGACTCGAACTAAACTAAACTAAATTGTGTGTTTGCTTCACTTAGCGAATGTGAGCTCACACATGGGCGTTGCCCCAAGCTGCGTACTACTGCACTTAACAGTATGGTAGGTGAGGCGCCTTCACCATAATTTTGTAAGTGCTATTATTCATCTCAGGAAATAGCCGGGATTGTAACTTAACGGCTCTTTACACACTAGGTAGTGCACATGGAGTGTCACATGCGCCCTATTTGACTTGGTACGCTATTTGGTACACTGACTTTTTCTTAAAACGTGCACTACGCTCGAAATGCTCCACCCTCGCGCCACTCCACCTTCACGCTCGCTGGACGCTGGGCGCTGTGTTAGAAATGTTAAGAGCTGTGGTGTTATTTTCATTCCAGAATTCCGAATGCACAGTGGAACTTTGGCGAGCAAAATATCTTGTCTATACACGTCCCAACTCTGTTTTCCTCAATTATCTGCATCGGATATCGGTACCGTCCAAAAATTTCCATATGGTGCATCCCTAATTTAAACCTACAACCTCCTGATCCATAAACGAGCTTCCTGCTACAAGGCCATCAATGCGACAATGTGTTTACATCACGGAAAATGTCATTCATGCGTTTCTACACAGTTACTTCAGTTTTTGTGACTCGTCTCCTTCTTATTCTTTTATGACGATCAGCGTCCAGCTTAATGCTGCTTTACTGCCACTGCGGCTTTGGTTTAGGGCTGCACCAAATGACTATTTTTGTAATCGAGTAATCTATCGATTATTTTATCGATTAATCGAGTAATCGGATTTTAAAAATGTAAATAAAAATGACAATACATTTGTTATTAGGCTTATTGTAGTGTGAGTAGAAGTTAGTCAAATACACTTTATGTTGTTGTATTCAATTGAAAATGAAGAAACATGGAGTTCAAGGGTCATTTTGAATCAATTTGGCCAATAAAATGAGTTGCTTTTGGCCTTTCTGGAAGAGAACTGCATTTCCCACAATCCCCTGCGCACGCCTCGGGGCCGCGTCACAATAAAGGGTTCAGCGCGTTCTGGAACGAACTATGAAAAAAATTGATGGGAAAATCTTAATAAATGGCTGTATTGTGAGTGGAACGCTGGTTGATGTGGTTATTTATCAGCTGAAATATGCGTTTTGTCTGCGATAAAGGGGACGTTTTGACGGAAATGGAGCGTTTCAGCGAGTAATGGCGCTTACAAACAGCGTGCGTGTTTACGTCGCAAAAAATGTCATTTATGCGTTTTTATGCATTTACTTCTGTTTTTGTGCACGGAATATCTCACAAATACGTTCACATACAGAGGGATCTATTCTCGCCTTGATCGCGCCACTGACAATTTTGTGCGTCATTAATAAGCGTCTGTGTGAAACACAAGCGGCGCATGTTGTAGCGATTTAAATGACTTAAACGAAGCTTCGATTCTAGAAAAATTGCCTCGACCATTTTTTGTAATCGAATTATTCGAGTTACTCGAATAATCGTTTCAGCTCTACTTTGGTTTGCTTACTGCCCCCACATTAGGGAGTAGCCACTGTACGTATGTGTATAATAATGTAGACCCAACTAGTCCATTATTAAAGAAGTTGCCACCTGTTAATATTTGATTTTAAACGATTCAATCGATTAGTTGTTGCAGCTCTAATCCAAATGATAAATTATTCTTGATCAGTATTTTTATATTGACTACAGATTAAGAATGGATTATAATGTCAAAGTAAACCAGACTGATAAAGTTCCTTTAGCGTCCAACAGAGTAAATAAGAGAGATCATCATTTCCTTCTCTGGCTTGCTTTCTTTAGAAAAGAAGCCCCCCCCCAAAGGGCATTGTTCCTCTCGACTTGTAGCTGTTGAATCCATTAATTTCCAGAAAAAAAGCTTGTATTGGCAGTTCGTGTGTATTTGCATATTTATCTCAAGGCTTAGCCTTCTGCTCTTGAGAAATTGTAAATTGCAGAATTTAAAAAGAAAATGTCTTTTTTTTTACACACACACACACACACACACACATGCAGGCATATACAAACAGACCAACGTATACACATATGCCCACACACATATTCATATTCCGTAAAACACACACACACACACACACACACACACACACACACTCTATACATATATTATATATATTTATATATGTGTGTATGTAGTATTTAGTTAATTGAAGTCTGAAGTCCATGACAGCTATCACAACACAGTGAGTAATTCTGAAAATTAATGAGAATGATAATGCTTAAAAGACTGTTCCAGAGTTTGCCCAAACTCATTAACTAAATCTCTCATTTAAATACATCCTAAAGACTTTCAAATAGAGGGGAAAAAAACCCACATTATTGCTATATAAGCATTAAACCGGCCCTGAAAGTGCTGAAGTTTGGAATTTTCTGGAAGACTGAAGTTGATCAGTTTGTGCGGAAGCCTCCCGTCCTCGCCTAAATACAGATCCTCTGTCATAATACTGGGAGATTAATCCTGCTAAATAGCAAAGGAAAATAATCTCATGCCTTTGGAGTTGTTTTTTTATTTCACCGGTTTGAAACCCGTTTGCAGTGTGGGAAGCGGAACTAACGAGCCTCTATTTAAATATTGTGTTTTAGTTATTTTGAAAAATAAAAGAAATTACGATATTTAATCCCATTCATGGATTGGTATCAGTCCGATAATAACTCAGTATCTGGTATCGGTGATTCTGTAAATGCATGTGAAGTGTGACAGTGGTGAAGCTGGTTTATTGTCCGACATTCACACTAATTCCTACATATTGATATGACACTGAGCAGAACAAGCAACGCAACACACTACAAGCCCAAAATCAGAAAGCAAATCACACCATGATACTGTTTAATTTCCTTAACAACACCAGCTCTCACTCACAACCTCTGTGTTCCTGATGGTTTTAGCGCCGCAGGATTAGGGAGCGTCACTGAACTACACAACTGTGTTTAAAGGAATAATTTTTGAGATGTTATTTTAATAATAAATAGTTTAGCATATACATATGGGTGTGTGATTATTACATTGTTTTATTTATTTAAGTCAAGTATTTCCTTAAGCATAACAGAATAATCTCAGTCATGTATTCAGACGTTTTTTTCTATCGGATTTGTATCGTATCGGCAGATATACAAATTGGTATCAAACATTAAAAAGTGGCATCGTACCATGTCTAATTATCGTTATTTGATTCTGATTTTGGTTTTCAAACACTTAAGCACTTATTGTATCTTACAGCAAAAAAAATATTTTTCTCACCACTCTAACGTGTCGATCCATGTTGCAATATTCAGACGGAATTTTAAACCAGAGCTCAGAGTTAGGCCTGCATGGAAAAGCAGGATCATCTCATGTCTAATTTACACCCATGATGCAAGAGTTAAAGAAAAGAACACGAGATATGAGAACGCCGCCTGTCAGAACGATGCATTATAAAACATATACAGCTCTGCTTGACCGTTTTTTCCACAGCCATTTTTTATGGCCTCTTTCTTTCCTTTTTGGCCGAAGTTACAGAGCCTCTGGTCCAGGCTCGGGCCGGTATGAGAATCTGGTGGTGCGATAATAGCCTTAAGCAAAAAATTCACTGTATTATGGTGTAGCTCTATTTGTTATAAAATATTTGGGTAAAAAGCAACTTTTTCCCCCAATTGGATGGAATTTATTCTCTGTTTGAATCACACAGGGGATCAGTTAGTAGCGTAACTGTTAGGGTACCACTGAGGTACTCACAAGCAAGGTACTGTCCTCAAACACTTCTCCCCCGGGTGCTGCCCACGTCTGCCGCCCACTGCTCCTTCACGGATGGGTCAAATGCAGAGGTCGTTGTGGTGCGCTGTGCTGTGTTCACAATGACAAATAATCACTCACTTTCAGTATGTATTTTGAACAGTAAATGGTTTGGGGCAGTTGCTAACGTAACGGTTAGGGAGTTCACCCCATGATCGGAGTGTCGCTGGTGAAAGTCCCAGACTGGTAAAGGTACCACTGAGGTACTAATGAACTAAGGTACCATCCCCAAGCACCGCCAAAAAAGCTGCCCACTGCTCCTTCACGGATGGGTCAAATGCAGAGGATCACATTTGGTTTTGGTGCACGGTGCACTGTGCTGTGGTGTGTTCACAATGACAAATAATCACAAAATAAAAAATAAATAAACGTAAAATTAAAAGATGCAAATTAAAGGAGATTTCAACATGACTTTATTAAACCGCAGCACACCTGTAACCGACCCATGCCTACACTCATGACACAGCACCCCAAATACCCCTATGTGTTTCAGCGGGTCGTGGTGCTGCCCGTGTTGCCACTGCAGGTAGCCGTGTTTGCTCTCCCCTGTCCTTGGCAGTGAGAGAGGCAGGAGCTCGACCAGCCTCGACGTCCCACACGCGCTGATGATGTTTTGAAGTGGCGTCGTCGTTATCTGGCGCGAGCCGTTTCGCAGCCTCATACAATCCCTGATAGCCGGAGTTAATCTCCTCCTCCCTTATCGCCACCTTCTCACTGCGCCAATTAGATTTGAACATATCATATCTAATTCGCTCGCCCTCCCCACCGCAAACCAGCAGCAATTACTGAGCAGAGCTCGTTTTTTTTTTTTTCCAGACGCCTCCTTTTAGTCCTGTTCTAGGAAACATCCAGGTACAATTCTAGAAATCCTGGATTCAGATGTGCTCCAAAAATTAGAAAGGTCAAATTCAGGGAGTGAACTAGTTGCTGATGTAGCTAACAATTCATACAATCTAATCTAATATTTATTTTGGCAGCAACAAGATGTACATAATTATTTAAACTGTTGCAGTTAAAGTGAAATTGAATGATTATTTGTCGTTGTGAACACGCCACAGCACAGCACATAGTGCACTACAACAAAACGTGACCTCTGCATTTGACCCATCCGTGAAGGAGCAGTGGGCAGCTGACATGGGCAGCACCCAGGGAGCAGTTCTTAGGGACAGTACTTTGCTCATGAGTACCTCCGTGGTACCCTTTACCGGTCCGGGACTCAAACCGACGACCTTCCGATGACCGGGCCAACTCCCTAACCACTACACTACCAACTGCCCCAAAGAGTAGTATGATATTTACTGCACAAATGAACGTGCTTAAAGTAACTGGAGAAATGACAGAATTAGATGGCGTCCTCACGCTGGCCGTGCTGCAGAGCTACAAGAAAGCTACATATGGAAAAAAATTATCAATAATTTTCCTGAAAATCATTTTCATTATATGCATCCGTTCCAGCGTTTAAATACAATTAGAAAATGTCTCAATGATAAACTGCGCAGCTTTTGCCACCGTGAACATTCCCGCTAGTACAGTCGCAGAACGAGGCACTGCCAAATAAGAAGCCAAACGCATCGGAAGCTGCGAATAAGTAGCCAACTTCAGCCTCGTGTGTTGTGAGGAGGACGGTGCGCAGAAGATTTCAAAATTTCAAGATTCTTTATTTGTCACATGCAAGTTATACAAGTACAAAATGCAGTGAAATGTAGCCTGATCCGCTCCTGACTGCAATTTAGGCAGAATTAAAATAATATAAAATAAAATTAAAATAAACGGTTTCAGACATCGAAAATACGTCTGTTTTGTTGTTTTTGAGCTGTTATACTTTCATTATTTGAATCACAAAGAAATCCATAAAAGTATGTGTAATTTTAAGTTTATGACGGCTATTTGTTACCATAGAATTAAAAAATGTGTTATTTTCCCTCATTTTATTCTTTAATCAAAAATCAAAATCCTTTAGTTTTCGTTTTTGCTTCTGAAACGAAATTTCAAATGCCAAAAACTACACGGACCCTGCAGGAGGGGATGTGAGCGTGTTACGAACACCTCGGAGTTCCTCAGGAACGGCAGTTTACGCTGGTGGACTGGTGCAGTTTTACAAAGACTTCTTACTCGTTTTAGTCGTTAAATATTGTCTTAATTAAATCTCTAATGCTGTGCCTGTGGAGAGAATGGGACTCTCTTTCTCTCTCTCTTTCTCTCTCTCTCTCTCTCTCTCTCTCTCTCTCTCTCTCTCTCTCTCTCCCTCTCTGGTGCTCTTGCTCTAGCCCACTGATCCCTCTTATATCTCTCTTTCTCCCTCCCTTTTTCTTGACTTTGTCTCTTAACTCTCATTTTTTCTCTTTATGAAACTTTCTTTGCCAAGCTGAACACTTGAGGTCTTGTTTTAAACGCTCTGTGGTTGAACTGTTGGAGCACAGAACGATGGCATATGTGTGTGAAAGAGAGAGAAAGCGCAAAAGAGCGAGAACGTGAGAGAAAGAAGGAGAGATGGCAGGGCTTTGTGCTTGAGGCCAGGACTGAGGGGCCCTGGGGCACGGTGTGTGTACTCAGACTCTCACGCTGAACTCTGCCTACTCTCTCAGAAGTGAGCCAGGCCTCAGCAGCAGCAGCAGCAGCGATGTGGTGCGTTACCCACAATCCCCCACCCAGCTCGTCATCTCAGTAAATAAATTAAAGCGAATTAAAGTGAGTGATTGTTCGTCATTGTGAACACGGCACGGCACACAGTGCACCACAAGCAAATGTGATCCATCTGTGAAGCAGTGCTTGGGGACGGTGCTTTGCTCACGAGTACCTCAAGGCCAACTCCATAACTACCAACTGCACCAAAATGAAAAAATTGTGAGTCATTTTCTGATTTTCCACTTTCATGCTCCATTTTGTTCTTTTTTTTGGGGCTGGAAGTGACCATTACATGCAGAAGAATGTTAAAAAGTGTTCATCACTGTCACATTCGGGATCGTAACCCTTGAAACGGAGGATGCAGATGCAGGATTCATAGTTCACGATTACACTCTTTAATGCTTTTAAACACGAACGTAAAACACACAAACAGCTCAGACACGGGCTCTCGATGGTCAGCTCGGTCTCTCTGCAGTTGGTGGATGAATCGCCACTCGAAAGCGAAACCACACGCCAGCGCGCTAACTCAGCTTCCTGGTTGGCGTCTCTACTGCGGCGTCTCAAAACAACAAAGACGCGAGGCTGGCCGGCTGGCTGCTGTGGTTTACTCTTTCTCTCTTAGAACTGTAACACGTACACAAAGCACAAGGTGATGGTGACCGGTCAATAGATCAAATGCATGGTGGGTGCACTGTACTGAGCTGTGCTGCGTTCACATTGACAGATAATCACTCACTTAAATTCAGCCACGTCACTTGCGCCCGACGGAAAACCAAAATGGAATACGAGTGTGCATTTTCCGTTTTTTTTTCCGTTTTTCATTTGAGCGCAAACTTGGAAAACGACTTGTTAATTGGCTTTTCATTTGAATTTTTGGAAACAAAGACACATTTTAGAGTTTTGGAACGATACACAGATTCAAAACTACCCCGTTTTATCCCAACTTTCATCCGTTATTTCTGACGGAGACAAAAGCCCTACAGATGGAACGCAGCAACACGGCGCCCGCCTGATTGTAGCTCGGCAGACGCAGACACAGCGGCCATGTGCTAAAGGGTTAAAAGAAAGCAGTGGGCGACGGAGCTGAGCTTCAATATTTGGACAGTTACTGTGTAGCACACCAGATGAGCGCAGCATCTGCTGTGTGAGGAAGGAGGGAGTGTGTGTGTGTTCGTGTGTGTGTTCATTTCACTGTGAGAGTGTGTGAACGAGGAGAGAGAGCACTGTGAAGGCTGGCACATACTGTGCGCCCAGACTCATTGGCCCAGACACGTTCCACAGGAAGTCCTACGATTCTGCTGGCACGAGCCCCCAATATTCATCATAAATATTTGAGTAATACCATAACCCAAACCGTGCCCCATTCGTTATGCTGGCGCGAGAGAAACATTTAGAACTCTCTTTTTCTCTCTCCGTTCTTTTTTTATTTATTTATTTTTTTGCTCTAAAGGGTCTCGCAAATTGTTTTCCACGCCGCAAATGTCAGTGTGCTCACATTTTTTCCTCCCGATGCGCTGCATCATTACATATAACATGAATAATCTTTAAAAAATCTCACTTCAGCCCTGTATAATCTGCCGCTCCACTTCAAAGCCGGCCCTGTTTACCATATCAAGGCGATGCTGTCAGAAGATATTTCTCCCTGCTTGTTTACGATGAAACCAGCAAAATTGTTGGGAATGAAAACAGAGAACATTTTTGTTAAGTTGTGATGCTCATTAAAATGGATCCCCCCCCCGCTCCCCCCTTCTCCTCTATGGCCCCTCCGTTCCACGCCCCGACGTTCTGCCGAGAGACCGCTTGCCGACATTTAGAGAGTTTTGTTTTTCCGACACGTTGTTTTTTTGTCCTTGCGAGGCGCCGTTTAACCCGCGCGGCGCGGCCCTCTCTGATGCCGGCGCGTTAACGAGCTCGTCGACGAACGCCGCCGAGGCCTTTCGGCTCTGCCTTTGGAACCTGGGAAGAGGCTGTCTGTTGGAATTATGTACTACACTGGAGAGGGAGAGAGAGAAAAAAAGCGTGCTTCAGATCCTCAAAAGATACGGCGGTGACAACAGGGCAGCAGGTGGAACTGCTGTTGTCACCAGGCACTGGAATTGGCCTTGTGGGGAGTCTGGGAGTGTTTGCAGCTTATGCTCCGCAGTTTATTGAAAAACTACCTTCAGAACTTCTGGGGCACTTGGTAGCGTTAAGTACCAGTGCGTTGGCTCCAGTCATTGGTACCGTCCCCAAGCAGCCCATTGTCCACTGTCCATTTTTTTGTCCTTTTTGTCCCCATGGACTAACATGGAGCTCAAATTTTGAGGCTTTAGTACATGGCGGCCGTTCTTTTCAACGCCACCAAATTTGACGTGGGTCAAGAGCCCTTAGCGTACATGCAGCAGCAATGACCCGCACTCCTCTTTTTCATCCTTTTTTCCTGTTGTTTAATTTTCAAATAGGAACCCGTTTGTTTTCTACCCTTTGAGAATACATGGGATTCGAGACTTGAAAGCCTCCCTCGTCCTGCACAGTGCTAGGTTCGGTCTAAAAAAGTGTCGGTTCCAACATGAGAGTTGGAGTCACCAGTTGTTCACTCGATGCAGTTGCACACAACAAAACAGGGAGACAGAGTTACAGAAACGACAGGAAAGATTGTGTAAAGAAACTTTTGTAAAATTCCCCAGCAGGCCGCAGACGATGACATTGAGGAGAAGGATGCTGTTGCAGAGAAGAACAGAGTATGAATCTGAAACTGACCATTCAGTGTTCTGCAGGTTCCTGGCTCCACCTCCACTTGGTACCTGCTGGCTAAAACGCACTGCGATGCATTGAACGTGCCTCGTGGTCCTACCTCGCTGTAGGCTATCAGATGCCGCTTCTGTCAGTTCAACGCCAATCAGAAACACCTGTTAGTTGAAAATACCTGTCTTAGAGATGGGTATAATAGTGAGTGAGTGAGTGAGTGAGTGATTATTTGTCATTGTGAACACACCTCAGAACAAAATGTGACCTCTGCATTTGACTCATCCATGAAGGAGCAGTGGGCAGCTGCAGAGGTGTAGCACCAAATTCTGGGCCCTACACACAAGCAGTCTCCAAGAGCCCTCGCCCCACTTTTTCACCCCACTACGACGCCCATGGGCAGACGTTCTTGGGGACAGTAACTTGTTGATGAGTACCCCAGTGGTACCTTTACCGGCCCGGGATTCAAACCGGCGACCTTCCGATCAGGGGGGCCAACTCCCTAACGGTTACGCTACCAACTAACACTCCCTGCTGGAGTGATTGTGATTGGAAAGAATGAGTGAACGAATCAACGAAGGAGCATCCAACAAGTGAGCAACGTATAAATGAGAATCAGACATCAGAAAACAGCTCTCCTCGGTCACCTTGAATCCAAGTTGGATTCTCCGCCTCTGACCACCCATCTGTGCCGCTGTGCCATTTGTGCTCACAAGCATCGTCAGTTAATATCACCATCACCATCATGGTGGAAGTGATCAGAGTTGTGTGTGTGTGTGATCAAAGCCCTTGTTTATCATCTTGCCACGACCCTATAGACAGACGCCACCGCTACACCTTTCATGCCAGCAGAAGCCTTTTTATTGCGCGGTCCGGTGTTAATCGGCCTTGTCAGTTTGACTCAAGCCACCTTCCAGAAATTTCCGCCGGCCGTATGAAGTCTAATAACAGGTCGAGACTTGTCCTCTCTCTCTCTCTCTAGCCGGATCAGCTTTGTAGCGCTTTGCCTCTCGGGGTTGAGCTTCGACTTAACGGGGCTTCCTCTCCTCTGGCGCCGTCCAGGAGCGCGGAGACGTGCCACCTATGATGAATGGGGCACCTTGTCAGTTAAAATGAAAATTCTTAGCCGGGTGATAGCTTCATATTAATGCCTGTTTTATGGATTGGAGCAAGTTGTCTGAGCAAGATGAATGTGGCTGATGGGAGCGGAGATACGGGATGAAACGGCTGCTGCACCTTCCCTCCTGCAGAGTGACCGTCGCCCAACCGCACATCCCCACCCCCCACCACCACCACCTGGCCCCCACCAACTCCTTACCCCGGGTGTGTCCCGACGCACGGAAGGAAGTACAGCACATTTTCTCCTCTCTCTCTATCTCTCTCCTCCCTTTTTCCTCTCTTCCTGATCCCCTCGCTCCCCTAACGCACCATAATGTGCAGAGTCCAGCTCAAGTCCCTCCTGGTCTTTAGTCTTTATTCTGTCTGCTTACATGTATACACTTCCTTCTTAATGTTGTTATCTCTCTCTCCTTCCCTTCCTGTCTCTCTCTCTCTCTCATGCTTTCTCTCTCTCTCTTTCCTTTTTCCTCACTCATCTCTTTGACCCATCCATCCATCCATCTTTTTTTTCTCCCCTGCTCCATCCGTCTCTTTCTCTCTCCCTCTTTGCTCTCTGTCCTCCACTTTATTGTTCTTTATTGTCCTCATTCTATCTCCCCCTCTTTCTCTTTCTCTCTTTCTTTCTTTTTATTCTTACTTCTCTTTCTTATCTATCTGTCCATCCATCCCTCCATCTCTTTCTCTCTCCATCTTTGCTCTCTGTCCTCCACTTTGTTTTCTTGATGCGTTTATCATTACCCCATCTCTCTCTCTCTTTCCCTTTTCCTTACTCCTCTTTCATATCATCCCTCTCTCTCTTTCTCTCTTCCTGGTTCTCTCTGTCCTCTGCTTTATTGTTTTCTTGTTTCCTCCATCGTTACACCGTCTATCTATCTATCTCTCTCTCGTTCTTTCCTTACTCGTCTTTTCTATCCATCCATCCATCTGTCCATCTCTTTCTCTTTCTCTCTCCCAGGTTCTCTCTGTCCTCTGCTTTATTGTTTTCTTGTTCCCTCCATCTCTCTTCCTCTCTCCCTGCATCCTGGTTTGGCTGTATCTGAATGCTGTAGTGTAGTCGTGTGAGAGGCGTGTTCCCGCTCGGCTGGCAGACTCACACTCACAGCTTAGTGATCTGTTCAGACACATTCAATTCCCACCAGCTCAGTGGGCTCACCGCCGCCGCAGTCACAGCAATGATATTGATTCAGGGGAGGGGGGGAAAGGAAATAAATAACAGGATGCCTTTTTTAATTTTAATGTTTACATCTCGTTTTAATCCACCCGTCCAAACGCCTTTTGAAACGACGCGCCGGTGCTCGGAAAACAAACCGGTAATTACAGAGACGCGCCACAGAATAGACCTGGAGCGGCTGAACGCGTGAAAGAGCGAGCGGAGCTGCAGCCGAGGGCTTGGACATGGCCGCAGCGAGGGGTCTTTGAGCTGAAAAAAAGGGGGGATGACTTGAATGTGGGGGGAGGGAGAGGGGACAAGGGGGGAGGAGGGAAATGGAGAGGGATAACAGAGCGAGGGGAAGAGAGGAACGGAGCTGAAACGCAGGGCAGGAGCTGGAAGCTGGGAACTGATGAATGGCGGCATCGCGGCAGAGCGAAATGCCGCTTTCAGAGAGAGAGAGAAAAAGAGAAACTGGGAATTGCATCGGCGCGAAAGCTGGAAGCAGGGGATGTCAACATCAGCTGTGTCCTCCGCGTTGTTCTGGGTGGAAATGACAGAAAAATCGCATTGTTTAGGAGGATTTCACCTGAAGTCCGTTGTAAAGCGGAATTTGAGATGTTAAAAAATGTTGCCATTGTTGTCCTGGTCATAGCTCAGCTTCGTAGTTAGCTCATCATACGTAGTGAGCTATATTACAGTTAAAAGTGAGTGATTATTTGTCGTTGTGAACACACCACAGCACAGCACACGGTGCACCACAACCAAATGTGACCTCTGCATTTGACCCATCTGTGAAGGAGCAGTGGGCAGCTGACATGGGCAGTGCTTGGGGACGGTGCCTTGCTCATTAGCACCTTTACAGTAGTACCTTTACTGGTTGGGGATTCAAACCGGCGACCTTGTGATCACAGGACGAACGCCCAACCGTTACAATTTCAACTGCCCGTCAGCTGCCCACTGCTCCTTCACGGATGGGTCAAATGCAGAGGTCGCATTTCGTTGTGGTGCACTGTGTGCTGTGCTGTGGTGTGTTCACAATGACAAAAAATCACTCACAAGCTACTTAGAAAAAGAAGCTAACTGGCAATACTTAATATTTGTCTTGAAAGATAAATAATTGTGAAAATAATGTTAAAAGTAATATGACAGACTGTATTTTTAACAATGTCAGTTTAGGTTTCAGTTCAGTTTTAGTGGTGGAGTGTTTTGATTGTAGCCTTGCGTAAGTTACTCCCAAATGTGTACGTTCTGATTGTTTCGCCGTTCAGAATCATATATTTTGATGAATGCGGCAACAAATTCTTGCTTCCATTTTTGTCAATCCTCCGACTCCATCATTCGACCCCATCTTGCAGTTGCCAAAAGCGCACTGAAATGCAATGAGTACACATCATAGGGGCGGAGTAGCCTAGCCAGACTAGCCAGACAACACCTGGATTGCAAAAAGAGAAAAATAACAGCATTTTTTTGGGAATGTAAAAAATGTTACTGTGAAAGTTACAGCGCTTTTAAAAGCCGCTTCGCCGTTGATAAGTAACTAAAATAAGTAGTTACGTTAGCAGTCACTCATTTCAGTTAGCTACTCCCCAACACTATATTTATTAAACATCTTTTCATTACGAGGCCATATTACACCTTTACAGCCAAATGAAGATGTGACTGATATGCAAATCCATAGTTGTGAGGTCACATCCCAGTAAACCTGTACGGAGTGCTCAGGGATCCCGAATAACTCTCGCAACAGTGGCCAGTTTAATTAAAGCTGTAAAAGTGAGTGGTGTTAAAGGGATCTGTGCTTTAAAAAGCGCTCGGCTCTTGCCTTTATGGCCGTTGTGAGAGAGAGGGTGAGGAAGGATGCGGCGTGCTCCACGGAAGCTCAGATTTATATCAGGGGGACGCTCTCAGGCCGGCCTGCTCGCTGCTTTATTAATGACTGTGGTGCTGAGTGAGTTTTACCGCTGGGAAAGACCTTGGGTGGGTTCAGGCCTGTGTGGAGAGCAACACAGCCATGCCCGATCCTGTTTCCCCACAGCGGAATACGGTGCATGTGCAGGACAGCAGGTGGGAGTGATAGTGCAGGTACTGCAGCCTACTGAAAGCTCAGCAGTTACGGATAAACAGAATGTTAAACTGTTTTATACATACATGTTACATATATATAAAAATTACACTATATTGCAAAAAACTAAATCATTGAATTTGGGTGTTGCAGTGGGGGTTGTTGTCCAGGGGTTGGGCTTGGACCCTTAGTTGAAGTGAAAGGAACTTTTAATGCTTCAGCACACCTAGAGATTTTGGATAATTTTGTGCTCCCAACTTTGTGGGAACTGTGAGAGCAGCGCAACGCCGTCTCATTTGCTGAGAGCTCGAGTTGTCTTTGTACGCGACACGTACCAAAAAAGAGTCTTGAGTCTTGAGTTGTCTTTCGTCGTCTTTTCTTTACTACAATTCAAAGTTTTACAAGCAAGAGATGAAACCCTAAGACTACAAAGATACTTTACGTGGTGTTACGTGACAGTCAAAAAACTGTCACGCTCCTGAGCTCTCAGCTCTATCACATTCAATGTGAAACTAGTTCATTTGCGTTCTTACATCCTATATATACCTCAGATTACGACACGTAAGGCACGTATTACTTCTACTGGTACATACTAGTACATTTAACATGCATACGTATGTATTGATAGAATTCTATTACGTGGCACTGTACATGGAAAGTTATGGAAGGTTCCAGAAACATTTCTCTACTCTCTACTGCAAACAGCTACAAAACATTTGGGGATAGCACCTTCCTGTTCCAAGCAGTGCACAAAGCAAGCTCCTTGAAGATGTGAATGATGAGGGAGTTTGGTGTGGAGGAGGAACTTTGGGAACCATAGAACAGCTTTTGGATGAATTGGAGTGGAGACTGCAGAACCAGGCCTTCTCGTCCAACTTCAGTGGTGAAAAATTCTAATAAACACACTTCTAAACTTTGTGGACAGCCTTCCCAGAAGAGTTGAAGTTGTTATAGATGTAAAGGGTGGACCAACTCCATATTAAAGCCTCTGGATGGGATTGGGATTTCATTAAAGTCCATGAGTGTGTTCAAAGCAGGTGTCCCAATACTTTTGGCAACATAGTGACACTACCTACATCTAAAGAATTTCAAGGCAACAAATGCGCGCTTCCATCTTGACCAAGGCCTACATCTGCCAATTTGACACCAATCAGAAAATCTTGCTCGTTGAAAATAGAAAAACAATAGTTTTGTTGCTCACAATGCACCCTTTTGCCCCACTACATTGCTACAGCGTTTTAAAAAGTAGCTTCACCTCCAATAAGCTACTGAAAAAGTAGCTATCTACAGTAGTAGCGTCCCTAATTTTAGTTAGCCACTCACTGACTCGCTGTGCTGTGGTGTTCACGATGACAGATAATCACTCGCTTTCACTTTTCCCATTAATGGATCTCAAGCTAGAATAGGGTCTGACTGGATTCTGGCTCTGTCCAAACCAGATGGCAGAGGAATGCTGGGTGACAGAGCTCCCGCCTGCCTATAATCTCTGCCCATCCATTCTGCATCACGTCAGTGCAGTTATATCATTCTCTGGAATGAAATGAGTTGCATTTGGGGGGGAAAAAACCATCCTACAATCTCCCTTCCAGAGCTTATGTCAGCCGGGTGCCGCCGATGGCTTGGGAATTGTGGCTTGGTTAAAGGGAACACGGTTCAGCCTGCCCCTGCTTTTTCTCTCTTTTTCTCTGCCACCGTCGGCATCAAGACTGTTTTCCCGCGGCCGAAGCTGCAGATTATTCCATCGTGTGTCTGATGATCAATCTCCCTCCGCGTGATGCAATGCGTGCCTCATTGCTTATTAACTCATCATTATTAACCGTGGTTCTAGCGAAGGGCCTCATGACCTACGCCCAGTCCCTGCGGTCCTCTCTTTCTCGTTTTCCTTTCACAGTCTCCCTTCTTTTCCGTGTTCTTTTGCTGCGTCTGATCTACCTCTAGTCTACTAATGCCCTCTGAAGAACATCTCATTGAATTACCAGGTGTCTTTCATGTTGCTGCGGCTCGCGGTTTGTATAGCTAATGTCCTTTATGCTTTCCTCCGTCTTTTACTTTTCTTTCATGATGCATTAGACGACACTGTGATGCATCACATCATGAAGAAAAAAATTGACACAACCTCCCCTAAACCTTTAGATGTAGTCTATTCGGAGACATCAGGTCATGCACGGCCCCGTCAAGGCAAAACGATATTGGAAGAATATTGGCATTGCGAGATAAATATTGTGGTAATTAGCGGTTTTTATTAACCAAATGACTTGCTTAGCTCTACTTAGAAAGTCATTCGAGAATGATTGGGGTGATTTTGTAGGAGAGTGCCTCTATATAGAAAATAAAACTAATGAAATGTGAAAGTGAGTGATTATTTGTCATCGTGATCTAGAGATCGACCGATATATCAGTCAGCCGATGTATCGGGCCGATGTTTGGCATTTTGTAATATATCGACATATATTTTCGAGTGTAGTATGCTGATTTATAGTCAGGGACGTCTGTGGGCAGCCCTGAAGTATCGTTGCTGTGGAGCACGTGTGTGACCGCGTGTGAAGGTCACCAGCCAGAACTTTCCGAAGAGAGGCTTAAATTCTGATCTCTGGCTTTTTGCTTAGTAAAGAAGGGGCGAATAGCCTATACAACTGTCGGGACGTAATGTGATAACGACAGTATAAGTGCAGCGTACAGAATGAACATTAAAGAGACGGTTCGAGTCAGTGTTCAATAAATTTTGTGTATCTGTTGTTATTATTAGTGTGACGTCTTGCACGTCTTGCAATTTGACTAATACACATGCACACATCACATTGGGGATGCAGAAACGAGACATTGTACAGCCCTTCCAAGAACTCTGAAGTAAAAATTCTGCATGCCACAAATATTCATTTTAATCAGTTAGTTTCAGTCAAGATTTAGATTAATGACTTAACAAAAACGTTGAAGCATTTCGTGCCTGAATTAATTTGTCTTACTTGACTTTGCACGTCCTGCCGTTTCTCCACAGCACACGCACAAATCGAGGTGGCGATGCTGAACCGATATTCAGTGCAGCCCTAGTTCTCATCATATCTCAGCTGGAGCTCTTGTCCATACGTCTGTGAGGTGCTGATTCAGATTCAGATCCTCTCTTTCTTCAGAGCCGCATTATTCGAGTGGCAAAGGCTGCAACTGGCCCCGAATCAGCTCCTGCTCAGAGTCGCTCTCCTGGTGCGACTCTTGGCATGTTTTCAGTGCTTCACTGCTCTGGGCAGACTGCTGCTTCAACGCAGCTGTCAGAGAGGTGACGCCTGTCAGGGACTGAGCCTCCACTCTCACCTGCCTGGGCTTTATGTATATAGGTCACAGACAATGGACCGAAAGACAGAGAGAAAGAAAGAGAGGGAGAGAAAGAGGCGGCGATAAACTGCGGCGGAAAATGAAATGTTGGCGCATTTTGGTATCATACAAATGACAAATGACGTGGGTAATGGTCTCGGGCCGATAGTGATGCCACTGCAAGCCTGGTCTTCAGCCACATTAATTCCAGCAGGTTGGATCCAGGGGGCAGTGTGCAGCGACTCTCGCGCCGGCCAGTATGACCCGAAGCGCACGCCGACTAATCGACCGGTCTGCTGCAGAGGAAAAAAGGGCCGGAGGAGTTCTAAGATAAAACAGCAAAACTTAAAGAGGGACAGGGAAGATAAACTTCCTGTTTATTTACATTTAAATAACTGTTTTCCCGGGTCTCTCTTGGGGTTTCGGTATGTTTTCCTCCTCGTCCTTCCCTTTTTTCATCACACAGATTACTATTATTTTATATATACAGAATTTATATGAAGAAAACCCATCATTTGAGAGTAGGAGTAGAAATTCATCATCGGTGGGAGATTGATATTAGCTTTTTGTGGCTGGAGGGGCCACCGTATGACCACACACTCTAGTGGGTTAATAAAGTCCAGGTTTTTCCTCTTATTTTGCTAATGAAACATTCTTTCTAATTCCCTGCTAGAGACCAGAGAGAGAAAGAGCGAGAGAGAGAGAGAAGAAGAGAAGCAGACACTGCACAAACACAGAAATACCACGATTTTATCAATATCAGTGCCATTGTCAATTCTGCCTATCAATCCAATTCCTTATCAATTCTCTTATCGATTGCTGAGTAGTTTTTTGAGTTTGACAAAAGGACCTCTGCACAGCCTTCTGCACCAAAAGCATTTTTTTTTTCCCAAAATGATGTCTGCACAAGACTGTGAACATGAGCATATTCATATTAATATTCAGAGTTGTTATTATGCAGAGACATTCTACGGCTTAGAATTATGAAGAACAATAAGGTTAGTGCAGGTGGAAAACACGTCTCTATCCATTTGGAATCCATCTGGATATAGAATAAAATGATTTAATAACAAGTCATGCATTTTTCTATATTTATTTTTTACTCTCTAACATTATAGAGTGGAAATAAAATATTTTCTGATTAATATAAAATGAAGAAATACTGAAGTTTTGGCAGTTTTTCAGCATTTGGACCGATTTTGGTCTATAACTCATTTTTGACTCATTTCTGGGAGAGGAGTACATTTTATTTTTGTCACAAGGGCGTTCCATATGAGAGCCGTGGCACAATAGCGCTGTGGATGCGTGTCGGGAATAAATAAATAACAAGTAAACAGCTGTACTGTGAGTAGAACGCTGGTTGTTGTTATTTATCAGCTAAAATATGTCTTGTCCGTGAAAAATGGGAAGATTTAACTGAACTGGAAGTTTCTTGGACTTCTTTATTAGAGTCGTGAGCGCTAACAAACGCAGCACGTCTTTACGTTGCAAAAAATATCATTTATGTGTCATGATTCCTCGTGGTTGAAGGTTGAGTCGCAGAGAGCGTGACGTAATGTACCAAAGCTTGGTGAAAAGCGGAAAACGTGCTGGGAAATGAGAGAATCGTTAAGAAGAGCCGATAACGTTGGAGGTGTTCAATTCTGATGGAATTGATCAATTGGAACAGGTTCTGAGTCGGAACCGGTTTTCGATTCCCATCCCTAGAGACTAGGAAGGTACAGAACAGTTTAGAAAGGGAAAAAGAGAGCGAGTCATAGATCCAAAGAAAGAGAGAGTGAGAGGAGGAGGAGGAGGATGAGGAGGAGGAGAAGAAACTACACAAAAACAGAAATCTTCAGAGACTCTGAGAGTGAGTTACAGATCTGTAGCGAGAGAAACAGGGAGAGACAGACGGCAGGAGGACGGTCTTGGGAAGGCATTTCCAGCAAAAAATAATCCGGCTCCATAAAAAAACCGGCGTGGTGCGGGCAACAGGTTTATCAATTTGAGCTGGCCAAGTGCACAGCTAAATGTATGTGAAAGTTAACAAATCCCTGAGGTAAATTGAGTCAGATTTCAGCCGTCTGTGTGGAACTACTGAGGTGCGACATGGCGGATTGAACCTAATGCCTCAGGCAAGAGCAATCAAACCGACAGCTGAAGACTCTCCAGCTCCCAGCTGGGGCGAATCTCACTCCACTGCAAATGACTCACCTCGGAGTGGGAGGACGGGAAGGTGCCACTGACATTGTTTTCTATCAACTGATGAACCGCTGGCGTTGGTGACAGCACTCAGACGCGCCGGACCACGAACCGCATCGCTGCTTCTGCTGTTAGGACTGCCTGAGCTAATTAAAATAATTACAAATAGGTTTATGTCGTTAATCAACTAATTTGGTTTCTAGGGCTTTAATGATACACATATTAAGCTGTATGATGTGCCTTTTGTTCTGTACAATATGTAGAAGTGCAAGTATATTAGTATTAGACATGGCACAATACCACTTTTTTATGTCTGATACAATACCGATGTTGTACATTTGGATATCTGTCTACTAAATACTAAATTATACTAAATACTAAATTATACTAGATACAAAATTATTTATTATTAACATCTAAAAAATTATTCCTTTAAACACAGTTGTGTAATTTAGTGACGGTCCCTAATCCTGTGGCGCTAAAACCATCAGGAACACGCATATCCCTTTTCCACTACACTGGTGCTGGTGCCAGGTGCCGGCCCGCATTTACACTGACCAGAGAGCTCAGCGGGAGCCGCGTGATAATACGTCACAGGTCACGCCCACTAAACAAACGGTTGTTCGTACGAAGCCTGCAACTTTCAGTTCTTCCCTTATTTCTTCATATACCTTCTTCTTTCTTTGTGCACTTTCCAATTTCTGCTGAATCTGGACGTCCATATTGCTAGAAGAGCCTTAATTTCTTCTGCGCTCCACGTTACTGGACTTTGGCTCTCTGCCATTTTCTCTTCTAAAGCTACTTATCACTCCGCCCACCTCTCGTGGCGTCACGGGTTCTCGCTGCTAGACCAGCAAAGTTTAGGGGCCGGTTTGGAGCTGGTTTTAGGGCACCAGCACCAATTTTTTTTCTGTGGAAAAGTGCGGTACTGGTTCCAAAATTGGGAACCGGCACGGGAACCAGAGCAGTGGAAAAGGGGTAAGAGATTATGTGTGAGAGCTGGTGTTGTTGAGGAAATTAAACAGTATAATTGCACACAATTTGCTTTTGGCGTCTGCGTTGCTTGTTCTGTTCATTGTCATATCAATATGTAGGAATTAGCTCAAATGTCGAACAATAAACCTGTTCTACCGCAGTGACACTTCCAATAACGAATTGAGCGTGCAAGCATTTACAGATATTTTTACATGTGATTTAGCACCTCAGATAGCTGGATCAGGGATCGGTGGGATTGGGCCGATCTGTAAATGCTTGCACGCTCAGTTCGATCTTTGGAGCCGTTCTGTAAATTCTAGGTTTTTCAGTGTTTCTATTCGTTCGACATTCTCGCTAATTCCTACATATAGATGAGCAGAACAAGCAACGCAACACACTTCAACCCCTAAAGCACATCACACCATTATACTGTTTAATTTCCTAAACAACACCAGCTCTCACTCACAATGTTCCTCGCTATGTTTGTTAGCATGCGCGTCTCTCACAGGGACGTCAACAATCACCAAAGCGTTCCAGTTCAGTCAAATCTTCCCCCTTGTTACAGACAAAACGTATATTTTAGCTGATAAATAACGAAAACAACCAGTGTTCTACTCACAATACAGCCGTTTATTCAAGGTTCAAGGTTCAAGGTACTTTATTGTCATCAGTCTCTTTATACAAAGTGTGATGAGACAGCGTGGCCATGGCCCCGGTGCAACATATGTAACACTGAACATTACATGCAACAGGACAAAAGGTGCAACAAGCAACACAATAAATACAGAAAAAATGCATGTTTTCACCACTTATTCTGAGACGCAAGTTCGATGTGTTATCGTGTGGAACGCCATAATGTCAAAAACAAGCCCAAGATGAGGTTTAGGCCAAAATGAGTCAATTAATCAGGAAAATTTTTTACATTCTATAGTGTCAGAGAGTAAAAAATAAATATAGAAAGATGCATTATTTGTTATCAAATAATTTAATTCTATATCCAGAGGGATTCCAAATGGATAAAGAAGTGTTTCCACCGGCACTAACCTTATTTTTCTTCACAGTACTAAGCCGTAGAATATCTCTACGTAATAAAAGCTCTGCAAGCCAATAAAACAGACACTGTTCTTATGTCCTAAACACAACAACGTAAAGCATGTGTGGCTAACTTCTGCACAATCACTATAATAAGCCTAATAACAAAGGAATTTCCTTAGGTAAAAAACCTGGTATTGGATCGTACTCGGGTCGGCCGATACCCAAAGCCCTAGTATTAGCATCGGTATCAGAGCTGAAAAAGTTGGATCGGTGCGTACCTAGACATTATGCCTTATGGGTCTTTCTGTGTTATTTTTTATTACTTATTCACCTCCGAATTATATAAATGGAGTAGAACATGTTGCAGGGGTTGGGATTTTCATTGTTCAGGTCACCATGTGTATTCTACTAACTGTGTTATGTTGAGTAATACAGTACATTATTGTCGTACCACTGCTGCTTGCGCAGGTTATTTGTGTCTGTGTTGTGTCTGAGGCACTGCAGAAGATTGACACAGAGGTGGGAATGGGATCACTGACACCCAGCATTCCCAATATTCCCGTCATTGTGTGTGTGAGTGTATAACTGTGCTGAACGCAGCTCCTACACATAGTGTTATGAATCACTCAGATCGCTCGGAGTGTGTCATGAACTGACGGAGTTCCTTTCAGCTGTCTAGAAAATGTGAACCAGGAGCAGCACTTGAACAAATTAGGAATATTATAATATTCCTATTAGTCACTATTTTGTTTGTAAAATCCACTTACACAGTTTTCACAAAGCTTTTGACATTTGCTTTTAGGTTAAAACTGAATTCACAAATTTTCTTGCTTTTATTAGCTTTCTGGCTTTTCTTCAGTTCTGCAGTTGAAATGCCTTAACTTTCTTAAGAACAAATTTAAGAAAAAACATGAAAATATTTTAATAGATGATTTCTTGATAAATGTGAACTTCTGTTAAATAGGAAAGGGAGAACGCTACAAAGTTTTTAAACCAGCTCTAGAAATGACTTTTCCAGATGGGTGTCTATTAGAGGTCGACCGATGTTGGTTTTTCAGGGCCGATATCAATACCAATTATTGTTAGTTAACAGGGCTGATAACCGATATTTGGAACCGATATGCAAAAAAAGAGAAAAGACAATCTGCCAAAATTTTAATTTTGCAAACACCAAGTTCAGCTGAAACTCTCCTCTCTCCTCTTTGTCCTTCTCAGAGCTTCATGCTGTGCTCATGTGTGAGTGACAACAAGGCTTCAGCATTGATTGGCTACTACTTGTGTGACATATAGCCAATCAGAGACTGCTGTGGGCGGGACATTAAATCATAATAATTGGTCGACCCTTGGGGCCAGTTTCCAAGTCGAGGATTAAGCCTAGTCCTAGACCAATGTTTCTCAATCCCAGTCCTTGCGGACCACGACTGCACAGATTCGAGTTTCCCGACCCCCAGCACAGCTGACATTAATGTGTAGAAAAAAGTGTAGCAAATACCGAATCTGTGCAGAGCGGTGGTCCACGAGGACTGGGATCAAGAAACACTGTCCTAGACTAGCTTTGTTTGAGTTCGAATGGTAAATTTCCATTGATATTGCGACTTAGTCCAAGACCAGTCTGAATCCATGTTCAAGAAACCAGCTGTTAGTGTCTACTGCTAGCGAGACTGAGAATGATGGTATTTTGAGACCAGGATATTAAAAGGATCCCTTTCATGCATGGCATCCACTTGAGCGGACATGCATCCATACACCTTGACTTGGTGGATCAAACGACAAGCATGAAAGGGTTGGCCCTCTCTAGTAGACATGGTTAATAAGAGTTCATTAGACACAGGGGGTTGTGTTTGTTGTTGTGCTAATTTGTAAAAAGCATGTATTGTGATGTGAGATCATGAAATATCCCCAATTTCTGCTATGCCATACTATCTGAACAGACACGTGAGTATGTTAAAGCAACCATATTTATGTGCTATTCATGTTACACTGAATTGACACAAATCATATGAATCAAAGTTGGGCTGCAGGTTTTAAGATGAGGCCAGCAATCAGCTTAATAAGTACACACGAGTGAGGGCTGGGTCGCATGGAGGGGGGAAATGGACGGCGCGTCCTGCTTCAGCTGTATGTGTGTGTGTGTGTGTATGTGTGTGTTTGTGTGGTGGCAGGACGAGTGAGCTCGCTCTAATCCCTCCACGTCAGCATGGGGTATTTATCTTAGTTGCTAAATAAATTGATTAGAGAGAGGGAGGGAGGAGACTCGTCCATCAGAGCGCTGGGTCACCGGCAACTGCATTAGAGTGCCAGATAGAGGACACAACCCCCTCCAAACACCCATCCTCCTCCTCCTCCTCGTCCTCCTCCTCTCTCATGCCATCTCTTCTGCTCTCTGTCTTGCCTCTTCACTCAAATGCAGGCAGCACGGTCATATTTTGATACCGTATTGCCAAAGACTTATGAAAATAAGAACGATCCGTTTACCGTGAGGTTCATGGCGATTTCTGTTACTACTGGAATTTGTTTGGAGATGGAAAATAAAACGATGAGGGAGAAAAGAAAAATACAAACAGTTGTAACAGTAGAAGAATCAAATATTGTTGCAGCTCTTCAAGTGTTGGCCTTAAAGTGGATGTATTTGTGTGAGCAGGTTTTTAGGTCTTAAGCTGATTGTCCTCCGAAGGACAGGAAAAGCAGTTGTATTTCAGGACTGGTGTATATGCTTTTACGGAAAACAGAATTTAGAGGTTATGATCATGTGTACTATCGGATATTTGATCTGGATATTACAGGAGTCAGTGGACTTACCTCATAACGACGGCAAAACAATCTTGCGTGTGTGTGTATGAGAGAGAGAGAGAAGTAGCGCACAAGAGAGATGTTTACTTAGCTTTTTTCACGTTATTGTACTGCCTCCGCTTTTCCTCCTACCCGGGCGCACAGTGTGTTAATATGGGAGACGCGACCAAATTGTAGATGTGTGATCAGAAAGTATTTCCCCTACAAATATTTGAATTCTTTTTTTACTGACTCTAGAACCGCAGCACTCCACCATCTCCCAACACTCGACTCCCTCACTCCACCACCCTCCCCCACCATCTCTGCCCCTCTCTCTCTCTCTCTCTCTCTAACATAGCTCCAGTGTTCGCGCTGCAGCAGGCCCAGACACCTGCCTGCCTCCCTTTTGCATATGTACACAATATACTTAATGGGTCACTAGCTCAAGCAGAAAGAGTTGATTTCGAGGCGGGCTGGCAGTGTAAACGGGGTTCGGCGGAGGCGCAGACCTGAGTTAGCCGCTCTCTTTTCACATAATTCACAGACAAAAGAGACTGATTTCAGCCTGCTTTCACAGTCATCCAGCCAGCACACATTTCCATTTTTTATGCCTACACAAACAGCCCTTCTCTCTCTTCTCTCTCTCACACACACACGCACTCTCTCTCAATGGCTCCTCTATCTCTCAAGGGACATAAGAAAGAGCCTCTGTTTCCTTTGCTTGTTTTAAACTCAGTAAAAAAAGTTTATATATATATATATATATATATATGTGTATATATATATATATATATATATATATATATATATGTATATATATATATATATATATATATATGATTTAGTGTGTAGTCCGAGGCAGTCAGATCAATTCATGTCCATGTATAACTGATCAGGCCATATGCTGGCGAGATGATATTTTTAGAGGAGTAATTGATTTAAATACACGATTATACCCATTTAGGCTGCATTACGGGGTTTATTTTAGCAGGAGAGAGACTTGTTGTAAATACCTCTGGTCTGCCGGAGCTTTTAGTTGGGCCTTAAATTGTTGCTCGACGTGAATTGCTCGGCTACAGCGAATTTAATAGCCCCATGTTTAGGACCTTTTTTTTTTTCCTCCTCCCCGGATTTAGAAAGTCGAATGAGAGGTATTTATGTACATAATGCACAAAGCCTGATCAAGACTCAACAAGCTGTCTTACTGTACTACTGCACTGTAACATCTGCAGCACTGCTTCACGTTGGATTTGCCTGGCGTGAGAGTTTGCTGCTAATAAATCTACTACTTTTGATCTTCATTTTCTAACACTTTGGTTTGATCTTGATCGTTTTTTGTCTGTGGTGAGAGTAGGTACAAGACCCATATGTATGTATATATCCCATATACATACAGTACAGTCCTTTATATATAATATCTATATTCTATATCTATCTATATCTATATTCATATATATATACACGTATATATATATATATATATATATATACATATATATATATATATATATATATATATATATATATATATATACATATACACATATATATATATAGAGAGAGAGCGATACATACAGTACCATCTTTATATACATATAGGTGCACTGAGATACTTCAAATGCAATGTTAATTATATATACATAAATTTGACTTGTGTATTTTTTATACGTTTGGGCCGTTGGTTTACACATAAAAGGAGTTTAGGCCACTCTAAACGCATATTTTTTAAAACGCTTCTAAAAGAAGATCTCAAACGCTGATTCTGAGGATAATGTAAACGAAAGCTAAATGTATTAAAAATGTGTTTATAAAAATATCTACATACGTATAAACAGGCCCTAGGACAGTGAAAGGCTTTGCTTTTGGTTACGAGGGTTAGGGTTAAGGTTAGTAGCTTGTGTATTATTTCCATTGCCATTATGGGGAGTCAGAAGCACTTCACAAACATAGGTGTGTGTGCGGTGTGTGTGTAAGCAGACACAACGATATTCTTGTGAGCGCCACAGCCTCACACAGATCTGAGAGCCCAGCCTGTCTCTTCGCTGCACGTTTTTGCTTGTAAGATTTTATTAAGGCTGAAATCTAATTTATCATAATTCAAAATCGACGCTTTCAGCACTTGTCAAAAAGCCGCTGCCTGGAGCCATCCTTTTATTCAATATTTGCTTTTGCTCGAAGCATCCCTGCCCAGTAAATCAACTTCAAAAGCTCGATGTTTGAGATTGATCTAATGATGAATGAAGATGGCGTGGCGTGTTCCGGGCGGGAGGGCGGCTTTAAGCAGGTGCTGCAGTAGATCTCAGGAGCGGGAAGCTCTTCATCCTGCAGGCACTTCACAAACAAAAACGCTGTGGCAACTTTTGGCACACGAGGGCCACAAATACATCGCATACTATTTTTTTTCCCCTTTTTAAATATTCCTGCTTTACTCTTATAAATAAATAATACGTTTTTAAATTCCATTTTTAATCTAATCCCTGCTGTTTGACTACTGACACTCTGCTATAATCAAAATAAAACTGGAGAATACTTTGAGGTTTGTACCATTTTTGCAAAATTTTAGAACAAATTTTCTGCATTTTCTTGATAGAATAATGGACTTTTTTGAGTAGATTTACTTTTAGTTTAAAACCAACAGTTTAGTCTTATCCCGCTGTAGTTATGAGGCCACTGAGGATTAGAGAGCCAGAAAAGCATCTCTCTCTCTTCCTTTCTCTCTCTCTCACACACACACTCTCAGTGACTTTCTTTCTCTCTTTCCATTTTTTCCATCCTCTTCTCTCACTTAATCTCTTTCTCTCTGTTTCACCTACACTCTAAGAAAAACTGGTTCTTCTATTAGTGTCGGAGAATCCCCTGTTATTTAAGGTTTTTCGCAGAACTGAATGCAAAAAAGAGAGTTCTTTAAGCAACACCTTATATCATTTCCAGTGCTTTTTAACCCTTTATGTTAAAGTATGAGCTTAATAGCTACTGACCCTGTGCCTAACCTACTGATTTACTTGTGGATGTGTGTAGGAATTATTGTTATGGTGCAATTTTAACAGTAACAGATGATATCTGCCACTGTCTTTAAAGAGACCAGTTATTAATGTGCAATTATATAAAGTAATCGATAAATTGACTCAGTTAAGTTTTACCAAACACTACATTTGAGTAAACGATTACATATTGTGTACATAATGAATACTGCTACAAAGATACTATTATTATTCTTTCAGGATCACTTCATGATAAATTATTTCTGCAAAGAATCAGTGGGTGTAAAAAGGTTCTTTGTAGAACCAAAGAAGCTTCCTGTATGGCGTCACTTGTTAGAAGCACTTTTGGCTGTAATATTTTTAAGAGTGTTTTCTTCCTTCCTTTTCTTTTTAATTTTTTCCATTCGCCACTGTCACCACTTTTTTCTGGACAGTTGTTATGGACCTGAAAAATAGAGGAGGTAAAATTGGTATGATTTTTATGGCTTTGTGAGAACATTTTTGTACATTATTTAAAGCCACACAGAGTATTTGCTTTTGGTTACTGGGGTTAAGGTTACAGTTAGGATTTGATGATTTAATTGTAGTAATTATAGGAGTCAGTGGAGTTAATTTAAGATGATAGTGAGAAGTGTGAGTGCATGTGGAGAGTCTTGTTCATGGTGAGGACTGGAAATCCAAAAAAACAATGAGATATCTCAGGGTTTATGACTTTCAGGATTACGTTTTTTCTGCGAGGACCATTAATCATGAGAAGAAAATGCATGTATTTGGAGAAAAATGGTGTAACCAGTATTATTTATCTAGTCACTATAGGAGTCAGTGGAGGTACCTCTCAAAGTTAGAGATGGCATGGATCCGATACGTGGATCAGATATCAGATAATGACTCAGATAGGCGGATCGGGTATCGGTGACATTGGGCTGATCTGTAAATGTGCGCATGCTCAATTGGTTCTGGTTTGGAAGTGTTAAAGCTATTTATTGTCTGACATTCACACTAATTTCTACATATTGATATATTACAATGAGCAGAAAAAGCAACGCAACACACTATGCTTCCAAAAGCACATCACACAATTAAACTGTTGCATTTCGTTAACAACACCAGCTCACTCACAACCTCTGTGTTCCTGATGGTTTTAGTGCTGCAGGATTAGGGAGCGTCACTAAATTACACAACTGTGTTTAAAGGAATAATTTTTGAGATGTTATTTTAATAATAATAATTTAGCATATACATATGGGTGTGTAATTATTACATTGTTTTAGTAGAAACAGTATTTAAGTCAAGTATTTCCTTAAGCATAACACAAAAATCTCAGTCGTGTATTCAGACATTTTTTAAAGCATTATTTTCAGTTTTTTGTATCGGATTTGTATTGCATCGGCAGATATCCAAATTTATATGCAAGTAACACGTGTACAAAAATAACTGACATCGTCTATTTCTACACAAAATTAGCAAGTGTGAGTGTGTATGCGTTCATGTGTGTGTGTGTGTGTGTCTCTATAGAGGTGGAGTTTAGCAGCAGTCTGTGTCTGTGCGACTGCAGAGTCAAGGAATTCCCGCTCTGTCATGGGAAAGTGTTCTCCGAGAGAGAAGAGCTCCGCCACTCCAAACCTCCTTTTGTCTGAGAGCCCTTAATTGGACGCTGTATTCCAAAGGAAGGTGCTAAAAGAGGGACTAAATGGCTTGTCGTCACTATACAAAGCGTAACACATAAAAAGCCTGCAGAGCGAGAGAATCCTCCGCTTCCCCAACACCTGAAAGGAGGGGAAAAAGGGCCTCGCTGCTCCCCGAGGCCGAGTTGAATTAGCCGCCGTTGCGCGGGCGCGCCGATACGGCGAGGAGTGAGAGGGGGCTGTATTTACATAAAGGGTTTAGTCTTTGGTTAGTGGTGATGTGGACTGTGCAGATAACCTGACTATTACAAGCTTTGTGTCTGTGCGCAGAGATGGCAGTCAGCTGCTTCATATTAGGCCAATTTAATTAGACTCGCTTCAACAGAATTAATTAGTGAAGTACACCAGATTTAAATAGAAGGTGATTGAAGTCAGACTGCTTTTTCCTCATTCTCTATAAAAAAGCACAGCCATAATTTAATTTCAGAAATATTCTTTAATGGGATCTTGGATCTTTCGCTGTAGAGTTTTTTTTTTCTCCGTCTCTGCCTTTTTAAAAATACGAAGCTTGCTCGCGGCATTATTTTTTATAATTGCTCAGCATAGTATATTTCCCCACGCTTGAATAATACAGAATTTTTATACGGACGCCGGTTTGACAGTACAGCAAAAGGTCCACTAGAATTACTTTTTAGCAGATCATTAAAATTTTAATGAGTTTCTTCAGCGTTTTGGTGATGCATATGCACCGCACACAATTTTAAAGACCTTTTAAAAACAAAAACAAACATGTCGAAAAGGAGACTCCACCCAAGCGAAAGCTAATGATTTGTAATGTTGGTTAAGTGGAAAGGTTCCTTTAACAAACTCAGTAAAAATCTATTAACCTTTACAGCCCTAATAAAAAAAATTTGGCATGTTTTTCTATGCCCTTGTTTTTAGGTTTATTCTAGTGTGTGTGTAGAAGTTAGTCGTATGTGCTTTATGTTGCTGTGGTCAGGACGTCCTGCACTACTCAGATTTGTCATAGTTTGATGTGTAAATGCTGACACTGTCTTGAAATCACAACATTTCTGATGAAAAACTGACTTGCGTCGATAGAAATGTTTAATTTTAGTAACTTTATGTAGTATAAAAGTGTTAAAACTCTAGCTATAACTACTGGGGCAGTTGGTGTCGTAACGGTAGGGGGTTCAGCCCGTGATCAGAAGGTCGCAGGTTCGAATCCAGGCCGGTAAAGTTACCACTGAGGTACTCATGAGCAAGGTACCGTCCCCAAGCACTGCTCCCCGGGTGCTCGTTAGCTGCCCACTTCTCCTTCACGGATGGGTTAAATGCAGAGGTCACATTTGGTCAGGTGTGTGCTGTGCTGTGCTGTAATTTCAATGACAAATAATCACCTACACTACTAGAAATAGCAAGATCGTGTCTGTTTTTTATTAGCTTGAGAGTTGTTATTATGCAGAGACATTCTACAGCTTAGTACTGTTAAGAAAAGTATGTTTATTTGTTGGAACCATTTGAATGTGTATGTGAAAAGTGTTTGGCCAAAGCCCGTCGGCTCTATCGCCACCGAAGCTGGCCGATGTGTCTGGGAGACCAGGCAGGAGGCGAAGGAGCCTACCCCGGGACCAGGACAGGGAGCCGAATGTGGTGGAGGGGCCAAGGTGGGCGAAAGCGAATAGCTGTACCGGCAAAGAAGCATGTTAGATTAACCCTTTTATATGACACCAGAATTAATGTGATTGGACACGCTGGCGCTCATTAGGTCTGTTTGAACTTCCGTATTCACTTTCATCTAATAAACGACACAAAACATGTGCCTCGGTCTCAAAAAGTTAAAAGTGTCTGACTTTGAGACAATACTGTGTGATTTTTTTTGGAAAATCCTGGGTAACATCAGCAGCTGCTTTTGGTTTGTGTCCTTTAGTACTTCCGAACACTTCGTTTGACGGAACAGCTGCTGATAGCAAATGTCAACGCGTCCCTCACTCTGTATGTGTGAGTGTGTGTATCTGTGTGTGGTGGGGTGGGGTGGGTTTGGATGTGTCCCGCTCTCCCTTTATACGATTTGTTCTGGCTGATTCGCTACTACAGGGCTGTCCACTGCTCTCTCAGATATAAATGTTGCTCTTTGATAAACATGAGAGCCTAAAAGATGCCTGTGTTTGCACTTGTACCCGGCTTCCGGAAAACGCTGAGATCTCCTCTCCGTCCCGGCACACGAGCCTTACTTCTGAAGTGTACATCTCCAGCACATTTGATATGGAGATAAGTGGAGGGGGTTGGGGAGGAAATGGAGGAGATTTACATATTTCTCTGTTGCTCCCCCTGCATGTGGTAGGTAAATTTTTAATCAGTACAGAGGAAAAATTAATTTGCTCTCCCAGAAAGGAGGAGTGGGAGCAGAGGGATGCTTACTGTTTCATTAGCAGTGTTTTGTCAAAACAGCACCAACTGGCAGAGTGAGAGAGAGAGAGAGAGAGAGACGGAGAGAGAATGGAGGAAGACAGACGAAGAAAGCGACAGACAGACCGTCAAGCTTTCCAGACGTTTAATATATGCATTCTCATGCGTCTCTAACATCTGTCCCTATGACATTTGCTCTAACAAATCAGATATCGCTTAAAGGAAAGCAGGACACGGTATAGACCAGCCCACCGAACAAATGAATGCCAGATTTCTAACCTTCAGCAGTGTTTCTTCCAACCCTTTCCATCTCTCTTCTCTCTCGCTCTCTCTCTCTCTCTCTCTCTCTTTGTGTTCTCCGCTTGCTTTAAGGCAAAACCTTCGCCTGGAGAATTTTCGATGTTCGGCCCATCGATATCCTTGCGGCGAGGCTGATTAATTATATAAGGCGGCATGCAGGGATGCGTTTCTCGCCCGCAACCTGTTTGGGCTCGGGGGTGGGTTGGGGTGGGGTGGGGTGGTGTGTGGTGGGGGGGGGCGAAGCTGGACGCGGGCAGATGGAGGGAACGGAATGGAATGAGCGGGAGTGGAAGGAGAGGGGCTCGTGCCAAGTCTCCTCTGAGGGAGAAACAATTTAGAGTGTTAGCAACTGTTTGATAAGAGGTTAACAACGGCGCGAGGCTTCCCCAATCTCACCGCGCGCGCGCGCGCGCGAGAGAGAGAGAGAGAGAGAGAATCTGGCAATCACAAGGCAGCTAATGTATTCATATAGGCAAGCACCGAGGAGGAACAGAAGAGTTTGTTTCTGAGGAGAGGAGGGAAATGGTAAAAAAGAGGAAGGGGAAAGATAACGTGGCGAATGAAAGGCTTTCTAAGAGTCTGTTGGGCTTAAAGCGTGCATGTGTGCATGAGAGATGCTCCTCAGCAGTAGGGTTGCGTCGCGTGGGACCATAGCGTAATGGAGTGTAATGTTTTGAAGAGCTCGGAAAAGTCTGCCGAGATGTTTCTCTTTAAAACAAAAAAAAATGAAAGAAAGAAAAGTAAGAGAGGAAGGGAAAAAGTCTCGTCTCAACGCTCTGCTGGTGTGTGTGCCTTTTATATGGTAAATGAATTAAGTATGGAAGTGTGAGTCAAAGGCAGACTCTCTCCCATTCATCTGCTCTTACTGTTTACTCTCGTGTCAGCATCGTCATCGTCATGTCCACTTGAAGGACGTACAATGTGATGTAAGGTTAATTAAATCAGATTGTCTTTCTGCAACTTTTTTGCAGCTTGATACAAAAGATAAAACTGCCCAGGTTCTCATTTTCTCATGACTGATCTAAAAGAGAGGTTGATATAAAATAATTTACTTTGATGTACGCCTTCTTTGGATAAAGTGTATAAAAAGGTGCGCTGTGCAAAAAACAGTTGTGGATTTTTGCAAGATCATTCCAGAATGTTTCGTTCCTCCAGACATGAGCCGTTCAAGTAATTTTAGGGAAATGTTAAAAAAAAAAATGTTGTTTAAAATTATGAAATCATCTAATACATTTAAAATCTGTCATTGTATTCTAGCTATTTGAGTAATTTTGGGGAAAAATCTTATATTTTCAAATATACTGTATATTCAGAAAATACCAGATTTTTTCATCATTGTAAAATTCTTTAATTTTATTTACAATTGTTCTTCTTTGTAAACTCATCCCAAACATTGTGGAAGCTTTTGTTCCTTTCAGTCTGAGCTTGAAGTGATTTTGGGGGAAAATGTGGTATTTTGATATTCCAAAATTCCAAAATACCAGATTTTTTCCTCTTAAAATAATTATTTTTATTTTATAGACAGATTCATTCACCTAAAATGTTCTAGAATTTTTAATTCCCTCAAATAATAATAATTTTAAAAAAAATTGAAGAAAAAAATCTGGAATTTATTGGAATGTATATTGCAAGGAAAAGTATATTGCGTTCTTCCAGTGTAGTGAGCCCTAGCATTCACACACACACACACACACTCACACACACACTCACACACACACACACACACACTCACACACACACTTTCAAACACGCCCTGTAATCAGTAATCAAGACAAAGGCAGGACGGAGGCCCAGTTCTCTCTCTCCCTGCCTTTCTCTCTGTCTCTCTGCTAAAGCACATGCTGGTTAGTGGCCTTGCTGAGCGTTGGCGTGATGAAGCATGACCCTGCTCTCCCTCGGCTCCTGTCCCGTGTGTCCCCCTTCACACTGACCTGACCCCCCCACCTTCCCTTCCCTGCTGGAGCTGAAGCTGGAGCGTAGGCCTCAGGACAGGGCTCTCGCTGGGGGCCGAGGCTTCAGCAGCAGTGTTGCTCCCTCCACTGACTATAAAATACCTGTGAGCTATTCCTTCATTACAAGCAGCAGACCTCCATGATCGGCTCAAGTGAAGTGAAGCTGCGCAGTGAAGCCGGCAAATTCGACCCTGCATAAGTCCGAACTCGGCTGCACCGCACTCCCACGAAAAGCTGAGGCAAAAATGGGTCAAAAAAGGCCTGACGTGGATTATTTTGGAGTCTGATGCATTTACGCTCTTGTTCGACATCAGCGATTTTCTCTCTTTACAAAGTATTTTCATCTAGCAGGTGTTTCTGATTGGTGTTGAATTGGCAGACGTGGCATCTGATAGGCTACTGTGCATACTCATTGCATCACAGTGCACTCTTGGCAGCTGCAAGATGGAGTCGGAGTCCACCTTGGTATTGGTGGAAGAATTCATGGCCATATTTATTAAAATGTATGAGTTTGAAAACCAAAATTATAGGTTTGTACCTTTTGAAAATCGAAATGGTCTCCACTCTTATTTGACATTACATTGTTTAAAAATGTATATTTTCATACTACATTTAACATTCTTAAAAATCAATTGACTTTTATTATTCTGTAGCGCCAATATTAAGTATTACTGTGTAAACTTGCTTCGACGTAGTTAAAAATGAATTATTTTAAGGAACCCTCAATCCAG
Organism: Distichodus sexfasciatus; assembly: GCA_032718565.1. Lineage (NCBI taxonomy): Eukaryota > Metazoa > Chordata > Actinopteri > Characiformes > Distichodontidae > Distichodus > Distichodus sexfasciatus. The sequence continues at coordinate 4,264,159 of JAVGVS010000018.1, read as the reverse complement.
TGCTAGCTCATTTCGCTAACTACTGTATTAAAACAGTAGCCTGGCTGTAGTTTAGCTGCTTTTAATCAGAGGTAGCTTGTAAAATGTTTGTAGTTACACTTCAAATCCTTTGAACAAATAACACTTAAGAACAACAGACACTAGTTTTTATTTCATCAAAGTTGGACCAAAATTGTATTTTAATCTTTTCTTCTGTAGTAAAAAATGAATTATATTAAGGAACCCTCAATCCAGCGCTAGCTCATTTTTCTTTGTAGCCTGTCACGTCGCTAACTACTATATTAAAACAGTAGCTTGGCTGTAGTTTAGCTGCTTTTAATCAGAAGTAGCTTGTAACTAGAAAAGCTACCGTTTAAAAGTAGCTTCCCCAACACTGTTCGTCACCCCCTTTCGCATGACGCCGCTGGCTTTTCGCTGAAGGGGCTTTCTAGAAAAGGTAGCAACAGGAAGACACCCGGCCGCGATGCCGGCAGCTTATTGGCTGGCAGGGCGATGCCTCTCTTTCTCGCTCATTCTTTCCTGGTGGGCTTTAGGGGGATATATGCTCTGTGCGTTTGGCTGGGGGATTTGGGCCTGCCTTTCATGAAGGAAAAAGAGAATCCCTCCTTCCCCGAATAAGAGCTCCGCTAGTAGCCTGTGAAAGCTACACCTACGGGCAGGGGCGGGGGAGCTAGACTATATTTTGACAGCGAGCTTCTAAAAGTGCCATATTTCGGGAGCAGGTATCGATATACATCGAGTGAATTATATATTGTGTAAATTACGGCTCCGGCGCGGTGTTGTCTCCTCGCAGAGCTGCAGAGCTGCGCTTGTTTCTCGCAACTCAAACCCCTTTCTGAAGTTGTCAGTATGAGCTTTATTCGTTGTGATATTGTGGGGGAGAAAGGGGGGACGGAGTGGGGGGAAAAGAGAGAGAGGGAGAGAGAGCGAGAGAGACTCGGCGGTCTTTGTTAAAGCCGTGTGTTGCTAGAACAGTCCCAGCACTGAATGTTTTTTTTCTCTCCTTTTCAAGTGCAGTGGAATCGGCTGGCTGGAGCTTTGCTTATTCATTTCGTTCTTTGTGCTCTTGCTGGAAGGTTGTTCTCTTGCCCACTTTTGGACACTTACCCGCCGCTCTGTGCCAAAGTGCGCTCGCTTGTGAAACTCTCCTCGCCGTTTACCCCGCTCCGGCTACCTTAAAGGAACACTCCATTCAGAGTTAGCCTGGGGTGCTTTTCCCAAAAACATATTTGCTAACATATTGCTAACTTTTTTAGCAACACTATGTTATTTGCTAATGTTAGTTGCTAATATACACTTTTATTTGCTAATGTATATTATGTTAATTGCTAATGTTAGTTGCTAATGTAGACTATGTTAGTTGCTAATGTAGACTATGTTAGTTGCTAATGTAGACTATGTTAGTTGCTAATGTACACTATGTTAGTTGCTTACGTACACTATGTTAGTTGCTAATGACAACAGATATTGGTTCTTATTTCACCGGTGTTGTACCAAAACTGTCTTTTAATCTGTTCTTTTGTAGTATAAATTAATTATATTAAGGAACCCTCAATCCACTGTTAGCATGGCTTGATAGCAGTGCTACCATGGCTGTCTTAAACTTATGGGGCAAGTAGACAGATTTTACAGCATTGTGGTAAAGATCTCTACTTCAGTTTAGTGTTAAGTCTGATTTATTCTGATAAACAGTGAAAAAACAGACAAAATACAGAATGGAGATATTTTATTAAAGTGCATTGTTTATTAGGAGACTTTTAATAGTAAATGCGATAAACCGTGTAAATCATGTCAGTATTAATTACGGGGGCCTGAATGAATTGTTTGAACAGATAATCTTTCTCTACCTTATGAAATACCGAGTTGGACAAAAGCCGGCTTTCACATTTTACTTCTGCATCAAAAATGAATTATATAATGTTCTATAAAAGACTTGTGTTTGTCTCTAAAGTATTTAACCTTAAAGGAAAAATCAGTCTAGTGCTAACAATTATAAATACCCTGGCTATCTTAAAGGGATAGACTGTACAAAAATTCTAGCGTATATAATAATGATTAAAGGTCATCCGGGCAACTAACATGAACTTCAGGTAAAAATCTTGGCTTAAAGTGAGTGAGAGCTAATGAGTAGACTTGCTCTTAACGCATTAGCCTTATTCTGGAGGAGTATTCCTTTAAATAAGTGCTCTTACAGAAGAAAGGCCAGATTTTACTAGCTGTATATATTTGATTTATGCTCAAACATTAAGGAGAAACGTGTTTGAAGACCTTTATAAAAAGGCAGGAAAAGAGCATTTATTGCATCGGGATAAAGGCCTGGCCCGGATCCGGCCCCGTGTCCAGAGCTCCATTCATACTCATTTGTCTTGTTTTCTGGGGAACAGGAAAAGAAGCTTGTGAGCTAATAAGTGGGAGAGACAATGGGGAATCTTGATTTACAGTTTAGCTCACCGCTAGCAGTGTGTTTGCTGTGTAGGCAGAGAGCCTCCGACCTGCCTGCTCTCACAGGGAACGAGGTTAAACTCCAGGACGTGAATATGAGTGCGGAGTTCTGCCTTAGAGTGCTGTACGAACACACACGGCTACATGATCAGTTAAGGCTTCAGGCTTATTCTGTGAGAATCTGTTTCAGAGTAAAACAACACATCCCTGGTGGGGAAAAAATCATTAAGAACCATTAAGGGTTTCTGTTGCATCTCAATGGAATTTCCTGTTTTTCGATGGGTTTGTAATGACACATTTGTATATATTGTTCCTGCTGATTAACACAAAATTCTAACCTAAAAATCCTCTTAGAATTGTAATTATGTAACTGAGTGAAAGTGAAAATGAGTGATTATTTGTCATTGTGAACACACCACAGCACCACAGTGCACCACAACCAAATGTGACCTCTGCATTTAGCCCATCCATGAAGGAGCAGTGGGCAGCTAACAAGCGCCCGGGGAGCAGTGCTTGGGGACGGTACCTTGCTCATGAGTACCTCAGTGGTAACTTTACCGGCCCTGGATTCGAACCCATGACCTTCTGAGCCGTTACACCACCAACTGTTATGAAAGCAATCAGAGCTACATGACAGTATATACTATAATATCATCAAGGTTTTGTATTGAGACCTAATGGAGAATATTTAATGGAAACCTTTAGAGAGATTACATAAAACCAAAATCTTGATCATATTATAAGATATAGCGTTGTATAGAGGTCTGATGTGAACTCTCTGAAGGTTTCCATTAAGTATTCCTCATCAGATCGCTGTAATATGATCAAGATTTTTTATTGTGGTCTGATGGAGAATATTTAATGGAGTTCACATCAGACCTCTATACAACACCATATGTTATAATATGATCAAGATTTTGTGTTTTGGTTTTATGTAATCTCTCTAAAGGTTTCCATTAAATATTCTTCATCAAATTTTGATCGTATTACAGCAGTCTGATGAGGAATACTTAATAGAAACCTTTAGAGAGTTCACATCCAATGTCCATTATGGAAACCATCAGATATTTTTCTGATGGTTTCTGATGGATTCTTTTGTCTCTTGTCTTATTTCATATGAGGCTGTGTACAGTATAATCAGGATGCCAGTATTTAATTAATAGTTTTCAGGTACAGAATAGATCAGTGGTGGCGTCTAGGGTGATAGTACAGTATTTAGGATACATTCTTATCCAGAGCGACTTCTATTTCCTAATTTCAGGAACGTTCCTTATTTCCTTGGAGCAACTTGCCATTAAGGGTCTTGCTCAGGGACCCAGTGATAGTAGTTCTGGAAGTAGGATTCGAACCTGTGACCTCTTGGTCCGGAGGCGAGTATCCTAGCACTAGAAAAGCGGTGAAACCTTTTTGCCTCAAAACCTTGAGGATTTTCCCTGCCTTTGCATTATGGCTGGCTGCTGAATTTAGAGTTTAGGCTTGCGCATGAACCTCGCTGCATCAGTCCAGCATGTTTACCTGTTGTGTAATCTCCCTCAGCACCGCGTCCCATGTGTCCGGGGCCTGGCAGGCCGGGTCGTGCGGTCGAGTCTGGCATCATGGCGGGTTGCCAATCAGACCCGACCCCTGACCCCCGGCTCTCTGATTGGAGTGAGGCGTAGATTCGGGCCAGATCCCGCCCCATGCATCCCCCCGCAGCGCTGGTTCGTGCCGCAGCTCTCCGCTCCCCCCGCCGTGAAATCGATACGCTATATCTTTCCTCCCGACCCGAGCGCTGACCCCGATTGCCGCTCTGGCGCTGAAGCACAATTGGTTTGAACAGCGGGGCTCGGGAATAAACCAAACCGGCACTGACGTGGAAAAGCTCCTGCTCACACAGAGAGAGAGAGAGAGGGGGACGCTCACCTTGGCTTTGGTTATAATTATACATCACACGAAAGGACAAATGCCTTTTATTATTGATCAGCGGGAGCGAGGTCTCTCTCAGCTCTCTTAGCTCAGGAGTGGGGTCGCGCTTGGCTCTCGCGCCTTGGGTCCTGTAAATAAGTGCTTATGACAAACCGCTCAGTCTCCGTCTCACTCTCTGCACCTGCTACGCAGGCCGGCAAATGGGTGATGGTGAGCACACAATAAGATGGAGCTGTAAGGACAGAGATGCAGATTTTTAAGGGAAATGCTTCTTTAAAAGTGTGGAGTCTTCAAATTCACAGTTGTTTAAATGTCTTAACTTTCTTAAGAACAAAATCTTAGGGTGTGCTCACACCAGGAAAGTCTGTTGGTTCACTTGCGTTGGTCTGGACCAAATAAAATGTTTGGTGCGATTGGCTTTCACATTGTAGGCCATGCAAGTGGACCAGAATTTGTAAACAAAGCCACATGCGTTAAGGTGGTTCAACCACTGGACAGAACGTGTGGGGCGTGGTAAAGCGGGAAGCCCAAAGTGAAAGTTCACAATCATGGAGATTTTGCGTGTTGTTCTCCTTGTCCTTATAGCGATATGGTTTATACAATTACACACGTTTGCAGAAAAGTTTGAGCGTCAAGAGAGTCAGTTTTACAATATGATGTTAGTCATTTTGCAACCGTGAAGACGGCTGCGAAGGAGAGATCTCCTCAGAGCTCCACGTTAACCCACAGCTTATTTCTAGCGTTGGCTATACACGTCTGTGTGTGCTGTGTAGTTATCCAAACAATAATTTCCCATAATGCGCGACAACGACGTGTTCCAGTTAGATCCAAAAAGGTCTGCTTTTTGCAGCTGGTCGGACTGCTTTCACACCTTAAACCAACCGTGCCAGAGCTGGTTTTTGAACCGAACCGAGATCACCTCTTCAGCTGAGTTCGGGTGCTTGTTTTCACACCTGCCCAAAAGGTCGGAACCAAGGGAGGAAACCAACTTGGGATTGTTTTACGCGAACTAAGCAAGGCAGGTGTGAATACACACTAAATAAAGCCTTAAGAAAATGCTGGTAAATGCAGCCGGAGAAAACCCGCAAACTCCACACAGAAAGACCCTACGGGGATCGAACCCAGGACCTTCTCGCTGCAGCAGCGCTAACTACTACGCCTCTGTGCCACCCTACTGAAGTAAAATTTTTGTAGAAACAAAATGATAGGTGATTTATTTCGAAGAAAAATTGATTTTCTAATAATGTGTACTTTATATGTATTGATTTCCAAAAGTACAAAAAAGGTGAAAGTTTTGCAAAGTAAAGGTCAGAAATACAACAACAACGGTGAGATTTTGACCTCTGGCGTGCCCTGCTGTGGATAAGCTGCTCAGATACCACACTCATTACATGATTTCCCTTTCCACTTTTTAAAAAAGTAATATATCCACCATCTTATAACCTGCAAGTGATTTATCAGGTATTGGCTCATATCTGATGATAATAACGCCATCTTGATTTATCGCTCTGGCTCTAGGACGTGCGGCCCACGTTTCGGGGTATAGTACAGTAAATGGCACCACAGTCTGATTAGTCTTGCCTGATAATGGAAGAAAAGGATGAGAACATTCCCACGACCCTTTATACAGCAGATAGGGATTATTAGATGATGTGGCGTTTTCAGTTAATCAACATTGTGCAGTAATCGGAAATGATCTTTACTGTCCCCTAACAATGGCAACGGCAAGAAAGACCAGCTTAAAATCAGAGGATTATATTTGTGCGGATTTAAACGAGCTCTTCTGTGTTTCAAGCCTATTTCGTATATTTAAGTAAGAAATCGTCTTAGCTTTAGGCCATGTCAAACCCAAGTGAAGTATTAAGCCCCAGACTGTCGTAATAGCTTCAACTTTTTCAGCAATTAGATGCATTAGATAGGTTGAATCTGACACTTCAAAGCCAGTAATGAGGATTTATGACAAGATGTGTTGCTGCTGTCCTTGGCAAGAAATATTAAATTATGAATTTCCCTATATCATGCCTTTCCATTTGCCACTGGCATATTTACAGCTGACTTTCTTATGCACCCAAATAAATTATCGTTATCAATTATCGCTGTACTAATCTTGCAAATAAATTGTGTAAATTAGGCGCTACTCTGGCCTTCCTCAGCCAAAGTCGGCTGCAAAAAGTCAGCCGCGTGTTCTCTATCCATCTTTGTCCAACTTCTTGAAAATCAATTTTATCTGACACAGTCCAAAAGCAAGTCCTCTAGCAAATGTAAGATCAATTGCTGTAGTGACTCACAAACACAGCTGGAACCAAAAGCATGGAATGGGAAGTAATTAAGTTTACCCTTCTAAAGGTGCTCAGGCTTGTGTTACACTCCGAATGCTTTGAACACAGCTCAAAAAAGGAAAGAGAAAAAACCCCACACAAAACAAAGAAAAAAAAGAAGAAGCAGGGAAAAAAGAGAGAGAAGCGGGAATAACAGTGACATAAAAAACGGGCGCCGTCTATTTTCTTACAGTTACATTTGCCAATTTAATGTTGTGAGAATCGCTGGTTTCCCAAAAGAAGATGGACAAGATAAATGACAGTCACCCCCTTTGACGGCGTTCAGTAGCGATTGAAATCTTGCATAAAGAAAAGCTTTCATAGGCCAAGAGGCGGTTAGTTCCACAGAGGCGCGAGCAAAGCTGCTTTGGCTTTGATCCTGAAACCACATCCAAGGCCAGTAAACTACGTGCTTTGTTACCCTGTCGCAACAGTTAAACACACACAAACACACGCGCGCACACACAGCGCCTCCTATCTCCCTCCTCCCTCCTTGGCGAGGACGCTTTGCATTTGTTGTACTTATCACCAAACAGCAGAGCCCAAGTTGGGTTTGGTTACGCATGAAAGTGAAATGTGACTTCCCAGCTTGTCATGTATCAAAATGTTTGCTAGCAATTGTTTAAAAAAAAAATCATTTTGCTATGAAGTAGTCTGCTTTCAGCGCAGCCACGGAGAGATGGATTGCTTTCTGGAGTTTTTGACAGGTGTAATTGTTAAGGCGTCATCTGTTCTTGTTTGCACAAAATACATTTTAGCCAACTGTAGGACTTGCTTGCTAATCTTTCTCCCATCATTCCTTTCTTTGCTTGCCACTAGACAAATCCCCTGTTATTTGACCAGATGGTGGAAAATCCATTCTCATGATAAGTTGCTTCTAGTTTGCATTTAGATTACCTGCAAAAATGGAACAATTTACTACCCTGCCTCTAACCATAACTTGCCTTTTTCTTAGTATAGATTTGACTGACTTGTTACAAATTATATCAATCTTGATGAGTGTGTTAAAATGTGAGGTGAGAGCAGCGGGAAGGAGGAGCCGAGCCGGGCTAATGGGAGTTAATGTTGTAGAAGCGCCTTTGAAAAAATATATACCCCAAAAAACCCCTCCACGCTGTGTGTTTGTGTTTCTGCATCACGCCTTTTTCCCATTACGCACCTCTCAACCCGCCGTGCGTGTTATTTCGGTACAGTAGTGTTTATCGGCAGCTTTTTCGTGGAAATGAAAGTTATTAAAGTCAGCAGTCCTGTGCTACATCTTTACTGACTCATGTGGCCTTATCTCGGGAGACTTTAATGGGGCGCAAACATTCCCAGGACTTTTTTTGTGGTATTAAGGAACACAAAAGTCTTGCCAGTGAGTGAAAACAACAATAATACTATCTGTTATAATAATTATAATAATAAGGGTTTACATCCAAAAAAGGAATCATGAGAAAAATGCTCGTTCGACAGTAAGGTTTATTTTACACAGTCATGCCATTTCACTCATTTTCACTCCTTTTCTTATTTCCGTATTGAAAATATTCCATTTTCTGAACAACTCAATCCCTACGGGGGTCGCGGGGACCAGAGCTTTTCCCGGGACTATGGGGGCGAGGCAGCGGCCAACGCAGGGCAGGCGCCGACACAGCGCAGGGCGCGAACACTCACACAAACACACTATCAGTCATAACTTACCAGGCCAATTTAGAGTCACAAATCAACCTACAGTGCATGCTTTTGGACTGTGGAAGGAAACCCACGCGAACACAGGGACAGCGTGCAAACTCCTCACAGAAAGACCCTGCGGCCGACCTGGGGATCGAACCCAGGACCTTCTCACTGTGAAGTGGCAGCGCTAACTTCTGCGCCACCGTGCCACCCTACGTGTCACTTATTTACGGCTTTCATCTGACATTTTTCTTTCTGAACAACTTCCATTTCCTTATTATAAGGGCAGTCTCCCTGGAGCAACTTGGAATTAAAGGCCCGGTAGCGCGGGTGGTAGAATCCAACTGGATTTGAACCTATAACCTCTTGGTCCATTGTCAGGTTTCATACCACAGCCAATCAAACGTCTCAGAACATGAGCTAGATGCACATTTGGATTCGAGACACAGTTTACAGTTTAAGGGCCGTGATATACTTAACGCTACGTGAAGCGTACGCTTGCGGTTGCTGCTGCAAGTGTTGTACTGACTATACCTGCACGCATTCCAAAAGGTGGCAATGTCCAGTCCGCCGTTAAGTGACAGAGGAAGAGGAAGAAGTAGAAAATGCAAGAAAACATCGGCCGGTTTTGCTGTGAAATAAGGGAAGAAAGATGTTGAAGATAAAAATGATTTGCATTCTGAGGTTACGAAGGTTCAAAAAAGACGGCGAAACCGTTCAGCCGTGTTGATAGTAAACCACGATGCTGACGTCACGTACCAAAACTTGAACACGCTGTCACCCAAATCGATGTTTGCTGGTACCGCAACTCATGCACGTCACGTTAATTTCTGACGCTGAGAACACGTGGCAGCCATGATGGGCGCGCGTAAGCTTTCTGATTGTGAAGTATGTCCCGGCTCTAAGGCTGCACATGTATGAAGAGTCACTGTTGAACCAATTCTTCATCTCCATCCCAGTATTCCACCATCTTTGCAAGCTGTGGTGTGGTCCAAGCTTGATGCAATCACTAGTATTTTTCTTGCCCCTCTTAAGGAGTACTCCACCCAGAAATTGAAGGTGGTGATGATGTAGTTGTAGGAAACTCATCTTTGAACCAAGAGATTCAAGCTTGGGCTCATCTTTTCTTCACTGCTACCACCGTTAGCTCCCGAGCAAGAGCCTTACCTCCTGGAGACTGTCCCACGTAGTTAGGGAATGGAAGTCACGCTTTATAAGTGAGTCTGTGAAATGCTGTAAATTTAAATGTGGCTAACAGTGAACGCTGTTGAAGAAGAAATGCTAGTTGAGAGTAAAGCTGGCTTAGCCAAAAAGCAGATGTTGCTAATAGGAGTGTAACGATACATTGATTCAGTGATCAACAAGCCCATAGCTTCGAAACAAAAGCTAATCATCATCCAGACATCATATATTTTGTAACGTTACTTAACAGTTTAGTTCTTCCTTTAAATGTCTGGTTGAGTTGAGTTATAAATCTGCTTATTATGATATCGCTTCATATCAGTTGCTAGCTTCCGAATTGGATCGAATCAGAATCGAAATCATAGCAGACTTTGTGATATCGGCAAACAGTGATCGTATTGTGATGAAACTGCACCCCTAATGGCTAGCACTGAAAGATACTGGGGAAAGTCGCACACGGGAAATAGCTGTTGTTTACGGAATGAGATCTGAAATGCACTCTTCCTTTATCGTTTTTTTGATGCGCCATGCGTACGATCACACGTCGAAGCAAAACAGTCAGTCTAGGAAAAAAGGATTAAAAGTTTAGAGCTGCGCTGCGAACAACACAGGTGAATAAAGTAAGTTGCAGTTTGGTGAACGAACGACATCAGACGGCAGGTAAACACGCTTTAGGTACGCCGGCGAGGGAAGAGAGCCTGGCATCGCCCCACTGCCTGCAGAAACCCATGGAAGGTGTATTATGGATAAATTATCTGTCACCTTTCTCAGTCTTGCCGTGCCGTGATGAGCGCTAATTTGCATAATCCTTTTAAGGAGTCAAATTATACTGTCATGTAGCAGATTTAACATGCTAGCCAGGATTCCATTGCTCTGCCGCTAATTAGCATGTACATTGCGCCGCATTTAAATGTGCCGCTCGGATCCTCGCCGCAGACACTTGAATACATCTGTCCATTTTCCTGGCCCAGCGTACAATTTGGCTGTCATAATGAGTGGCTACTGTCAAATTCTTTTAGTCTTTATTCACTTAAGTCATCTCGGATCAGAAGGAGGTGGGAGAACGCTGATGGGCAATGGATTGTTGAAAGGAAGTTACATTATGCGGTCTTCATGTAGTTTTATTGCTGTTTAAAATCTTTGTCATGGGTCTCCATCGTCTTCTGCGTTTGTAATATAACCACAAGGCTTTAGGGTTTTTTGGTTTGTGTTTTTAATGGAGGAGTTTACAGTGATAAATAGAAGATGGATAATTACTCCAGGTGGCTGGTTCTAATTCTTTCTATGCAGATGAGTAGACGGATGCTGCAGGAGATTCATCACAGCTTATGTGATATCACATGAGATCCCAGAGTTTTTTCTAGGGGTGAAGCACTGCAAATCCATATCTGTAAATCTGTAAATCCAGAACTAGCACCGGTCGAGCCGAGTGGAAATGCACTGCGAAAGGAAGGACTCTTGCAACAGAGACTCAACAGAGAATTTGAAAATCTTTTGTATATTGAAAAAAATCTTTTTCAAACACACTTGGGCGATTTTCACAGAGATTCTGACATTCACCAATGTTTTCTTTCTTGAGATTTGTTCTTAGATAAAATCACATTCCATAAAAGAGCACTTTTTATCATACCTGTTTGTGCAAACCTTTGGCTTATTGAGTTTTCTTCAATTCTTCAGGTGTATAATATTTTTTAACTTAAAAACCTTAGAAAAGATCGTTAAATAAGGCCTCTTGAAATTTAAAAAAATACAAATAAACATCTTACACATTTTAAGTGTAAATCTTATGATGTGGAATGCCAGACATAGCCTTATCCATAGTAAAGGGATCCAACAGACAGAATTAAGAATGTGCAGTGGAAAGAAAGACTGTGCGGTGGATATGTCTCAAAATGCATGTTGCCGTATTACATTTGTGGCATCAAGCATTTTGGGGATAAGAGTCTGGCTCAGAGGCTCAATGACAGTAATGCTGGAGGTAAGATGGAGCTGGGATTTGAACCTACGACCGCCTGGTCCAAAGACTGCAACCAACATTTGAAGCTTGTGATATGTTTTGGCATGTACTCGGCGTCCACCTCCATCCCTTCAGCAACGTTGGTGATGGCGGTGTCACCTGATAACCTGCCGCTATCCTACCTATCAGCACTCTTGTTTTTCCTCCCCCCAACCTCGGAAAGCGACAGGAAATTAAAGTCACACCCCAGCACCGGCCACTTGGACTTTTCATTTCAAAACAACATTTTTATTGATATCTCTAATGAAAATCAGAGGGGTCAGCGTGATAAAGCCTGGGGCGAGGGACCTCTCCAGGCAACAGGCGCTCTAATCATCTGATTTGGGGAAAGTTTGGGACGGTTCGGCGGCTGATTCGGTATTTGCTCAACATAAGTGGCGCGGCGTGACTCGAGATCTCGATCTTCAATCAAGAGCAAATTGGCAGTTCAACCCAAAGCGCAGATTGGAGGACGGACAGGGCGACGTTTTTTAATACTTTCCCACTAATTGCGGTTTTGAATCGCATTACTTTAATTCCGCCGCCGCGCCACGAAATAGAAAAAGACGCCGGGACCCGGGCGCCGCCGCTGTCGCCGTCATTAACCGCTCTACCTCGCCGCTCTTCTCCTCTCGCCCTCCCTCCATCCTCGCTGATTCATTTCCTCAGTGTTTTACTGTGACATTCAGCGAAGGTCACGGCTGCTCCCCCCCTCCTCCTCTCTCTCTCTGTCTCTCGCTCTCGCTTTCTCTCTCTCTCTCACACACTCTCACGCTCCCCTCCATATTGCCTGGTGTTTGGCAGGGCCTTCAGCCAAGCCGACCCTCACCGCATGATCCAGGCTGCATGTTTTGTACAGCGTCCAAGCAAGAACAGCACTGCTGACAAATGCTGTAATGATTCTGGCCCTGGCATCAGTCTCGCCACCTGAGTGAGAGGCTCTGTACCCATTTGTTCCCAAACGCTCTCTATCGGAATACCTAACCCCCCGCCCTCGCCGTCTCCGGAACTGATGCTGTATTCCTGGTTCACGGACGTTTGGCTCTAACGCCGGCAGGTCCGTTGCTTACATGAAACCACAATCTACAAAACTGTTGTCATTCCACAACATGTACATGAAAGAGAATGAAACTCGCATACAAAAATTAAAAGTAATGTCATAAATATCAATAAAGTTTTAGTGCAAGTATAAAACAGGCAAATCAATATTATCTAATATTATGACAATTAGTATATAAATAGTATATTTAAATGTTCTCAACAAAACATCAATTTTACCTTGAGTGGCTGTGAATGCAGCGTAGGCTAGCGTAAATACAAACGTAGCCGCGACCGCACCAAGCGTCTGTGAGTGCTACGGCGATAGTCAACTTCAAAGGCAGATTTCTCAGTTTCTCACTTGGCGTGACAGGAGAAACCCGACTCCTTTGAATGTTGATATCTCAGTCATATGTCGTCCGATTCATTCAATAATAACATTTTGAAGGTTGATTTATGCCCTTTCTTGAAAACATAATAACTCAATTTTGAAAATTTGCGACAAGCGACTGGTTTTGCCGTGGAAGGTCACATATAAGTGATGTTTGCTGGCAGTTCTTGGCAAATTTTGATGAAGAAAATGCATGAAATTCTCGTTTCATTTTGAGTCTGTTGTTGACACCTGCTCTACTAAGATGCTGAGCATCTCCATCCCGAGTCGGTACAGAGCTAAATCAGTGGTTTTCCACTCCAGCCTGCAGCCTGTGTCCTCGACGCTCGCACCGCCCTCCTCCAGATCAACATCCAGCGCTAGCGTAGCGCTTCACCCGTCTGCCGCGCGCCCGGCCTGACTCCGGCTGTCCACGCGCCAGAGCTAGCCACCAGCCAGCGAATCATTACACAGGGAGCCCTGCCAAAGTTTTAAATACCAGAAAATAACACCATTTACCACATGCAGGGCAATTATTTCTGTGAAAAATTACCCAGGGGTTTTTTATTTGTGATAAACCGCCCCCCCCACCTCTTCCCCCCCTCTCTTTCCCCCCTCCCCTTTCTTAACAGAGAGAGAGACGATACACAGCTCGCTCTTTCAGGTCTGCACGAAAACCCCCTCATTAATATTTATGGCCTGCTTTGCAAAGAAACAGTGATAAGCGCTGGTTGAATATTAAGTTTGACTTTATTTAAAAACGCATTAAAAATATTCACTAAATTAAAGAAAGAAAGAAAGAAAGGAGGAGGGGAGGAGAGCAACCTTTAAAGAGCGGTAAAGAAAAGCGGCAGCCTCTTTGTGAAGGGGCTAAACTGTGGGTTTTTGAGGGAGCGTACGGCGTCGGGCCGGTCGGAACTCGGCAGAAACGGGGCCGCTCTCGGTGATTTAACGTGCACGCAGAGCCCCCTGAAAAAAAGACTATGGAAATCTATAGGCCCCTGGTGGCCGTGTGGCCTTCCTGTCACTTCACGGCTAAGTCAACTCCTCTCCGTTCAGGTATGGCAGGCGAGCCTTGAGTTGTCTGAGCGCCGCCTGACAGAGTCGGCTCTGTTTGGCCCATAAATATGAATTAGTGTCTTCATATACAGTGTGTCTCGCTGTGTGGGAGAACAGGGAGCCGTAATGGCCGGAGGAGTGAGATATCTGCCTGGCGTCTCAAAGACAGAGAGCGATTCCCGCCGGAATACTATAATTTAGCTCAAGTTGCGACGCTGTTACTGTATATATAGAGCATCGCTGCAATTTATGGTACGCGACTCGTTTCCTCCTATAATTAAAGTTCTGCCTAACCTACGGATTGTGCAGCGTAACATATAGGAGGTGTTTGGCGAGATTTAGGGAGCCCAGCCACTGGGCGTTGTATTGCTTTTGGAAATAAACAGTGGCCAGCGAAGTACACAAAGCATGTTAAAATAGAGATATGCAGGGTAAAATATTGCTCCAATAAAGATAGAAGTCCTCCCTTTAAACTTCCTCTTGAGTAAAAGTATTTGCCTATAAATGTATTTAAAGTACCAAAAGTAAAAGTCTTGTGATTCTGTATGGCTCTATGGTGCTGTTATCAATTTTGGAACAGCACTTTTCCTGATTTCATGTATTTTCTCACAAAGTCAGGAACTGCATGTTATAACAGTTCACCAATGCATTTAATACTCTGGTTTTACAAAATAAAGCAACCTAAGCATAGTGTGGAAATGTCAAAACTAGAGTTGAAACGATTATTCGAATAACTCAAATAATTCGATTACAAAAAATTCGATTCAAAATGACCCTTGAACTTCATGTTTCTTAATTTGCATTTAACAACATAAAGTGTATATGACAAACTTCTACTCACACTACAATAAGCCTAATAACAAATGTATTGTTGTTGTTTTTTTAAATGTATCCAATTACTCGATTAATCGATAAAATAATCAATAGATTATTTGATTACAAAAATAATCATTTGTTGCAGCCCTAGTCAAAACCGATAACCTCTCATCACAAGTAACACAAACTGAAGGCAGTGAACAGCAGCGGTAGCAGTAATGAGGAACAACAGAATTTGCATAATGTAGTGGAGTAAAAAGTAAGATATTTGACTTTGAAATGTAGTTTATTTAAAATGAAAAGTGTTAATGTTAATGCTTTACCATTGGGAATGGATGTTTGGGAATTTGATTAGAGATGGGGCGATACCACTTTTTTATGTCCGATACCGATACCGATATTGTAAATTTGGATATCTGCCGATACCGACACAAATCCGATACAGTCACAGTCTTTTTTTAAACATAAAATAATGCTTTAAAAATGTCTGAATACATGACTGATATTATTGTTATGCTTAAGGAAATGCTTGATTTAAATACTGTTTTCATAACTTAAACAATGTAATAATTACACCCGTATATGCTAAATTATTTGTTCTCAAAAATTGTTTGTTTAGACATATAAATATTTCTTCTTTCTTCTTGATTGCACTATAACATTATATAATTGAAGAAAAAAATGATCAATTGAAAATGAAATACTGACGTTTGTCATTTTTAACCAATTTGGCCTATAAAATGAGCTGCTTTTGCAAAGAACTACATTTCCCACAATCCTCTGTGTGCGCCCCGGAGCCGGGTCACAATGAAGCGCTGGGCCCGTTCCAAAATAAACGATGGAAAATCTATGGGAAAACATATGGGATCGGTTACATCTCTAAATTTGATGTTAACATTTTGGTTGTGGTAGAAGGCTGACAGTAATGATTGGTTTTCTATTGATAAATCAATTGATTAAGGGAATGATTATTTGTCATTGATTAGTCTGAATAGTATTCATTATCAGTGTTGGGAAGGTTACTTTTAAAATGTATTCCACTACAGATTACAGAATACATGCCCCAAAATGTAGTTTGTAACGTATTCCGTTAAGTTACTCAATGTGAGTAATGTATTCTGAATACTTTGGATTACTTAATATATTGTCATACTTTTTACAACTACATGAATGTACCAATCACATTCTGCAAATTCTTGTTTGTTTTTCTCTACCAATTGGCTGTTAAGCCCAAATCTCCCTGAATAGACAATATATTTACTGTAGAGGAGCAAAGACGAAATTTCCGAGTAAGAAATGCATTCCTGCCCGGGCACTGCTGGCTCTGTTGTGCTGGCTCTGGGTCCATTGTGTAACTGACGCCACCAACATTAACAGGACGCTTACATTAGAGCCTCTTATTGCGTGTTTTGTTTGGGTTTCCGGCAATGTGTGGAATTACCGAAATTAGAGAGGGGATAGAGAGGAGATAGTCCAACATATGAAACAGGAAAAGACCGCCGTGTAATCCATTTATTTCAACAAAGTAACTGTATTCTAATTATCACCTATTTAAATGGTAACTGTAACGGAATACAGTTACTCATATTTTGTATTCTAAATACGAGCATTGGGTCTTTGGAAACTTTAAGACTGAACTTCTTTCACAAGCGAGTTGGACACTACTGTGGCGGCCACAACTTTTAAGAGCGATCAGTGTCATTTACTTTGCCGTTATGACAAGGTGTACATGGTGTGATGTTTGTTACAAACATTTGGGGCAGTTGGTGGCGTAGCGGTAGGGTGTTGGCCCCGTGATCAGAAGGTCGCAGGCTCGAATCCAAGGCCGGTAAAGTTACTACTGAGGTACTCATGAGCAATTTAAAATCAATTTAAAATCTTGGTGTTGAAGCGTTTGTAGACGTCATCGACTATGTTAACGTCTGGAAATAGTAAGTCCTGGAAAATAGTAAGCAGTGGAAATGAAGCCCGCTCTACTGGAAATAGTAGTGTCGTGAGTCTGGGACTCACCCGCTTACAAACCAGTATGAGGAAGTAGGGCAGGACTAAACCCTCAGCATGGAGGAGGAGGTGCAGATCAGCGCTGGCCTTGTAGTCAGTGTTGTATTTTTGCCCATTTAAAAAAAAAAAAAAAACCTCAGTTCCCTACGAGCGGCCTCATCGGGGCGTGCAAATCCCATCCTGATGTTTCAGCCTGCTCTCTTAATAGAGAGAGAGAGAGAGAAGGGGGGGGAAGAAGAGAGAGAGAGAATAAAAGAGGAGAGTGTAAAAGAGAAGGACGGAGCGTGAACAGATCAGGTTCGATTTGCTCCGTGTCCATACGAGGAGGCGTCTTTCTCTGCCCACAGGACGTTAGCAGTTACAGGCTGAGGCGTAAGAGGTGTGTGGTGTTGGGTAATGGGTGGGTGGGTGGGATGGAGAATGGCACGATGGGTGTTGTAGGGTGGGGTTTGCGGTCCAGGATTGGGAGGTTTCCTACTGTGAGAGGAGGATAAAGGCGGGACGCTCACTGTTTCAGTCCCTCAAAGCGTCTTTGCCTTGCCGCCGGCACTAGCGTAGCGCTTTCACTTTCATTGCTGAGATTAACTGCCGTTATAAAAGCATGCCATGCAGAGAGCACTTTATAAGACTCCAGGGGTGAAAAAGTCCAGCTTCACAAAGTAAAAGTCCTGCCAGGTTTTTTTTCGCCTCTGCTGCTTGTTCACTTAAAGGGGCACTCCAGCCAAAATGCTAACGTGGTTAATAGCGAGTAAAAGCTAATGGGAAACATTTACACGTACAGTACACTGTGGCCCTGTTACTTTTATTTATTGTTAGCTATATCAGGATAAATATCCACCTTATCATGCTTATCATCCATCTTGGCAATGATTCAGTGATACGTCTGACTAAAATTCTGTTAACTACTTTATGCTAACAAATACGGCGACCAGCTACGGTAACTAGAAATCGGCAGCTAGCTTTTGTAGATTGTTAGCTTTGTCGTGCAAATATATATCATGTTGGCCTTCATTATTAGCCAAATCTCGCTAAAGACCTTTTGGCTATTGTTTGTTGTTAGCGTCATCATGTGACGCTAATTGGCATTTATTTCTTGTTAGCAAGATCTTGCTAATATAGTAATTTATTTACTCTTTCTCTATTACTAGCTACATCACACTACATCCACTGTAGCTTTCATGTAGCGTTAGCTCCCTGGTGAGATGAGTTTTAGCCCCGAGTTTGTGTTGTGATGAGGGAGGATTCAGATGTTTGGACGGAACACATCTCTGGGACGTTTTTCGGCTTTGTGAAACTGCTTTACTCTGACCCCAAAATGCCACATCAGGACAGTTCCGCTCTGCAGACTCTGGCACTAGAGTTGGCCTCCTCCCTCCATTAAAGGTGTACCTGTGTGTGTGTGGGTTGTGTGTGTATGAGAGTAAAGGCTGTATTTTGTCCCTATAAGATGCAGGTGGGTGTCAGTTTGCATCGGTAATGGGATGTTTCCCCCTTTTTACTGGGAATTGTTTGACAAAAGCAATTCCCCCACAGGCCTGGAGTCCTCCATTGTCCGTGGCGGGGCGCGATAAGAGATAATGGCAGTGTGTGGAGCGGTGAGTGATGTAGCTGCTGGGCAAGTTTGGAGGGTTAATCGTCAGGGCTGTGATCAGCGCCGGCCGTGCTGCAGTCTCCCCGGGCAGCCTGTCAAGAGGCTGGCAGCACAACGCATCACTGTGTCAACACCGCGAGACGTGGAGCTGCGGCGTTCTGCTGCTGTCTGGGAGCTGCTTCATGCTGCAAACACAAAGGCACAGGCACCAACATACAGTCACAAACGCACCAAATCACATACACACATAACATGGACTCACATCAAATACAAAAAAGTATATACGCTCATGGCCTGACACACACACACACACTGTCACATGTGTACATACGCATACCCACTATGCTGCATGACCATCCATGCATTTTACAAACACACACACACACATACAGTTTTGGGTTCTACTGAGCTTGTAGAGACTTCTAGATTGCTAGCATCTCTATTTGACGTGGACACATACGGACCAGCTTCGAAGGTCCGCACTCTACATTCCACAAATCACAACTGAGACAAAAACAGGTGAATTATTTTACTCAATCTATGAATTAGCATTTGCGTTTGTGCATTTTAAAGCTTTCTGCACTTAAGCCTTGGCTATTGCTGTGGTGTTGAGACGCAGTGTGACCAAAGTTTGCGTGCAGGAAAGCAGGCCCTAAAGAAGAAGGTCAGTGCAACGCAAAAACAGAGACTATAAATGGAGATTATGGAAAGCAAAATCCTAGACAATTTTGAAATCCCCGCAGGACGCATTTTTACATCTAGGAAAAGTCAGTGAGTTATTTGTTATTGTGAACACAGCACAGAGCACAGGGCAAAATGTGACCTCTGCATGTCACGGAGCAGTGTCCAACTGACCTGCAGACCCAGGGGAGTAGTGCTTGGTAACAGTACTCCAGTAGTACCTTTACTGATCCGGGATTTAAACCAGCAACCGTCCAATCATGGGGCCAACTCACTAACCATTACAGTATGCTACCACCTGGACCAAGTCTGGGAATAAGAGGACGTGTGGTCACTCTATCTCTAGTACGCCCTGTGAACAAGCACACGCAAGAACAAACTCACATAGAAACTCTTAGTTCATTCCATCTGTGTCCGATAAACACACACACACACAGCTCTGTTGGGATGCACAGGCGTGGCGGCTGGGTCCCATTAGAGCTGAGCCCAACCATGCACCACAGGGGAACGTGCCGCTTGCCAAAGCGCCGAAGCTTCTCTCGCTAGCATCTGCAGCTAGCTCTCACTCACTCACTCGCTCGCTCGCTAATTGATCGCAGCTGCAGCGTTTAGCACTTAAAACGTGATTTGAGGTGTCAGAGATCAAACATACAGAGGTTTGTTAATAGCCCCAAGGAGGTGTGTGTGTGTTTGTGTGTGTGTGTGTTACATAATGGTTAGGTGTGTGAGTCTGTGTCGTTTCTACACACTCGTAGACAGCGCAAGTTGGATGCCAAGAGAAGTTAGTCACTTGGTGCTGCCTGTTGTTTTGACACGAGCACTTAAAGTTCCAGAAACCATCAAAGCAACTGTCAGCTTTGCGGCTCTGCCATGTTCGCTTGGTTTACGCGCCGTGGGCTAACGTCTCTCTCTCTCTCTCTCTATCCCCCTCCCTTACTCAAAATCCTCTCCCCCAAATAATCCACAATTAAGGTGAGGTGCAGACCTAGTGGATGGTGGAGCTTCATCGTCTGGCATATTTTTAGAACTATCGCTACCAGCCATGCAAATTGGGCTTTGGGAGGGAGGAGGAGGGATGGAGGGGGGGTGGGGGGAGGGATTGCAGGTCTCAGAAGAATTTGAGGTGGCATGTTTTATTAAAAGGTTGTCAACAAAATGAGCAATGAGACTCGTTCTGGACCTCTAGGCTACTTGTATTTCTGCTGAGCCAGATCTAGTGTTATCAGAAAGCCGGGATTACATGTAAAATTGAAATCGTTTGTTGTAGGCACCGACCCTCCCGTGTACCATTTGCATACGCAAATGGGTTAACTGCCTTTTAATGGACGTTTAATGTCTTGTGGTGGAAACGAGCGTTCCACTGACCCACAGAGTGACAGTGTTTTTCCTTCATCTTTCAAAGTTTCCATGTAGTGTAAATAATGGCTGTTTCCTGACTTGCTCCCTTCCTTGGTCCTCTCCTGATCACTGCTGCAGTTATGAGTCACACCTGTTGGGTGTGGAATTATTTTTGAGTTGTTACTCTTCAGCAGAGTTTTGATATCGAGAACTAGGGTTGTATAATGCTGTAAAAAATGACGTTGCAGTTTTCACAATATCAATTGTGAATTCTGACAAAGCTCAGTCTGAAAAGGTTTAATCACTTCAAATTGATCCAAATGATTTTGTAGTAGAGTGCATCTGCACAAAAAAGAACAAAAAACCCCGGAAAGTTTTGAGCGTGAGCCGTTCTTTCTTGACATTTATTCAAGAACCCTTAAACCAGAGTAAATCACGTTGTATCAGACAAACTTCACTTGTAGATTAGTCATTAAAAATTGAGAACCAGACTTTATATTAAGCTGCAGGATGACAAAGCTGATTTGATTAGTCATACTGGACATTGGATGTCCCGCAGTTTGACTTTTGCACATTAACGTCATAACACTATACATTGTTGCGCCTTTCCAAGAACTGTGAAGTGAATATTGTACAGTCCACAAATATTCATTTACGTTAATTCGTTTCTGAACGTGAAGGATTGTTTGTCATTGTGAACACAGCACAGCGCAGCACAGTACACAGTGCACCACAACAAAATGTGGTCTCTGCATTTGACCCATCCATGAAGGAGCAGTGGGCAGCTAACATGGGCATCACCAGAGAGCAGTACTTGCTCATTAGTACCTCAGCGGTACCTTTACCAGTCCAGGATTTGAACCGGCAACCTTCTGATCACAGGACGAACTCCCTAAACGTTACGCTACAAACTGCCCCACAGGATATTATATGCAACAGTGCTGAATTTGCAACAGATTTAAAACTTTATTTGTTGCAAATTTCCCATTTTACCGTCATGATTTATCAATAAAATAATTTCTCTCTCCTTGGGTAGCTGGACAAGTGCATTATAAATGTGTTATTATTTATTTTACTGAACCTAATAAATAAGTAATAGTCCTATTCATTCTCTTATGAAACTAGCCTATAAACTTAATTTTCGACATCTTTGGCATCTCCAGTCTTGTTTTGTGCGAGACCTACAGCATGCACAAATCTGAACACGTGTGACTGATGTTTGCCCCGAATGGTTGCGGCTTCAAAACAGCCTCCTCCGCATTGATTGACACGCATAAATACAGTAATGCATAAATACATACATAATATCGGAAATGCATGACCAGATGTTTTATTTCAGGTGGGCCTCGGCCGGCCCCTCGCTCTATTCAGTGCCAGTCAAATGACACCTCATGCAAAACAGCGCGGAGAGACGGCTTTGCCCTCGAATATTCGCACAAAGCGGCAGAAGATGATGCCGTAATTGGAGCAGGAGCCATTTGGCTGGCTTCCAGTGTATCAATTACTCTGGGTGCTTTTCTAAAGTAATAGAGCGTAATTGCTATTCTTTTGCTTTCATTAATAGGATGCTGGGACATCGATGCAGCGGCGCAACCGGCGCAATGTCAGCCACTGTAGCGTTAGAGCTCTTGGAAGTTATTGCAGAGCCACGAGTCTCCTTCAGAACAGATCTTCATTTCTCTCTCTTTTTTTCCTGTCTCTCTCAAACTCTCCCCCCCCCCGCTGTGACTGTCAGCATCACAGATCTAGTTGCCCGCGCAGCATCGCGCTGCAAATCAAATATGACAGGGAGAACCGTGGACATAATGGAGAGTGTGTGGAGAGGCTGCTACTGTACACACACAAAAACAGCCCCGGGCTTAATTGAACAGGGCTGCTTGTGACCCCAGCACCTCCACGGGGCCCGCAGGAGTTCAGCCCAGTACTGCTGCTGCTGCTCTGTGCTGATATCTAGCTCCACACATCGCTCTTTTGTCTGCAGTCCTATCTGCCAAATCTTAAAACAATTCCCCTCAAAAAACTACAAGTTAGCCTGCAGTCAACGGAGGAACGAGTCAGACAGCCAGAAAACAGAGAAAATACGGCGAAGACATGGCTGTGACACAAGAGAGGCTGGTAATTGAGCTCATCCGGGGGCTAACAGTGAATGAAAGCTAATGGCGACTTTTAGCAGAATGTAGATAACAGTTAACTCATTATTAGCCTCTTTCGTTGCTTTCTCAAGCTGGATTTTTTCCCCTGGCAGGAGATGGGAGAAGAGATAGACATGAGAAAATGTTTACATGAATATGCTTCTGTCGGTGTCAATGAAAGTTTATTCACACTCTGAGCTATATTATGATATTTGGATCATGATGTCGCGGCACGCTGGCGCCGTGCTTAGCGCCGCAGTTTCCTCCGGGTGCTCCGGTTTCCTCCCACACTCCTAAAGCAAGCAATAGAGGTTAATTGGTGAATCTAATTTGGCCCCGTAAAGTGTAAATGAGAGTGTGATTGTGTGAGTTCACCTCGTGATCGGAAGGTCGCCGGTTTAAATCCCAGACTAGTAAAGGGACCAGTGAGGTACTCATGAGTACCATCCCCCAGCACTGTTCCCCGGGCACTGCCAAAAAAGCTGCCCACTGCTCCTTCACAGATGGATCAAATGTAGAGATCACATCACGTTGTGGTGCACTGTGTGCTGTGATGTGGTGTCTTCACAACAACTAATTCCTAACTTAACTTAGGGTTAAGGGTCCATTAAGGGGCCCAGCAGTGTTTTTAGGCCTTCTTGGAAATCAGACTCCCAGCCTTATTATTTATTCCAACACCATTTGTTTACCCAGCTACTGAGACGATTATAACACACTGCATTGTTTAATCCCTAGATTAAAGGAACTTGTAGATCATTAACACAGTTAAACCATCCCAAATGTCACATTTATTAGGACATAAGTGCATCTCTACATATCTAGGCATTCAAAAAGCTTTCTAAATATTAGGGCTCGACCGATATGGTTTTTATTAAGGGCTGATACTGATTATTATTAATCACAGAGATTATGAACTGCTATATGTTTGCTGTAAAAATCTAAATTTATTTCAATTTAGAGTAACAAAAACTCTCTCAGCCTTAACTGTTATCATGACGACTAAAAAATCAGATCAGTTGGCGGGACATTCCTCTGGACAACAAAGAGGTGAATTCAGACAGATAGAGGCTGCTGCGTGCAGTGGCAAATGATTAACTAAATGAATTTTCTTGCCGTATCTGCTAAAAAATACTGATACACAGTCCCCTTAATTGTGCTAAATATTGTCATCGATAACCGTAAAGGCTGATAATTGGTCGACCCCTGCTTCCTAAAATGATCAGAAAGGCTCTTCGCCTCTATCATTAATATGTTATTCATCATTAATTACATTCTTGTTTGCGTATTGGACCCTGATACATTATGTTGTGTGATTGGTGCTCATGTAATGTCCTCAGTAATTATGACCATCTCTAGCTCATAAAGAAAAGCAGAGAAAGTGGAACGACTGGTGCTGAGGTGTCAGCTGGTCCTGATCTAGTGTAGGAGTCTGCAGCCGGTGGCTCTAGAGCCTCATGCGGCTCTGCCACGGCTCAGTGCATGACTCCCTGTAGCTCTGAATAAAATAAATAAATAATGGCAATTAGATTTTATTTGGCGCCTGCCCAGGGTTGGTCCCCACCGTGTGCCCGTAGTTCCCGGGATAGACTCTGGTCCCCGCCACCCTGATAGGAATTTTATTATTTTATTTTTATGTCATTTTTCCCCAATGAGATATCTTTTTTGATCTTGTAACATTAAAATAAAATGTTTTTTTTTAATGTTTTGTCGATGTAAATATGCATCACTGGTCACCTGTGTCAATTTTAAACGCAAAAAAGAAGTGGTAGTACATACATAAAGCGGCATAACTATAAAATCAAATATGCTGTGTTATCTACATTTTTAGGGGTCAAATAGGTTTCATGGCTCCATGTGAATTTTATTTGGTGGGAAAAGGGCCAAAATGACGGTTGCTGAAGGTTCCAGACCCCTGATCTAGAGTTTGGGGCTAGTTTAGTGTTGTTTTCCTTGTGTTCGTCCACTTCCCCAGTCCGTGTGATGAAGACGGTTGGGGAGGAGGTCTCCTGTCTTGGCCCGTGTGAGATGGACTGGAGCGATATCTCCTTACATCAGGCTGCTGTCTGCGTTGAATAATGACACTGATAATTTGCCTCACTCCAGTAAAAGAGAGGCGTTCACGCTGAGTAAATAAGCTGATTGGGGAGAAGTGAAGGTCACTGTGACTGCAGGTGACACGATGCCACGTCCCAGCCAGCCCGCTCCGCTCGATCCATCATTTCATCCCTCCCTTCTTTTTTTTTTTTTTTTTTTGTTCAGGCGCCCACGATCGCTTTCATCCGTCTCCCTTTAAAGAGCACAAATGAATCTCTACAGCGAGTTCCGCATTAAGCCCAACGATCCTATCAGCTCCTCTACAAAGCGTTTAAGCGGAATTCATTTCCAGGGCTTAAAACTGGCTTCTTTTTTTCTGAGGAGAGAAGGAATCTCAGTTTGGAATCTAACGTTTTTGGTCAATGTCTCATTTACTTTAGCGTTAATTTCAACCTCAAGGCTTACTTAGTGTAGTTGCTACTGTGCATATAGTTTTTATTCCCCCTGAATGTAGGTTTTTGCATGTTTCTATCAGCATGCCTCGGAGGATTTTACTCTTTTTCTGGGTTGAGCTTATGCTTTTTCCAGGCCTCTATAAAAATGTAAAAAATTATTTAAATATCATTATTTTGCTAAATGTTTTCTGTCCATGACAGTGTTGACGTTTATGCTATTTTTTATTCTTCTTTATTAATTAAAAAGAACACAAATAGAGTAAACACCAGCTAAAATACCCCATGAAGATGCTTATAGAAGTTTGCAAGTGTGTTCTGGGTGTTAGTCAGGAGCCGAATGACAGGGGTGTGCAAAAAAAAAAAAAAATCAAATCAAATCGTAGTTCTTTCTCTGTTGATTCAAAATCCATTCATACTTTTCAACTAACATAGCGGCACTATAGTTTACTCTTTCCTCGACATGAGTTCAGCTCACCAGTCCTATAGATGGCACAATGTTGAAATCTGCCCAGACAGACCTCGTCCAAGTGAGCATGAAGGAAAAGCAGTCAGTGTGCATTACATTTAGTAAATTATATTTGTAAGTAACTCAAAACAGCAACCCGGAAGCATCTATGTATTGAGTCATGAATGGTTTATGAATCGTAAATCCATTTTGAATCAAATTGTCAGCCCAATCGAATCGTGAGATTTTCTTTTCTCGCCATGTTTTCAGATTTCTCCACACATCCGCTTTCTTCCCCTGGCAACCGTTGTCATGGTAAACAAAACTAACACTGACTTAAATAGCAAATGGAAATGTCACTGCGGTAAATTGCATCGAAACGCTGTGATAACTCTTCCACCCAGTTCCGTATGTGCCGTTCAGCTCGTGCGCGCCGCCGCTGATGAGCATGTGAATGTAGCTAAATTTGGCACTGTTTGATTTGACATAAACCGATACCCGGTAGTACCGACGTCATTCGGTCTATACCTTTAAAAGTACCGAACTCGGTACCCAGCCCTGATGGCGACGCAGCGTGCAGTCTGAACAGAGGCATTGAAGGCTCGACGTTACAGTTCCGGGTACGGGAGTCCGTCGTGTCATGTAGTGTCAGGTTACATCTGAGCATCGGCCCCGTATCGTGTGTGTACATAAATCGGGAGCGTTGGCTTTTCAACGCATGCGATTTGGTCGTACAGTTTGAGCTGGAGGTTCACAAAACGATTGAAAAAATTGCACCGTGTACGTCCAGCCTTACGGATGGGTCAAAAGCAGAGATCACATTGTGGTGCGGTCTGTGCTGTGCTGTGTTCACAATGACAAATCCCACACTTTAATTCACCTTAACAGAAGTACTGTAGCTCCCAAATGTAGCAGAGTGTGTGTGTGTGTGTGTTAGCCCCCCTCTTGGCTTGGCTGACTTGTGCTATTGGGTTTGGTGTTCTTAAGGTGCGTCTGCACAATGCTACACTAAGCACTCCAGCAGCAGATGAATTGGAGTCATTAGTGCTTTACTCGATGCCGTAACGCTGGAGATCTTCCTCTCTAAAGCCTGCAGAGCGGGAGTCAGCACCAGGCCCTTAGAGGAAGCCGACTTTCTCACTCTGCGCCCACACACACTTACACAACGCGGCACACGCTCACACACAGTCAGTCGCAGCAGCCTGAATCATTCAGATTTCTCCGCCGGCGCTTTCAGCAAAGCATATGCGTGAGTGTCATTCACCTAATGTGAACTAAAACACAGGCTGGGATTTGACTGGCTGCCGCTGAAAGCAGAGGCATGCGGCACGTTTCTGGAATCCCTCCACACACACTCACACTTCACACACGCACATTCAGAGATCCGGCACAGTACATGGGGGTCCCCCAGACCTGTGAAAACCACCTTGATGATGCAGAGGTGGTCCCTGGTAGAGCCTCCTGTCTTCAACGTTGGGAATGGATTGAAATCCATAACGATCAGTGTTTTCTCGAAAGCTTGTGTCTGGACAAATTAATTTCCCGTCTGCTGCTGCGGTGGATTCGGCTGTGGGCGGATTATTACCGAGGTTATTGGTTACATTCCCAGGATGGAAGGACGCTTTTGCCTGAGTCTTCCACCATCCCTTCTTCTGTGTTTGAGGCCCAGTCTGAGACGTTGACTCTGGGTGAGTGTGTGTGTGGGTCTGTGTGTGAACTGGCAGGACAGGTCTCATGACACTCTGTCACTGTGGTGCAGTGAATCTCTTGCTGTGCAGGTTTGATGTGGTGCAGTAGAGTGCACTTAATAATTCATTCGCTTAGCAGTGCTGAACAGGGGACCTCTAACCACTATCCTCACACACACACACACACACACACACGCCCGGCTAAATTCGAATGATGTGCTTCCTTGAGGTGTCTAAATGGCAGCCCACAAGAAGGTGCGGAATACAATGTACATGTTGGATCTTTCAGACTCTGCAGCAGTGTGTGTGTGTGTGTGTGTGAGAGGGTGTGTGTGAGAGAGAGTGTGTGCACAAATCTGTAAGGCTGTGGAAATGTGTAAAAGCCAATCACAGCCTCAGCCTTCTGCCGCCTATTACACACCTTCATGCCACATCAAGTAATGTTAGCTACCCTGCTGCACAAGATCTGTGTGTGTGTGTGTGTGTGTGTGTGTGTGTGTGCATGTATTTATCGCATTGTGGGGACCTTTTTGTCCCCTAAAATCACCTTTATCTGTTTTTTTGGGCTTTGTGGGGACATTTGAGAGGTCCCCATGAGGAGAAATGACTTTATAGAAAATGTGCTTGTTTTATTTGAGAAACTAAAAGAGGTAAAAGATGTGCTTTTGGTTACTGAGGTTAAGATTAGGGTTAGGATTAGGTGTAGGTGTAAAATTATGTACTTTAGTCATTATGGGAGTCTATGGAAGGACCTCACAAAGATTATACAAGAGTGTGTGTGTGTGTGTGATGCCCTCTTGTTGCAGTTTCAACCTGGCATGATGTGCAGGGTGTATGTATGTGTGTGTGTGTGTGTGTGTGTTGCTCCTCCTCTTTTAAGTAAGCCATCCACCGTTCATCTTGCTGACCATGGTTTTACATTAGGTGATGAGGCTGCAGTGAGTAGGGCTGGACGATAAGAGCTCACATTGATATCCTGATTATTTCAACGTTTACCTCAATTACAATTCATGAACTAGTATTTTGTTTGTGTTGGTTTTCGCCGTCGTAAGTACTGGAGGTCAACCGATATTGTTTTTTCATTGCCGATATCATTATTGATTATTGCCAGTTAATGGTGTCGATAACCAACATTTGGGACCGACATGCAAAAAGTAATAATTATAATAATAAATTACAAACACCAAGCTCGGCTGAAACTCTCTCCTCTTCTGCTTCTCGGGGCTTCACGCTGCGCTCGTGTGTGAGTGTTGTGGGCCAGACATTACATGAAGCAGCGAGTCGAGCGCAAACGGCACAGAGAGAAGAGACGGCAGTGGAGCCACAGTAGTGCACCTTGTAATTACTTAATATCGGTGATGGTCAAAATTAAACACCGATACCGATAATCAGCAAAATGCTGGCTGATAATCGGTCCGTCTTTAATAAGTACTGTTCGGACAGAATCAGTTTTACATGAGAATGTGGGACAATGTTATTTTACCACAGGAAAAGTCTGTAATATTAACGGCTGATTCGGACGGGATAAGAAATCAATAAAATTCAAAAATTGAAATAAGCGACAAGGGCAAGATCGACTAGAGGTTCTGAATGTCAGTGCTGATTAATGTTCGACGAATTGCACAGCCTTAGTGATGAGTCTTACGAGCTTTTAGAGTTCTGATTTTTGAGCTCTTGCATTTTTAGACTCTTTATCAATCCAAAAGGCCATGCTGCATGTGGTCAGTGTGTACGTGTGTGTGTGTGCGCGCGTGTTGCCGAGCGGTGGGGGATTTACAGCAGATGGCAGGACGGCGGTCAGCCAGGGTCTGGCGGAGGGCGAGGAGCGCGGCTAGAGGCCGTGTTATTGTAATGGACTCTTGCATTGGAAGGATTTACCTGTAAATGTCAGTCACCCTGCTCCTCCAGATGACATCGATAAAAGGCGACGTAAATCAGGCGGGCCGAGCGCTTCCAGCCAATCCTGCAGTCAATACAGCAGCCCAATAAACATGCCAAGGGGCTTAGGGCTGTGTGCTGGGCGCTCTGCGCCATGACCACTCTTATTAAGCTGCCACTTAGGTGCAGGGTCTGGAGAGCCAATGTCCTCACTGCATGTGTGTGTGTGTGTGTGGTTGTTTTATGTGAGTGTGAGCTCAATTTGTCTCCGACATACCTAGGGCTGCTCAATATGTTTTCAGCATCGTCATAGCGTTGTGTGCATGTTCTGTCGTCACATCGCAGGACGTTTTCAGGTCTTGCTGATTGGTGAAAAAGGAGAACTTATTTTCCATGACTAAGCTGGGGCGGTTGGGTGTAGCGGTAACGGTAGAGCGTTCGCCCCGTGATCAGAAGGTGTCGCAGGTTCGAATCCGGGGCCGGTAAAGTTACCACTGAGGTACTCATGAGCAAGGTACCGTCCCCAAGCACTGCTCCCCGGGCATTTGTTAGCTGCCCACTGCTCCTTCACGGATGGGTTAAATATAGAGTTCATATTTGGTTGTGGTGCACTGTGTGCTGTGCTGTGGTGTGTTCACAATGACAAATAATCACTCACTTTCAAGCTGCAAGAGCTATAGACTGCAAAAGTATACCACGGTTCCAGTTTTAACAGCGCAAAGAACAAATAAGGCCCATAGAATAAACAATATATAAATCGAATATAAAATATACATTTTAAACTAGAAGTAGAAAGAGAGACAATTAGGATGCGGTATTCAGTCTACAATTATGGTCTTGGAGTTGCCTTTTACACTGAATGTGCATGAGGTCAGTAACAGTTTCAAAATGAAAAATTCTATACAATCTATGAAATAAAACAGTGTCTTTTATAAAGTCTGAGCTAACATTCAAGTCGAATCTAGTATGTGCAGATATTGTAGCAGCGGTGGAGAGCTACAGTCTGTGCAATACTTTCAATAATTTGTGCAGATATCAGTCAGTGAGAAAATGCAATCAGTGATATGTACAGCAATCTTCAGTAAATATGTAGCAGCAATCAAGAGAAGAGCATTGCAATTTTGATCGTCTGGCATTAATATGTCCCAGTTCAGCAGCAGTTTGGAGTGACAATACTGTACAGCCTGTAAACATAAACATTATTCCTGAGACCGTTTCACTCAGCCGGCCACTGCTCCTTCACGGATGGGTCAAATGCAGAAGACACATTTCATTGTGGTCACTGTATGCTGTGCTGTGGTGTGTTCACAATGACAATCACTCACTTAAATCACGTAACATCCCATGCTTTTAAGACAGTTAGCGCTGGCCAGTTTTTGCGTCCAAAATTTCGATCCAGTATAGCATCGCATGCTTTTTAAACAGATCTGGTCCGAAAGCCAACCCTTTTCGAATTGATTTCTGTGCTGCATTTGATGCTAAAATGACAAAGTCCCTTAGGCCCACTAGCAGAAATGAGCAATGGGTGAGAGAAATTAGTATGACTCATCTATTAGAAACAGAGATTTGATTCTAGATCCGCCCCATAAGAGACGTGATGTTACGTCGAGATATACTATTTAGGCGTATACACGGGGTGCCGAACGCCACAGACGGGCTCCAGTATGGGCCGTAATGGCCGTCTGATTGCTGCTTTTATATATGTGAGGATGGAGTGAAGCTCGCCTGCTCTCTGACTCACACTGACTCATTTGAGGCCTATAGACCCCACTGAGCTCCTACGGCGAGGGCGAGTCTGTGGGAATATCGGAGCGGTCCTCATTCTCTCCCTCAATCCTTCTCTCTCTCTCTCAAAAACTTGCTCAAACACTCGTTCCGACCCCAGTGCTGTGACCCCACAGCAAGCCTCCAGACATGATATCACAATTGTTTTTACACGGCAGGACTAAAAATGGAGGGACAAAAATTCTGTTTCTAATGGATTACTCATAATAATTGCTGGTGGTGGTGATGGTGTATTAGTACTCGAGACCAGTTTTTAAAAGTCTCAGACTTCTCTTGGACTCGGTCGTATTTGTACTTCAGCTTGTCATGGACTCGGACAGGATTTTATTTTGAGACCAGCCAAGACCACAACTGTGAGAATATTACTATTAAAGTTTTTTGAGAGCGACGCAGACATTTTGCATTGTTAATTAGTGTTTTAATAACTCAGAGTCCCTGTAACTTACAGAAACCACACACATACCATCACAAAACGTTCAACTTACCAGACATTATATTCATTCCTCTGTATGTGGAATTCTTTCTGCATAAAAACTGAAGTAATTAAATTTAAACACTCACGTTAGCGCTGGCGAATCTAATATGGAACGCCATTACTCTCAAAAATGTAGTTCTCTTCCAGAAAGGACAAAAGCAGCTCATTTTATAATGTTATAGAGTAAAAAATAAATGTAGAAGAATTTTATATTTGTTATCAAATACTTTTATTCTTGTCCAGATAGATACCAAATGAAGAAGTGTTTCCACCTGACACCTTATTTTCTTCACAGCACTAAGCCTTAATAACATAATCTGCATCATAACAACTCTGCAAGCCAATAAAACAGTGAACAGTTTGGTCTTGAGGAGTGTTCACTGTGGTTTGTTGAGTCTAACATAAGATGTGATCAGTTTGCATAACGACTTCCAGTGAAGTGGTTTCCTGATTTTAGATATGTAAGAGAGAAATACTGAATAAACATGTTTAATGTTGCTTAGGCTTTGCATGTTCCGCATATTTGTCATATGGCGTAAAATGTGCATTGGTCTCAGTCTCGTCCTGCCCTGGTCTCGGTCTCGTCTCGGTCTCGGCCTCTCTGAGTCTTGGTCTTGTCTTGTCCAACTATGTGAAAAATACCGGGTTTACTTTTGATGTAAATTGCAGTATGAAAAAAAAAGACATGATTTTTAAGCTTATGAATTGAATAGGAAAAGAGCGTCTTCATGGAATATAAAATATAAAGAGGTTGAAAATAACTTTTCTTTACTCTCAAGCCTTTTTTGGACGAAACTTCCTTCTCTCCTCACAGCCTTGGGCTTGCCGTAGGAGATGTACGTGTTGCGGGGCGGCGCCGGGGTCGGAGCGAGTGTTTGTATGTTCTCCCCGAGTCCTGCTTACGGAGCCGACACATTTTCAATCACGCCGCCGATTCCCTGGAAATCGCAGAAAGGCCACATCGGAGCGTTTTATGGAGTACAATGTGCCCGGTGCGGATTAGTTTCCCCCAACATGTGGGGGTGAGGAAAAAGGGGGTGATTTCAGAAGAATGCCAGCTACAGGGCTCGTGCTGTCGCCTTTGAAAAATGGACCAAATCTTTCATCTGCAGTATACAGTGGCGTTTACAGACATGGAATACATTCAAAATAAGGCCATATTGGGATATCACGGATTACATGGCTATTTCGCTGTGTAGGATGAGTGTCCATGCATACGGATAGCTTTATTTGGAGACAATAAGACACCAAACACTCGAAACAGACAAATATTGGGTTTTACGGAGTGATATAAATTTTTTAAAGAGAATTCGGTAATGATATTTTGACTGATGAGTTATTTGCAGTTCAGCATATTATTTAGTAGAGGTGCACGATTCAGAAAATCTCACAGTTCGATTCGATTCCGATTCTTGGGCTCACAATTTGATTCGAAATCGATTCACGATTCATAAGCGATTCACAATCCAATAAATAGATGAATTTGTTTCCGGATTGCTGTTTTGAGTTGCTTTTCCCATTCGAATGTGGCAGATCAACCAAAAATCACACTGAATCAAATGACACACTGACGGAGTGTTTAATGGTGGAGAGGGAGATTTGGCATCGACCCACATCAGTCCAACTCTCCGACGCGACACATCAGCCGTCCCCCAGCAGCCTCTGCCGCTTCATAGCACCCATGAAGGGCCCTTAACCAGTGAAAGCTCTTTAGTGTGTGAGAGCACGGACTGAATACGTGTAACAGCAACACGAGATTGAGTGCAGATTAGAGCGGCCTCCGTAATTACAACGCCGCCGTCAACGCCACAGCTACACAAGTGAGAGAGGCCGGGCTGCTAATCATTTGTCTCTAATGGAAACTTTGGCAAAAAATATCTACAGCCGGTTAAAGCGCCGATATGAAAAATACTCTG
Source organism: Distichodus sexfasciatus (assembly GCA_032718565.1). NCBI lineage: Eukaryota > Metazoa > Chordata > Actinopteri > Characiformes > Distichodontidae > Distichodus > Distichodus sexfasciatus. The sequence continues at coordinate 4,230,961 of JAVGVS010000018.1, read as the reverse complement.
TTTTCATTAGCCAATAAAACTTTGAGTGGAGGGGGCTGGTTCTGCCGGAACACCTACACAACAACCCGGGTTTTAAATTAGTAATTACCTTCAAGTACTTCTTATTTGAGGGAAAACAAACACCGTAAACTTTGCATATTGATTCTTCCCCACAGTAAAAACTCATTCTATTAAAGAAGCCCTCTATTGCTGTGTCATTATGGAAATAACTTTTCTTTGTGGTCACTCGCACGTCAAAGGATCAAAACTGATTTCGGAAGTTTTACCAAAATCAGCACTTTCTACTAGTGCGTCTACGCCAGTTTTCCCTGCTCATTTACAACCCACTCTTCATGATATATGCATTGCCTATGTTTACCTCATTTAATTAAGGTATTTTTTATTCTTTGTTCAAGTGTTTACCTTTAATATGTTTAATATGGAAAGTTGGTTATTGCAACCCTGAACGCTCAGCCCTTAAAGACATAAAATGTGAGTAGAATTAATAACAAAATTAGATTCATTGGTGGGAAAGATGTTACATGTGATGTGCTGTGTCGTGCGAGTGTGTGTTTGGGTGTGTTGTGGGACGGTTGGGGGTAGGGTCGGGACTCTCAGCGCTCATCGTTATAGTTGTAGTGCTTAAGAGATTTTTCACATTTTTCCACAGCGACCCTTACTGGGAGAGGCCAGCTAATGCCAGCTCCTGTTCAGCCACTAGGCCCAAGACACTTCACCTTGGAGGGCAACAACATACCTCATCACCATGGTAACTCCTCCTCCCCTTCTTACCCACCCCCCCTCAACCTTCTCCCTAAGCCCCGCCCCCTTCTCTGGCCTGCCAGAGCCAATAGGAAGCTCAGCTCAGCCGCACATCACACCAGCCGTGACAGCCTGGGCGGTTTGGCGTGAGCGTGTGCACACGGCTCTCTTTCTCTGCACTGACCACACACACACACACACACACTTTCCCATAAGCTATTGCATGCTAGCTTACCATAGAAGTAGATGCCATAATAGAACTGATAGTAAATTAGCAACATCTTTTTTATCCTCTGCATTTTTATTTTGCAAGTTACTGATTTTGTGCTTTGTTGATTGCTATGAACCAAAATAATCTCTGATATGTTAGTGGCATTAAATTCCAATATGTTTGCTTTAAGGTATGAGCTATTTTGTAGCGTCCAGCAGGGCAGGCCACAGATAGATTTCCGCATCCTACTCCAGTGTGAGGAGCGAGAGTAATTTTTATTCGAACGGAATGATTTGGCATAAATCTGAGAGGCCGAACGGTGTCGGTGGCATTTTTAAAACCGGAGTGAATAATTCCCCTCACATTTCACAAGGACATAGTTAATTGATCAAAAACAAGTATTATTGCTTCTGAGCAACAGCAGTTCAAATGACTTATACCATGCCGAGAGGAATTCAATATGTAATAGGCTTATTAAGACTGGCCTTATTGCTGGGGGAGCTGATAAACGATGCCCCTCTGCAGCAAGGAGGCGGCCTCGTTACAGCACCTATCTCAGACTCGAAAGGGCACAGCAAGGCATTGTGGGAAGCTGAGTCTTTGCATGTTTTGGCAGGCAGGGTTGCACGATACTGGAAAAATCTGTTAAAAAGCGTCATGCAAATGTAGGTTCCTCTTTTGGATCAAGCTCTAAAAAGGTGTAAGACGACATGATTGATTTAATTTGGCTTTTTTGACATTGCACGTTCTATGATGTGACTATTGAACATTGCTTTGGCAATGCTGAAACGATATATCGTGCAGCCCCACCTGCACGACTCATTCAGAGCTTTTATTCCCAGCCTGTTGTCGCTTACGTCTGCGCTCCCGATGCCTTTTGCACTACAGTAGCGCCGAGTGGGAGATTGGGGAATACGCAGCTTGGGTAATACGCCCGCGCCCGCTGATGGATTGGTGAGGAATGAAAGCACGGGGACGTTGGGATTACTGTCACAGACTAAAGAGGATTTATTTATCACTTTTACAAAAAGCCTCCACTAATAGCTCATCATGCGGTGTGTTTAGTACTATTAGCACTACCACCCTGCGCTCACGATACACACACTGCCACAATGCATAACAGAGGATCTGCATATGCTGTCATCAGCACCTAACCCCCTCTCTCATCATCCTCTCCCTCTCTCTCTCTCTCTCTCTCTCTCTCTTTTTCTCTAACACACCCAGTTCCTGCTTTAATGCTGTAGGTGTGGCATAATGCCACTAAAAAGATTTCCCCCTATTATCCCCCAGTGAAAGCGTTGCCACCAACAAAAGCACAATGCCAACAGTGTCAGCTCGCCAGCCTGCACCCTGCTGCCACCTGCTTTCCTCACCAGCCATTGGAAGGGATGAGAGAATTTCTTACAGCATTATTAATTCCAGGGCTCTGTTTCAGGAGAACAAATGTTTTTTTTGTTGGTTTGAGGCCGACGCTGTGCTCATTTTCCCACATTGAACTTCGCAATCATTGGTGTGTAGGTCTCGGACACATGAGGCAGGTGCTATTTTAAATCATTCATGATTTTTCTACATGCAAGTCAAGAACAGTGTTAGTTTTAAGGTCACATGACCAAGACTTTCACCTACATAGGTGGAGTTGATTATTTTTGCACCCTTAAACTAGCACAGTTCGATTTGGACACGTCCTAAATGCATTCATTTGCCCCAGGCTTGGTTGTGCCACGCACTTAGATCTTTAAAACAGAGCTCTTAGTGCTCACAGTCCAGCTAAAAACTATTTACTCACCATGAGTCACAGGAGTATGATGCAGTCTGTAAGGATTCATGGGTCTTCCAGCCCTTAGTCTTGTGTTGTGCTGGACGGAAGCGTGTCGGCCGGCTCTGTCCTCGAACCGCCCACCCCCCCTGAGGCCCCTGGGCGCGTGCAGCTCCTGTCAGGCCGGAGGAAGCGGGCGCTGGGTTGGGCGCATCCATGCTTGGTCCCGCTCTGATGAGAGGGAGCCTGAATTCCAGCAGGGTTATTTAGCTTAAGTGCTGTTTGAGCAGGCTGCACGGGGCAGGCTGAAATGGAGATAAATGGCCGTGTGGAGAGGGCTGTGGATGGACGGTCACCTCTCCCGCAGCGAGGGGCCAGCGTGGGGCCTCGGAGGGGCCGCGGGGCCTCCACACACCTGTCTCTCCTCATTACGGCACCCAGCACTCATACACACACACACACACACCGGTCCACCTCTCTCAGGTCTGAAGGGACCTCTGGCCCTAAACACAACGAGACACGAACCAGGATTAAGCCATCTGCCTCCATCAGGAGCAGATACAGACACAGACACACACACACACACACACACACATCAGGTACACACTTGATTGTATGTGTCTGTGGATTTGTGAGGCCATATACTGTATGTAATGTATATGCTTGTGTGCTTAGGTGCTTGCGTGTGTGCATGCGTACAAACATGCATGCATACATGCATGCACTCACAAACGTGTGTGTGTGTGTGTGCATATTAGTTGCCCTAGGCAATTATGCATATGCATGCAGACATGCCTCCATCAGGCCCATGATGCAGACACACACACACATGCACTTCCTTGCATGCATTTGTGGGGTATATACAGTATATTGTGTGTACATGCATGCACTCACAAACATGTGTTTAGTAGTTGCACCTGGTAATTATGCACATGCACACATGCACATTCGACCGATGATGCAGACACACACACACACACGTCAGCCACACACTTGTTTTAATGTCCTATATATAATGTGTGTGCATGTGTTGCTGTGAGTGTATGCATGCATGGATGCATGCACTCACAAACGTGTGTGTGTTTATTAGTTGCACCAGACAGTTATGCACATACACACCTCCCTGATGCCGGCACACATACACATACACATACACATACACACACACACACACACTACCACGCCGCAGGTTGACGCTTGTTTGAATGTGTTTGTGGCATCATGAGGTCATATATGTAATGTGTGTCCTGTGTGTGTGTGTGTGTATGTACTCACGAATATATATAGGAGTGTGGGCTTATTGGTCGCAGTTGTGCACATGCACACACAGGCACACGCTGACCTGGCCTATATCATCTGCCGTTTCTCTCTGTTTTTTCTTCTTTCTCTGATATGACAAAGATGAAATAGATAAAAGAATCCCTCCGCTGCTCTTTATAAAAACATGTCTCTATCCAGAGCTCCTGAAACATGCTCGTGTTGTGGAAAGAAAGAAGCAGCCTATTAGAGGAGGGGAGAGAGAGAGAGAGAGAGAGAGAGAGACAGAGGGAGGGAGGGAGGGATGTAGGGGGAGAGGTCTGAAGACTGAAGGAGGTTTAATATAGTGTATGGCAGGTGGCCTGCTTTGCCTGAGGAGGCTCTTTAGGGCATGACAGCTCAGAAAACGCATAAATCCTCCCCCTCTCTCTTATCTCCAGCCACATTTAGTTGCTATGGGGATTTTATTTATGCAGCTGCAAACTTCCACTCTTCAGGTTCGACTCCAGCGTTTCAGCCTTCGCCCCGAAGAGCCACAGCCTGGGCTCACGCAGGAGAGCGCGCTTCATCCGCCACGCGCACACACACTGACTTTTGCATACTCACAAACACGCAAACATAGACACGCAAGCATACACACGTACAGAAACACACTCGCACACAGTTTGGCGCACTCGTGCGCACGCATGCACGCATATGCATGTGCAAACACATATGCATGCACACACACACACACACACACACACACACATATCCATGCACAAACTCACACACTTGTGTGAACATGAACACATGCACGCTTTTGGACACACGTAGGGATACACTTTGGCCAGTACACACACATGCACACGTTTGCGCCAACACAGGTTCACACTTTGGCCTACACACACACGAATGCCTTTGCACACACACAGGCACGCAATTTCGCCTGTACACACACATGCACACTTTTGCTGAAAGAAATGCACACACTTTGGTCTATACGCACACTTTTCAACATACACAAGCACAACTTTCATGCGTGAACACACAAATACTTTTGTTTGTGCACATGCACACATTTGTTTGTACGTCTTAATTGTGATCATGGGTAAGATATCACAGGTGGATGCCGTTATGTGACTAGAACTTTTAAACTTGTTAACTTTTCAGAAAATAAAAGTGTTTTTACTATTTTAGCTTAAAATACTTGCCTGGATCCGGTGATATGTAAAGCAGTGTTCATTATCAAATGTGCTACAATGCACTGAATTACTAAATAAGCTGACGTTGTCTTGCAAGTCTTGAGGTAATATATTGCGTGTGTTTGCTTATGTTCACTAGATATAGCTATGGGTCTGATGAGCAGTGAGACCGGACTGTCCTGGTTAGAGCTGCAACACAGCTGAAGCGAGAGCGAGGATAAAAAACAGTGAGAGACAGAGATTTACAGAAGGGAAGAGAAACTAATCAAGCAGCAGCAGAGTTTTGACATCAGTGTGTGTATGTTTCTGTGTGTGTGTTGGGAGTGAAAGGATGCAGTGGTGCTCTTATGTAGTCTGATTCCCCGAGCCCCGAGGCTGGCTGTGCATATATTACGTTCCCTCACACTTATGTGCAGCCGCGTGTACATCCAAACACTAATCTCACTTTCATAACACTTTCCAAACAATTCCGGGATGGAAAAGCACTTACTTTGTCACTGTTATGAATTAATGAATATTCTGTAGATTGGTGCATGAATATACATGGAGCCATTTCTGTCGTTCCCTCTTTCTCTCGCCTTCTCATTCACTCTACGCAAAACCACAAAAGCATTGGAGAGGGGACTTTAGTTTTAGCGGGTGTTTATGGCGGTGTGAGTCGGTGTTTGTGTGAGTGAGTGAGTGTGTTTGCAGGTTTTTTAAGGTATTTCTAAGAACCTGATTGTGCCCAAAATGATAGGAAATCCTGAGATTTGTCTAATATTTCTGACATTGTGAGAACATTTGAAAAGGCTTTAAAATGCTTTTAATTTCCAACTTTAAAAAACTGAACTTTTAAAAACTGAGGTTAGTCCTAAGTCTAGCCAGTATTAGGGCTGGGCGATATGTTCTAAAAATAATATTGCAATATTTTTTTTTCCTATATTGCGATACACAATATATATCGCAACATATTCTCTCTTTCTGGGAGAGAACTACATTTCCCACAAGCCCCTGTGGGAAATGACTTCAGAGCTGCGTCAAAATAATGTGAAGAACGTGCGTCCGAAATAATTAAACAGCTGTTTAGTTGTTGTTATAACTGGTTGTTGTTATTTATCAGCTAAAATATGGGTTTTGTTTGTAAAAATGGGGAAGATTTGACTGAACTGGAGTTTTGTGAGTAATGGCGTTCCATATCGTAAGTGCCCACACACAGCGCGTTTACATCATGAAGAATATAATTTATGCGTGTTTACACCTTTACTTCTGTTTCTCTGCACATAATAACGGAAAGAGTGCTGTTTTTCTTCGGAACCAAGTTGTTCGCTTCCATTTCCAACTAACGTCTCTGAAATGGTGTGATATTCAGCTCTCTGGCTCCCTCCGCTTCCAGAACAAAACACGCAACAGGCTAACGGGCACGCAGAATCACACACATCACGAGAAGGTAATAGTAAGAACTTGCTCCACACGAGCACGTTTTCAAAAATATCTCCGTCCAAACGCAATCGCAAAAAACGCTGTCAAAAGCATGCCAACGTCCTCGAAAATTCTCTCGTCATTCTTGTGGAAGCCCGAGCTCCTTTTCAAAGTTTTCCGTTGGCGGCGGGCGCTGGGTAGAGACAGTGTCTGTGTTGAATATAATAGCATCTGAAGCTGACTCTGATGTCTATGTCCTTCATACTACTGATGGACAGTAACCCCGTGCTTAAGTATAAACATGCCAAAACGTCTAACAAGGTTGAGAGCAGTAGTACTTTGTATACGTCAGGCGTTGTAGATGAAAACCTAATGTAGACACGGCGCATACTGTGATGTCATACGAGTGGCGCACAGTGTGACGCGAAACGGTCCGTTTTTCAAAATCTTTGTTTTTCTTGTCCACACCTAAATGCAGAAACTGAGTTTTCGAAAACCTCTGTTTTCACTGACCCAAAACGCCGTTTACGTGTGGACGAAAGGCCAAAACGCATAGAAAAACCTCCGTTTTCAGAAATACCCGTGTACGTGTGGACATGGCCTAAATGTCCCGTAAAAACATACAGGGATTGGCGCCCACCTGCTACCCTAACGTGCAGCTCCGGTAGCTGATTTGCCGACGCCACTGTCAATCGTCATTTTCGCCGGAGTGTTCTGGATGGGCGGGGAGTGAGCGCTCTGCTTTGAGAGGGCAGGGAAGCGAAACGCGAAAGTGACGTACGTGCTCTCCGTTTAACATTAATATTAACGTGAGGATTTGTACTTCACAATAAATTCATTTACTACATCGCGCGTTACGTCAAGTATTTTCGATATATCGCCCGCCCCTAGCTAGTGTTATTTAGGTCTAGTGATTATGAGAGTCGGCGTAAGCACCTGGCAAAATTAGAAAGCCGTGACTTGTTGTGTGTGTGTGTGTCTGTCTGAATGCGCGTGGGCGTTTCACGCCGTAGAACTCCACCGGACTCGCCGCTCTTAACCTCAGTCTGAGCGTCGGCGCTACTTTGCCCAAATGAGATCGCTCCAGCAACCCCGCGCGCCGGCTAACGTGCTAATGGCCCGAACGCGCGGCGCATTAGAGCGAAATGTCAGCGGCGCGCGAGGCGGGTTGTTAAGTGCGTATCTGATCATCTGTGATGAGTGTATTATGACGGCGGGCCTGTGTTTGCTTTCACTTCACCGCCCGGCAAAGTTTGTCCCTCCTCACTGCCCATCCGTCCGTCCATTCGTCCGTCCGTCTCTCTCTCTCCTTCCTCCACCCCCTCTCTTTGCCGTGTGTGTTCTGGGTGATGCGTTTTGAACATTGTATGAGCTTACTCTTGGTCTATATGACTTTGTTGCGAGTTTGGCTCTTTGATGTTTTCTCTTATTCTGACCTACTTTCTCGGGCAGAACGGCGAGCTATATGAATTCTACTCTGTCTTTCCCTCGTGCTCCCATCTCTCTCTCTCTCTCTCTCTCGCTCTCTCTATTTTTCCTTTCTTTTTTCGGTAAAGGTGTCTACCATTCAATAATTTAACCGCTTTCTTTTCATTTTTTTTCATCTACCTGTTTCTTTGTCTGTGCGTGTGTAAATTATGGATGGTATAGATTTCCTGGAGAGGGGCGGCGAGGAGAGGAAAGGGGAGGATGGGCGATGGAGGTGATGGAGGACGTGGTGGTGGTGGTGGTGATGATGATGGTGGTATTGGAAGGAGTCTTTCTGCCTTTGGGTTGAGGGTGCGATGCAACCCTGAGGGGGAATAACGTTCCCGCCCTGACCCCGTCTGACCCAATGTCTGCGAGGCCGACCCTCGTCTTGCCTCACCTCGCCTCGCCTCGCCCCCCCATCCCCGCGTTTATTCAATCGCCGTGGGATGCTGGTGACATCTTTTTGAAGTGGAGGTCGCCCGCCGTGGCGTGGAGGGAGGGAGGGAGAGAGAGAGAAGAAGGTGGTTTAGATCCCGCCCTCGTCCCTCCCCTCGCCGCCGCCTCAATATCACGGCCCAGTGACACCGAGAGCCGCCATCTCTCAATCGCTTAAGCCGCGGACCGGCGTGTTTGCAACGGTGGCAGCGCTGCTCGCTAACGGGACCTCAGCTTCTCTCCTTTCGCTCGGCGACGTCTGCCAGTTAGCGGCGTTCGCACGTACCTAATTCTGCGTATTAAATAATGGCGTCACCCGGGCAAAAAATTGCATGTGGCGATACGGGCTTGCTTTACTGCGTTTTCCTTTTTTTCTTTTTTTTTTCTCCCGCCCTCGTATTTTTCCTCCCGACTTTCGGCTGAGATGCTCAGTCAGTCAGGCCGGTTTTTCCGACACAAATTCTAGTTTGTATAGCTTCCTTTCTGACATAGGAAGAGCATAAATCAATTGGATGCACTGCGCATATGCTGCGAGAGGAAGGGAAGTGCGTGCGTGGCGTCGGTGGGAAAGGAGATGCAGAAGAGTGAGAGGGAGGAGGGGAGAGAGAGAGAAAAAGAGGGAGAGCAGTTATCACCATAAGCAGAGTTTCTCTGCCTGCTGTGCAGTCTTTCCCTCTGAGTCTTTGCAGTAAACAGATACACAAAAACACACTCACGCAGACGTTAACGTTTCAGAACTCGGCTGAACTGATTCAGGGAACTTAATAGCAAAAATGAATGTTTTGTTGTTGTTGTTGTTGTTGTTTTTTCCCCCATGCCTTCCGTCCTCCCGCCAGAATCCTTCTCACGTACTGAAAGCTTAAGTAATCCCGCACCTTCCTTAATAAACGGTTTGGCCCCATCTCCCGTGTACTGCAGGCAGAACGTCCCTCCCGCCTCAAAAATCAATTAATTGCAGCTAAACTATTTGTCCCTGCACGCTCCAGACACGCATTACTGTATATTATTCATTCCTCTGACCAGCGCCAGGCAGGGAGGGCTGGGGAAACTTTTAATTTAATGTTTTTTGAAAAATTACGATCAAAGTCAAATTAAGTTCATCCAGGTCCGTGTAATCTGTAATTCGGCAGCCTGGAGCAACAACACGCTTTGAGTGTGGCATTGCCGCTGTCTTTAGATGTGGACGGGCGTAATTACCCAGCTGTTGCTGAGCCGTGATTGACATGTGTATTTGGCACAGTCCGCGTGCACTATTCATGAGCCGCATTCCAGCCATAATTAATTGATTCATATGCCTGTAAGCTTTCTCTAAAATATTAACAAGATAAGATGAAAAAAGGCGGCGGAGTCGCAGTCGGTTTGACCGGGCTGCCGGCTGCGAGTCCGTCACCTGAAGGGACCGAGCCGTCTGTTTCTGCGTCTGATTAAGTCACATTGTAAGACTGGTTGGTGTTGGTTATGACTGGTTTTATTCAGAAAAATCCATATGAGAAGGAGAGTAAATCTTTCACAAAAATTATTCCATGTTTTTCAAATTCATTGCATTTTTTAATCCTCATTCCCTTCATTTTTTCTCATTCCTGATGCATTACTAGTCGTCTTATTTTCTGAGACGGTAGCGAGTGGAGCCCATAAATCGTGCTGAAATTACCGGCCGATATGAGTTAATCGGCGGTAAATCCGTCTCTGTGCTTATAGTGACTGCCAAATGACAATGAAAAAGCAACAGAAAAGATGGATCTTTGAACTGTTATGAAAGTTGTGTTGTTTGTCCACTAGAGGGCAGATCACAACGACACTCATGGCTTTTTTGTATTTTTATTAGGAATCAGTTACACATTAAGCACAATTAACTGCAAAATACTCTTTACACAAAGCCATAAAACAATTAAATGTTCATTCATTCATTGATTTTCAGAACCGTTTAATCCCCGTCGGGGTCGTGGGGACTGTGGCCGCGAGGCGGGGACCAACCCTTATAGTGAAATATAAATATAATGTGATCTATCTATCTATCTATCTATCTATCTATCTATCTATCTATCTATCTATCTATCTATCTGTCTATCTACATGTGTATGTATATAATTAAGTTACTTGATTCCTCCAAGATCTCATAACGCAGTTAACAAAGCAACAAAATATGATTATATATGATTAAACAAAAGTATTTTATACAGTGTATAAAAATGAGCACCTAAAATGGGAAATTGTTCTGTGTTTCTGGAAGAAATTATCCGATATGTGACCCTCCACGGCAAAACCAGTCGCTTGTCGCAACGGAGGTTTCCGAGAAAAATGACCGTTTATGTTGCGTGGGAGAAAATCTGGGATTCTTTGTTTTTAGTGTTTTGAAACAGTGGAAGGTCTATACTGTACTGTTGTGAATAAATTTCGCTGGAAAACTTACCCTTTCCATCCGTGACTTTCTTGAGGTGAGGAATTCAATTCCAGCAGAATGTTAAAAGTTTCTGTGTTGACCGCTCTACTTCAATATTTACGGTAAATCCACTGGTTGACTAGCGTGAAGATATTTCTCCGGAATCCATCTTCGTCTCCCGAGTTCAGTTAACCTAACGCAGGTAGGCTATCCGTGTGGCTGTGAATGCAGCGTAGGCTACCGTAAATGCAAACGTAGCCGCGACCGCACCAAGCGTCTGTGAGTGCTACGGCGATAGTCAACTTCAAAAGCAGATTTCTCCGTTTCTCACTTGGCGTGACAGGAGAAACCCGACTCCTTTGAATGTTGATATCTCAATCATATGTCGTCCCATTCATTCGCTATAGGTATTGTTTTGAAGCTTCATTTATGCCCTTTCATGAAAACACAATAACTCAATTTTGAAAATTTGCGACAAACGACTGGTTTTGCCGTGCAGAGTCACATATACTATTGAAATGTGTAACCGATCAAAATCAATATCATTCCTAAACATCCTTGCTTGTGCTCTAGTGGTGGGTTTGCATGAGGCTGAACCGCAGCCCGGATGGAACACCTGGCCGATGATACACACTTCCCTGGCATCTGGATTGCCTGTCCACCTCCGTCCCGGTGTGTGTACAAGTGAACCTGGCAATCCTCAACGTCAGCACAACGCTCCCACATTACAGCCTGTTCTCCATAATGTCCACGAATTAGCCCCAGATCGCTCTTCTCCCTCTCTCCACTCACACACACACACACACACACTCACACGGACGTGTTTGTGCGGCAGCCAGCCCCTCTCATCTATCAGATAGAATGGTGGAGCGAGTGTTGGACGAGGCTGCCAGCTCCTGACAGGTAGTCACCTTGCTGCTCTCGCCGCTCGTGTCATGAATAAACATGGCGGCTGGCGGCGCTCTGCTCGGAGACGCGCACTGGCTCAGGTAATGGCCTCTCGAGCTGCGAGAGTGGCCCCCTCCTCTTCTTCTTCCTCCTCCTCCTCCTCCTCCTCCTCTGCTATTATGCATGTGGCCAAAGTACCTCGGCTTAGCGGCGTCTGCAGCAAGTCACGCTTATTAAAGCCGGGGGACGGCGTTCTGCGGCCTGCCGAGTGGACAAAGTGGAGTTTCTGCTTGCTCCACGCTGTTGGACGCTCTTCATCGTGCCTGAGCAGGACGGTGGGAGTGCCTGGGTCACGTCTGAACAATACTTCAGCCCTGATTTAGGCCAAAGACTTGCTGGGCTAATTATCATTGGCTGAGGTTGCAACAGAAAAGAGGAAAATTTGCCAATGGAATGTTTTCTGAAATTTGCCTTTTTTAAAAGCCTTTCACAACGCCTTTTCTGCACCTCCTGTGAAGCCTTATATTTAATTTCGTAGGAGAAAAAAAGATTGAAGATGGAGAGTTTTGGGAGGCAAACGTTTGGCTGCCACATTACCATACACAAATTGACTACACAACAACGAGCGAAAACGCAAAGGCGCAGCCCCTCCGAATATGCAAAGCAACGTTACTTCGGTTTCAGCCAAAGAGAAGAAAAAAGTCAATTGTCCTTACCCTGACAGGCCGAATTGATGTATATGAGATGCTGAATGCAGTCAGCTATGTCCAAACATTATTCTCCATGCACTAGCTGTTTGCACTTGCTTTTACTTGACTGTTCGGGTTGATGTAATTATCTGTCAATCTCACTAACTAAATCACTGTGTAAACAGAAGGTCTGCTAGACGGGGAGAAAGATGAGGGGGAGAGAGGTTAGGCAAATCAGGCCTGGAACGCTGTCGACAAAACACTTTTTTTTTCTTTAAAACTACAGCAAGAAAAGCTATTAGAGCTTTCACAAACAATACAGTTCATAATTCCTGAAGAGAGAACGGCCTTCATGTGAGGGCTCGTGTTCTCGTTGCCCTGATTTCTTTAGTGGAAGTGCTTTAAAAAAGATGATTCGTTGACTGTCTTTAATGTAAACCTGAGAGTAGTGGTTTGCTTTGCATTTGTGACCCTCCACGGCAAAACCAGTCGCTTGTCGCAAATTTTCAAAATTGAGTTATTATGTTTCCATGAAAGGGCATAAATCAAGCTTCAAAGCGATACCTATATCGAATGAATGGGACGACATATGACTGAGATATCAATATTCAAAGGAGTCAGGTTTCTCCTGTCACGCCAAGTGAGAAACGGAGAAATCTGCCTTTGAAGTTGACTATCGCCGTAGCACTCACAGACGCTTGGTGCGGTCGCGGCTCCGTTTGTATTTACGGTAGCCTACGCTGCATTCACAGCCACACGGATAGCCTACCTGCGCTAGGTTAACTGAACTCGGGAGACGAAGATGGATTCCGGAGAAATATCTTCACGCTAGTCAACCAGTGGATTTACCGTAAATATTGAAGTAGAGCGGTCAACACACAAACTTTTAACATTCTGCTGGAATTGAATTCCTCACCTCAAGAAAGTCACGTTTTTAGGATGGAAAGGGTACGTTTTTCAGCGAAAATTTATTCACAACAGTACAGTATAGACCTTCCACTGTTTCAAAACACTAAAAACTAAAAGTCCAAAATTTTACCCCACGCAACATAAACACTCGTTTTTCTCGTAAACCTCTGTTATGACAAGCGACTGGTTTCACCATGGAGGCTCACATTTCTGCTTCTACACGACTGATATCCAGTAGATTTTACTCGCTTGGTAGGGCAATGGGTAAGGAGTTGACCCCGTGATCGAAGCGTCGCTGGTTCAAGTGCCGGACCGGTAAAGGTACCACTGAGATACTGATGAGCAAAGTTCTCATCCTCAAGTTCCTGCTCTTCAGGTCAGCTGCCCACTTCTCCTTAACAGATGCAATGCAGAGGTCACTTTTCGTTGTGGTGCCCTGTGTGCTATTCTGTGTTCGCAATGACAAATCGTCGCTCACTTTAATTCACTTTACACACTAAAAGCCAAGTTACGTAGATATATTTTATTGAGGCAGTTGGTGATGTAATGGTTGGGTGTTCACTCCGTGATCAGAAGCTCGGCGCTTCGAATCCCAGACCGGTAAAGGTACTGCTGAGGTGCTCATGAGAAAGCTACAGTCCCCAAGCACTGGTCCCCGGGTGCTGCCCTTGTTAGCTGCCCACTGCTCCTTCATGGATGGGTCAAATGCAGAGGTCACATTCTGTTGTGGTGGACCGTGTGCTGTGCTGTGGTGTGTTCACAATGACAATCACTCGCATTCACTCCCATATTTTTAAAAAGCTTTTTAGAACAGGAAAGTGGTTCAGCGTTTAAATCCTGCTGGTCCCCGGTGTGTTCGAAACTTTAGCTACATATTCACTAAAAACGGCCTCCCATAAGATTTTTAACTCGATATCTGGAGAATCTTAGAGTTAGAAGCTGACGCTAGTTTAAAGGTCAGTGATGCAAGACGGTGCTCAGTCATTATGTGCTTTGTAAGTAAGTGAAATAATTTAAAAATCTAATTGAAAACACAGTAAAACCCGTAAAGTTCATACAAAAGTGATGTAACAGGATCTGATTTGATTAGATGGACAACCTCCAGGATACCAGCCCTGCAGGACCGGAGGATTTGTTCGCCCAGCTCTAGAAAGTTCTACTGACCAGCTTGGAAAAGTTGATCCGGGCCCTGCTCTTTTCTTTTCGGACACGTCCACGTTATTTGATGTCGGGAAGTGTCTCTTCTCTAATCACGCTCCTGAATCCATCCCAGGGCTATGCTAGCCAATCTAAAGCACTCGAGAGTGAGGACGTTGCCCGGCCTCATAAGAAGCCCGTGGTACTCGCGCTTTCAGCTCTAATTAAAAGTTAGAAATCATCTTGTTACGATGATTAAAGTCCAAGCGCAACTTTCGAGAAATCCAAATGTATAATCATTGTGTGAGGAATCGAAATCAAACCACTTATTTTGCCCAGCAAATGAGTTACCTTGTCCGACTACTCTGAGTCTCTCTAATGGCCGTGTCCATTAGTGCGGCCCGTCGGCACAGACGCGAGGATTAATCGCGCTTTCATTCCAGAACGCCAAAAGCGTGGACGGAGAAGACTTCACAGGCTGCAGATAAATGGAGATTAACCAGCAGTCCTGACTGACCGCACTGCGGTGGCTTTCTTAAAGACCCTGTGAACCCAACCAAACGTTACACTTACGCTCTCTGTCATATTCTAGGGTCTTCACGTTTTTAATACCATCTTTGTCCTCTTTTCATCTCAATAAAATATTTTTATTTTGGTGGTAGAGGCCTGTGGACATGAGGTCATGGTACAGATCCAGCTTGGTCCAGTGAGGCCGTCCCTGTAAACAGGAAATGTAGAGTCACTCTGGATAATAGTTTCTACAAAGCCCTTAAAGGTAAATAGGAACAGGAGAAAAAATCAGCTCATCAAATCCCCCCCTCGTATAAAACGACACAATTTTTATGCGAGCACAAGAAAGGTTTGCAGAGGCACAACGTATTTTTGCATCCGTACAAGATGTTTGCACATGCACGAGAGATGTTTTCGTATAAGCACAATAAAGTTTCATGTCACCAGCTCTCAGGAGCTCACACACAATTACCCCATGCCCTCACAAAAACATCCCAATGCTCATGTGCGACTCATTTCTCATGCATGTGCAAATATATTTCGTGCATGTGTAACGTGCATTTTTTTCACTCCGTCAGCTTCTGATCAATGCTGTAATTATAATTGTAGAAAGAAAATCACCTTTAGTGAGTGCGGAGGAAAGAGGAATCTCACCAAAGTTGGCTGATCGCAGCTCTGTGTTTGCAGCAATCTGCCGATCGGCCCGTTTAGCGCAGGGTTTTTATCAGCCCCGACGCGTCCGCTCTGCTGTTTTGCTGAAGGAACGCGTCTGTGGGAAATAAAGGACGAGGGCGACTCTGGCGGAGAGATTACTCTGTGAAAGCGACTCTCAGATTGCTTTGGGCGGAGGCCGAACCCTGTCATTGCGGGCTGCTGGGAAGATACGGCGCGTCTGCTCTCGCTACGCCCTCCCCTCCGTCCTCCTGCGTGCTCTATCTTCCCGCTTTCGCGTCGTCTCAGGGAAAATTTCAGGCAATTTCCTCCGTCGTTTGCCCCAATGTGGCCGTCTCCCGGCTCAATGGTAGGCCACCATTAGCGGTATTAGTTTTGTAAAAGCCCTCATTGTCCACGGCTTTAGATGGATAGACAGATTTCAGGTGAGTTGTGAAAAGATATTGAAAGAAGCGGCACGCCGCGTCCCTATTTTCGCTCAATCCAAGGCGAACGCCACGCCGTCAATCTCGGCTGGACCGTCGCCAAGTCATTTTAGATAAGTCGAGCGCCCTGAAAAGAAGCGAAGCGGCGCGCGCCGTGTATTTTAGCCGCCGTTATTAGCAGGTGGCCCGGTCATACTTTGCGCCAAAACAGACGCAAAGTCTGTGTGCTGTTGGCTGTGTTTCTCTCTCCGTCTCTGTTTCAGATTTCATTCATGAGCGGGGCGAGACTTGCCTTGTTTTTAAAAGCGTGTTTACAGTCCAATTTGACTTCTTAATCCTATTCGGGCCCCACAGTTTGAAACCTTGGGCAGGCCACCTGTCCCCCACGTTATCCAGTTCCACCCGACAGATGGAAGCAGGAACGAGGTCTGTTCTTGGGCCGAATTCGCTTGGGGGACAGCGTGGGCCTGCATCGCTTAGCCACAAGCTGGATTAACATACGAGGAGCAATTCTGCATTTCACAGGAAAGGATTTTTAAGAGTTTGTTTGCCTTCAATGAATTCTTTTTTGTAGTGATTTCAATGAAAGGATTTCAGTAGCGGCCGGCACAGCGGCGCAGTGGTTAGCGCTGCCGCCTCACAGCCAGAAGGTCCTGGGTTTGAGCCCCGGGTCGGCCGTGGGGTCTTTCTGTGTGGAGTTTTGCATGGTGTTCACGTGGATTTCATGTGGGTTTCCTCCGGGTGCGTGCTGTATAGGTTAATTGGCGACTCTAAATTGGCCGTGTAAGGTGTGAGTGCGTGTGTCCTGCGGTGTGATGGTCGCTGCTTTGCGCCCGTAAGTTCCTGGGTTAGGCTGCAGTTCCCCCCGCGACCCCAGTTGGGATTAAGCGGTTCGGAGAATGAATGAATGAATGATTTCAGTGGTGAAATTGGAAGGCATGTCATGGACCACCTGCAATGCCACCGCGGACCACCGGATGAAAACCCCTGCCCTAATAAACACGGCTTCAGTCAGATAAACATCTACCCTGGAGGTATCGGTGGAAGTTTGGACCAAACTTGGTCATATGGCATGAGACGGGGACGGAAGAGTCTTCCTCGCCTCTCCACAGGAAAACTTGGCTCCTTTCTGCGTGGCTTCACTCCAGAGCTGGCGCGTACCTCCAGACGCACCCAGACAACCAGAGAACGGCACCTGCGCGTATAATTGTAGCCCATTGACCTTTCCATGCATCCGGATCATCGGCAAGGCCTTTCACACTTTTACGTCCTCCGCACTCCGACTTAGCACCTGTGCTGCGCGTGCGGTTGGCGGTACTTTTAGCCGCCTGGTTAAGCGCCTCGATTATTTCTCTCCCAAACTTTTAAGTCCTTTTTTCCTCCAGCTGTCCGTAGCGGTAATGAAAGATTCATCACGCTTTAAAGTGCACCCCCCCCCACACACACACACACCCACTCCCACCCGTGCGATCGCTGTCCGTCATGGCGATACGGGACGGGGGACAGGCGGATGGAGCGGGGTGGGGGACGGGGGCCCGGTCAGAAAAAGCAATAACGCAGCGAAGCTCTCCATCACCGGCAATATCCTTTACGGCAGCAATATGATAATAATATGGGTGATATCCCAGGGTCTCTGGAAGTGCTGGCAGTGTGTTAACAATATGAATTCTGATTAGAGTTCAGATTACTGCCATTCCTGTCCCTGCTCTTTTATCAGGCTCAAAGCAGCCCGCGTACCGTCTGCCCCGCTGCTTTATGGACACATTATACAAATTGCACACGCGTCAGACCCCATAAATAACGCGGGACGGCGGTAAACAAGCGGGCGGGAGGTGGACGCGCCGGCCGGGTAAATAAAGAACAATGTGCGGAGAGCGTAATTTGAGAAGGCGCGGACTCGTGACGAAATGTCCCGCCGTCAGCAGAAAGAGCCGGCCTTGGCCGACGTTTCCCCCTCTTTCCAGTGTTTCAGGGTTAACTCTTGGGGAGGCTCGCAAGCGCTGCCCAAATGCAGCAAAAATGCAGGCGGGAGCACGTTTATAGCCATGTAGAACGAGTGTTAATCTGGAGAAAGAAGCATGGCGTAACAGTGATCGCTTCGAATCCTGGACCAGAAAAGGTACTGCTGAGGTACTCATTAACAAGGTACCGTCCCCAAGCACTACACTGCTCTCTGGGTGCTGCCAAAAAAGCTGCCCACTGGTAATAGAATAAGCACCTTGGAGCACGTGCGACCAAAAATGGCTGATTCTTTTTAGGCGCAATAAAGTTGAGGGAGCAGGTCAAGGTTGCGGAAAAACATCGCAGTTTTTTACCCCTTTTTATTATTTTATTTTTTAACAATTAATTGAAGTGTAAGGAACAAAACCACAATTTATTTTTTTAACCAATTACCATTTCATTGTTTTTGAAGGTAAATATGAGGAATTTTTGTCGCACGTTTCCTTTGTCATGGAGGAGAGTTCGCTGAACGTTTTGCGTGTACCCACGTAGCCGGGTATTTATGCAGTTGCGCGTGTCGTTCACACGTAAACGGAAGTTTCAGTCACCGACAACTTCAGAGACAGTTTATGTCAAAGTTTTTCCTTCATAGCGTTTGAATTCCGGACTTGTAAAGGTACTCCTGAGGTACTCACGAGCAAGATACCGTCCCCAGGCACAGCGCTGCTCTCCGGGTGCTGCCAAAAAAGCTGCAGACCGCTCCTTCACATGTGGTTGTAGTGCACCGTGTGCTGTGGTGTGTTCACAATGACAAATAATCACCCACTTCCACTGAGTGAAGAGATTTGTGCAGCCTTCACTTTTCATGATTATTGTTGTTGTGGAGCGGAGACCTTCATGAATCGGTGGCCAGGTCACAGCTTTACCAGGGAAAACTCTTTTATTCCTCCGCATCTCACTCCATACCCTTGGTCTTCCTCTTTCCCATCATTCACTTGTGCACAAACACACTGTAACTCTCAATTTCTTTCTCTCACTTTCTCTCTCCATCTTTTCTCTCGCCATTCTCCCCATCCCTCCGTCCATCTTTCTCTCCTCGCCATCCCTCCGTCCATCTTTCTCTCCTCGCCATCCCTCCCATCCATCTTTCTCTCCTTGCAATCCCTCTGTCTATCTTTCTCTCCTCTGTCCCTCTGTCTATCTTTCTCTCCTTGCAATTCCCGTCCTCCGTCCATCTTTCTCTCCTCGCCGTCCCTCTGTTCATCTTTCTCTCCTCGCAGTCCCTCTGTCCGTCTTTCTCTCCTCGCCATCCCTCCGTCGTCTTTCTCTCCTGCGCCATCCCTTAAATCCGTCTTTCTCTTCTACGCAGTCCTCCGTCCCATCTTACTCTCCTGCTTCATCCTCCGTCCGTCTTTCTCTCTCCACCGTCCTCCGTCCGTCTTTTCTCCTACTTGATCCCTCCAAGTCACATCTTTCTCTCCCTCTCGCCATCCCCTTCGTCCGTCTTTCTCTCTCGCCATCCCTCCGTCCATCTTTCTCTCTTTTCTCCATTTCTTTCTCCTCTTCTTTTCCCATGTAATCTTCCCCCATTCCTCATCTTTTCCTCCTCTCTTCTCCATAACCCTCCATTCCTTTGCCCATCTTCCTTCTTCTGTCCCTCCTTTCCTCTTTTTCTCTCTCTCTCCATCTTTATCTCCTTCTCTTGCACATCCTTCCCTCCGTTTCTCTTCCTCACCCTGCCCTATTTCCTCTTTGCTATATTGTCACATTTCCCCTCCCTCTTTCCACTTTCTCCATTTTCTCCTTTCCCCTCTTACCCCTCCCTCCTCTTCCCCCACCACTACTTTTTCCCCGACCCTACGTCCATTTCTCCATCCCTCCTCCACTAACCCTCCCCAACCCTTTCCTCTGTTCCTTTCTTCTTTCACTTCTCCATCTTTTTCGCTTTTCTTCACACGTTCTCTCTCCCCAAGCCTCTTGTAATTTCTCTTTTTTCACCACTCCTCCTCTTTTTCTCTCTCTCTATCTCCTTCCCTCTCTCCATCTTTTCTCCTTTCCTCTCACATTCCTCCTCCATCTCTCCCCCCCCTCTACAATCCTCCATCAATTTCTACATCTCTCTCTTCCGCCACCTCCGCCTCCCCTCTGTCTGTTCGTCCTTCCTCCTTCTCCCCCCCCTTTCCCCCCTTCCTTCATCCCTTCTACCCATTCTCCACCGTTCTCTCTCCTCCTCATCTCTCCCACTTATTTCCTAAACAGCCAGTAGCCCGATCATGAACAGCGCCACACGGTGGAAGTCGACTCCGTTCAGCGAAAAGTGAGCAAAGCTCTACATCGAGCATCAATTATTCTTCTGTTGCTTTGTACAAACAAAAGCTCCTGGTGAGAGACGACCGCCTCTTCTCACACAGCCAGTACTTCCAAATGTTTCCCTCATTCATTATTGAGGGTGTAAATCCTGGTCAGGTTGCCGTGTGGCCGACCTGCATGGAGTCATTGTGTTCACGCTTTGATCAGGGCGTGGCGGCGGTGAGGTTAAGAACCCGTTGCTGCGGCCCGGCGCTGGTAAGGATAGACAGCGGGGCCGCGCCGCTCCGTAGGCCTCCTGCTTGCAGGAGCTCACGGTGAATAATTACAGTGGCAGAGCAGAGCAGTGTGTTTCCCCACCTGCCCTTCCAAGCGCCCCCAAAACCTCTCCTGACCCCGCTGACCGTGCTGCTTGTGGCAGAATGGTGGGAGATGAGCTTACACACACACACACACACACACACACACTGCCTGCGCTCTGGGAAGTACTGACGTTCTGAGTTAGTGTAGTAGTCTGAGATGTAGAGGCATGTTGGTAATAGAATAACACCTGTGGAGATGGGAATGTAACTGATCGAAGATAATTCACGACCCTAAATTGGCTTATCTTTTTAAGTACCAATAAAGTTGCGGGAGCAAGTCAAAGTTGCAGAAAAACATTTTTTAACCATTTTTTAACCGTTAACCATTTAATTATTTTTGAAGGTAAATATGAATCATTTTGGTCACGTTTTATCACATTTTATCAGAGGTGGAAAGAGTACTGAAAATTTGATAACTCAATACAAAGTATTACTGTTACATTAGTTAAAATGTGCTCAATTACAAGTAAAAGTACTGGTGTTAAAAATACTTGAGTAAAAGTGCAAAGTACTCTTCTCAAAAACTACTCAGAGTATTAATTACTTTTTAACCTGATGGATGTTTTATTTAAATGGAAGTCAATAGCAAGCATTGGGTCGATTCACCAGTATAAAATATCTACGTTCAAAGCACATTTCTCATTTGAGCGAGGTATAGAAAGACAATTTGTTTTGTAAATAAATGTAGATATAAAGCAGGAATTTTGTCAATGACAAAAATGTTTTTGAACATGCATAGAACAGTTTAAACTTTTTCCCCAGCACACTTTCACGAACAACAGGCAGCGGGCACTCAAAATATCAAATCTTTTTTCTCCATCATTTCACGGTTGACAGTGTTGTCTTCTGTCTCCATTTGGCTTCTTTGTCTCCCAAATCTTCCAGTCTATAAATGAGTTTGTTGTCCTCCACTATGTAGTACCTCCAGACACCTGTGCCTGCTGCAGCAGGTTTATTCTTTATACGTCATGTGGATTAATTGCGTAGCGATTTGCGATTGCACAGCCTTATTGGCTGCAAAGATGCAGATGAAATGTTTGAATATTCAAATTGTGTTTGTACTCAGTAGCGACTTGTGATTTTATAAGTAACAAAGTAGATTACATGGTGTAAATTGTACTCAAGTACGAGTAAAATCACACACTTGAAGCTATACTAAAGTACAGTGCCCAAAAATCGACTTAATTACAGTAACGTGAGTATTTATAATTCGTTACTTCCACCCCTGCATTTTATCACACGGTTCCTGCCTTGCGCCCGTAAGTTCGCGGGATAAGCCCCAGCCCCGGCATGACCCCAGTTGGGATCGAGCGGTTTGGATAATGAATGAATAATTTTTTATTGTATACCAACAAAGTTGTAAAAAATCTCCAAAATTTATGTGAAACCGCGTTAATGCGGCAACAGTTTGCCCTGAAATGAAAATTAAATAATTAAAGTTAATTAAATACATTTATACCACAGTTACACCACAGGCTAATTATATCACAGTGATCCTTTCACAATTCAGATAAGTTGTAAAATTATATCACAACAATGCTATAATTCACCAAAGTAGTATAAACAGGTGATGATGGGTCTGTTAATAAGAATGGTCTCTTTATCTATATATACTGACTGACTCGTTGTGTTCTTCAGTTAAATTTTATTTCAAAAGTGATTTTTATTTAATAGATTTGTGCTTTTTAGTACCAATTTTAATACATTTAGTCAATATCGGGCTGATATCTGTTATAAATGTCGTGTCAGTTGCAGTCCCTATCTCCCAAGTTGTCCCTAACGTTATGATAAATTTGAATCTGAATGTTTAAAGAGTTTCATATCAGTCTTATTGACTCAGTTGTAGTTTTCTCTCTCTCTGACATTCTCTCTTTCAAATCTTTCTCCTGGAAGAAGCACAGAGCCTCGCGTTTCTTCTTTTGTAAGTTTATTTCCGCCCGGAGGTTCGTATTAAATAATCACACACTTAACCCTGGGGCCTGACCGCCTCTTCATCTGTTGTCCCATCAATAGACCCAACAGATTTTGAGTGTTGTTTTTAGACCTTTGGAAACAGGATCAGAAAACATACTCTCTCTCACACACACACACACACACACACACAGACATACTGTTTGCGTTTTTATTCCTGCCCGAGAGCTCCGGCGTTCTGCACGGCTGTGGTCCGGTTTCATGCCTGTGATGTAGAAGTATGACGGCAATAAAGCGAGCGTCTAGGATTTCTCGAAACACAAAACCTATTTAACTAGCGCTGTCTGCGTTACGCTGACGTTCACATTCTTTAATTAAGCCTTTCTGTGGGGAGAATAAAAATGTTGCCAATCAAAATTCCGGCGAAAGAGCGGCGGAAGAAAGGTTATTTCGATGCGACCAACCTTTGTTCATTGATTACACAGTGCCGTCTGTGTCACAACAACTACATTGAGTCAAAAATCTTTTCACTTATTAAACATATAATTATCTCCCTTTGTGCGATGCGTCGGCACGTGGCGCCGTCGCCGCCTCGTATGGGGACAAAAAAAACGGGCCGTAATCGCATCGCCGCTGCCGCTGTGGCCCGCGTGGCAGCTACTGTCAGTTGCCTGCGATTTAGTGCTGCACCGGGGCTGGGGCGAGAGGAGGAGAGGGAGGCCGAGGAGGGGAGAGAGATCTCATTCTCTGTCTTTCCCGCTTTGGCCAGAGGCCCAGGGGGAGAGGAGTGAGCTGTCTGAAGGATTTGGGGGGAGGTGGAGGCCGTTACAGGAGGAGATGTGGTGAGACTGAGCCTTGGCTCAAGTAATTGTGCAGCTCCCAGGTGATGAAGGCTTTTATGCCATTAACCGCGCCTGTCCTACCGCCCGGCGTGCCAGCTCTTTAACGAGCCAGTGCTGCTAATTTCAGAGCTAATGCAGGCCGTTCCGCCTCACGGGCCGCCCACAGCAGGTGCTGCTGGGACACGGAGAGAGGGGATGGACAGAGCGGGAGGGAGAGAGAGAGAGAGAGAGAGGAATGAAGAAACGGAGAGTATTACCAGTGTACCTTTGCTCATCAGAGATTCACTCACTTTTTTGATTGACTCTGTGTGAGAGAGAGAGAGAGAGAGAGAGAAGGAAGAGAGAGAAGAGAAGAGAGGAGAGGAGGAGGAGGAGACTGCTGCTAGAAAAAATGCTTGTGGGGTTAACAGTGCTGTCTGTGATGCTGTCATGCTATTGAATCTACCTTAAATTGAAGAGAGAGAGCGAGAGAGAAGAGTGAGGGGAAGAGAGGGAGGGAGAGAAGAGGGAAAGAATGAGGACAGAGGGAAGGTGAGAGTCAAGAGATGTAGGGAAAAGAGTGAGAAAGAGTGAGGTGAGTGAGGAGAGAGGAAGAAATGATGAGTGAGAGTGAGGAGAGAGGAAGAATGAGAAGTGAGAAGGAGTCAGAGAGATGTGAGAAGAGGGAGAAGAGTGAGAAGTGAGTGAGGAGAGTGAGAAGAGTCAGAGAGATGTAGGGAAAGAGTGAGAAGAGTGAGGAGAGAGGGAGAAGAGTGAGAATTAGTGGGAGTGAGAGGAGTCAGAGATGTGAGGAAGAATTGAAAGGTGAGGGTGGTGAGGGGGAGAATTCAGGAAAATTGAGGAGTGAGTGAGGGAGAGGGAAGAGTGAGGAGAGAGGAGAAAGAGTGAGGAGAGTGAAAGAGTCAGATAGATGTAGAAAGAGGAGAAGAGTGAGGTGAGTGAGGAGAGAGAGGAAGAAGAAGAGGAAAATTGTGAGAAGTGGAGTGAGGAGGTGAGGAAAAGTCAGAGATGTGAGGAAGAGTGTAGAGAAGGAAGGGGTGAGGTGAGGAGGTGTGGTGAGGGTGGTGGAGAGAGGAAGAAGAGAGGGAGAAGAGTGAAGTGGTGAGGGAGGTGAGGAAAGTCAGAGATGTAGGGAAGGAGTGAGAAGAGTGAGTGAGGAGAGAGGGAGAAGAGTGAGAAGTGAGTGAGGAGAGTGAGAAGAGTCAGAGAGATATAGGGAAAGAGTGAGAAGAGTGAGGAGTGAGTGAGGAGAGAGGGAGAAGAGTGAGGAGTGAGGGAGAGTGTGAGAGAGTGAGGGAGTGAGAAGAGTCAGAGAGATATAGGGAAAGAGTGAGAAGAGTGAGGAGGGAGAGGAAGAGTGAGGAGTGATGTACATGAGGAGAGAGCGTGAGAAGAGTGAGATGATCGTAGTTGGTTTGGTTTGGGATTCGGTGCCACATTACCCTGAAAATGCTAGTTGGGATAATTTTGTCTAATCGCACTAATACTGTTCACCAATATTTTCTGGATTAATTCCAGTTTTAATATCTTATGAGCTTGAATTATAAAGGAGAGTGGGGAATGTTGCTCAAAAACTTGCCTTTTTTTACAAATTTGGATTCCAATATAATCATCTCAAAACTTCTAAAGACATAAAACAGTACAATAATTAATAAAAATATACAGAATATGATACAAAACAGTATAATAACTATTACATTTTGAACTAATATATGATATTAAATATAATGTTCTATGTGTATAACCATTTTAGTCTGTATAAAACATTTATTTTTTAGCTGTTGCAAAAATATTACTTTAGCATCACCCCCATATATTAATAAATGCTGGAAATGGTTGGGTCCGTCGGCCTCCCGTGCCGTAGGTTAGCAGTGCAAACCGGATTTGGCCTGGCGCTGCTCTGTAGCGCTCACACCGGGCCGAGGAGCGGTGGCTGCTGCGGGGAGGGGCGGTTGTGATGGCGATTTGGCTTTTCAGGCATCGCTCTTGCCATGTAATCGCATTGCGTCTGGCTTACCTGTGCCGCACCCGGTGGCTTTATTCACAGCTAACGGGATTTGCCGCGCCGCACAGCTCCGGGGAGGCTCGGCGCTCTCCTCTGCGCTCTTAATTACGCCCCGGCAGGACATCGCCGCTGACAGGCACCCCTCCCTCCCTTCTGATCGCACTGTGGAGAGCGTGAGGCGGTGGGGGGGGAGCCTGCACTCCCACCCTCTCAGAACCCGGCCCTGCATTTATATCACTGGCCTGCACTCTCAGATCAGTCCCGCTGCAAGTGTTTTATTAATGTTATTGACTTTTTCCACCGCGCGCTACGCTCTTCTTTGATACCGACCTAAACCAACCTTAACTAATGTTTCAAATGAGGTAGTGTGAGGGTGGAGGTCATTGTGCTTTTAGTGTGACCCATTGCTAGGGTCAAGACCAAGTCTACTAAGTCCGCTTTCAGGCCAAGATTTCATGCACCCAATCTCGTCTCCAAGACGTGAGAATCTATTTCAAACGCTGCCACTAATGCTGAGATGTGATTTCTCTCCATCTTGTTGGGTGTTGGTGGCCTAGTGGTAGGACACTCGCCTTTGGACCAAGAGGGTGTGGGTTTGAATCCGACCTCTAGCAGTACCAACATTGGGTTCCTGAGCAAGACCCTTAACCTTAAGTTGCTCTCAGGGGAACTGTCCCTGAAATTAGGAAATGTAAGTGGCTCTGGATAAGAGCGTGTGCTAAATGCTGTAAATGTAAATAAACTAGCGATCTCAGAGAAACACGAAATAGGAACGAACGCGGAAGTGCCCGATGACGTTTTTGCTTCTCGTAACTTAGCAACAACGGGCGCTGAGAGAACGCTCAGAGAAAGCGCTCTGGAAGTGAGGTTTTGAAATGTGTGTGTCAGTTGGTCAGAAGGTCGCAGGTTCAAATCCAGGGCCGGTAAAGTTACCACTGAGGTACTCATGGGCAAAGTACTGTCCCCAAGCACTGCTCCCCGGGCACTGCCCTTGTCAGCTGCCCACTGCTCCTTCACGGATGGGTTAAATGTGGAGGTCACATTTGGTTGTGGTGCGCTGTGTGCTGTGCTATGGTGTGTTCACAGTGACAAATAATCTTTCACTTTTTCACTTAAAGTGATCAAAGTTGACAGCTGAGATCAACCTGTCTTACAGCAGGTTTTAATAGTTTGAGTTGTGTTCTAAGAGTCAGTGGGGAATATTGACTGAAGCTTACCTTGATTTACCTTGATCTGGATTAATATCAGCATCATGGTTGACATATTGCGCATCTCTAATGCCACTGAGGTGGGTGGGATTTGGCTTTGGGGGAACAAATGGGGAACAAAACTGAAATACAGCTATCAAACCCCTATTTGAAAGAGCAGAACAAAGAAGATCCAGAATTTCCAGGTCTTGTTATAAATTATTGCCATTCCTCCTCTTCTACAGTTTTCTCCATTAGAGTGGGAGAGCTCACTTTTTAATAGCGAGTGCTTTAGGGCTTAAAATTAGAAGCAAAGCGGTGGAAGCCTATTAATCAAAACACCAGGTAAAATCTGAAAATCGGATTCAGTCCTCCGGTGCATCAATGCACTACAGCAGACTTCGGGGAGACGGAGAATATCCGAAAGTAGAGAAGTGAAAGATGTGTGTGTGTGTGTGTTTTACAATCTCCGCTGCTGGGTGTGTGGAGAGGGGGAATAAAGGAGATGCTAGGCAGTATATAGATTTATCAGTAATAAGGTTCTGACTTGCCTTTACCTTCACAGCAGCTTCCTAGGCTGCTGTTAGACGCATTTTGAGCAGATTCTTGTGGAAAATTGGATCATTCCTCAAAAAGAACAAAGCCACTATCATATTGAGCAGTCGGCAGCCGCGAGTCTCTGACTTGCTCTAAAGAAACACATCCAAATGCAAAAAAAGGAGGAGTACAACAGAACTCAACAGACTCTTCTCTCTTCCGTCAAGTCTTTCTGTTCCTACGCAATACTGTAATTTTTCTGCGCCGCGCGGCTCGGTACGTCCAAAATTCTGTCTCGCGCAACTTCAACTTTTCTTTTCTTTCTGTTTGTCTTTAATTCTCTTATTGCTTGTGAGGCAAAATGATAAAAAGGCCTTTCATTGCAGAAATATTAGTGGCGGTGATTTTCAGCGTTAGAATCTTAAAATAAGAACATTTCCCCCCCATCGTTTGCTCGGTTTCGTCCGTCCCCTGGTGAGTTGTGACTCCACAGGTCTCGCCGTTCTCTCTGAAGCTCTGACATTATTTTCACTTTGTACAAGTAGCACAGTGACCTTTTCCTCTGCCAGCTTCTCTTCTCTGACCAATCAGGTCACTTCTACAGCCAA
The DNA here is from genome assembly GCA_032718565.1 of Distichodus sexfasciatus. Lineage (NCBI taxonomy): Eukaryota > Metazoa > Chordata > Actinopteri > Characiformes > Distichodontidae > Distichodus > Distichodus sexfasciatus. The sequence goes on along the minus strand of JAVGVS010000018.1, from coordinate 4,203,196 downwards.
TCGCACACAGTTATGACACGACACACGCACCTTTGAGGCCCTCAGAAGCCATTGAGATATCAAGTCTGTGCAGATATTAAACATGTACTGTGAGCTTAGCAAACTCAGGACCGTAGCAGTAGTACTACACGAATGAATATGTGATCTGGAACGGTGAGTCGGAAGTCGCACATTCTAATGATTCTAAATCAGGTGGCATATTGTCTCAGCTTCCCAGGCCAATCCAGTTGTACATCTGCAGTGCAGTGTGGCCCGTTTGTACTCTTTAATTTCTGCAAATATGAGTGAATTAAACTGAGTTTGTACCATTTTTGCACACTGTCCACGTTCGCACCGGGCTGGACGTTTCCTAACGCATCTCGAGACAGCCGTTCCATTTGGTTTCTCATGGTTTATCTTCATTTAACCAACTATCGCAGCCTCTGGAGCCTTTTCTAAACACCAAATGAATAGCGCTGTCATAAAAAACAGTAGCTTTGCGTCTGGAGGCATTGTGGGTACTTTCTTATGCGAGCATTTAAAGGTTTGGGATGTCTCTTTTTTAAACAGCCTCCTTCTGTGTATCCAATTACCAGCTTATGTGCGTAATCACAGGGCTGCAGTTTAATCACACGATAAGGAGAATGCTTGTAGGATGACGCGTTTATACCAAGTTCTGCTTTTGTGAGAAAGACAAGAAAAGAGCTGTTGGACTTTGACTGAATCCTTTCGTGCGGTTTGCATGCATGTTGTGTCAGTGGTCTTTGTCTGGCGTGGGTGTAAAATGGTTTAACGCTGATGTCCGTCTGCAGCTCTCCCTCCCTCCCTCCCTCCTCCCTGTGCACCCCATCAACAAAACAAAACAGTCACAAAATTGCTTTGAGTCAGAAGAGGCTCATAGGGGTAAGTATTCACCGCATTGTATGCAGAGCTGAAAGAGAGAGAGAGAGAGAGAGAGAGAGAGGAAGGCAGGGAGGGTAAGGAGGGAAGGAGGGAAGGAGAGAGGGAGGAAAGCAACACTCTGAGCTATTGAAGAAGACAAGAGGACAATTTACTCCCAATGTGGCCTTCTGAAGGGCCTTCAGGACAACCAATGGAGAGGGAGGGATGAAGAAGGATAAAGAGAGAGAGAGAAGGAGCCAGCAAGCGAGGTGGGGAGGGGGGGAGAGAGAGAGAAATGTAAGGGGGGGAAAAGGAAAAGAGGAGAAGAGAAAGGGAGGGAAGGAGAAATAAAGAGGAAGATTTGGGAGGATGGAAGGATGGAGGCAGATAGGAAGAGAGAGAGCGTGATGGGTTGAGAGAGGAAGATGAATGTGTTTTGCAGGGGGGAATAAGTGAGAGAAAAAAGAGGGAGTGAAAGGAGGAAAAAAGAAGAGTGATGCAGAAAGTGAAAGGGAGGGATGAAAAAGAGACTAAATGGAGAAATGAAGAGGAAAAGGGTTCCACACTGAGGATTGTGGGAAATGTAGTTCTCACCCAAAACCAGCTCATTTTATAGGCCAAACTGGTTGAAAATGACCCCAAACTTCAGTATTTCTTCATTTTCAATTGATCAGATTTTTTCAATTTTATAATGTTAGAGAGTAATCAATAGGAAATGAGAAATATAGAAAATGTATTATTTATTTTATTATTCTATATCCTGATGGATACCCGAAAGGCTCTTAGAATGTTAAGCTATAGAATCATAATAAAAAAGCTAATAAAAGCGACACTGTTCTTACTATTTCTAGTACAGTTTCAACACTTTTATACGACATAAAATAAAATAAAACTAAACATTTCTACAGACGCAGGTCAGTTTTCATCAGAAATGTGCTGATCTCAAGACTGTGTCAGCATTTACACATCAAACTATGATAGATCTGAGTAGTGCAGGACGTCCTGAACACAACAACATAAAGCATGTGTGACTAACTTCTACACACACACACACACACACACACACACACACACACACACACACACACACACACAAATAAGCCTAAAAACCAAGGTGTACATTTATAAAAAACCCAAATTCACTTCACTTTTCACATTCACTTTTAAAAAGGAACATGCAGGAATAAAATATTGGTTGTACATTTTCAGACTCTTTTCTGGTTTTTAAGAAAGAATTTATCTGATTAACCGATGAAAAAATCGATAGAGTACTCGATTAGAAAAAGAACAGATTGTTCTAGAAGCTCTAGAAGAAACGAAGGGGTGGAGGAAGAGAAAGAGAGAGTGAGAGAGCAGGAGAGGGAGAGGAAGGGGTGGTGTAGATAGTGAAAAGGTGGGATGGGAAGGAGGAGAGAAGAGGAGGAGGAGAAGAAACAAAGGGGGGAAGGAAGAGAAAAAGAGAGAGGGAGAAGTGAGTGATATGGAGGAAGGAAGGAAGGAAGATGGATGTGTTTCAGGAGAATATAAAGGGGGAGATTACTGGCCTCCGACTGGGCTGCTGCATAATGTGTTGGTGTGATTTTGGAGATTGACCTCATGATTGTAGTTATAATCAATAGGCAGCGCAGGCCGACTGATTAAAGCGCTCTTCTCTCCTCCCTCCCCCTCTTCCTCTGCCTCTTTACTTCACCCCCGTTGAGCTTCAGCAGGTTTCTGCCTTTAATAGTCTCGACCCCACCGCACCAGACACAACACCAGCACCCCTTTATTTACACCTTGTTGTTCTTTTCCCTTCTAGTGTCTGAGGTCTTAAAACTCAAGAAAAGTGAAAACTGTAGCATAAGTGGATGATTATTTGTCACTGTGAACACAGCACCGTAATAAAATGTGACCTCTGCAATTTGACCCATCTGTGAAGGAGCAGTGGGGGAGCTTTTTTAGGCAGCACCCGGGAAGCAGTGCTTGGGGACGGTACCTTGCTTCTGAGTATTTCAGTGACACCTTTAGCGCTCCTGGATTCAAACTGGTTTCATGCTCCCTAACCGTTACGCTACCAACTGCCCCAATCGCGCTGCCCCGATATAAAAGTTTTCATAGACCAAAAGTTCAGAAAGCACTGGATTACTTTAAACTGTCAGAGGGTGCTTTACTCACTATCCCAAGTTGTGCTTGGGGACGGTACCTTGCTCATGACTACCTCAGTGGTACCTTTACCAAAGTTACAGTACTGTGCAAAAGTTTTAGGCAGGTGTGAAAAAATGCTGTAAACAAAGAATGCTTTCAGAAATAATAATTGTTTATTTTTATCAATTTACAAAATGCAAAGTGAGCGAACAAAAGAAAAATCTACATCAAATCAATATTTGGTGTTACTACCTTTTGCCTTCAAACCAGCATCAATTCTTCTAGGTACACTTGCACAAAGTCAGGGATTTTGTAGGATTATAGTCAGTATATTATTTTGTAGGATTATAGGATTATAGATCTGTGGTTAGTTCTCCAAGATGTTTGGAACAACCTACCAGCCGAGTTCCTTCAAAACCTGTGTGTAAGTGTACCTAGAAGAATTGATGCTGTTTTGAAGGCAAAGGGTGGTCACACCAAATATTGATTTGATTTAGATTTCTCTTTTGTTCATTCACTGCATTTTGTTGATTGATGAAAATAAATGATGAACACTTCCATTTTTGAAAGCATTCTTTGTTGACAGCATTTTTTCACACCTGCCTAAAACTTTTGCACAGTACTGTATATATTGTGTATTTAAAATGTAATAATAACTATGCATTATGAAAGCAAATATTTGTGTTATTATATAAACGAATCACAGACAAGATTTTTAAGAAAGAAATTCTGATTATGAAAATGTTATGGTTTTCATTTAAAACAAGAAAATTCTTTATAAGGAAAAATTGCATAAAAATGTATGAAAAAATGCAAAGCAACATTTAGTGTTTGAGTTGCTGAGAAAACAATATGGTTGGTCATATTTATAATATCCATATACAAATGTTTTCAAACTAAATTATTTTTTATAAGAAAAAAGTATGATGCTTTTAGAAATAATATGGTTAACATTTTTAGAAACTAAAATTCTGTATTGAATTAAACAAGGTTTGTGTATTTAATGGACTTGTAAAACAAGTTTCTATGGTAATATATGAGAATCTAAACAAGACGTAAACAGCATAAAAACGTGCGGGTAAAGGTGTGACATTTATGACTTATAAAAATATCTGATATTGTGAGTATATTATGTTGTGAAGTGTGAGCTGCATTACAAACGGTATTGTGTAATGATTGTACGATATTAACATCCAACACACAAGTGGTGTGTAATAAACTCAGGGTTCGCTTCTATTGGAGCTGTGCAGATTAGACTGCTATAGATTCCCTCAGCAGGCTTCTGTGTTAATGGAGAATGTCAGGATGCTTTCCGATTACACACACACACACACACACACACAGGACATCAAAGTCACTGGGGACAAGCATCCGAATGACAGATCTAATGAGAGCAATGGACATGGGCAGCAATAGCAGATCCACTTTCCTGATTGATAGAGAAGAGCAGCCGGACCTTGAAGGAAATGATTGCACCTCTGAGGAAGTAACCTTCCTCCTTAACCGTGCCGAATGAAGCCCGGCTCACGCAGATTCCGCTTGCTGGCAGACTGATATTGAACACAGCCGCTGGCTATGCTTAGGGTACTGTTCCAACTTTCTGTTCTTACAGCTATTTTCCATAAAAGCACCATTAATGTTTGCCCAACTGAAGGCAGGTTTCAGCTCCAGCGGTAATTTTGGAGAGTTTTCATGAATTTTGCATTGTTTTGAGTCACATTTAGAAAGAGCTCAGGGTCACAAAACTGTTTCTACTTTTGCAACCAATGCACATTTGTGTAAAAAGGGCTGCCACTAATGACTGCTTATCTATTGATTTATCGATTGAACATTTAAATTATTTTTAAAATAATTAATCTTTCTATAGAGATATAAATATTTACTATGTTCCGTGAACTTACACCATTCATTATATTCCATATATATTCCAGGTGTAAAGAAATGTGCTTTAAATCATATTAGAAATGCATAAATTAATTAGATGGGGTCACAACATTCAAGAACACACACTGGCACTGTCTATACACGTAGAATAAGGGCAGATTCTAGTCTAAACATTTTGTTAAGAATGTATTTCATGGAAATTTAAGGTTGCAGATTTTTACAGCAGCTTTATATGTAAACAGTATTAAAAATCTCTATTACTGATGCTAATTTAGGGAAATATAGGGAACAGCCTCAGTGTATTTTCCCCTCAGGAGCTCATGTGTAGCCCTTGGCCATCAAAACTGGAAACTTTAATACTCCTCAACCTCTTTAGCAACTAAGTCAGACTCCGTTAGAGCCGCAGCAATTGGGGAAGTTGTGATCGTAACCGTTAAGGAGTTCGCCCCGCGATCGGAAGGTCTCTGTTTCAAACCTGAGCAACACCGCAGAGCACACACACTCACACAACCACACTCACATTCACACCTTACTGGGCCGATTTAGAGTCGCCAGTTAGCCTATAGTGCATGCTTTTGGACTGTGGGAGGAAACCGGAGCACCCGGAGGAAACCCACGCGAACACAGGGAGAGCATGCAAACTCCACACAGAAAGACCCTACAGCCGACCCAGGACCTTCTCACTGATGTCGCGTCACCGTTTATTATTATTATTATTATTATTATTATTATTATTACTACGATATTGCTGTCACTTCGTTTCCTGTGTTGCACTGTCCGTATGTTTTTGCACACTGTCATACTCCTTTATACGCACTGTCGACATTGAGCGTCATTTTCTATCAGTATATTGTGGTCAGATGACAATAAAGTTCACATTTTTAGCCTCAACATCATCAGCCATCTGTCATCTTTTATCATCATGAAACAAACTGAGATTGGACCCTATGGACGTCTACTGACTTAGCAGCACAATACTGAACTAATTTCAGCTTAATGTTGCTGAGAGGGTCCTGCAAGTGGCCCGTCAACAACCCGGGATTCAAAATATCCCTTGGACTATTTTTGTATCTTTGCTTCTTTAAATAACTAACAACTCATCTTGATCTATTGCTGTTGTGCATTAAATGTTCGTGCGCCCGGTCGCCCAGAGGAGTCTTGGTTCCTCTCAAGGTTTCTTCCTACTAGAGGGAGTTTCTCCTTGCCACTGTCGCCTCAGGCTTGCTTGTTGGGGGGTTTAGGCCGGTTATATGTAAAGTGCTTTGTGACAATGACTGTTGTTAAGAGCGCTATATAAATAAATTTGAATTGAATTGAATCTACAGCTTTATTCCAGAGACAAAATGCTTTCCACTTTAAACAGGGCTTCAATCAAAAGATTTCGTTTGCCTGAAAACCATCCGTTCTCCTGAGTGATGACCACTCACATGTCATACGTGCGACTAAGTCGATGAGAATATTAATGAGGTTACCATAGTGATAACATTTAGTTTAATTAGGAGGACAACCTAGACTCTGGCCTTTTTTACCGCGGCGAGGAGGAGAGGCACAAAAGCAATTGATTAGTTTTGGCATTTAGTCTCTGATCATTGGTGTCATCTATTGCTTCAGGAGGCAGGATGATAATCTCAAGTGACATTTCTTGTCTGAATGCTTTTTCGACACTGATGAAGGCAATTAGAGCAATCTTAAATGATCATTTGCACAACTTTCAGCCACTTGATTCGTGTGTGTGTGTATGTGTGTGTGTGTGTGTGTGAGGGCATGTGTGTTCACAGAGTTGGAATGCGCAGGGGTGATTAGCTAATTTGGTAAATAGGCCAATATGCTCGTGTGCAAGGTGAAGCAGGCAAATATTAGCTGTATGTGGAGCGCGGGTGGAGGTGTCCTGCTGTCAGTGTTCTCTGATATTTAATCAAATGATGTTTTAGGAGACGCCAAACTGTGTCTTATTCAGCTAAATCTCTCGGCTAGGAACAACAGGAAATAGCGCGTCGCTCCTGCTTAATAAACGCCATCTGCGAGTTCTTATCAATCTTCATTTCCTCAGCAATGCTTCATCTTCCTCCAGGAGATTTACTGTATAAAGCTACAGACGCAGATGACACGAAACGTCTCCTGCTCTATAAAAAAGAGCTGATAGAACATGTCACACATCTTATTCATTAAAGTCTTTTTGATCACTTGTTATTGTGAACTAGCGGTGGGCGATATATCACATATTAAGTGAGTGATTATTTGTCATTGTGAACACAGCACAGCACAGCACACAGTGCACCGCAACAAAATGTGACCTCTGCATTTAACCCATCTGTGAAGGAGCAGTGGGCAGCTAACAAGGGCAGCGCCTGGGGAGCAGTGCTTGGGGGCGGTACCTTGCTCATGAGTACCTCAGTGGTAACTTTACCGGCCCTGGATTTGAACCTGCGACATTCTGATCACGGGGCGAACACCCTACCGTTACACCACCATCTGCCCCAAATATACTCGCTGTATCTTGGCTTGTTCCACGTGTGATGTAGTAAATGACTATATTGTGAATATCGAGTTCAAATCCTCATGTTTATGTTGAACAGCATGTGCGTCACTTTGGCATTCGCTCACTCCCCCGACCCTCCAGAACACTCTTCTAGAGCATTGTTACGTGCATGTAGAAGGCAGCGTGTATTTGTTTTTCTCCAGTGAAAATGAAGATGTGGAGACAGGGGATCGTGGGAAATGTAGTTCTCTTCCAGAAAGGGAGAATATACCGAGATAAATAATTGTGTATCGTAATATAGCTTTAAATTATCACAATGTTCTGTTTTGAGAAACCAGCAGAACCTCTGGATCTCCTAAAAAGTTAATCGGTTCCTGAAACACATTCCTGCTCTCATGGGAGAGCTCAGGCAGAGGTGTGATGGACTGAGGCAGACTCTGATGGCTTTCACAGCCTGAGCTGGACTCTCGTTCCTAAACTGTGTCTTAACTCCCTCACCGGCTGAAATCTGCTTCATCCCTTTCGTCCCGAAGCTAGTTAAAATGTCGCGGCCGCCCAGCGTCGCCGTGATTTCATTGCGTTTGTTGCATTTACTCCGGTAGCATGTGATAAATACGTCTGCGGGTTGAAGGTCACATAACCTCGCCGCTTCGAGAAATATTTGGCAGGCCGACATAATGCTTTCCAAGTTTGCGGAACAAATGAAATTCTGCCGGTCTGTTGCACTTTGCCTCCAAACAACCATTACAACTAGCTTTATATATTGTCTGAGCGGCAGACCATCAAATGGTGTTTTTCTTCCTGTACCAGTGGTGCGCATGATGGAGAGGAGCAATCTGCCACGAGGATGAAGGAGCGTGGTGTGTGTGTGTTTGTGAGGATGTGTGTGTGTGTGTATGTGGGCGCATGTGTCTCCGTTTGGAGGTAAAAAACCAACCTTATTTTTTTTTTTCCCCAACACTTACGCAATCAAATATAAATTGATCTTGATGACGGTGTGTATTAACATGGAGAAAGCGTTCGGCGCTCCGGTGAAGGTGCGGCCATCATTTCTTGGCGAGCTTGCACTGGAAATTGCATGCATTGTGAAGAAATAGCCAACGGGCAGCGAATTCAAGGCTGATTCTAAAGGACTTTATTTGCATAGCCTGTACAGAGCGCAGCCTCCGTCACACACACACACACACACACACACGGCCGGCTCAAGCTCCGACTCAAGTTCTGACTTGGGCTCGTAGCTGTAAAATTTTTGCACGTTCCATTTCACCTCCATTACACCTTGCCTTTTGTTAGTCGCTGTGATTACCAATATGAAGACAAACAGTATCAAATGATTTCCGTTGACAAATGGTCGCTCTTCATCTATCGCTCAGCGTTCCGTTTTAACCGGTTTTGCATTCGTAGTGGTAAAAAAAATTAATCTTGAGTCGGCTGGTGGGGGAACGCAGGCGACCGGCGTTGATTTATTGCCGCCTTAATTCAGAATGGCTGGAGATGATGAACGCCCCCCAAAGTGGGCAGTCGGGTTTTGGAAGTATGAAACTGGCTGTTCCGAGTTGTTTGATTGAAAATCACATAAATCAGAGAGCCGGACCCTCGGACTAACGTCCAAACAAAAATCTTTCACGCTGTACATTATGTTATTACTGGAGTGACTCAGGTTGCGAGTAGTTACTTGGTCTTTAAAAGCCTGAAATTTATGAGCCTTTCAAAATAAAAATCTTGGCTCAGATATAAATGGATACATATTTTTCTAGGTTCTCGTTATTTTTACTTTCAGGGCTGAGCTCGTCTCATGAAAGCCCCATTTAGCTTTAGAGGAATTATCTTTAGACAAGACGTCCGCGCTGGAAATTACGCGGAGCAAAGCTTTTAAATAAATGGAGGGTTATTTTAAGAGAAACATGTCCAATGAACTCGAAGGGAGCGCTCGAGAGACGGCGAACCGGGGGGGGGAGCTCGGGGGGGGGGGGGCCACCTGGAGGCGCGTGTTGTGGTGGAAGCGATAGCCTCACTACAAAGCGTTAGTTTCATGTTCTTGTGAGAGAGCCGAATGTTTGGAGTCCGACATCAAGGTAGAACCTGAGAGCAAACTCGCTCCTGTCCTCCCCTCATTCTGCGCCGTTCTGTTTTCTCCGCAAAAAAATAAAAGGGGTGGAGGCTTTGGGGGAGTGGGGGGGCGAGAAGATCTCCGGCCTGCCGCTGGGGTCTGCGGTAAAAGGCAGCAATCTGAAAGTCATTCTGGGAGCCGCCTCGCGGGACCCCGGGGCCTGGGCTAATCGCGACTTCGACCCACTTCTGGATTCCAATGACTGAATCTATTGAGCCGAGCTCCCTGCGGACCAGAACAAAGTCGTCGCGAGTACAACTTTAGCGCACCGCCGCCCGGCGCCGTGACACCCCTGCCACCTTTACTGAGCGTGATTGGCATCGAGAGGTGCGCTTGATGTTACACACATGCGACGTGAAAGACTCAAGCACAGAGATTCAGTCTATTCCGTCTTTTTACTCACCGACGGGCCTGAATGGGTCAGACAGGAACAGGACGCTTGCAGATACTGAAGAGACTGTTCCGTTCAGGCAATACAAATACACAACGCATCCAACGTCAATATCATATGTTGAGTTGTTTTTCGCATTAAAACCAGAACCCAAAGCCAGTTGGGGCAGTTGCTAGCGTAACGGTTAGGGAGTTCGCCCCGTGATCAGAATCCCAGATCGGTAAAGGTACCACTGAGGTACTCGTGAGCAAGGTCCTGTCCCCAAGCCCCTCTCCTGAGGTGCTGTCCATGTCCACTGCTTCCTCACGGATGGGTCACACTTGTGGTGCACTCTGTGCTGTGCTGTGTTCACAATGACAAATTATTTTTTTTTGGAGACCAGCCGAGACCACAACTCTGAGAATATTACTATTAAAACTCTTCGAGACCGACGCAGACATTTTGCGTTGTTTATTAATTAGTGTTTTAATAACTCAGAATCTCTTTAACTTACAGAAACCACACACATACCCAGTTAGCAAAATTCTGTTGGGCCCGATCTGGCCCACACAATCCATCTTCTCTGGCCCGGATACCGCGACATGGTTCTTCCTTGGAATCGCTTGCCATACTCAGAACGGTTGCGGCCCACACGAAAAATGCCGACTCTCAGCCAGAATCGCTCGCCGTGCTCGGAACGGCTCCGCCCCGCAATGTTTGCTTGTGCCGACAGTGAACCGACTGTGCCACAACTCAGCCAGAATCAGCCCAAATGTGTTTGCTAACTGGGTACCATCAGAATCACAAGACTTTCAACTTACAGGACATTATATTCACTCCTCTGCTTGTAATTCCGTGCTCAAAAACAGAAGTAACCGCGTAAAAAGGCATTAATTATGTTATTCACGATGTAAACACTAGCGTTAGTGCTCGAGACGCTCATATGGAGCGTAAAATCAAGCGCAAAAATGTAGTTCTCTTCCAGAAAGGCTAAAAGCAGCTCATTTTATAGGCCAGAATCGGCTCAAAATTACACAAAATCATTTTCAATTGATCAAAATATTTTTTCCCCATTTTATAATGTTAGAGAGAAATGTAATATTTGTTATCAAATAATTTTGCTCTGTATCCAGATGGATAAAAAATGTATGAAGAAGTGATTTTTCCTCACAGTACTAAGCCATAGAATGTCTCTGCATAATAACAACTCTGCAAGCCAATAAAACAGACACTGTTCTTACTATTTCTAGTAGTTATATCTACAGTTTCAGCACTTTTATACTGCATTAAGCTAATAAAATTCAACATTTCTACAGGCGCAGGTGCACAAAACTCTATTTTCATCAGAAATGTTGTGATTTCAAGGCGGCGTCTGCATTTACACGTCAAACTATGACAGATCTGAGTAGCGCAGGACGTCCTGAACACAGCAACGTAAAGCACGTATGACTAACTTCTACACACACACTAGAATCAGCCTAAAAACAAGGGGTTAGAAAAACATCCCAAATTCTCTCAGAGGTGTGAAGATGAAACTAAACTCGGCTTTTTCTCGCGTCTCTTCTCGTCTCCTGCAGGCTGCAGGCCCTGAGGAAGGAGAAGTCCCGAGACGCGGCTCGCTCGCGCAGGGGGAAGGAGAACTTTGAGTTCTACGAGCTGGCCAAGATGCTGCCGCTGCCGGGAGCCATCACCAGCCAGCTGGACAAAGCCTCCATCATCCGCCTCACCATCAGCTACCTGAAGATGAGGGACTTCGCCAACCAGGGAGACCCCCCATGGAACCTGCGCATGGAGGGACCCCCACCCAACACCTCCGTCAAAGGTCAGGCCTCAACCACACGCACACACACACACACCTCACACTCCTCAAGCTCTCTCTTACTCACTCCACTCATCGTTTTTTCCTCTATGCTCTTCTTGTCCCTCCTGTCTTTTCTTGACATCTTTTTCTTGACGGTTTTCACTCTGTTCTTTTTCTTGACTGTTCTGTTGTCGTCTCTTCTCTTCTTACATCTTCTCTTGTCTGTTTTCTTCTCTCTTTTTGACAGTTTTCTCTCCTTTGTTCTGTTGTTTTTAGTTTGTTTCTGCTGTCATCTCCTCTCTTTTCTTTTTTCCTCACGTCTCCTTGTTGTCTCTTTTCTTATACTCTATTTACTTCTTTTCTTTTCTGTACTTTTCGTATCTCACTTCTTCTCTCAGTTTCTGTCTTCTTCACCTTTTCCAGGTTTCTCTTCTGCGTTGTACTGTCTTTTATTCTTTTATTTTCTATTTTCCTCTCTTCTCTCCTCTTTTTGTCAGTTTTACTATCCACTTTCCCCTCTGTTCTCTCCTGTTTTCTTCTGTCTTCTTTTTTCTTTTACTCTCTTCTCTAGTCATCTTCTACGTTTCTTCTACCCTCTCCTTTTCGACTATTTTTTTCTTTTCTTTTCTCTTTTTGACTTTTCTTCTCCAACCCTCCCTCCTGTTCTTTTTTGTTGTTATGTTTACATCTCTTCTCCTTTTTATACTCTATTCACGTCTTTTATTTCCCTTTCCTATCTCTCTTCTTCTGTTCTCTTCTGCTTTGCCTTTTTCTCTCTTGTTTTCTGTTTTCCTCTTTTCCCTCCTCTCGTCTTCCTCCTTTTCTCTCCTCTCCTCTCTTCCTGACAGTTTTCTTCCCCAACCTTGCCTTCTCTTCTTTTTCGTTTACACTATTCACATCTTTTCTTTTCTTACCTCTCTTCTTCTACTGTCTAATGTTTTCTTTACCCACTTCTCCCCCTGTTCTCTCCCGTTTAGCGTTCTTTTCTTTTCTCTTCGACTCTACTTTTCTACCCTCTCCTCTTCTCTCGTCTCTTCTTGTCAGTTTTCTCTTTGTTGTCTCTTTTCTTATACTCTATTTACTTCCTTTCTTTCCTCTTCTTTTCCTATCTCTTCTTCTACAATCTTCTGTATCATTTCCCACCTTTCCCTCTGTTCCCTTCTGCTTTTCGTCCTTTGGTTTTCCTCTTTTCTCTGCTGTTGTCTGCGCTTTTCTCTTCTTACCTCTTCTTCTTGTCATTTCTTCTCATAACGAGTGAAACAGTGCTGGTCTCTGATGTAAGTTAAATGTTTAGAAATATAAACATTAGGTTCACATTTATAACAATACTGGCAGTGTTCGCTCTGGACACAGACTCAATCACCTTACATTTTAACTTGTTATATGCACATAGTTAGCTTCACGCCCTCAAGAAACATAACCAGTATCACCTGTATCTCCTTTACTGACGGTGGATATGGCGGTGATTTCACCAGGATCTAAACGTGTAGTAGTGCAGCCACAATTCTACACACACACTGTCTGTGCTTGTGAAGGTCTTTAGGTTCTTGCCGGTTGCAGGAGTGGGGTGTTGATCACATACATGTCATGTAAAGAAAAATCTGGTCCGTTATCTGGAGTAATTTGGGGGAAGAATTTGACGTAAATCAGTGTCTAACTGAACTGGTAACTTGTAATAACTCATTATCAGGTTACTGAAGTGACTATTGACTAGAAGTGTTGAAATTAATCACATAATCAATGCGTTGTGATGCAGACGTGGACGATTCTGCATCGATGCAGTGGCAGACCATAATCGGTAATATTAGGGGGTTTTCCAACCGGCGGTCAGCTGCCCCCTAGTGGCAGGGGGTCCACGACATGCAGTCCAGTTTCACTACTGAAATCACTTTTTAAAAATAATTTCATTTGATTTATTTTTCAAAACATTTCTAGATGATTTGGCCATCTTTATGAATAAAGAATTTAATGCAAATATCAAAAAAAATATTAGGAAAAAATACTCCCCCCCCCAGCACTAGTGTGAGTGGTGGTCCATGTGACGGAAGCAGTTGAAAAACCCCGAACTATATCATAATGACATTTCTTGATTTTCTGGTTACGGCATAAAAATTCTAGTTTAAAAGAACGTCCCGGTAGCAACTGTGGCTGCCCAATCTGTGTGCAATGTGAAGTAATGTAGAAAAATTGATGGGATGCATCGTGATATCGTATGGAATTAAATAGCTTATGTGATAATCGTAATCCTAATCGAATCGTGAGACCAGTGTAGGTTCACACCTCTACTAATGAGCCACTACATGAGCATAATATATGCTGTTGATTTGATGAAGCGCAGCTTGTTATTTTTTTACTGTTGCCCATGCTCATAATATTCAAAGAAATAAGAAATAATTTCAAAATTTTGATTTTTGAAAAGTTTTGATTTTCTCCTGCTGTTAATACTAGATGTTACGGTTAAGCTATAAATGTGCGGAGCAGGGCATAGTATTTTTTATCTTTATATAATTTTATGTAATTTTTTGACAATACGTTCTTTTAACAACAAAAGCAATATTGAAATGTTTGCATTTTTTCACCTTCAAAATAAAAGCATTGAGGTTAAATGGGGTCCATAAAATACACTACTTATGTTTTATTTTTATGTTTAATTTGTGACCCTCCACGGCAAAACCGGTCGCTTGTCGCAACAGAGGTTTCCGAGAAAAACGAGCGTTTATGTTGCGTGGGGTAAACTTTTGGATTTTTTGTTTTTAGTGTTTTGAAACAGTGGAAGGTCTATACTGTACTGTTGTGAATAAATTTGGCTGAAAAACTTACCCTTTCCATCCTAAAAAGGTGACTTTCTTGAGGTGAGGAATTCAATTCCAGCAGAATGTTAAAAGTTTGTGTTTTGACCGCTCTACTTCAATATTTACGCTAAATCCACTGGTTGACCAGCGTGAAGATATTTCTCCTGAATCCATCTTCGTCTCCCGAGTTCAGTTAACCTAACGCAGGTAGGCTATCCGTGTGGCTGTGAATGCAGCGTAGGCTACCGTAAACGCAAACGTAGCCGCGACCGCACCAAGCGTCTGTGAGTGCTACGGCGATAGTCAACTTCAAAGGCAGATTTCTCCGTTTCTCACTTGGCGTGACAGGAGAAACCCGACTCCTTTGAATGTTGATATCTCAGTCATATGTCATCCGATTTATTCAATATAGGTATCGTTTTGAAGGTTGATTTATGCCCGTTCGTGAAAACATAATAACTCAATTTTGAAAATTTGCGACAAGCGACTGGTTTTGCCGTGGAGGGTCACATTTGTTATTTCACGCTGCCCTCAGGCGGGCCGGCCAGGTGCAGACAAAGAGCTGGATGCGGCCCTCCGACTGGGAAATGCCCAGGTCTGATTTAGATGGAGATAGCTTGATAATTTGCAGTATGTTTGTAATAAGAGTGTGGTTTGGAGGCAGGACTTCCTGTTTATCAGGCCAACACAAGACCCAAGTTTGATGCTCAAACTCTATAGATTTATCAGTAACTGTAGGTTCTGTGTTGGCCAGAGTTGACCGTGTGAGTAATGAGGCTAGTTAATCAGCTAATGCTAATTGGAACTGAAATGTGTTAACGTTTAAAGGAAATGTACCAAAATCACAGCACAGGTCTGGACAGGAAACGTTCTACATTTTTGTATATTATAAGGACCAGGCCGTGGAGATTTTATATATTTGCGAAAGCCTGAAGATGGTCACGCAATTTCTCCAAGTTTCTGCAATTTGGGACATACTGGTGCGAGACCTAATTTCACGTCGTAGGCCTTGTGTCGGATGTTTAATTCCGTTGGACTCTGCAAATGAGCAGCCAGCGTGGGTTTTGGCAGAGCTGCGGCGCCGTGAATGGCCATGGGGAGAGGGAGAAATTGCAGCGTTTTTCGGGGAGATACGTCCTGTGTATTCTGGCCAGCACACAACAGATGGCATCATTGTCGCCTGGCTTTGAAGAGCCGCATGCATTTTAATGAGTAAATCTACGTATGGAATCATTTGGGCCAGAGCACACCGGTCAATTCGTGACACTGCTCCGACGTGCGCTGCCAAGACCTCCGCGCCCGACTTTCTCCACGAAGGAAGCCCTGTGCGGCCAAGGAAATATATTAATTAATTACGCTGGCCATATATGATTAAATGAATCAAGGCAAGGTGAGGTTTAAAACGGCGGGGCGATGAGACTCCCCCGGTGCCCTTCCGTCTCATTGACAGCGGCACTTGGAATTGAATCAGGAGCTGGGCCCATTTTATTTGCACAACATTCCAAACGAGGGCTGTTATCGATTCCCGTTGCGTTGCTGTGCGTTACTGGAGGTAATGGATACTCGGCCACACTGACGCTAACCTCAAAGCCCGGGAACCCAAGAAACAACGCTACTATTTTTTTTCAGTAGCTTATCAGTAGCGAGGCTGCATTAAAGATGCTGTAGCTTTAACAGTAACTTACAGTTGGTGGCGTAACGGTAGGGTGTTCGCCCCACTCGTGAGCAAGGTACCGTCCCAAAGCACTGCTCCCCGGGCGCTTGTTAGCTGCCCACTGCTCCTTCACGGATGGGTTAAATGCAGAGGTCACATTTGGTTGTGGTGCACTGTGTGCTGTGCCGTGGTGTGTTCACAATGACAAATCACTCACTTTTACTTTCAAATATAGATGGAAAAATCGCTGCAATCACTACCAAGCGCCTGATTAGGGCTGGACGATATGGCCTAAAAATAATATCGCAATATTTTTAAGCTATATTGCGATACACAATATATATTGCAATATATTCTCTCTGTCTGGGGGAGAACTGCATTTCCCACAATCCCCTGCACACGGAGCCGCATCACAATAATGCGATGGACGAAAATAACAGTGAAAATATCAAGTAAACAGCGTTGAGTAGAAGGCTGATTGTTGTTATTGATCAGCTGAAATATGAGCTAAAATGTTTTTGTGAGTGACAGCGTTCCACATGGGAGTCGCGAACGCTTGCTCGCTACACGTTAGCATCACGAAGCATGTCATTTATGCGTGTTCACGCACTTACTCCTGTTTTTGTGCACAGAATAACAGAACCGAGCCGTGTTTCATCTCCAGTTAATGTCTCTGAAATGGCTTGGATATTCACTTCTCTCTCTACACGCGCACTTCCCTCCGTCATGCGCTAGGAGAGTGTTCTGGATGGGTCGGGAGAGTGTTGTCTGCTTTGAGGGGGCATTGCATCACAGTGCACTCTGGGCAGTTGCAAGATGAGGTCGGAGGATGGAGCCCACCTTGTCCCCGTCATGTTTCACCGTTGTTAAAAATAACAGTACTGCTGGTGAGCTTGGTTTTACTCGACTATTTTTCCTCTGTAGTTTGTAGTGTATTCTCTGGCCACTGTGAATAGATGCCCTCGACCCGACGCCTCGCCTGAGAGCCTTCCTTTCTCTCGGCTTCGCTCCGGATTGTTTTGCGATAAAAGAGCCGGGGCGCAGTTTTGACGGGCGCGCAGCTGTCAGAGAGGCGGGAAACGCCGAACATGCTAATACCAGCATATGGTGCATTATTGCATCAGGTGGAACGGCTCGGGGGGCGAGGCCCGTTTCAGCTCCGGATCGCTCGGCACGTGAG
Organism: Distichodus sexfasciatus; assembly: GCA_032718565.1. NCBI lineage: Eukaryota > Metazoa > Chordata > Actinopteri > Characiformes > Distichodontidae > Distichodus > Distichodus sexfasciatus. Next base: position 4,185,941 of record JAVGVS010000018.1, on the reverse strand, counting down.
TCAAGGTGAAAGCCGGCGGAAAATGATATTGTTTCTGATGCATGCAAGTCCGCACTTCATTTGGCAGTCCACTCCTTCAATCAATTTGCCGTCGACTTTACATGCCGAGAGTCGTCGCCGGGGCCGTTATTACGCCAGGTTTGCTGAGGGAAGAGAGAAAGAACCGACAAATGAAAGAAAGAAAGAAACCTGAGCCGACTTCTTGTAAGGCATTTCTGCCTAATAACTGATGATTGTAACCTTTAGGGAAATCTCGGTGCGGCTGCGTTGGCCCCACTCCCTCCCCTCTCTCTCTCTCTCTCTCTCTCTCTCTCCGATGGCGGCTCTTTGCTTAAAGAAAAATCAACACGCTTCTTTATTCGCGGTCCTATACGGATAAAAGCGTAGGTGGGAGCTGGCATTTGTACTGCGGCGATGGCTTTCCGAGTGGCCAAACATCATTAAAATGAAGCCCTCTTCTCTTGAATACAAAACAAGGGTGACAAAGGCGAGATTGCCGGCCCTTATAAGTAATAAAAGCTCCTGATATTGCTGGCATCTGAACTAAAAGAATTTGACCTCCCCCTTCTCAAGTGTTGATTTATTATCATAACTCCTGCTAGTGAGATGCCTCTCCTCCTCACGCCTGTTGACCTTTACCGTAATTGACCCATCAACTAATTTTTTTTCCTCCCCACCCGCTTCCTCTCCCTTCTCCCCCTCTCCATTTTTTTTTCCCGGAGCGTTTTAACCGAAATTTGCTAGTCTCTGTCAGAGGCGTTTCACATCTGTTGAAGGACACAGCACAAACAAGCATGACCTTTCTGTTGTTTGGAGGCGGGCGCAGGCCTCCTGACCCCCTCCACCACCTGTGCATTCATTATTCATGCATGCAGAGCAGAGAGCAGTCACCAAAATGCCACACTTCACCAGGCACGCGCTTACGCCCCCAACCCCCCGCACCCCTCCCACCCAACGCTCACCCACTCGCCCATCTAAACGCCCGCCGCTCCCAAAACCATACGCACTGCCATCTCTGTCATTCATGTGTCATGTTGTTCACCTACATATATCATGGGCTCCAGGGCTTATATAGATATATATACAGGGATGCATGATAATATCGGAATCATATCGGAATTAGACTGATATTTTCTAACGATATTTAATGACGCATTTATTGTACGTTGGAAAGGTAGCGCTTGTGCCAGGCATGTCCAAAAGGTCCACGCCTTCTGTCTTATAATGTATGCTGTTATCTTGTGCAAAAATTCTGAGCATGCACTAGAACATTCGCGAGCAAAATCTCTTTATGCGCTCAACTCTGCCTTCAAACACGATATTTTTATACACTTACACACGTTTGCCTCATTTAGCGAATGTCAGCTCACACATGGGCTGTGTCCCGAGCTGCGTACTACCACACTTCATAGTATGTTGTAGGTAAGGCACTCTTCATCATCATCGTTAGTATGCATCTCAGGAAATAGTTTGGGTTGTAGTTTAATGGATCTCTATGCGCTAGGTAGTGCACATAGAGAGTCACACGCGCCCTATTTGACTTGGTACACTACAAAGGGTGGAAAGTGACTTTTTCTGAAAATAACCAGCACTGTCCTTGAAACGCTCGGCCCTCGCTCCACACTGTTTTCACACTCGCTTGACTTGGTGCTTTGTTAAAAAATATCAGAACAATGGTGTTATTTTTGTGCCAAATTTTTACCTTTTGTTATAGCCTTTTGCCAAAGTACATCGTAGTGTTAATTTTGTCGCCCATTTTTTAATTTAGTCTTAGTCTTGTGTCAAAGTTCCCTATCAGTCTTAGTCATATTTAGTCATTCACATATCAGTTTTTGTTAGTCATGTTTTAGTCGACTAAAAGTCTCAACATTTTAGTCAAGCTAAGTCAAACGAAAACTCAAGGTATTTGAGTCAAGTTTTCGTTAAAACATTTTAGTCTTTTTTATTTTTTATTTCAGAGATGATTTTTGTTCATTCCAGTTGAATTGTGTTCCACACCGCTAAAATATTGATTAAATGTAATTATAACCTCTGGCGGAAGTAGTTGCACGTACAGTATTTTTGCAGCCGGAGAGGCGCAGGAACACAACGTAGACGAACTGCTGGCACAAACACATGACAGGGGGTCTGGTGGTCTCTTGTGTAGACGAAAACGAGGAGGGAGTTTTTGTTTTGTTTTTATTTCATGCAAAACATTTTAGTCTCGTTTTTATTCGTAAACAATAAGGCCCATTAACACAGTCTTAGTATTTTTAGAACATTGGTGCAGTCTCGTCATCGTCTCGTCTTAGTCGTGGGAAAGAGGGTCGTTGACGAACACATTTCGCCTCGTCTCGTCTGATGAAATTAACACTAGTACATCGCTAGAACTTATTCAATTACTAGTAGTTAGTTTCTTTAAAAACTACAGCAGTTTAAAAGTGTCTTTGCTACTAATAAGCTACTGAAAAGAAGTAGATAAGTTAGTAGCGTTGCTCATTTTAGTTCGCTACTCCCCAACACTGTTCTTAAGGCTGGTAATACGACTTGAGTCTAAACAACACAGAAGTGCTGTGATTTGTGATCTCCTCATGTCAGGGTTGTGTTCTTATAATCAGAGCAAGGGAGGTCTTTGAGTGTCATAGTTTATCAGCGTTTGATCTTTGGTGAGTGTGATGTTGTGCGGGTACGTCTTTTCAAGAAAATTCTCGAACCCCTGACTTTTCTGACGGATCGGTTTATTACGGTGGGGAGAAAAACATCACGGAACATTTTTACAGGCTGCCTCTTTTCCTTCCTGTCCCCCCTTTTTTTAATCTACAGGCTCAATATAATTAAGTGTCCCTAAAAGTTTTATATCATATCCAACATAATGAATTCTCTTTACAGTTTTGTCGCTCATAAAATTTGTAGTCGTTTTTTTTCCTCCCCGCCTCGACACATTTTCAGGGCTGAAGGAATAGAACCGCTGCCAAATGTTCATGTACTTGTTCCAATTAGCATAATTTCATCAATAAACTCCAAAGGGACCTTGAAGTAACATCAGACCTTCCTCTCCTCTCCTCTCCTCTCCTCTCCCTTTCCCCCTATTCCGCTCATTAAAGGGACGTTCCACCCAAAAAACCCCAAAAAGTGTGAATGAAATCTATTGCTGTCCTTGACTTTCAGTAGCGTTGTTAGAAGGTACTTTAAAACGCTAGCTTTTCAAGCTAAAAGGCTACTTATTATTAAAAGTAGCTAAGTTAAATATGGCAGTTATGTACACTACAAGCTACGCTGAAAAAGTAGCTAACTACATCCAAGTTTTTTACAAGTAATGCTTAAAATTTGTGCTTAATTTTTGTCTGTTTCTTCGCAGCTGCTAAGTGCGGACTGTAAAAAATAGTTACTGGATAGGCTATCGCGTTTAAAAAGTAGCTTCGCTGCTGATAAGCTGCTTAAGTGATTAAGTGAGTAACGTCACCAAGTTTAGCTAGCTACTTAAGTTTTCAGTGTATTTTTGGTTCACGTTTTTTTGATGGAGTTCCATTTTAAAATCTCCTAATGACTGTCTGACTTCCTGACCACCGCACACGCACCACGCTAGCGACATTAGCGCCTATGCAGGGACTTTTTTCCGCCACCCGAGCTAACCGCTAACCACCGCCGCGCTTATTCGAGCGCGTATCAACATATCAAATACAGTCAACAGGGTGAGCTCATTAAAGCTTTTGACCACTGCACAAAGTGATGGACCAGTCACTCTTCAGTCCCGGATCCCCTCATCTGAAGGGGGGGCTTGGAAGAGGGGGTGGGGGGGAGGTTGGCGGAGCAGGTTGGCAGCGAGCGGGGCACTGATTAAAGTGCTCTTGCTGCTTGCCCACCGTGCCACACTCATTGTTGATGGTAATGAGGGAATTAATGCCGTTTGCATCACAATGGACTCTCACCACGCTGAAAGAGCTTTTTTTGGTCCTGCATCCCGGCCCTGGAAAATGGCAAGCTCAAAGGTGTTGTGCCACAGACCCCCACACACACACACACACACACGCACACACACGCACACACAGAGCATCTTGGGTAAAAAAAAAAAGTCTCCCTGATATTTCTCACTGTATAAATGGATGGTAATTTGCCCAGCTGTGAGTGTGAGATGTTCCAGTCCCCAGTCGTGGTGTAAGAAAAATTGAATGACAGTGAGCAAAACAGCAGTAATTATAAAACTAATTACTAAATGCTGATGATGCCCATAGGCTTTGCATAACTAAATTTAGAAGAGGAAATTGCTTTTGGCTGCGAGGAGGCCGTGGGCATGTTTGTGTTATTTTCTTTATTTTTTCGAATGCGCACCAAAGAATGTAGTAATTGCCATGGAAACAATTACTTGTACACCTTCTCTTTTTTCCCGGGTTTTTGCAGAAACAGCTTGAGGAAGCATTGTTGTCGAACAATGTGTTTTAATAACAGTGAACAGTGTACACACTTTTGCTCATGAATGGCTTGCCGTTAAAAGGGGGGAAAAACAGGGACGTACCACTGAGGTGTGGCAGGGAAAAGCCTGCAATTTTCTTATTAAATTACACCTTTCATTGTGGTGGCTTTTCTTTTCTCTTTCTTTTTTTTCTCCTCGCGACGTACAAACGCTACTAGCTGGTTGAGTCTTAATCGCCGGGCGAGTGTATGGAGCACTTGTGTGAGCTTTTAATGGTCTATTTCTCTTTTGAATGGAGACAACAAAGCCGGCGTTGGCAGCGTCGGTGTGAGACGGCCCTCCGGGGTGCCGCCGCTTTCCCAATAGCCTTGTTTGGGAGCGTGTTTGCGGGTCCTGGGGTGTGTTTGTGCTTCGGTACCGTGTGTTTGTGGATGTGTGTGCATGTGGGTGTGAGAGAGGGGGTCTTTGTGCGTGTTTACCTCCAGGAAGCCCCGCGTTTTCAGAACTAGTACGAAACTTTTGGCTGCCTGAGAATATGAGCGTTGTTTCTAGACGAGTGCAAGTGCTAGGTGGTGATGTATGGCCAAATGCTTTTATTCTCATTGGCCCGTTAAAGACTCGCGCTATATAGATGTCAGCTCTATACGGGCCGGTAATTAGTCCTCTTGCAAATGGTCCAATAATGGAGAAATAAATCAGAGAGACAGATGAAATGAATATGACGGTTCGAGTTTCCGGCACACTGAGTGAACCTGTAGTCGGCTGCGGCTAATGTCCGTACAGAGTGTTACAAATGGACAGATAAAAGAGCCTCGAGCCAAAAAAACTGAAAGTTAGACACAGTGCCCAACTGACTAGAAAAAGAATTGAGCAGCATAATGTTCACCAACTACATTTTATTCATGTGGCCATATTTGCGTTGTTTTTGTGTTTACAGTGCTGTATAAAAGCCCCTCATTTCACTATATTTATTGCAACTTGCAAACATGCATGTAAATATGTTTCTTCGACACCACATTTAAAAACACAGGAAAAATCTGCCTCTTTGGAAGAAAAATCAGAAGAAATCAGGGCTAGCTCAAGAGTACTGCACAAATCAAAAAATGTAGGTTCAGGCACATTTACACCTGATTTATTCTAGCACATGAATTTACCAAGCCCTGCTTTTTGGGATACTTAATTATAGACACTATTTACATTTTAAAAACACCAGTTCTGCTTTGATCAACTTAATAAAAGAACAGATTTTTGGTGTAAGTTGTGATGACAGTCATAGTTATTTTTAAAAACTCACCAATAAACTGAAAATAAATCATTTTCATTCAAGACGTCAACTAAAGGACATGACGTGTGGCCATGTTTCCAGTATTATTCATCCATCCATCCATCCATCCACTATCCAAACTGCTTTATTCAACTCGGGGTCGCGAGGTGACCGGATCCTGTCCCGGGAACTTACGGACGGAAGGTGGGGACCAACACACCGCAGGGCAGTCCAGTATTATATCATCAGGTAATTTCTTATCTGTGATGAACTGGTGAACAATAACAGATATAACACTAAACTGACCGCTATCTCGTGCCTGTACAGTAATCAGCAAAAGTCCTGAGCCACCGCTTATTTCTTATATCAGAGGTTTTTAACCGGGGTCCGCGGCAGCAATGCAGGCGGTCCGTGACATGCAATCCAGTTTCACTGCTGAAATCACTTATTAAAAAATGATTTCAATTTATTTATTTTTCAAGATGACATTTCCAGATGATTTGGGCATCTTTATGAATAATGAATTTAATGCAAATATCACCACCCCACACACACGGACACACGGCGGGCCGCAGATTACTGCTCATTCTGATTGGTGGTCCCTGGGACAGAACCAGTTGAAAACCCCTACTTTGTACTGTGTTAGGAAAATGAGATTTACTGCATCATGCACAAACATAACACACTATAAGTGCAAAAGTGAGCGATTATTTGTCGTTGTGAACACACCACAGTGTTCGTTTCTCAAGATGCTCCGCTTTCCTCCCACAGTCCCAAAGCATGCAATATAGGTTAATTGGTGACTCTAAATTGGTCCCCTAAGGTGTAAACTCTGGTCCCCCCACGACCCCAGTTGGGATTAAGCGCGACGGATAATGAATGAATGTATGAATGAGTGTTGGCGGGAATTTCCACCATAAACATCACCCTGCATTAACGCTCAAATGCTTTAAAAAAAAATTTGGGTGAAGTTTTGCTACGATTTTATGTCCTTGAAGTTAAAGTCTCCAGTGCAGATCATTAGGCTGGTTCTCTGCTCTCTAGGAGGCAGTGATTAAAATATTGCTGTCAGTCTTTATAACTTACACAGGGCTTGATTTTATGAGTTCAAAAGCAGCAGAATTCTCCTGTAAAGTGTGTTTTGGAGGCAAAGCAGCATTTTTTTTGTCGTGCTGTAAAATGCAAAATGATTTTGCAGTAAAGCAGCAGTAACCAGTAAATGACTGTCATGAAAAACTCAGAACTTTATTCTCTTATTTTCCACCCCGGTGTGGAATATTGGGGTAGTGTGTGTGTGTGTGTGTGTGTGTGGTACCTGTGGGCATGTGCAGGCTCGGGGAACTTGGCCGTCTGACAGGCCGCTCTTAGGATAGAGTGGTGCTCTTTTGAAGTGCTGCATCTAAAAGCACAGCATGAGCCCGGAATAAAGTGAAGGGCATCCACTATTACAAGTAATGCCCTTAATAATCTTGTTAGTCCAGTCCCTCTCAGTATGAGACAAATGGGGCATTATTGGCTTATGGGCTGTAGTAAATAATTTAGTTTCCAATATTCAGGCTGCTTTGACAGTAAATTAGAATGACATGAAAAGAGCTTGTTGAATAAAGAAAGTATCCAATCAAATTTAATTGGCTTGACTTAAGCGGCAGTAATATGTTTTATAATCAAGCCCAGTTGTCTCCCAGATTTATAACATAGCATGAATCAAAACGTCAAAAACATTTCTTCGACGTCCTGCTTTTAAAACGTCACGCTGCCCGGTTGCCCGCGATCCATTTCCCCCTCCGCCCCTTTTGGTTCATAATTCTACAGCCACACGAGAAGTGGTCTCTCGATCTTTGCTGGTCGATCCCCTCTCTCTCCTTTAAAGCTGTGTCAAACCCCTGTTTTTTGGGTTTTTTTTTGCAGGGCGGCGTAAAAGCTTGGCCAAAGTGTGCGAGCTGTTAAGATTTCACAGGAAGGTCACGGAGGCCCCTGCCCTCATCCGTGTACGCCGCTGTTCCTCCCCCACCCGCACCACACAAATGAGTCCCCTAATCATCCAATTTAATCACACCATTTTCTGGCCCCGGTTAGACCCCGCTCACCTTAATCAGCCCGTTTGCTTGCTGTCACAAAGGGCTTCATATCGAAACCAATGGATTTTTAGCATTTAGCGGCGGGGGCCGGGCGCCGGGGGCCTCGAGAGCGTCGGGGTCGAGAGACGCCACAGCCCTGAGCGATTCATGCGTGAAGCGTTTAGCTATTGCTATCTCAACGCATGACTAACAGTTTTGGGTTCCCCGTTTTCACTCATTAATATCTATAATAAGCCGCTTTGATAACGCCAGCTCGAGCGCAGAGACTCTTCTTTTTCTTCGCATGTCGAATATTTTGACGTCCGGCGCTGCAGGACGCTGAGGGGGGAAGGTGAAACGTCGCCTCTTGACCCGGAGTCGTGCATGACGGGGCCGGTGACAATAACGAAAGCCGTATCCCTCACACAATCTCACACATCCATATTCCTCTCTAGCTCTCTTTCTCTCTCTCTCGCTCAGTCCCTCTTTTTTCTCTTTTCAGCGCCCCAGTCCCACCACCAGCCATGACGTCTCACGGTTTATAGCAAGAGCAGAAGCCTTTAGAGGCATCAGATTGAACTAAGAGTTATTTATAAAGACACTGGCAAACGTTTGCAGTGTAAAACCAGTTGATATAAATAAAGCAGCTTGGGATGGGGTTAAATATGCAAAAAAAAAAAAAAAAAAAAAATTACGATACGATCGTGTGTCTATTTTTTTTTTTAGAAAAATTCAAGGTCTGCTGATATCACAGTGTCTGTTAAGAGCCAAGAACAATGTCAATTAAGAGCCAGCTGAGACAACTTCCCATATTCCAGTCATATGTTCTTTGCATCAGCACAAAAAAGTTCCCCATTCACACAAACCTTATCAATTCAGAGCAGATCTGCAATTTTTTATGCCTCTTCCGTAGCAGGCGTTTTGGCATCAGACTACAGAGCTACGATTCGTCACTTTAAAGAAAGCAAAAAAGCGGGTGGCGACCATGTGTGCGTTCGACCAGTTGCACCAACAAGCTTCTAAGAGGAAGAGTGTGACCAACTATGGAGCTGGATTCTTTCCCGACGACTGATAAGTAAATGACTGATTATTTGTCATTGTGAACACACCACAGCACAGCGCACAGTGCATTACAACAAAATGTGTGCCCCAACATGTGACCCCTCCGTGAAGGAGCAGTGGGCAGCTGACATGAGCAGCACTCGGGGAGCAGTGCTTGGGGAAGGTACCTTACTCATGAGTACCTTAGTGCTACCTTTATCGCTCCGGGATTCGGACTGGCGACCCTTTGGTGGTTGGTGGTTCAAATTGCGGACCGGTAAATGTGCCACTGAGGTACTCATGAGCAAGGTACCGCCACCCAAGTGCTGCCAAAAAGACGCCCACTGCTCCTTCACGGATGGGTCAAATGCAGAGGATCACATTTGGTTGTGGAGCAGTGTGCTGTGCTGTGTTCACAATGACAAATAATCACTTAAATACATACATCAATATATGGATTGAATGATTAATGAAGCCACAGCATCAATCCAAAAATGTATTGTAACATCTTTCTCCAAGCATTTGCAGAGATTTCTATTAAGAGTGATAACCAACTGCTGTGAGGCATAGTTTGTGTAAAAATGTCATAATAATAATTTTGTTGCTGTTTGGGATTTGATACGAATGGAAGCGATATGATATTGTCTCATACCAACCACTGGCTCCTGAAATGACTCGAGCTGAAATCGAAGCACATTTTGTGAAATGTCGAATCATTGCCAGTTGAATCGATATCATATGTGACCCTCCACGGCAAAACCAGTCGCTTGTCGCAAATTTTCAAAATTGAGTTATTGTGTTTTCATGAAATAAATCATGAATCAAGCTTCAAAGCGATACCTATATGGAATGAATGGGACGACATATGACTGAGATATCAACATTCAAAGGAGTCGGGTTTCTCCTGTCACGCCAAGTGAGAAACGGAGAAATCTGCCTTTGAAGTTGACTATCGCCGTAGCACTCACAGACGCTTGGTGCGGTCGCGGCTACGTTTGCATTTACGGTAGCCTACGCTGCATTCACAGCCACACGGATAGCCTACCTGCGTTAGGTTAACTGAACTCGGGAGACGAAGATGGATTCCGGAGAAATATCTTCACGCTAGTCAACCAGTGGATTTACCGTAAATATTGAAGTAGAGCGGTCAAAACAGAAACTTTTAACATTCTGCTGGAATTGAATTCCTCACCTCAAGAAAGTCACGTTTTTAGGATGGAAAGGGTAAGTTTTTCAGCCAAATTTATTCACAACAGTACAGTATAGACCTTCCACTGTTTCAAAACACTACAAACAAAAAATCCAAAATTTTACCTCACGCAACATAAACGCTCGTTTTTCTTGGAAACTTCCGTTGCGACAAGCGACTGGTTTTGCCGTGGAGGGTCACATATTGTATCATGATAAAACTTGATTTATCAGTGCATCCCTAGCAACGGCGTTGGTGACGGTAATAAAATTTGAATCCTAGAATTCCCTCAGTCTGCTCATGCCATCTCCCAAATTCTCATTCCTCTCTCTCTGTTGCTTTCTCTCTCAGCCTCTCTAGTGACCTTAAGCTCGGGTTGGCAGTAGAGCCAGCGTGGAGTGCCGATATGCCACCCAGCTGTGGGCTAGTGCGGGGGACGGCGGTTAGCACTCTCTTCCGCGCATCCGTCTCTTAGCCTGGCGGTCAGCAGACACTGGGACCAGAGCCCAGTCAATCAGCAGATAGCCGCTGGCCTCCTCCTCCTCCCCCGCCAGAGCCTGTCCCCTCCCTCCCTCCCCATCCCACCCCGGGTCCCCTCTCCTCCCCCACCAGCACTCAATCACGCTATCTCCCTTCGCATGGTGGCCGCCGCTAATGAGAATGTATATACGCATGCATAATGCATGAGCTTCATTGTTTTTATAGTCGGGAGGAAAGCCCTCGTCACGACTTCGCGTCTCGATTGGGAGTCTACGTTTGAAGTCCCCGGCTGAATTGCAAACCGCGTTTGATGAAATTTGTTGCTTGTTTTAAGTAATTAGAAATAACAGCGACTCGTCCTCGCAGCCGACGCCACTGCCGCCGTCGCGGAAAAATCTCGGTCGGACGGTACCTCGGAGAAAATTACTTCATTCGCGCTTTATCAGTCCCCCATGACCTGAGATTCTTTTATACTTTCCAGTGCAATTTTATTGAAGTATTTCCACATTTTCTGTGGGAGATAATAATACAGGAGGCACTTCACCAAAAAAATCGACACAATTAACTGGAATTCCGGAGACTTCTTTAAACTGCTAATGAAATATAGATTTGACGAGAGACTCGGTCACAGCAAGGATGCCAGATACTTTAGTTTAAGAGACTCGGAGGACACTCTTTTGTCTTTGAAAGTAGACTATTGAATAACCCGCTCCCTTGCTTAGTTCAATATTACAATAACGTACAGTATGAACGCTTGTCGCTTGTCGGAACAGGTTAGTGGCGGTTGAAAATGCGTTTAGACAGAAAACCCGGTGAAATTACCTCATCATTCTGAGCTAGTTTTTTAGACTCTTGACCTAGCGTAGCCTGCGCTAAATGGATCATCAACACTTCTAATTGTTTATGGCATCTTATGCTTTAATGAGTGGGAAGAAAAGAGATTTTAAGATGTTTAAGAGATTGTCACGTTTCCACTCACACCGGGAATGTCGGACGCAAACGCAGGAGTTAACGTTGAGGTGATTTATTTACAAAAAACACAATGTCCAACATAAACACACGGAGCACACACACAGAGAGCGGTGAGTGTGAGGGTGAACCGACAAAAACCAACCGGAAAAAACGAACTTGTATACAAAGACAAACAAGGGGCCGAACTAGAACACAGGTGAAACTCATAACACAAACACAGGAAGCGGGGCCGAGACGAGACAAACACACAAACAAAGGAAACCACACGGGACATAGCGCCACCTCCTGTCTGCTCCGCTAAGGGGCTGACCGGCTCCTGACAGAGATTTTCTATCTTTAATATGAATAGTTTAGCTACTTCAAGAGCTTTGCATCCTTTTGAAAGGCATTTTTGACTTTTCAGTGTCAGGTAAATCTCTTTTTTGATCCATTTTGCAAATTAATTATGCACACCTTGACGTACAGCGTTACTCACTTTAGGGAACATGCTCCTTAACTTCACAAATCACCTGAAAATGCTTAAATCCAATAAGCATTCCAGTTTATATCGCTTGGAGTTGGAAAATATGAGGTCAAAAAACTCACTTACATGACAATTGTTTTTTATATATATATATACACTTAATACATTTTGAGCATTTTTGACAGGTCCAAAATAGGTTCTCTCTCTTTCATAGAGTATCCCTAAAAGTAAAAAAGAAAATAGTAATTAACAGCTTTAAATAAACAAATAAATAAATAAATAAATGATGATTTCATCATTAAATGTGTGTTTAATAAATAAAAGTCGTGCTTCATGCCTCTCCTGTCCCTCAGTACTTACTCTTCATTTTTCCCCCATCTATAAATATGTTACAACTTATGTAATAATGAGTGTCCAGTTAAGGGCAGGTGGTAGTGTAAAGATTAGGGAGTTGTCCCCGTGATCAGAAGGTCGCCGGCTCAGGTCCCCGGACCAGTAAAGGTACCACTGAGGTACTCATGACCATGTCAGCTGTCCACTGCTCCTTCAGAGATGGGTCAGATGTATTGGAGGTCCACATTTTACTTCTGTAAGTTTTGAGCTTTTATTCAGGAAAACATAAATGACAGCTCTGTCCGTTTTGATCAAAAATGTTTAGGCCAAGACATGAGGTCAAGGAGGCGGCAGACATGAAGCGATGTTGCTGATCTCATGTCGTATCTCCACATCTGTGTTATATTGCTGTCACACCGCAACTCCACACCGCGCGCCGCCTCCTGACTCGGAGGACAACAGTGTCAATAATGTCAGCGGCATTACACATGCTGCCTTTCACTATCAGTTCCTAAGCTGCCAAGCCAATTACAGCGACAGGAAGTTCGGTGTGCCAAGGAGAGCCCGGGTAAATCCTCTGGCATACATCGCCATTGTTTTGGAGCGGGTCAGAGAGAGCGTGTTGCCCTGATTAATAACGCCTCGCTTTTCATCCTCCCCGATTTGTTTGGGTGTCGCCTCCGTCTCCGTGTGAAGGAGATTCATCTTAGCGGAGAGAGAGAGAGCTTTAATTGTGAGGACAACAGGAAGGAGGGAGGGAGGGACGAGGGTGAGAGAGAGAGAGAGAGAGAGAGAGAAGGGGGAGGTGAGGGGGCTGAGAGCGTGTCTTAACGGAGAGGAGATCAGTGTTTCCTGCGTCGCCGGCATGTCGCGGCAGATCGCTGGCAGACGGAGACGCGGAAAGAGCTGATGCCATTAAATGATATCAACTTCAAGGCATCGTTTTTGAGTTTGAACTTCCTCTCTCTCTCACTCCCTCGTTTTTTTTTTTTTTACGGCATTCAAATTATGCAGATCCTTTAATTAAACTGCGCCGTCGGTTTGTAGGTTTTTTGTCTGTACTGGTCGGTTCGAATTTGCATTGCTTGGATGTGATGCAGCTGTGTCTCCGGGCTCTGTGTAATGTGCCTCTCTTATTCCATTTGCTTCACGCCACTGCTTCTTTCGCAGTCCCACAAGGGCCCGGGAAACACTCTGAGCGTGCCTGTGTGTTCCTTAAAATGCCTGAAATTGAAACATCAGTTTATATCTTTTTTTTTTTTTAATGTAAGCAGACGTTGAGGATTAAAATCACACATGTAATTGCTTAATTGTTCTTTCTGGACATTCTGTCAGGAGCCTGCAGTAAATCCATACCAGGGAATTTCTTTAAGCAGTAAAGAGTAAAGAGCAAGCCTGTGATGTTGCACATATGTGACTCTGCACAGCGAAACACACGGAGGTCGCTTGTCACAACGGAGGTTTCTGAGAAAAAAGACCGTTTATTTTGCGTGGGGTAAACTTTTGGATTTTTGGTTTTTAGTGTTTTGAAACAGTGGAAGGTCTATACTGTACTGTTGTGAATAAATTTGGCTGAAAAACTCACCCTTTCCATCCTAAAAACGTGACTTTCTTGAGGTGAGGAATTCAATTCCAGCAGAATGTTAAAAGTTTCTGTTTTGACCGCTCTACTTCAATATTTACGGTAAATCCACTGGTTGACTAGCGTGAAGATATTTCTCCGGAATCCATCTCCGTCTCCCGAGTTCAGTTAACCTAACGCAGGTAGACTATCCGTGTGGCTGTGAATGCAGCGTAGGCTACCGTAAATACAAACGTAGCCGCGACCGCACCAAGCGTCTGTGAGTGCTACGTCGATAGTCAACTTCAAAGGCAGATTTCTCCGTTTCACACTTGGCGTGACAGGAGAAACCCGACTCCTTTGAATGTTGATATCTCAGTCATATGTCGCCCGATTCATTCGATATAGGTATGGTTTTGAAGCTTGATTTATGCCCTTTCATGAAAACATAACTCAATTTTGAAAATTTGCGACAAGCGACTGGTTTTGCTGTGGAGGTTCACATATTTGGGAGCACAGCACATATTGTTGTAAGATCCCAGCCCAGACCGAGGGAGGAGTCCACCTCATCGGAAAGGCCATCTGACCAGGACTCCAGTTCCAGACCTTCACAATTCCCCCAGACTACCAGATCAGCATCACCAGAGTTTTAACCAATCACATCCACATCACCTGTATTTAAGGCCTTTCAACCATTCCCCGCGAAGTATTGTTATGCCTAGTGCTACTTACCGCGCGTGCTTTGTGTTTGCCTGCCTCCGTTTTGACCCTTGCTTTCGGTTTTTGGATTGCCCCTCTGTTTCTGGCAATTTGGATTTGTTTTCTCCGTGGACTGTGTTTTCTGGTTTTGACATCTGCTTGAATAAGCTCTTGGTTTTTCATCGATCTAATCCTGTGCCTGCGACCTGGTCCTGTCGACTCTGCGTTTGGGTTCACCTACCGAGTGTTACAATTGTGGCCTCCTGAACATTTACCTTTACCTTTCCCTTACTATGGAAAATATTTAAATGTACCTCTAGTATCCACTGAACAAGTTGTGCAACTTCAACTAACCTTGATGAACTTGTAAGAGTTAAATATGTTCATTAAAATTGCATAAGTCATTGTTTTAAGTTGAAATAAATGAAAACAGCATGTTAATGTGGCTGATTGATCAAATCAGTGTTTACAGGGCAGAGCAGCTTCCTTTACCTCAATACAGGGACAGTGTCTGGGTCAGGAGCCCCAATGGTGGCGGTGCTTCTGGAGGTAGGAGCTGGACTGGAATCGGTGACCTCATAGTGATCCGTAGACAAGTTTCCCACCACCATAGCCCCCCACCATACTCCACTGTGTGTGTGTGTATATATATTAGTCTGTCGTCTCTCTTAGGAAAATTATAGAGTGTTATTAGGCTCTCGTTAGGAACCTAATTAATGAGAATTAATTCAAATTAATAAATCTTCTGATCATGATTCTCATGACGACTTTTTCAATTATTCCTGAAATTCTGTTAATATTTTATTAAAATACTGCTAATACTTTCCCTAGTGATTATTCATGTACTGTACTCAGTGTTGGGAGGGTTACTGCGGTGACTTACGTTAAATGGAGGTCTACATTAGAATCGCTTGGTTGTGTGTTCTGAGGGGCTTCCGGTAATGAATGGCGTTGCTGTAATTTATTAGAGAGAGGATAAACATGTTAAAAATACTCTCATGTAATCCATTATTTTAACTCTATTCACATTACCATCTATTTAAAGTGTAACGGAATACAGTTACCCATCATTTGTAATGTGAATACGTAACGCCGCTACGTGTGTTCTGTTACTCCCCAGCACTGACTTGTCAAACCTTGTCAGTACACTATAAGTGCAAAAACAAACAATCTCACCATTGAGATATAGATTTGTGGTCATATCGCCCAGCCCTAGCCAAGACTGGAACTATGCCAAATGTAACAATGCAGTACAACAGAATGAATAAAAAGTCTTTTAACGCTACAATTAATGAGCGCTTGCTTCTCCCACCCTCCATTCAAGTGCACTAAGTCATCCAGGCTTCATGCTTTCCCACGTCGACAAAATTACATTTCACCTCTGTGCGTGGCTCGCTTTCCTCCGCTCATGAATGATTCATATCTCGATTTTCACATTACGGTTTGTCAAGAGTTGGAGTTCTATAACCCCGTCCCGATTTGACTTGGAAAATAAAGATCTGTCCTTCCTTTAAAAAAAAAAAAAAAATCGTCCCGTCTCCAACACGGGTACTATCAGGGCGAACGTGTGACTGGTGAACGCGATTTCTGTCTTAATCCGGCAGCTTTGAGTTGCAGAGCGCGACCTCAGCGGCACTGCAGGTGCTCGACGGGCGGCTTTCCGGGGGGAGCGGGGGGAAACAAGTGGGGAGCGGCGTCGCTGCCGGCGGGAGATGAGCCACGTAATGATTATCCCCCGTGTCACACTGGGTGAGTTTTTGTTGACACGCAGGGCGTAGGAGGGCTAGATTAAAATTTAAAACCCAAACAAGCGTCGAGAGCAGCGCCCGGGCCTATACAAGACGGCGTGACGGCGGCTCCTGCTCCTGCTCCTGCGAGGGCCGAGGTTTCTCCCGGAGCCCAAATAAGGAAAGGAGAAAAGAAAGACCTTAATTGACAATTTCTCGAAAATTGCTGAGGGGAAAAACAAAAGGCCGGCCTCGGGTTGCCAGGGTGTAATAAGCCGTTTCTCATCACTGTCTCTGTGATTGAGCCTATACAAAATCGATTTATTTCTCGGCTAACTCAGAATAATTGAAATACAGACAACGTTTGGTTCCAATTTACCAGCAATAAAGTTGTAATAGGGTTTTCTCTGCAATTTTAGACTTAATGCACTCATTCTAAAGAGCAGTATTTTGCCAGTCGAACAAATAGCATCACTGAGGCTTACGACCAGTAATAGTCCCACATTGATGCACACATTAAACTTGTTAAATCAATTCGGTAGACACTTTCTAAAGTGGACTGTCTGCTCCCTTTCTCCCGCAGCCCTCCCACCGCCCGCACGGGTATCAATCACCGGCCGCCGCCTATAACGATTCCAGCCTTTTAGTTCCTAATTATTTATGCTGGGCAGACACAGCCATAGAGAAATATCGGACACCAGAGCATATTTATAGACGGGCCAGCGCTCAGCTGTACACACGCAAAAGTCGCGTTAAGCGCACGAGCCGGTCAGCGCCGATCGAATTCAGCCTGGATTTGTATAGATTTTTGCATTTTACCGGCCCGGACCTTTTCTTTTCTTTTCTTTTCCCAGGGATGTGTTTAGTGTTTTTTGGGGGGTAATAAATGCACGTTTAACCCACTGAGAAAGGCATCACCAGCAGAAGAAGAGGGGTTTTTCGGATGCGGTGCGGAGCCGTATTTGCATCTTTGCCTGCATCGGCAGCACAGCTTAATAGCAGTGATTAAACGGGGATGTTAAATACCGGGCCGAGAAAGGCATTTCATTAGCGCCATTGCTGAACATAGAGCTCGCAGACAAATTGCCATAAACAAACTCCAGCACAAAAAAAAAAAGTGTTTCGTACGTCTGGGTAATTCGGCTGCTCAGGGCAGGGTTACCGCTCACCTTGCACGGGCCAGGGCTAGAAGCTGGGGATTGTATACACTAGCGACATGTCAGAGTCACCGGTTTGCACTCTACTGTTGTCCTCGGTGGTGAACCGTTGGTCCAGAAAAAGGGGGGAATTCTTAAAAAAGGACACGAGATAAAAACGTAACGTCCTTGATGAATGACATGCACGTTGCTAACCACACGTTGCTAACAGTAGCACTACATTCTGGTATCTTTTATGTCTCATTTAGTGAAAGTAACTGGCAGCACACAGTACACAGTGCACAACAAAATATGACCTGCATATGACCCATGGGAGTTTGACCCACTATGGAAAGGTTCCTGGTTTGAAGCCCGGACCAGTAAAGGTACCACTGAGGTACTCATAAGCAAGGTTCTTCTAATTATAAATGTAGCTTTGAAAAGCTCCAGTTTAAATGTGATTTCATCAACACCGGCTGCCGATTTGGCGGCCCGGATGGAGGAGCCGGGGGCTGGTTTTTTTTTTTTTTTTGTGCCGGTACACAGGTACAGTAATTAAACTGTCTGAGTGCTGGATCCCCACCGCCTGGCAGCTGCTGATGTATTATAGAGACGTTGAGCTAATCGATTAAAAGCGCCCAGACGGAGGAGATGTCTGACAGCACTGTACTAAGATGAAATTAGTGAGAGGCACTAGGAGGGAGGGGAGGGGAATTGTGGGTCGTGGGAGGCTGGGATGTGGTGTGTGTGTGTGTGTGTGTGTCGGGGGCCACAGGTGACCGGGGCCCGGTGGGACGGAGTCCGGGTAAAGGCGACAGCGTGCGCTGATCCGCGTGTAATTAGGACAGCCGTGTTTCAACAGGATTTCCAAATTATCGCCAGCGCACGGGAGGGAAGGCGAGGCAACGAGGGAGAAAGAGGGGGCCGAGGAGGGAGCGGCTGGGGATGGAGGGATGGCGGGATGGAAAGAGAGGGAGAGGGGGGAAAGGGAGAAAGGGGGGGGGTGCGTTCTGCTGCGCTTTCCAGCAAACTTGGCCTCCGTCCAGCGCGGCTGAAAATTACACGAAATTATTCAGCTGCCGGGGAATGCGAAATCTGACTAATTGCCTTTTGAAGTAGCCCGTAGCTGCGGCTGGAGGGGCCGAGGCCGGCCGCGGACCGAGCGCTTGGGAGCGCCGCGCCGCCTCAATCGATTTCACAGCTGATATTCCTCCGAATCAACACTTATTTTCCAGCGCGCGCGGGAGCCCCTTTTAAATGTAAATCTGGTGTAAACTGCACTTGTTGGTCGGCGTGCCGACTAGGCGGAGGGGGGGTGCGTCTGCAAACGTAGAAATAAGCAGAACGCGGCGACTTCAAACGGCCGCCGCCAACCGCTTCGGCGAGACTTGGAACTCTGTAAACACTGCGGTTTGTTTTTCCGAGCCTGAGCATAGTGCACTTTCAGAAATTATATATATTTATATATATGAAAAAGTGGCAGACTTAGTAGCTGCTGGCATCGTAGAGAAGGGCGGCGGCGATCTGTAAAGGGTGAGGCTGGCCAAAAGCGCCAAAATTTACAACCTCAAATTGATGTAATGTTTCGGTTATTTTTGAAATTCTGTTAAAACTTTTGTAAAAATTCTGTTAATACTGTAGGTGCTCATGTACCGTCCCCTCAAATAATCTTACCATGTGTTGTCATGTGACTCCCCTCTGTTCCAGTCTGCCATTACATCCGTGTGTTTCCCAGAGGTGGAAAGAGTACTGAAAATTTGTACTCAAGTACAAGTACTGGTACATTGGTTAAAATGTACTCAATTACAAGTAAAAGTACTGGTGTTAAAAAATACTTGAGTAAAAGTACAAAGTACTCTTCTCAAAAACTACTCAGAGTATTAATTACTTTTTAACCGATGGATGTTTTATTGCGTCGTCAATAGCAAGCATTCGATTCGATTCACCAGTATAAAATATCTACGTTCAAAGCACATTTCTCAGATGAACGAGGTACAGAAAGGCAATTTGTTTTGTAAATAAATGTAGATATAAAGCAGGAATTTTGTTTGTTAAAACAATGACAAAAGTGTTTTTGAACATGCATAGAACAGTTTGAACTTTTCCCAATACACTGCGAACAACAGGCAGCGGGCACTCGTCCTCTGTCTTTTCTCCATCATTTTCACGGTTGACAGTGTTGTCTTCTGTCTCCATTTTGGCTTCTTTGTCTCCAAATCTTCAGTCTATAAATGAGTTTGTACTGCACTGTGTAGTACCTCCAGACACCTGTGCCTGCTGCTGCAGCGGAGTTTATTCTTTGCTTACGTCATAGATTAATTGGCGCGGTCGCGATTGCACAGCCTTATTGGCTGCAAAGATGCAGATGAAAGGTTTGAATATTAATTCAAATTGTGTTTGTACTCAGTAGCGACTTGTGATTTTATAAGTAACAAAGTAGATTACATGGTGTAAATTGTACTCAAGTACGAGTAAAATTACACACTTGAAAAACTACTCATAAAAGTGCAAGTACCCAAAAAATCTACTTAATTACAGTAACGTGGGTATTTGTAATTCGCTACTTCCACCCCTGGTGTTTCCTTCGTTCATTCATTAACCGCTTAATCCCAACCGGGGATCCCTTAATCCCTGGAATTTACGGGCGCAAGGCGGGGACCAACCCTGGGCATGTGCCAACACAGCGCAGGGCACACGCACTCACACAAATCACACTCACATTCACACCTTACAGGGCCAATTTAGAATCGCCAATTACCCTATATTGCATGCTTTTGGCCTGTGGGAGGAAACGGGAGCACCCACGCGAACACGGGGAGAACTCCACACAGAAAGACCCTACAGCCGACCTGGTTATTTTAAAATCACAAAGATGTGCTCTCTTTTATTAGAGGATTAAACTCAAACTAAAGTTGAGCATATGTACAGTACAAACTAAACATGGCACGATACCACTTAAAGTCCGATACTGATTTCAATATTGTAAATGTGGATATCTGCCGATACGATACGAATCTGATACAGTTTCTGAGTCTTTATTTAACAGAAAACAAGAAAATAATACTTTAGAAATGTCTGAATACGTGACTGAGATTATTCTCTTATGCTTAAGGAACTTAATTACTAGGGCTGGGTTAAAAAAATCGATTCACCGATCAATATCGATTCTTGTTCGGAAAATATGATATCGATTAAAAAATTCGCGGATCGATCTTTTCCTGCGGCTATGCACTACTTCTCGCGACCGCGCAAGGAGAGCTATAAAAACGTGAGACCGGCGAAACCCTAACCAAATAGAGCCATGGCTGAAGCTGCTCCGCTCAAATCACCGTCTGGCCGAAAGGCCGATGTTTGGCAACACTTCGGTTTTAAAACAAGTTATTTTATAACCAAGCAAAACTAGTATTGATGCAAAGAAATCTCTAAATAAATCGATATCGAATTGAATCGAATCGAGAATTGAATCGAATCATGACCTTGTGAATCGGAATCGAATCGATTCAGCCCTATTAATGACACACTCATATGTATATGCTAAACTATTTATTAAAAAAATAACATCTCAAAAATAATTTCTTTAAACACAGTTGTGGTTGTAGTTTAGTGACGGTCCCTATGCCACCGAAACCTGATCTAGATTTTGAGTCGTTATCGGACCGACATCACATCCACAGCCATGTCGGATCGGTGCCATTTTTAGTACTAACTTTCTCAATGAATGCAAGAAACAAAAATGTAATCAAGAAATAAATAACAATTTAATCATGATATTGATTTGCCAGCCGTAGTGACGGGTTAACTCTCCAAAAGTTCTGGTGTTCAGCCCATCTGCTCTATCAGATACCACTGAGCCGAGCGTCTCTGCAGCAGGCCAAGCTTGTGAGAGCGATGAGAAAACCCAGCGGCGTTTATTTGCTGTCTGCCATCGCTCTTTGGAATCTTTTTCGTTTTTTTTTTTTTTAAGCACATCTCAGCATTGTACTCGACGCCACAACGAAGTCAAGCTGCTCGGAAAGCGCGGATGCTTTTCATCTGCTTCCAGAACTCATAATCACCACAATTACAATGCACTTTATGGGGGTCTGTCGCTTCTGATGGCGATCTCGGCCCAGTCTGCCGTCTCTGGCCGCCGCGTCGCCGGGACGAAAATCGCCGCTTTATAAAGAGGGGGGGAGATGGCGTTTTGAAGTCATCTGAGGCGCGTTTCAAACGGGGGGCCTGCGCCTTTTATCAAAAGCCCACTTTTTCTTTTGCCTCTTTATGGCAAATTGCTCAGTGTTTCATTAACAATGGAGCGGGACCCTGTGCCGAGCAGCAGCCGAGCAGGAGCGAGTTGGGCTCGCTGCCCTCTGCTGGGGACGGAGTTCAGGCGGAATTGGAATCGCAGTCTGTCGGCATGCGAGGAGCTGCGAAGACGTTGTTATAGGGGTTTGGCAAAGTGCTCAGTTATCATATTAGCATCTGGGTTTTCTTCAGGGGTTCTGGCTGCTTCCTTTTGTCGAATGCAGCACAATTTTAGGGCCTGCGTCCACCAAACGCGTTTTTTCCACTGAGAGCGCTCAAAACCTCACTTCTAGAGTGCGTTCTCTGCACTTTCTCTCAGCGCTTGTTATTGCTACATTTCAACGTGTTTCTTTGAGATTGCTAGTTTAGCTGACGAGATGGAGAGAAATCGCGTCTTAGCATGAGATACGCCGCCATTTGTAGTCAGTTCTTGACAGTGTATGGCCCGCCCCTTCCTCGATTTTGATTGGCTAGCAAGTGACATTGACGAGCACTGTGTTGTTCTAAAAACTGAACGGATTTCAACTTGAAACTCTGAGCGCTGCGACAAAAAAACGTCTCCACTGGTGTTTTATTTCCACTGAAGGCGCTTAGCGCTCTGAAAGCTGAAGCTCATAGGATTTGTATTAAAAATAGAGGCTGCCAGCGGAAAAAAAAACGTGTTTGATGGAACACAGGCCCTTACTCAGCTTGGAATATTTTGTGTGTGTTTAGAATAAGTTGTTTCAGAGTTTAACAGATGCAAGATTTTCCAGGCCAGTAGGGGTTTCGATTGAAAAATCAGATATTAATATGTTGCACATATGTTAAAACACAAATCATGAAGATTTTCTGTAACTTTTGTTACTTGTAGTTTTTATGAGCCCTCACCAAGATAACATGATACAATTCAGTTAAAAAAAACTATTTTGATAAACTATTAGAAGAGACAGTCACCCTGGACTTGCTATAGATATCAAAGTCAAAGTAAACTTTGTCATCTCTGTATATATGATGTATATGTGACCCTCCATGGCAAAACCGAGAAAAACGAGCGTTTATGTTGCGTGGGGTAAAATTTTGGATTTTTAGTTTTTAGTGTTTTGAAACAGTGGAAGGTCTATACTGTACTGTTGTGAATAAATTTGGCTGAAAAACTTACCCTTTCCATCCTAACAACTTGACTTTCTTGAGGTGAGGAATTCAATTCCAGCAGAATGTTAAAAGTTTCCGTTTTGACCGCTCTACTTCAATATTTAATAAATCCACTGGTTGACTAGCGTGACAGGAGAAACCCGACTCCTTTGAATGTTGGTATCTCAGTCATATGTCGTCCAATTCATTCGAAGCTTGATTTATGCCCTTTCGTGAAAACATAACTCAATTTTGAAAATTTGCGACAAGCGACTGGTTTTGCGGTGGAGGGTCACAAATATAGTATAATATATATACTGTACAAGTATACAGAGAGACGTGACGCCGTGGCACCAGTTTTAACAGTGCAAAGAAAAAATAAGGCCCAGAATGAAAAATATATAAACAGAATATAAAATATAAACTTTAAACTAGGAGTAGAAAGAGAGACAATTAGGATGCGGTATTCGGCCTGCAATTATGGTCTTGGAGTTGCCTTTGAATGTGCATGAGGTCACTGACAGTTTTAATATGAAAAATTCTATACAATCTGTGAAATAAAACAGTGTCTCTCATAAACTTGCTATTGATCCAGAATTTTTATCAGAGTGTTTTTGCTAATGAATGCCTGTTTAACCCACTGAAAAAAGCATCACAGATTTAGCAGATTTGCATCTTTGCGTTCTTCGGCGGAGCGGCTTAATAGCCGTGATTAAACTGGGATGTTAAATAGGTGTCTGAGAAATGCATTTCATTACTGCAGCTGAACACAGATCTTGCAGTCAAATTGCTATGAGCAAACTCCGGCAAAAATAAGCATTTTGTCATAACAAAACGCTTGTCATAATGCAGTTTAAAAAGGAATTTGCTTTTGTTTGGCATAAGAACATAGAACAAAACTACTACAAAATATATGAGGGTTGCATCTACAAAAGTATACAAACAGAAAAGGCAACAATGGACTTTTCACTTTGACCTCTACTGGACAGACATCTCTACATGTATGACAGCTTCTCTTTTGAGTTGTTTACCATCGACTATTATAAGTGCTGCTACCAGTTTCTTTGCAATTAGTTCATATCGGCTGATAATATCACATATACACTGATTTATCGGTCTTATACCGAGCGCCTCGTCAGAGGTCACTCCATCTGGGTTTTTTAAAAATCATCTATGGAGTAGCTTGGATTTAAAGTGTTTAATGATGATTTGATGGCTTCTTGAAAGTGAAAGTGGGTGATTATTTGTCGTTGTGAACACCACAGCACACACTGCACCACAACGAAATGTGACCTCTGCATTTGACCCATCCATGAAGGACCAGCGGGCAGCTTACAAGGGCAGCGCCGGGGGAGCAGTGTTTGGGGACGGTACCTTGCTCGTGAGTTTCTCAGTGGTAACTTTATCAGTCCGGGATTCGAACCCGCGACCTTCTGATCACAGAGCGAACACCCTACCGTTACGCCAAGTCTTTAATGCATGATTAATTACCTAGCCTGTTTGTGTGTAAAGGTTGCAAACATGGCTTAGGTTTGGTTAAAGTGGGTTTTAAGAACCATCTTAATCTTCCTTAGTCACGCGGTGATTTGCGCTCAGCTTTGCCCCGACCGTGGATTTTTGCTCAACCCTTCAGTAAGTGCAACGCAGGACTTTTCTTGAGGTTTGGCGTGCATGTGGGCTGACTTTTCTTAGAGTCACTTTCGTGCAGAAATCCCGTGTCTGCACCTCTGCCATTGTGCATTCGTCCTTTCTGCGTTCCGCAGTGGCGGACAAATATTTAAGCCATTTAATGAGGGCACAGGAAGCCAGTGTCACCATCATTTATGTGTTCTCTTTAATCAATAAATGACAAGTTGTGTGCATCTTAAGCAGGCTCGCCGTTTTCCTGTTTACTCACATTACTGACACGCTCAAACAGCACCAGGGTACACACACACACACACACACATTTTCGGGGATCTCCTTGTGTAGAGCAAAACGGGTGATGCCTCTCCAACTCTGACCTCTCAGATTAGAGACCTGAAACGAGCATCGTTCTCTTCGCCTTTGTTCACAGAGGACGTTTTTCCTCCGCTGCGATTAGTCAGACGTTGCTTGGAAAACACCTTCGGCGGAGGCTGAGGCTGAGGCCGAGGCCGAGGCCGCCGAGCGCGTTTGTATTCGCCTCATTACTCTGCAAAGTCAGCTGAGAAATGCGATGGGCTGCCCTGCTCTCACACTCCGCTCCTGCACCCAGCCACTGTTTGCTGACATGCATATTCCCCCCGCGGCTCTAACGAGAAGGCAGTGAGTGCGCCGGAGTTGTATGTGCGTGTGGGAGTGTAAGTGTGTGTGAGGGTAAGTGTGTGTGTGACAGAGTTGACCCTGTTCTTTGCCGAACCCAGAACACCCTGCAGACTGAGTCACCGCCTTGCTAACGGCACAGCGCTCATATCATCCTTGTCAGCCTTCAGCACTCACTACAACTCTCTCCGTTAGCCTCCTGACACACCCTCCGGGCTCAGCACTGCCGCTTCAAAAATCTGCTGTGCCGGCTAGCGGCCTTATGAGACGCGTCTTATCCGTAGCCTGCCAACGTCACAAACGCTTACCTGGAAAAAAAAAAACTCCCGTCGTGCTGGCAACATTGTCCTCATCCTGCAATTGTGCTTTTTTTATAGACACCAAAAATGACTTTCTGACCTCTACCTTGAGAGTTTTATATTCTAGTAAATGGCCACTTTCATACAGACAACTAGAGCTGTTTGTGGCACTGAGGTAGGCAGCTTCAGGTATTAATGTGTAATTCACGATCGGGTTTCCCAGCTCTAATCAGCCCCAGTTTTCACATTAAAGCAAAAGATATTAAAAAAAGTTGATATTCCATTATTATTATTACTATTATTAGGGGTCCAAGCACAAAGTGCTATGGAACCCTATTGTAATTGTTCAGTTTCTTCTTCTGTTTTATTATTATTTTTTCCTCCTACAAAATGGATTGGGCTTCTTGAACCGTAAGTTATATAAAGGTGAAACTCAGGGTAAGTAGGAAAGGTGTGCATAGGCTCTCTCTGCATAGGCCCAGAATATCATAGTGATCCCCCTATAATTGGCACTATAACAAAGAAAAATGCATTTTGACCTTTAGGGGTGCTAAAACACTACATAAATGTAAGTGATGTCACAACAGAGCTTTTATAATTGACATGAAATGATAGAGAGCCACCCAGGTCTAAAATGAACACTGTTAGTTTCTTTAAAAACGCAACTTATTGAAGCTGCCGTAACAAAAAGAGACTTCACTACCAAGTTACAAATTTCTATTGGCATCTTTCATTCTTTTTATTATGTCATTTCACTTTATTGTTCTATATTGTAACACCTTATGTCTTGATATGATTAATGTAGTTATGTGGTTTTATTCTATGTCATAAACAGCATCAGCAGTGTGGATGTCACAGACATGATTAGCACTGACCGTTTTGTGCCGCTTTTTGCACCTTTTGCTTGGACCCCAGTCATTGCTGCTTGTGGCTATTAGTATTATTATTATTATTATTATTATTATTATTATTATTATTATTATTATTATTTTATTGTTATTATATCATTTACCCATTCAAAATGCTAGAATGACTGAATGGGGTTGACAGGAATTGACCAGATAGAAACAGGAGGACAGATTTAAAAGGGTCATGGTGGATCATTTTAGTAGGACATCTGTCTTTCACCCCGAGTCTTGTAGAAAGATGCTCAGGGACCTTTTATGAGCAGGACCGCAGTTTTACGTCACATCTGACCATTTTTACTGCAGTTTTTACTGTGTCCCGTCACTGCACTCGGGCGTTGGAATAAACACAATCCACAAGGTGGCATCTCTCACGGATCCACCAACACCTTTACCTTACATTACATTACATTACATTACACCTGGCAGATGCCTTTATCCAAAATTACTTATATTTTGGAACATCAAAGGACTAACAGTGGGTACTAAGTGCTAAGTTCTAAGTGTAGGAGGATGGAGGTATCCTCCGTAAGTTTGGACAGTGGTAATATAGAATGGGCAGTGCGCTATGAGAGGAGGTGCTCTCTGAAAAGAAGAGTCTTCAGGAGGTTCTTGAAGACGGTGAAGGATGCACATGTTCCGGTTGGCCCTTTACCAGCTGCAACCCATTTTAGTATTTGGTCTCCCATCCAAATACTGAGCAGAACGTGAACGTGGACTGGATGGCATGGCAATCGGCATGATACAAACTTGTGTCTCTAAGCTTTTCGACAAGTTTGTCGTACAGTATTTCTTGAGAAACCTTGTCTGCCACACTTCATCTGGGCGGAGACACATGTTTGCTGTTAGAGCACTAATCTTGTGGTATGTCCTGTCTCGCGGCCAGCGCCATGTCCCATGTTTATGTTGAGTTTAAGTGGGAGTAGACCGCAGGCTTTAAAAGCAGCTCTGGGCTTCTCTTCTCTACCTCTCTGCTCCCCTCTCTCCCTCCTTCTCTCCTCCCTATCCCCTTATTAGCACATGATAAAACGCTCTGTAGCTGCCTTCAACCAATCATGTTTTCAGTAGAGCAGTTAAACTATTTTATTGCCGCCACCCTCAAAGCTTTAGAGTCTTAAATTTTCTCTGTAATGGTAGATTAATTTCAGCCTGACTAATGCAGACTTGGACAAAATACTTTAAATAGGACTCTTTTTTGTGCACGTGTGTGGCCGTACGTGTTTAGAGGTGGGGGTCATGGACAGGGTTTTCAAGCGACTAGCTACTTACAGTATGATTCAGAGTAGGGCCGGGTGATATGGCCTAAAAATGATACCGCAATATTTTTAAGCTATATTGCTATACACACTTTATATCTTGATATATTCTGTCTTTCTGGGAGAGAAGTACATTTCCCACAGTCCCCTGCGCCGTGACTCGGAGCCACGTCACAATAACGCGATAGTCGTGCGTCAGGAATCATTTTAAAAACACAGCCGTATTGTTAGAAGAACGCTGGTTGTTTTGATTATCAGCTAAAATACGAGTTTTGTCCGTAAAAAAGGAGAAGATTTGATTAACTGGAGCGTTTTTGTAGTGACGGCGTTCCATATCTTGAGTGCGAGCGAGCGCATCGAGTCACAAGTGCCCACACACAGCGTGCTGACATCGCGAAGAATGTCATTCTAAAGTCGCGTGGATATTCACTTCTCTCTCTGCGCGCTCGCTTCACTCCGCTTCCGCTGCAGCGTGTGCATGTGCGAGGAGAGTAGCTAAACTACAGCCAAACTACTGTTTTAATATACAAGCTTCAGGGAAAAAAGTTGGACTCCATCCCTTGACTCCGTTTCGCAGCTGCCGAGAGCATGCTGTGATGCAACGAGTAATAAGGGCACGGTAGAATATCATTTCTGCCAATTCAACATCAATCAGAAACACCTGGTTGCAAAAAATACTTGTCCTGTAAAAATGCAGCATTTTGCTGTGCTACATTACTATTTGTGAAAAATGGTTTTAAAGCGACAGTGTTTAAAAACTAGCTTCGCAACTGCTAAATAGTTAATACAGTAGTGTCACTTCTTGTAGTTAGATATTCCCCAACAATGGACATGGATAAGATATGGAAATAAATATCTAATATTAATCTGTAAAAAAGCTGTAAAATCAGTGCTCAAAAATGTCCACAACATTAACTGGAAATTGTTTCTCCAAATGTGTCCCAACATGGGATTTAGACCATTTCTGGGATGGGCGAGTGTGGAGGACGCGGATGGGGAGGGTAAATTCTGAGCGACGCGGCAGCTGCCTTCTGCAGAAGAGATCCATTACAGGCCGCAGCGGCAGCCGAGACCTTCAAAAGGCGGTGCAGAAGAGGTGTGATAAGAGGGCGGGAGCGATAAGGGCTCGGGCTGCGTTACCTGCAGTCTGCCGCTGCCGCTGCCCGATAGCGCTCCATCACCGGGCCGTCGCTTAGGGCCGTGGCCGAACCGGGTACAAAAAGGTCTCTATCCGCCGAGCCCAATTAAGAAACGGCACTAACACGTAATCGCAGGTGCGTTTATTATGTTGGATAATAGACCTGGTGGGGTTGATATTGCTTGTAGATAAGGCGGTGTACAAATAAGCCGAGATAACGATCTTAATTAAATCACTCCGATACGGGATACGGCGCGGTAAAACCGCACGCCGCACTCACACTAACGTGTACTGCAGCTCTTTGTTTTATTTTTAACGGTGGGCCAATTTATCGTAGTTTTCTTGCTTGCGTTTTGAACATTCTGCATGATCATTTGATCTCCTTTTTCCCCGTAAATGAGTGTTAATTATGACAGGAAGTGTTTCGCCCGCCTCGCACTCCTCAACTCTTACAGCCTCTAACCTGACCTATGTGTAATAAATTGCAGAGACCCTCCTAAATCAGCACTGACTATTTAACGCAACGGACGGACTAATTCTTCCGTTTAACTCAACATTTGCAATGAGATGACTTGTACCCTAATGGCTTGTAATTAATTCTTGCACCCTCCACTCTCTCTCTCTCTCGTCTCCCTTCGTCCGTTTTTTCCTCCCTCTAAGAACCATTCTAAGGATAGTCAGCGGATTCCGACACGTTATCTAATGCATAATGTTCATTTCTGGCCCTTAATTAGGTTTAAATGAAAATTGGCTCGGCAGAAAGATGGATTGCAGGGAAAGCATCAAACCACCCAGCATGTCCTGGAGTTGTGGGCCTGAAAATGCAATTTGGTGGAGCAGCACAGCAAGGAGTTCAGAGTTCATTAATTTTTACTGTGTAGGTTCTCTCCCTGGGGTTCTCCTCGGCCGACTCTGCGGCTGCTGCTCCGCCCGGACACGCACGCGAATAGTGGACCTGCACACACTCCTGTTGCTCCGCAACACTCCCCTGGCTGAGAGTGATGATTCACATTTACACACATACACACACACACACACAAACTTGTAAAAATATCTTGGTGGGGACATTCCATAGACTCCCATAATGACTAAATGTATACAATTCTACAGATAATCCCAACCCTAACCCTAACCTTAACCTCAGTAACCAAATGCACATCTTTTAATTTCTCAAATAAAACATGCATTTATCCTCATGGGGACCTCTCAAATGTCCCCACAAAACCCTAAAATATGCATAAAAGTGATTTTAGCAGACAATTAGGCACAAAAAGGTCCCCACAATGCATAAAAACATGGTACACTCACACACAGACACACTGCACATACAGTTCTGCACATACACACAGTCAGGTGGGGCTGGGAGTTTTGTTCTACAAAGATGACTGGATGACGACACTCTGAAACAATGCAGTGAGGCACTTCTTGAAACCACAACCATTGCTTTTTTCTTTTCGAGACTTGATTTTTGATCACCGTCGTTTGACGTATGTATGGTGTGCCATAAAGATCTGTTTTACATATGAACAACTGTAGCCTGTTTGCTCAGGACCCCTAGTGGAGGGCACATTGATGTCTGTGTCACTATGTAGTATATGTATATGTATATACATATATATATATACACTAGGGAAGCAACAGTGCAGTGTGCCCACAGTTCCGTACGTATCATGGTTTTTGGACCACGGTTTCGGTACATTAATGTTATCGTAGTTCTAACATCCAGTAGGTTCTTTGCCTTTTCTATTTCTAGGGCTGAAACAGTTATTAAAATGACTCAAATAATTTGTTTACAGAAAATGGTCAAAGCAGTTTTTCTAGAATTGCAGCTTCGTTTAATTCTTTGCACTCACTAGAGCACGCTTCGCTTGTTAGTGACGCACAACGTTATCAGTTTCGCGATCCAGACAAGACCTGATCCCTCTGTATGTGAAAGTATCTGTGAGGTATTCCACAAAAACAGAAGTAAATGCGTAAAAACACATGAATAGCACATTTTTTGCGATGTGAACGCGCTGTTTATGAGCACGCATGCGTGTGCGCCGTTATTTGCTAAAATGCTACAGTTCAGTCAAAACTTCCCCTTTTATTACAGACTAAACTCACATTTTAGCTGATAACTAACCACAACAACCAGCGTTCTACTCACAATACAGCCATTTATTGAGATTTTCAGGGTTTATTCCGGAACGTCCGCCCGCCGTTTTATTGTGAAGCAGTTCCGAGTGGCGCGCGGGGGATTGTGGGAAATGTAGTTCTCTTCCGGAAATGCCAAAAGCAGCTAAAAATGAATCCAATTTGTAGTTTTAAAAGTAGTTTTGAGCCAATTTGTCTTAATGTGCTTAAAAAAAACTTCAACGAAGTTTCACAAATGCGTCATAATTTAGAGCCTCGATCACCTTCACTAAGAATTTACCGTTTACGGCTGACATTCTGTATTTCTCTGATTTTCTACAGCCTGTTTTATTAGGAGATGCATCCTTCTGGGACAGTCCTCATGGCCAGAGCGGCGACCTTCCTCTGATAAAGCTCTGTAATCTGGGCTCCTGCTCTCTCTCTCTCTCTCTCTCTCCCTCTGTGCCCTGTTTAGTAGCGAAGCGTGGCACTATAGGTTAGCTCCTAATTACTCTCTCCTAGAGACGTTCCAAATATTCCCCTGGTGCTAATATTTTTCTGCCTCAACGACTCATTATGTTGTTTGGCAGACTGAAACATCAGCCGTTCGATGTCTGAGCACCGTGCCTCATGTACCACCTCCACCACACACACACACACACACTTCTCCCCATCCGTCTCTCTCCCCCCCTGTCTCTTCCCCACCCTTCATCCCACCAGCCGGTTTCCACGACTACCTCCACTGCCCTTATAGCACAGATGCGTTCACTCTCCAGCTCTCTTCTCATCCGTCCACATTCATCTGCCGTGGAAATAGATGACATAGCGGAGCGCCTCTGTTCTTTCCGGGCTTCAGATTGTACGGTTGCATCTTTTTCCATTATGCTGCATTCGTACCGTGCATTTTAGCGGTCATACGCCTTCCTTCGCCATCCTCCATCCTCATGCAGCCTCTCTTCTATTATGCACACACACACACACACACATACACACATGGAGGAATCTTCACTGTGGGTTGATATTGGGCTTTTTGCCAAGTGGAGTGTGTTGTGAGTCAAGGACGGGAATAGAGGACAGTGTCTATGTGTGTGTGTGTGTGTGTGTGAGTGTGTGAGTGAGGGGTAGGGGTGGTGGGGGAGTGAGAGAGTGTGTAGTAGTCGTTTTATTTGTGTGTGATGAAGGTGTGAGGCAGATGGGTGGTGGCATCCTGTCTGTTAGACCAGGTTATGCTGCTGTACTGAGCTGAGAGAGGGAACCTTCCGGAAGGCACACACTTCATGCTACATTGACTGGCCTTGATGCTCCTTAGCCTCTCACAGGCACACACCTCAACCATGACATTGAGCATTATTTGTTTCGCTGCGACAGAAGAGAGAAAGAAACCCTCCAAAGCCAGAGACAGGAGTGGAACGGCATACAGACGGAGTGTTAGTGTGTGTGTTTGAGCAGGTGTATAGGAATTTCATCAACATCATTATTTATATGCAACTTTTCACAAGTGTTTCACGTTCAGAATGAATAAAGGAACAAGAGACCAGCAACTAAAAAGAGTCAGCAGGAGGAGTGTATATAAGTGTAAGATGATGGTATAAAAGGATTCTTTGTCATGTACATAGTTGTACTAGTACGTGTGGGGAAAGTGCACCTCGATTCCTTACTAAGACTACATTTATGAGAACATTTAGGCTACGTCCACATGTACGCAGGTATTTCTGAAAACTGAGATTTTCTGTTTTCGTTTTTTTTTAAATCATGTCCACACGAAAAAATATCAGAAATATCTCTGTCCACACGCAATTGCAAATCGTCAAAAGCATGCCTTGCATTGTAGATGAAAACCTAACGTAGACACGGCGCGTGCTGTGATGTCATATGAGCGGCGCACACTGTGACGTGAAACGGTCCGTTTTTCAAAATCTTCGTTTTTCTTGTCCACACCTAAACGCAGAAACGGAGTTTTCAAAAATCGCCACTTTGGCCGGAGTTTTCAAAAACCTCCGTTTTCACTGACCCAAAACGGCGTTTACGTGTGGACGAAAGGCCAACACGCATAGAAAAACCTCAGTTTTCAGAAATACCCGTGTACGTGAGGACGTGGCCTTACATTTACAGCATCTAGCAGGCGCTCTCATCCAGAGCGACTTCCATTTCCTAATTTCAGGGACAGGTCCCCAGAGAGCAACTTAAGGTTAAGGGTCTTGCTCAGGGACCCAGTGTTGGTAATGCCAGAGGTCAGATTCAAACCCACACCCTCATGGTCCCAAGCGAGTGTCCTAGCACTAGGCCACCAACACCCTTAAGGGTATTGAGGTGTTTGTGAGTGACCAAAAAAGTAAACATACTATAGTATACTCGTGTCTCCCCGTATCTCTCTTTAATACGGTTTGCCGTAATGAATGCATTTCCAAATTAAATGAGATTCTTTTTTTTCCTCCGTCATTACTTTTGTTCCCTCTTCCGTCCACATCGATTGGCTCGGGGTGCCCCTTGAACTTGACCTCTCTATGTGGCTCAATGTCAATAATCTTGTCCTCCTCTCCTCCCCTCCACGGAGGGAGATATCGATAGACACATTTAGCGCTGGGGACTCTGAGGACTGGAAGATCCATATGCGTTTTGGAGCAGTCAGAGTTGGTAAGATCTCGTTAGCAGGCCGGCGTGTGCTTTAGAGACGTGGAGCGGTGTGAGAGCGTCCCAGCGTTCTCGAGGAGTGCATTTAGAGGAGTTTATAAGTTAGTTTTTTTGGACACATAATGGAGACACTTATGGTCTATTAACGTCATATTGTTTTGAGGGAAAGAATCTTCACCGTGGAGGTCCTCTGCTGGCGCCGTGCGGTTGTTTGATTGGGGACAAGTCATATTTAAATCTCATGAAGAGTTTCTAAATGATATGAATTCTGTGTTGATTCAAAATATGCCTCATCTTTCTCCCTCCCTCCACTTCTCACTCTCCTTCTCGCTCTTCCTCCCTCTCTCTGTTTCTCCCTCCCTCTCTCTTCCTCCTTCCACCTCTCCCTCTCTCTCTGTCCCTCTCCCTCTCCCCCCTCTCTCTCTCCCTCTCTCTTCCTCTCCTCCTCCCTCTCTCTCTTCCTCATCTCCCTTCTCCTTTCCTCCACCTCTCTCTCTCTCTCACACACACACTCTCTCTCTCTCACACTCTCTCTCTCTCTCTCTCTCTCTCTCACTCTCTCTCTCTCTCTCCTCTCTCTCTCTCTCTTCCTCATCTCCCTTCTCCTTTCCTTCACCTCTCTCTCTCTCTCTCTCTCTCTCTCTCCCTCCCTTTCCCCTTCTCCTGTCACCTCTCTCACTCTCCCTTACTCACTCACTCACTCCTCTCCTCCCTTTCTCCCTCTCTTTCTCCTCCCCCCTCTCTTCCTCCATCCATCTCTCTTTCTCTTTCTAACTTTGTCTCAATCCGTCTCTCATTGCCACTTTCTCTCAATTCTCTCATTCTCCCTCACTCTTTCTCTCTCTTTCTCCCCTTTCTCTGTTTCTCTCCACCTCCTCTCCCCTCTCTCCCTCTCTCCCTCTCCCTCTCTCTTCCTCTCTCTTTCTCTCTCTCTCTCCCTCTCTCTCTCTCTCTCTTCCTCTCCCTCTCTCCCTCTCCTCTCTCTCCCTCTCCCTCTCTCTCCCCTCTCCCCTCTCTCTCCTCTCCCTCCTCTTCCTCTCCCTCTCTCGTGTTCTGCTTGTTTTGATATGAATCCTGAGTGGACAGTACTTGTCAGCCTGAGCACCTCCATCCTTCTCTCTTCTCTCTCTCTCTCTCTCTCTCTCTCGGCCCTCTTATCTCTCCATCTGACACAGTTGTTTCTGGCCATGATGAGAGGAAATAGCAGGATGATAAAATAGCGAATCACTTCAGCCGGGACGTCAGAGGCACTAGAAGCTTTCCATAGACAATTATTCCTCGCTGAGCGCCTCTTCAAGGTGTAATCTCACATCGGCGTAACGGCGGAGCGCCGCATCTCCACTCTTCCTGTACGCGCGAGCACGCTAATGCACGGAGATAATGCGAGTCTCTCTGCGCACCTTCATAGCCAAGTCGTCTCCCAGCTGTCCGCAGCCCAGAGATATTAATATGACTCACTTATTCCTGTAAAAGCTCGTTTCAGCGGTGATTTGATTATTTTGCGGATTCAGTTTTAGTCTTTTTCGCGGCTGCATAATGATTTGTAATAACTTGTGACTTTTTAAATGTATTAATTCGGTGGAATCTTGAGTAGAATCTGGAAAATCAGAAAACAATGAAATTTACATTTACAGCATTTAGCAGACGCTCTTATCCAGAGCAACTTACATTTCCTAATTTCGGAGACAGTTTCCCTGAGAGCAACTTAGGGTTAAGGGTCTTGCTCAGGGACCCAGTGTTGGTAATGCCAGAGGTCAGATTCGAACCCACAACCTCTTGGTCCCAAGGCGAGTGTCCTACCACTAGGCCACCAACACCCCTGATTGAAATTGAGCTCTTGTGAATAAGAATTGAATCAAATTTGGAAATGTGCGTTGATGTGTCGCTGGCCCTTATTTTAAAGATGGGTTACACCGTTTAGACGTATTCTTCCAAATGCGTGCAGCGTGAAAATGTTTCTATTAATTGCTCTGACTTTAAGTGAGTTTTATACACTTTTATGAGTTCATGAGTTTTATACCTTTTCACAATTTGCATGAAATGTACACATTTTGATGTGGTCAAACCTGAGCAGAATCTTGATCTAAAGGAACAACTGCGTAGTTTCTTTTGGGAATATTTTTAAGCGTTAGTCTCTTCTTAAAAGCAGTAAGCACCAGTCTCTGAAGTCAATGACGTTGATGTTGAAAATGTCAATACTTTGCATCAGAGTTTAACATTTTTATTTATAAAATTCACAAATATGTGACCCTCCACGGCAAAACCAGTCGCTTGCCGCAAATTTTTAAAATTGAGTCATTATGTTTTCATGAAAGGGCATAAATCAAGCTTCAAAACGATACCTATATCGAATGAATGGGACGACATATGACTGAGATATCAACATTCAAAGGAGTCAGGTTTCTCCTGTCACGCCAAGTGAGAAACGGAGAAATCTGCCTTTGAAGTTGACTATCACCGTAGCACTCACAGACGCTTGCTGCGGTCGCGGCTACGTCTGTATTTACGGTAGCCTACGCTGCATTCACAGCCACACGGATAGCCTACCTGCGTTAGGTTAACTGAACTCGGGAGACGGAGACGGATTCCGGAGAAATATCTTTACGCTAGTCAACCAGTGGATTTAGCGTAAATATTGAAGTAGAGCGGTCAAAACAGAAACTTTTAACATTCTGTTTTCACACGTTTTTAGGATGGAAAGGGTAAGTTTTTCAGCCAAATTTATTCACAACAGTACAGTATAGACCTTCCACTGTTTCAAAACACTAAATACAAAAAATCCAAAATTTTACCCCACGCAACATAAACGCTCGTTTTTCTCGGAAACCTCCGTTGTGACAAGTGACTGGTTTTGCCGTGGAGGGTCACATATGTGATAATTCCCAGCCATTGTGTGAATTTACACAGTTTAAACTCATTTCTTCCAAATTCTCAGAGTGTGAAAAAGTTTCCATTAATTGCTCCGAGTCTGAGACTCTGCGGGAGAAGGATTATTTGTCAAAATGTTGGACTGCTCCTTTAAGCCAGTCGCACCGCAGCCTCCTTTAATATCCAGCCCACAATGGCAGCCTATATTGTCATTTTATGAATTGCATGAAATATACAGCACGGTTGGCAGGGCCAGAGTGGGAATCCACTTTCTTTGGTAATAAGCTGAAAGCAGATAATAGTGGCGTGCTGAGAGGAAGAAGAAGTGTGTGTGAGGCATATCTGCGAGCGGCGTCATTAGTGCCGAACGAAGCCGGTTAAAATTTGATGATATAAATGAGGAGAAAGATGAACATGGATTATTAAACACATCATCATGAAAACTTAAACCAGTCAAAGGCGTTAAAAGAAACTAATTAAAACAAATGTTTCAGCCGCTATCTTCGGGCACATGACTTATTCAGCAGCATGTGAGCAGTGTGTGATCAGCAGCTGTCATCATCATTGGTCAGTAAATTATTCAAGGACTTCTTTTTTGCTCTTAGGACGGGGTTTTAGAGCGAGTGGCAGAGGAGAAAGAGCGTCAGGAAATAGGGGGAAACGTAGTTACAGTGCGAAATACTACAAATAGATTGTCTTTTTCCCCCTCATTAGAGCCGCATTTATCTCAGGGTTTAGTTAGACACTAATCAAGCGAAAATGAGCTATACAAATACAGAGCGTCAGGGAGATTAAAAGTTGCATTTTACATGTGAAAACATCAGACTAATTGATTAATAAGCAAAGTGACGAATTCATTAAGCCTTAATTACCACGTTTGAGTTCGTAACTGTTTTAATTCCGGAATGAGGGAACTGCTGCCACATTAACGTTAAGAAACGTTTTAAAAGTGATGAGGTTATTTCACATGACAGCCTGAAACGTTTGGCGCGATCTGTTCTGCCCCGTGTTGTTTAACTCGGTTTTCACTGAGCTTTTTAAAAGCAACCACAATTGAAAATATTGATTAGTATTTCGCCCTTTCATCTGGAGATGATGGAAGGAGCCGTTTCACACAAATTTCCATTCAGCCGGCGCCTTTCACTCCGAGCGGCTTCTTTTTGTGGTGAGTAACCTTTGAAAGATTTCGGCTTGACGTATTTGCAAATCAGAGTAACCTTGGAGAACAGAGCTGTGCAGAAGTGGGGGGAAAGCATCATTTTTATTGACCCGTCCACATGACCGTGCTGGAGCTCCGCTTGGAATTTTCAGCATTTTTCTGCGTCCTGACTGTTGAAGGCAGCGTTCCATGCAGTGGTCTGTGCATTTTAATGAGCTGATAGGAAAGACTCAGTCGAGCTCAGGTGAAGTTCTGCTTTGAGCTTTGAGCTTTTACAAGCTTACAGACTTAATGCAATGAATTAAGGGAACGTATGCTATACGTTAATGGGGGCGGCGCGGCGGTTAGCGCTGCCGCCTCACGGCGAGAAGGTCCTGGGTTCGATCCCCGGCTCGGCCGTAGGGTCTTTCTGTGTGGAGTTTCCATGCTCTTCCCGTGTTCGCGTGGGTTTCCTTCGGTTTTCTCCCGCTGTCCAAAGTAATTTCCGTATTCGGCGTTAACGCCACAGAATAAAATCGCTAGTGTGGCGTCGCTCGCTATTATACGTCTCCGGTTTGCTGCAAACAAGGCAGTTGTTAGCGTAACGGTTAGCGCGCTCGCCCCGTGATCAGAAGGTTGCAGGTTCAAATCCAGGACAGGTAAAGGTAGTGCACCACTGAGGTACTCATGAGCAAGGTACCATCACCGGGTGCTGCCCATGTCAGCTGCCCACTGCTCCGTCATGGATGGGCATGTAGAACATCCAGCAAAAACACATCATTCTGCCTACGTAAAATTCTGAGCAATGATGACGTATCATGTTCTTGAAGCAGTGTCCCATTTTGTAGGGGTGTGTGAGTGTGTGTGTGTGTGTGTGTGAGTGAGCATGTGTGAGCCCGGGTGTTTGCTGTGTGAGTGTGCACGCTTTTTCGCACCCGTGTTTTTGTGCATGTGTACTGTATACAGGAACGTGGGTGTGTGTTGTGGATGCCAGCGTGTGTGCGCGTGTGTGAGTGTGAGTGGACACGCTTCTGCGTAAGCATATGTGAGGGATTGTGTTTCCTCACATCTGTGTCAGTGCGCACTTGCTTGTGTGTGTGTGTGTCAGTGTCTTTCCGTTTGTATGCATGCACACTCATAGCTGTGTGCAGGTGTGTGTGTGTGTGTGTGTGAGTGGTGGTGCATTCAGCTCTAATTGGAGTGTGTCTGGAGGCCTATCAATTAAGCCCTGTTGTGTCTCACTCTGTGGAAGCAGGCCTGCCTAATGAGAGGAGACGTGGAGGGAAGATGGAGGCAGATGAATGGCGAGAACAAGGGAGAAACCCAACGTTGTTGTGCTGTTAAGTCCTAAATCAAAGTAATTAAAATTAGAAGAAAAATCTCATAAACGTCATTCTGCTTTTCCATCATCATAGAAATGGCTTCCATTTCCCCTGCCGGCAGTCACTCCGTCTAAGCATCTATAGTCGTCGTTTTAATGTTTCCAACACTGGCCTGCGCTTAAATAGAGTCAGACGATAAATCGGTGTGCTGATATTATGAGCCGATTTGAAAATGTACAGATAATTTGGTGTCTGCTCTTATACACTCTTGAAAAACATCAAAAATATTGATTTTTCTTTTTTGGTCTTATATGAAAGAAAGGTCTTCAAAATTAATC
The DNA here is from genome assembly GCA_032718565.1 of Distichodus sexfasciatus. Lineage (NCBI taxonomy): Eukaryota > Metazoa > Chordata > Actinopteri > Characiformes > Distichodontidae > Distichodus > Distichodus sexfasciatus. The sequence continues at coordinate 4,146,939 of JAVGVS010000018.1, read as the reverse complement.
TGGTCTCCAAAAAAGAAAAATCTATATTTTTGATGTTTTTCAACATAATTGGCCCGTATCTAAATAAATAGAACGCCAACTTCCGACTCATTACGGCAGATCGGGTCACATATAAACAAAAGTGGTTCTTCACAGTGATGCCATACGGTGATGCCCTTTGACCCATTGGTTCTTTGTAGAATTATTTATCATGAAGTGATCATGAAGAATTTAGTGTAAATAGTATGTGTATCTTTGTAGCAGTGTTCATTATGCACAATATGTAATCGTTTACTCAAATGTAGTGTTTGGTAAAACTTAACTGAGTCAATTTAGCAGTTACTTTATATAAATTGCACATTAATAACTGGTTCTTTAAAAGACAGTGGCAGATATCATCTGTTACTGTTAAAAATTGCACCATAACAATAATTCCTACACACATCCACAAGTAAATCAGTAGGTTAGGCACAGGGTCCGTAGCTATTAAGCTCATACTTTAACATAAAGGGTTAAAAAGCACTGGAAATGATATAAGGTGTTGCTTAAAAACTCTCTTTTGTCATTCAGTTCTCCAAAGAACCTTAAACAGCATGAAAAGGTTCTCCAGAGCACTAATGAGGAACCAGTTTTTCTTAGAGTGTAGGAACTAATAAATGTCAGTTAATGGCTAGAGCCCGATCGAACCCCGGTACCGGGGGCAGAACAGGAAGGCTTTAAATAGTCGGTAAACGTAAACAAACATATGCATGCGGCACATCAACATCACCAATAGAATCTCGCCTAAAAATCTCAAACAACAAATTCTACCTAAACGTAACACAATTCCAACACCAAACACATCAATAAACAAAGAACAATAACACTGCGTAGGTCTACGTGGATGAAATACGGCTGTAGAATCTATACTACTACGGCTAACCATGCATACCGTATATCATATGTAAGCCGAGGCTCCGCAGATTACGCAGATAATATGTTTTTTTTTTTTGACAAACATGATTTTTTTTCCATGTTCTGCTGTGTTGCATCTTCCTTTATTCTGACCTAGTAACATGTATGCTGATTCCGCAGTAATCTCCAAAAAGTATAAAGATATACCAAAAGCATAAAAATAGATATTGTGGTTGCTGAGATATACACATTTTATTTTATATTATCTTTTTTAGAACAAAAATCTGTAAAACAGTCTCAGGGCTTACCAGGTTAAACAAGAAAGAAAGGGGATTTTATTTTGTGTTTTTGTACATTTTACATACTTATATTTAAAAGACTACTTAAAGTAATTTTATTTTGAAATATATTCACAAGTCGTAACTACAAAGTAACCACAGAAATTCTAGCCGTTGTTTATTTTCATTACAAAGGGCGAGATCCCCCGACCTGAACTTCTGGAACCAATGCCTGGTGATGCGTTTATTGACAGAATTATCCTCAAAGGCTTGACAAATCCGGCGACTTGATTTGGCTGCAGACAGACCCACCTTAAAGTCATAAAGCAGCTTCGACTCCTCCATTTCTCTTCGCCTCTACTCAAGCGATGAGTGCTGTATGTTAATGCACAAAATGTTTGCATAGGACAAGGTCAATGTCCCCACTCTCATCTTGACCGCTTTTCTGGGATGTAACACACTTATTTCTGTCTCAGTGATGACTTCTTCCAATGCGAGGTCAAAAACGGCAGGAACATTTTTGGTTGCCTTGTACAAAGAACAAATTTCAATGTAGCTTTTTGTTGATATTTTGCATTTTTCAGGTTGAAGTCATATTGTATGATAAATTGTTTAATTCCACCAATTGTCAAAATCAGTATCAGTCTTAAAATTCTGGTATCATTTGTGCTCTGCCCTTTAAGCCAAATCTGAAAACAGTTACAGCTCCTTTCCTGCTGAAGTCTGCATCCATGGAGCCCAGTGTAAGAGTTAGCTGGTTAAGTTCTCTGCAGTAATTGAGAGGCTGATGTTGGTTCTTGATCTGTAGGAGAATTTTTTATTCTGATTCCACTGTTGCCAAAACACCAGATCCGTAAATTTTTTCTGTGACCCTCCACACACAGCACTCGACGGAGGGGCCGACCTTCCCGAGCCGATGAACATGTGCCGAGGGTCCGGCCTGTTGGTCCATCTCCCTTGTGAATAGTCTGGCCGGATTACGGGAGTTGGCCTTTTTTTTGGCAACACTGACAGCGCCTCACCGGCTCCCAAGCGCGAACACTTTGACGAGTTGATGAATTAAGCCTGACACTTGCCAAAATAGCCATGGTGTGTGCCAGCTGCCAGTTGAGCATTTACACTGTGTTAATTGAATTGGCAATTTGTGTAACAGTACCTGCCCCTGAGCTTTTTGGTGAAGCAAGGGGCTGCCATTTAACTTGGCTAATCCAGGACCGGGGAATAAGAACGCTAAGCTTTATGAGAAATTATTGCAGATTTAAAATGACAGTCGGGAGCCATGTTGCCAATTTCCCATTAAACGAGAAGTAAATTAACAATAGCAATAATGTTGACTTATAAAACCCAAAGTTAAATTGACTTTCCAACAGTGGCGCGATTTGAAATTGCCACGGCGCGCAAGAATCAAATTGCACATATTGCAGGCCTGCACCAAAAGCTGTTTGTGGCATGGCGGTATTAAGCGGCAGCATTAAATATTGAAACTGTTAAATGGGAACTGATATTTTCTCATAATAAAATGGCATTAGTCTAAATCAGGGAAGGTCCTCTACGCCATTTGCATGTACATGAATTCGAGTCAAGGACTTCTGAATAATGCACCTTGGCCATCCCGCAGGGGAGGAATTGTGATACTTTAAACTGAATAATTCCAGGCTGAGAGCGAGAGAACGCACCTGCATTCAGCAGAGCAGTATTTAATACCATTCAAGTCTCATAATCTTCTTAATATACACTAGCAGCCTGTGATACTGTATTGTGCAATATGAGGTTCTTGATAAAGCTCGCCTTATTGAACCTTATTTAATGTGGAATGATTAGAAAAGTTTCCATTTACATAAGTAGAACAAAAACAAATGAATAATGATGACTTTAATAAGACTGCTCAAATATCCAGAAATGCATAGAAATCAACATTTAGCATCTCCGACTGACTTAACCTTGCTCATATCGGTTAATTCTAGTAATTCTTTGCCAAAATGAACTGTTCCCTTAAAGAAATACTGTGTTATGTCATGTGCCTTTGTCTCGTCCATCTAGGTAGAAAAAATCATTAAAAAATAATTAAACATATTGATAATCAGGATAAAATTCTGGAATAAACTTCAAGATTCAAGAAGTTTGTCACATACACAATAAAAACATGTTAAAAATCATGCAATACAATTCTTACTTTGCTTACTTCTCTTCATCTATGAAAGACTGCACTGACATAAAATAGACCTAAAATGAAAAAAATAAGTAAACAGTTAAAGTGCCACAACAGTTGAAAGATAAAGTGCTCAGTATCTGATGACATACAGTGGCAAGATGTGATGCGGAAGTCATATCATAGCCCTAGATTTAAATAAACTGGTAACTGTCCAAGTTATTAAACATTAGGGCTGCACGATTCAGAAACTCTCACGATTCACGATTCATAAATGATTCACGATTCAATGCATAGATGAATTTGTTTCCAGATTGCTGTTTTTAGGTTACTTTTCCCATTTGACTGTGGCGGTTCAACAAAATATCGCACTGAAGCAAATCTAGTTGAGGGTTAGGGTTAAAAATCGATTTTTTTGGAATGCATGAATCGGTTTTGAATCGACAGAGAACGAATCGCGATTCAATTCAATTGTTTTGCACACCCCTATTTAAAAACATCTGACTAGAGTATTCGTTTTTAGTGTGTCTGTATTTTTGCTCACTGAGGCGTGTTGACATCTGGCCAGGGGTTGGTCCCCGCCTTGCGCCCGTAGTTCCTGGGATAGGCTCCGGTCCCCCGTGACCCCGGTTGGTTTAGGGCTAATTATCTGCTGAATATTACACTTTTGAAATGAACACATAAACTAATTTATCAACTTGTAGATTTAGCTGTAAAGGTTGAACAAAGCTATTGAGAACGGATGGTATGGTCTGTATCGTTCCAGAAATCTATATATCAACAAGTATCATGATGTGCAATATAGTGTTCACCCTTATACACTAATAACAGATACACTCCTAATATACAGCAGAATGAAGCAATCAGGCTGTAGGTTTTCAGACCTGCTGAGAAATTGTCACACCGTGTTCATAATTGTTACCATGTCACTCAGTATTCTTCGAAATGGAGATATATACTTAATTTTGCTGTGCTCATCGAGGCAGGTGACGTGCCTAGTGCAGGGTGAGGAATGGCGCAAAATGGCATCAGGACAGCCACATTGCCTGCTCCCTCCTCATGTATCATTTGTGGCGTGCGCAAAGCAAAGCAGATTAATAGAGCCTAATGCCCGGGATCAATATGCAATTATATTCATCTCCGCTCGCGGCCGCTCAGGCGCGTGCAGAGAGGCACTGAATCTCCGCCGGGGCTCCGGATCCCGCAGATCCGTTACGGGCTGCAGACTGCACTCGAGGGCACAGAATGTGGGATATTTCATGTAGTTAAGAGGTGAAGATGGTGGAGGTGAGGGTAACTGTTACAGCTCCACCTGACGACACTGTCCTTGTACTATTGATGTAATGAATCGAGGAAGAGGTTTCTAGATTCTAGAGAACAGTGGCTGGAGATATAAAAGCTACTAGGGGTGTAACAATTCATTAGTTTACATTGATACCTTGGCTCAATGACCAATGAGACCAAAATGAAAATGTTGATTAAACGTCTGACTTATTTCTGTTGCTTTTTGTAATGTCTTATGAAGGAGTGATTGTGTTAAATTCACATAGGATATTGTCTCATGTCGATCAAATCAAAATTGTATCGTAACAGACTTTTATTTAACATGACGACACAGCTCAGGAATAAAAAATGTCAGCTGATATTTGCTTTTTGGGATTTGACACAAATGGAATTGATTGTGTTCAGTCAACATATGTGACCTGATCTGGCAAAATGAGTCACAGTGACCCAAAATACAAAATTGAGGTTTTGGTATCATTAAAAAGATGAGAAAATAAGCTTTAAAATGATATCTTGGTCAAAGCTATATCTTAAACGGTTGTCAAGTTACAGTCGTTTGAACTATGGTATCGCAGCACCATTTTCCAACTGAAAAACCGAGAAAATCGCATTTAAAGGACATTCTTTTGTAAGATTTGAGAGCTGCAACTCAACTTAAATAGCCATTTAAGTACATTTTCACAATTATTTCCATGATGAAACCTTTTCTTTCATATAAGACCAAGAAAGAAAAATCGATATTTTTGATGTTTTTCAACATAATCAGCCCGTATCTAAATAAATAGAACGCTGACTTCTGACTCATTACGGCAGATCACATTTGATTATATTGTTTCATGTGAATTGCTGGCTCCTTTAATTTAAATTGACTCAATCTCGTATCGTAGCAGACTTTGTGATATCAGCAGACGTTGAATTGTGAGTTGAATCGTTATAATATCGTATCGCGATGAAACTTGTAATTATACATCCCTACTCTCTGCCTCCATCACAGTGTTTCGTCTCCAACTCATTCATTCATTCATTCATTCATTCATTATCCGAACAGCTTAATCCCTGTCGGGGTTGCGGGGACCAGGGCCTATCCCTGGACTACGACCGCGAGGCGGGGGGGCACCAACACACCGCAGGGCACTCACACAAACACACTCGCATCCATACCTCGTGGGGCCAATTTCGTGGGGCCAATTAGCCTAAACCTCATGCTGTTGTGCTGTGGGAATAAACCGGAGTACCCGGAGAAAACCCACTCGAACACGGGGAGAGTACACAAACCCAGGACCTTCTTGCTGTGAGGTGACAGCGCTAATCACTGCACCACCTTTCTGCCCTTGTCTAAATCGTTCGTATATACATCTCACATCCTGGGCTCTTGTCTGCAGTCCACAGCCTATGACAAATCTGTGGTTACAGAAGATGTGAATTATTATTATATACGATAGGAGACACGAGACATTGTGATGGAGGCGGGGTTTTGCAATGACAGCTCCGCCCACCCTCCATATGTGTTGGTATAAGGACCTGAGGAGGACGCTTCTAGCTTCTAGAGGACTCGAGCTGGAGGTGGTGATGATGACGAGGCAGAGTGCCTGCTTGGCTCCCGTTGAGTGTTTCGTCACTTCTTTATCACCTCTCTGTCCTCGCCCTTCTTGCTCATGGCCGGTAATGACTGAACAATTTGGCAGCGGAGCTGCGCACTTCACAGCTTCACGCATCGCTCAACGCTTTCCCCAAACCTCAACGCCACGCTGAAGGTCAAAGCAAGGTCCTTGCTGCTGAGCCACGTGCTCTCGTCGACGTTCTCGTCTAATTCGCCTGAAATCTTGTCTTCTAAAAATCGCCCCCTTTTTCAATTTGTCATCTTAAGCTTTTCCCACTCAGGCTAATTTACTCGTTAACAAAAAAAGCCCCTCTCGACTGCAGCTCGGCGTTTGGCACGGCCGGCCGAGGGTGTCGCTGAAGGTCTGGCCTGATGTGAGACGGTGTGAGACCAATGGGCCATCTGTAGCTAAAGCACTGCTCCGAATGACTAATGGCCGCGTCATTAAGGAGAGGTGTCCGGCGCTTTCTGGCCTCCGTCCTCACACGAAGGGTCCGCGTTTAACATTAGAACTTCGCTTTATTATGAAATATTAACCAACCGTCTAGTTTGGAGTTTTAAAGGATCCCCAAGGTCAGAGGATGTCGGGTGCGCGGGGCAATCTGCTGCTGATTTCCATGAGGTGCTCATTCAAAGGCAAGGATCCTTGTGATGAGAGCCATTGTAGGAGCGAAAGAAGAATCATTTCCTCCTCGGAGTCTGCACGGATGGAGAGGATGATAATTGAAGTTGGTCAAGTGTGCTTTGATCTTTGATATTTTCTTCAGTCTTCTTACATGAGCCGCCTGTTGTAGGGTATGTGTGTGTGTGTGTGTGTGTGTGAGAGAGAGAGAGAAAGTGTATGAAAGTGTGGTGCAGTTCACAACAAGGGCATGGCAACTGTTATGCGGGATGGGGTGATGTGTGTGTGGGTGAGAAAGAAAGAGAGAGAGAAGCCATGCACTTATCATAATATTTGGTAACAGTATGTAGCAGCTCATAAAGTTCATAAGCAGAAGGTGCTTAGCACGGTTAGGTGTGTGTTTGTACCCAAACCTACTTTTGGGACTTTTTGGGTCGACTGGGGACGGATCTGCCTTTTTGTATGAAAAATGGTGCCTCGTTTTGGTTTTGCTACGGTATCTTTTCTCTTAAAACCAATATAAGAAAACTAAAATTGCAGGAAAGTTACATTTTCACTACTGAGCTTCAGGTTAGAGTTACGTTTAGGGACAGACATGGTGTCATTTAACTTCATTATTAATCATTATGTCTGTGGAATTTCACTTTTTGGTTTTGTTCGTAGCGTAACGGTTAGGGAGTTTGACCTGTGATTGGAAGTTCGAATTCCAGACCTGATGCACACGCGAGCATGAGTATTCATACCGTGCCCAAGCACTACTCAATGGGTGCGTCCAAAAAGCACTGCTCCATCACGGATGGGTCAAATGCGGAGAATCACATTTCATTGTGGTGAATTGTGTGCTGTGCTGCGTTCACAAAGACAAATAATCACTCACTTTCAAAAATGGAGTGTGCAGTCATAAAATGAGAATAAACAAAGAGTAGAGCAGGTCACCACTGAAACAAGAATATCCGTTTTTAGCAAGGTCACAATACTTGGAAAAGTGTGAAGCAGATCATAACAAAGGAATGGCTACAAGTATGAAGACTGTGGGAGCTTAGCACACTAGCGTGTGTGTGCGCGTGTGTGTGTGTGTGTGTACACATGGGGTGTGTATTGGTGCTCATCGGTGCGTGTGCCCTCTGTGTTTGAGCCGGCTGTTCTCAGGGTGTAACAGCTCCCTCTGCTGTGAGCTGCTGAGTCGTCCTGCTGGCTGGGCTTTGTTTGTGCAAAACCCCCACCACACACACACACACACACACCCCAGTGGCTGCTGCTGACCCACCTGCTCCTGAGCTGTGGCTGAGACCCTCACACACCTCTCTCAATAACAACCCCCACAACACACACACATATATACACACACACACACACCGCTGCCGTTACCTTCCCCGGTCACGCCGCCACGGCCTCGGCCCTCCTCTGGGCCAGACCCAGGGCTAAGCGCTGAAAGCATAACTGGAGGGGAGAAGAGTGTTTTCCCACCGCTGCTTTGAAGGACAGCAGCCCCTCATTCCACAGTCTGGGCCCCGCTCACCTGCAGCCTCCAGGGTGCATGTGTGTGTGTGTGAATGTCGTAGTCCAACCCCTCCCCGAAGCCCTGTCTCTGGGGTCTGGTGCCCCCCTCCACCTCACTGGGACCCCCTGTTTGCTTCTGGTCCTTGAGAGTCCTTAATGGCCATTCAATGCTTTTATTACATCATTAATTGCACTTAATTCGGCAACATTAGCCGAACGCCTGGCTAAGCTTGGAAAATTAAGTACGGAACACTTTGTTATAAAATTCTCAATAATGAGCTCTGGTGGGACAAGGTCTGTTAAGTTCGAAATCACCCCAGGCCATTTTTTTTCCCGACGCTGGGTTGCCTGTGTGCGCTTTAAAGTTGGAGACGGTGGGAGAAAAAGAGAGAAAATGCCCTAAGGGCGCCGTTCTGTGGGCGCTCGGCGGCTGGAATCAATGTGCTGATATTATCCCTCATATAAACAGCAGGCTTTGGAGCTCAGCGCAGGGTTGAATGTGCGGTGGGGGGGGGACGGGACGGGACGGGCGCGGGCCGTAAGTAGCCTTTGATTTTGCTTTTGCGTATTTACAGTAGCGGGGGCTTAGTATTATTGAAGGCGGGGTGTTTGTTCAACAGTTTACTCTATCTGGCTCAATCGCGCGGGCACATTCCGCGTTTCCAAGTTCATTTGGAACGACTAAAGTACAGGCACGCATGCACGCACACGCTCGCACGTGCTCACACACACACACACACACACACACTTGTAAAACTATCTTTGTGGGGACATTTTGTAGACTCCCATAATGACTAGATTTAGCTATATTCTTCTATAGCTAATCCTAACCCTAACCTTAATCTTAACCTCAGTAACCAAATGCACATCTTTTACCTCTTTTAGTTTCTCAAATGTGACTCTGCACGCCGAAACCAGTCGCTTGTCGTAACAGAGGTTTACGAGAAAAACGAGTGTTTATGTTGCGTGGGGTAAAATTTTGGATTTTCAGTTTTTAGTGTTTTGAAACAGTGGAAGGTCTATACTGTACTGTTGTGAATAAATTTTCGCTGAAAAACGTACCCTTTCCATCCTAAAAACTTGACTTTCTTGAGGTGAGGAATTCAATTCCAGCAGAATGTTAAACGTTTCCGTTTTGACCGCTCTACTTCAATATTTACGGTAAATCCACTGGTTGACTAGCGTGAAGATATTTCTCCGGAATCCATCTTCGTCTCCCGAGTTCAGTTAACCTAATGCAGGTAGGCTATCCGTGTGGCTGTGAATGCAGCGTAGGCTACCGTAAATACAAACGTAGCCGCGACCGCACCAAGCGTCTGTGAGTGCTACGGCGATAGTCAACTTCAAAGGCAGATTTCTCCGTTTCTCACTTGGCGTGACAGGAGAAACCCGACTCCTCTGAATGTTGATATCTCAGTCATATGTCGTCCCATTCATTCGATATAGGTATCGTTTTGAAGCTTGATTTATGCCCTTTCATGAAAACATGATAACTCAATTCTGAAAATTTGAGAGAAGCGACTGGTTTTGCCGTGGAGGGTCACAAATAAAACATCCACATTTCTCCTCATGGGGACTTCTCAAGGGTCCCCACAAAGCAAAATCAATCAATAAATAAAAGTTATTTTAGGGGACAAAATGGCCCAAAAAGTCCCCACAACACATAAGAACATGGTACGCACACACACACTCACATCTCTGCCTTGCCATGTTTGTGATGTATTGCCATTGGCTAGATGAGTAGCTTTAAATAATGCTACACTAACTGTAACCCCAGTAACCAATCGAAGCTCCTTTTACTTTATTAGAGGTTTGAACCTTCACTGGTCTCACGATTTGGTTCCATTGCGATTGTCATGTAGGGCATATTGCTCCATGATTGGAATCCCAGACTGGTAAAGGTACCACTGAGGTACTCATGAGCAAGATAACGCCCCCAATGTTAGCTGCCCACTGCTCTTTCACGGATGCGTCAAATGCGGAGGTCACTTTTCGTTGTAGTGCATTGTGTTCTGTGCCGTGGTGTGTTCACAATGACAAGTAATCACTTTTCTTCTTGTGTTAGTGAGCTATGCGTTACTATGAGCTATCTTCCCCTACTGTAAAACTAAACATAACCCAGATACTTAAGTAAAAAAATACAATTATGGTTTGTTTAAGGAATAGGATTTTAAATGTGAATTTATGACATGAAATCCTCAACCTCATCAGTGTCAAAGAATGTGATGCTTTATCGTCCAGACTACATGGACTAATGGCCATAATACGGCTAAACACAAACCCACCTTTCTGATTATTTTTGTAATCTTCTCTCAGCTATAGGGTCCCAGAGGAGGAGGAGCACCAATGTGGTCGCTGCCGAGATCTTCGAGCCTCACCTGGGCAGCCACATCCTGCAGGTGAGTGGAATTTTTAAACCATGCTTGCTCACAGAAACACTCACAACCACACACACACATTAACATGTTGGCTAAATTAGATTAGTCACTTTTACTGTAGTTTTTTCAAGCCATGTGGTCCTCACGGTGTTTACACAGTGTCGTGTTAGGTCTGCGGATTGGCATTATCATCAGCCTGTTTATCTCAAATGCGTTACGTGAAATGTCAAGTGATGTGACGTGACTGATGTCTATGTTAAAAATAGCGTATTTGCAGTGTGTTCATCGATGTTTGGAGGTAAGTGCTTTTTGGACAGGGGTGTGATGCAGTTCATGGAACCCACACACAATTACAGCTCAAGGCAAATTCAGTTTTATTTGTCGTATATATATTTTTCAGTTCCTCCAGGATTTCGTGGCCTTTTTTCAGATAGATGAGCTTAAAATGCCTGATCTTGTGGCAGCTTTTCTAAAAATTGTAGTGTTTTAGGCGTTTTGTTGCAATAAAGTTGTGTGAGCAAGTCAAAGTTGCAGGAAGAAGTTGCGATTTTCCCCCTTGAAAATTATTTGTTAACAATGAATTAAAATAAAGGGAACAAAATACTTAAATGATTGAAAACTTAAATGTAATCCCTTAAATGTGATTAGATTTTAGGTAAACTGCTAGGTTTCTTAGAAATGAACGTTCTAATAAAACTGCAGAGCAGCTTGCACTCGACTTTTCCTGTTCACCATTAAATCATCAAATATCGCTGCAAGATAAATTGCCACTAATTGACTTTCCTGTTAATCAGTAGCAGGCTAGGCTACGCTAACCAGATATGGTGGATGCTGGTGCTATGTTAGCATGAAACAGTTTATGTTTAACACCGTCTGAGTATCACCAAATGTTTCTCACACATTTTGAAACCTGAATTTAACAGCTGAAATTTGCGAGCCGATATTCGGATCAGTTGCACTCTTAGTTTTTTTTTTTGTTTTGTTTCCCCCCTTGCGTTGATGTGGGGTTTCTCGAACGGAAACTACGTCTTTATTCAGTGCTAACAGATGCTGACGGATGTCTCTCAGGTCAAACGTGCATTAATCTGTAACTTTGATTCCCGTTTAAATGTTGCATTTTCATTCGTGAAAAAGAGAGGGGGAAAGGGGGGGAAAAAAGCGAATCTTACGAAATCACAGAAGCGAACAGATACGGCTGGTCCCGGGGGAGAGCGATGACAGGCATATGTGGCGTCGCCGCGTGCTATTAAATCTGAGCTAAATGAGAAGTGACATCTCACTGCGTTTACCTGCGAAGCACAAGTGTACCCGAGGCTCAGGGGAGCTGCCGAGGGAGGGGGACTTTCCTCCGTTTCTTTTCTTAAAAAAAGGAAAAACCTTTTCCCCCCGCGTTCAGCCGCCGCGCCGGTGTCCTCTCGCCTTCCTTGAAATGACACGGAACAGAAAGTGTAATTTACACCAGTCACCTGTGTCCAGGAAGCGGATTAGGAATATTTAAATAGCGGCCTCAGCTCTCCCCGGACCGCCGGCGCTCGTCCCTCTCCGACAGGTTAAGTGTCTGACAGGAAAGCGGAAATTTATAATTAACATCAATACCGGCCTGGAAGTCTGTCGAGGCGTGGCCTTTTCAAGGAAGGACTTGTTCCTGGCAAATTGTCCCCATTAATCTTCAGCTTAATTGATTGTGAAAAGTTTTCAGATGACATTTTTAAAAAAGCATGCTCGGCTGGTGATTGATTTGGGGAAAATGAACTAATAATGGATGCGCGGCAGTCATTACTTGTTGAGCGCCGTGGCTAATTTTAGATAGATTTATTCCTCGTTTGATAGTGCTTAATAAAGGGGAAGGTGATGAGCTGCTCTCTGGGCTTTACCTTCAGTAGGAAGAGTCAGACACACATATACACACACACCTACACATATACACTCATGCACATGGCTTAGTTGGAAATTGTTTGAAAATCCAGGTTAATTCCAAAATGATAAAAGCATTTACACTTTACATTTAAAATGGAGCTTCTAGAGCTGGTCAATATGTTGAAAAAAATAATTACGAGATTTTATTTTTTCTTGATATTTTCATACTATAAAATTTCACTCTCTGGCTTGTTGCAGTTTATATTGACTATGTTACTAATTCACATGGAGTAAAAAAGATGCTCGTTATAGCTTATTTTTAAAAAAATTAATCATTAATCTTGAAAAGCATCAATACCTTTTTATCGCCCAGCAGTCGGACTACTTTGTGAATAACCTTTGCAAATGTTTTTTACACTTCTTTCACTTTCGCATTAAGAATTACAATAAAGTGATTAAAATTAAACATGGCGCGATGGCCGATACCGATACTGTAAATGTGGATATCTGCTGATACGATACAAATCTGATACAGTCTTTATTAAACAGAAAATAATGCTTTAAAAATGTCTGAACACATGACTGAGATTATTCTGTTATGCTTAAGGAAATACTTGACGTAAATACAGTTTTCCAGCTAAAACAATGTAATAATTACACACCCATATGTATATGCTAAATTATTCATTATTAAAATAACATCTCAAAAATCACTCATTTAAACACAGCTGTGTAATTTTGTGACGGTCCCTAAAACCATCAGGAACACAGAGATTGTGAGTGAGAGCTGGTGTTGTTGAGGAACTTAAACTGTATAATGGTGTGATGTATTTGTGGGGTTGTAGTGTGTTGCGCTGCTCGTTCTGCTCATTATCATATCAATATGTAGGAATTAGTGTGAATGTCGGACACTGAACCAGCTTTACCGCAGTAACACTTCCCAAACATAGTGATATACGAAGTGAGTGTGCGCACATTTACAGATCAGCTCCATAGATCGGCCCAATGCCACCGAAACCCGATCCAGATATTTGAGTCGTTATTTGACATATCTCTCCCACGTATCAGATCGGTGCCATCTCCAATTATTATGTTGCCAGATGCAGCTTAATCGTGTAGCTACAATACCTTACAAAATCCAAAATGTATTAACAATTGTCTATAGCGAAGAGTCACTAGCCAAGTTTCCATCCAGTTTTTTGCGACGTTTTGTTATCGACAAACAGAATATGCGTAAAAAAAATGTGCGAAATTTGCTGTCTCCAGCCTGTTTCCATCCAACTGGCTTTTTATCGATAAAATGGTGTGCGTGATGACGTCATCCCCCCAAAACAAACTGTCGCATAGGTTTTGGTGTATCGCAAAAAAATCTTGACGGCCCTTCAGCCGTTTCCATACATAATTTTGTGTATGTCGCAAATTATCTACCTTTTGTTTTCCACGTGACACCCCCCTCCGCTAAACAAAGAAACAAAGTGATGGAGAGATTATTCAGACAGTTTTTTGAAATTTGCCAGCTTACTGTTACTTCAGTTTCACAAATAATTGGAATTGTACAAAATATCTGAAGACGACAGCAGAATAAAGCAGGTGCTTGTCTGATAGCCCTAGAGCTCGAAGAAAGTCCCCCAGTGCGACGAAACCCATGTGATGAAAATGTATCATGTGACATTTATTTGGGTTAAAGCCCTTTTTTTCCGACAAAAAGTGTTTCCAAAGTAGTTTTTGCGACATCTGAAGTATCGATATAGAAGTTATGCGCTAAAGTTAAACGGAAAAAATTATGTCGACATTTACAAAATTTTATCGATAATTAGCATTTCCATCAGCTATATAAGTAAAAAAATAGAAGCGCTAAATATTTTTTCGAAAAAACTCCTTGGATGGAAACCTGGCTACTGGTGACGTGATTGACAACTTCATGCCTGTGTCTGTGTCAGAATGGCGCAAATAGGGTGTTGGTGGCCTAGTGGTAGGACGCTCGCCTTTGGGCCAAGAGGTTGTGGGTTCGAATCTGACCTCTGGCGTTACCAACATTGGGTCCCTGAGCAAGACCCTTAACCTTAAGTTGCTCTCAGGGGAACTGTCCCTGAAATTAGGAAATGTAAGTCGCTCTGGATGAGAGTGTCTGCTAAATGCTGTAAATGTGAATAGAAAATTCATTGTTGTAATTGTGAAAACATATTGCTCTTATTAAATATGGTTGTAATTTGCCAGTATTTCGCTCTGAGTTATAGATGTCATGTACGGTTAATATGAAAACATCTGTGTTTGTGATTTCACAAGCTGTTGTAGCACATTTGAATGCAACAGTGAACTTGTACTGGAAAGTTTTGGGCAGAGTTTTGTGTGGCGGTGGTGGTGCTTGTGTTGTGGCCGGGTCTTTGTGCTGTGTGTGGCTGGACTGCCCTGGTTCACCTGGTGAACTGGCTGGTCACACAAACGCCTCCGTCCTCTTTGTTTACCCACAAATCCACTGAATACATTTAGCAGCCAGTTTTGTCAACCCACATAATCAATTAGGCCATTTCATATGCAGGTCTGGATCTGGAGGCAGCTGCCCTCGCTCCTCTCTCTCTCTCTCTCTCTCCTCTTTCGCTCCCTCTCTCTCTCTCTCTCTCCCCTCTCTCCTCTCTCTCTCTCTCTCTCTCTCTCTGTCCCTCCACCTCTTGCTCCCCTCGCTCCCTCTCTCTCTAGCTCCCCTCTCTCTCTCTCTCTTCCTCTCTCGCTCCCCTCTCTCTCGCTCCTCTCTCTCTCTCTCCCTCTCTCTCTCTATCTCTCTCTCTGTCTCTCTCTCTTCCCTCACCTCTTCTCCCCTCGCTCCCTCACGCTCCCTCTCTCTCTCTCTCTCTCTCTCTCTCTCTGTCTCTCTCTCTTCCTCACCTCTTGCTCCCTCTCTCTCTCTGTCTCTCTCTCTGTCTCCTCTCTCTCCCCTCTCTCTCTCTCTCTCTCTCTCTCTGTCTCTCTCTCTTCCCCTCACACTCTTGCTCTCTCTCTCTCTCTCTCTCCTCTCTCTCTCTTTATTTCTCTCTCTCTCCCCTTCTCTCTCTCTCCCCTCCTCTCTCTCTCTCTCCCTCTCTCTCTCTCTCTCTCTGTCTCCTCTCCTCTCTCTCTGTTCCTACACTCCCTCCTCCTCACTCTCTCTCTCTCTCTCTCTCCCCTCTGCTCTCCTCTCTCTCTCTCTCTCTCTCTTCCTCGCACCCTTGCTCCCTTGCTCCCTCACTCCCTCACTCCCTCTCTCTCTCTCTCTCTCTTGCACTCTCACTCCCTCTCTCTCTCTCTCCCTCCCGTTTCTTTCTTTCACACCTCCATCCCTCTTCTCTCATTCTCTCACACACAGCTCTGCCTTTTTACTGGTGTTTAATGTCATGACACAATTATATCAATATTGTTCTTTTGTGTTCAAACACACACATGCACACACACTTCTCAATCTTTATCTCTCTCATTCTCTCTCTCTCTCTCTCTCTCTCTCTCTCGTACACGCTGAGGCCAGTATTTGCAGTTAGGACTGCTTCCTCCTCTCTCTCACTGGCGTCTGCGCAGGCTGGATTGGAGCAGGCGCAGGCGCAGGCGGCCTGGTCCAGTGTGAAGCGGAGCTCCTCACACTCGCAAAATAACTGCATTTATATCAGCCAGATCATAGCCGGGATGAATTATAGATTCCGAGCTCCTCGATAAAGTCAGAGAGAAGCTCAGCCACCTGTGAAGGGCAAACGTCTAGACTCAACGAACACACAAACGAGAGCGGGAGGGAGGGAAGGATAGCGGCAGAGATAGAGGGACTCTGCCTCCTCTTTACGCTAGTGAAGGGTGTCAGTTTAATTAGGCATGTGTTAGAGGATGCTTTACCTTAACCACCGTGTGTGTGTGAGCAGCACCAGAGAGGCTCGGTTCTCCACACTCACTGAGGACTTCAGCAGGAAATGATGTCTGTGGGGGTGGTCTACATACTCCCACCAGCCGTTACGTCATGACCACCTGCTGAATGTTGTAGGTCTGCGGCTACGCAGCTCCATACGCAACAAACTGTGATGACACCTTTCTGTCAAAATCAAGCAACTTGAGTAACACCAGCTCTTTTATCGGAAAATACGGACACTCTCACTCACACCTTACGGGGTCAATTTTAGAGTCGCCAGTTAACCTATATTGCATGCTTTTGGACTGTGGGAGGAAACCCACGCAAGCACGGGGAGAGCATGCAAACTCCACACAGAAAGGCCTTACAGCCGACCCGGGGAACGAAACCAGAACCTTCTCGCTGCGAGGTGGCAGCGCTAACCACTGCGCCATCGTGCCGCTCATATGTATTAACGTATAATGTATTATTAATTGATTTTTTGCACATTGAAAGTCAGCTGCGCCTGATCACGGTTGCAGTGTACTTCCTGCTGGGATCTTATCCCACAAAACCGGCTTTATCCCTCCTCTTACTTTAACTATGGTAACGTTATCAGGAAAGAAGTGCAGTCTTATGGACTCATTTGTTTGCAGATCTGATCTATTAGGGAGGCACAGTAAACCATGTGGCTGGGCATTTTCTCGGCCTCCGCAGACGGGATTAGTGCTGCAGTATTTGGGGCTTTTTAAAGCCTGTCGTGCTTTTGAAGTATTTTAATGATAAAGGATAAAGAAAGTGTGTTGTTTCCTGTGAGGATGAAGGCTGGCTCTCATCGACAGAAAAGGCTTAATTACAGCAGCTGTGTGTCTGTGTGAGTCTGTGTGTGTGTACCTGTAGAGAGTAGGAGGGTGACAGGTCGCCAAACGCCTTCTAATATGCTTCTCATGTCCAGGTCCCAAGGCTCACTCTTTCATCAACTTCTGTTTACTTTGTACATTTTTCTGTGCACGGCTCTTTTCTTCCGCTCATTGTTTTTACTCCTTTTTTTTTTGGCTGTCGTCTTTGTTGTTCACGACTCAGACTTGCGGGTGATAATGGAGACCGGATTAAAAAATGTGCACACACAAGCACACACACACACACACCGGTGCACACACGTGTGCTTTGAGAAGCCTTCGATCTCCACGCCGGCGGAAAGCGCAAAGACGGCGGCTTCAGAAATGACAGCTGTTTACATTTGCATAACATCAAGGAGGAGCGAGGCGGCGTGTTTGAGGCCGTCTGCGCGCAGCTGTCGCAGCCTGTAATCGCAGGTTGATTTGCGGGTTCACACCGACCGCCACCGCGACTCCGCCGCTGAGCGTGCCGCGATCTCGGCGCCGCCTAGAGACGCCCCGAAGCTAGAGAGAGAGGGAGCCGAGCGTTGGCGTTTTTCGGTCAGTAAAACCCGAGAGGCAGAGTCTCCGTCTAAAGACATGCAGATCGGCCGCGTTATTGACTGCTGGTCACGCGGCCGCTATAGGGGTTTGCAGGCGTGCAGAATGGAGGGGGTTAATTAGGGAAATATGAGAACGTGGGCTTTGTGTTGAGCGTCACTCTGAGCAGACACAACAGTCTAGAAATGCAGTTTTCCATTAAAGGCGGATTGTCCCGAGCACCTGTCACTTATTGTGCACTTTGGTGTGTGTATTTATAGGTCCACTCTTCTATACTGATGTCAGTGGAAACACACACACTCTTTCACTCTCTCACTGCGTTGGACAAAATGCACCCATTAACACACACAAACACACACACACATATCTATACGGATGTCTATAAAGTGGTGGAAAGAGACACTCCTTCTCTCTCTCACTGTATAGACAACATGCACACACAAACACACACACAAACACACACTCACACACACACACACACACACTATACAGATCAATACAGATGTCTATACTGTGAAAGTGTGTGTGTAGGTGTGCATGTGCATGTGTGATAGGTGTATTTATGAGTGCACTCTTCTATACACTGAGTGTGTGTGTGTGTGTGTGTGAGAGAGAGAGTGTGTGTGTTTCGGTGCTCATTAGCTACTGATTGTTCAACCTTGAAGGCTGAAGGCACTGAAAGTTTGGCATTCTGCGTTCTGAGCTCCCTTCACATTTTGTTTTCAAAAACATGACGTTCTCAGCGGGCGGTACGCTGGCTGCTCCCCCACAGCGAGAAGGTCCTGGGTTCGATCCCCGGGTCGGCCGTAGGGTCTATCTGTGTGGAGTTTGCGTCCTCTCCCCGTGCTCGCGTGGGCTGTCTCCAGGTGCTCCGCTTTTCTCCCGCAGTCCAAAAGCATGCAATATAGGTTAATTGGCGAATCTAAATCTATATAACGACCACACAGAAAGGACTGCAAATGACGGCAAAACCGGCCCCTCAAACTGATTTCCTACTTCCTAAAGCACGTTTACGCATGCTGTAAGCAGTAAAGCTGTAAATTGTCAGCGTCCTCCTTCCAGTCAGTGTTTTTGGTCCTGATTATAATGTAAATGTTTGAGCGGAGGGCGAGCGCCGCGTCTGAGTTATTTTCCTCTCGCCTCACGCCTGTTATACACGCACTTCCATCAGCTTTGGGCTTGCGAGCGTGGAGATAAACACGTTTCTTGCGTGTCCATCACAGGGATGGAGAGCAGAGTCCACACGAGCGTGCTGAAGGTCAGCCCACGCTGCTTTTAACTGCTTTATTTCGATCTGCTGTCGGAACGGCGCCCGAGTTTCGCCTTTGTTGACTAATTTGCTGTTGAAAGCAAACATGTCAGAGCTCTTTCTGCCGTGGTTCAGTAGCTTGCATAACATAATGGGAGCAAAATTTACATATCCATAAACACACACACACACACAAACACGCACAAACACACACCGCCCAGCATTGACTTGATCTCATCTCGGTGTTGGATAGGTTCCTGACAGACCATCATTTACGACGCCGTCCGGTCCAGACTGATGGGGCGGCGCACGTCCCTGATACTCATCCGCACGCTCTCTTGCTTTTCTCGCGCTATATTTGGAACTGTCATGCCTCTGTGTCATTCAGCACATGAAGTTCTCACACAAAACCCAGTGCAGCTCTGGACGAGGGACTCGCCGGAGGGCTGAAGTGCTCCAACGTGCAACGTGCTCTGGTGGAACTCCTGCAGGGGTTAAAACTCTCACTCTTTGCGCTTTGTGAGAAAACTTTTAACACAGCTACACCTGCATAATATGGGATTACGGAACCATCAGGACGTGCTCATGTACAACAGCCACATCTCAGGATATGAAATGTCATGTAAAACAAACATTATTATGATACCTCTACCGGCCCTGGGGCTCAAGTCGGCGTCATTCTGATCCCAAGGCAAGCGCCCTAACCGTAACGCTGTCGACTGCCCATGTTGGGAGCTTGGGACCTCATTTATGACCCTTGGTGCTCTTTGACCCCACAAAGATATGATATTAAGCAAATGTTGGTGAGTCTGTGTCTTTGCGTGTGAGGTCTGTGTGTCTGTATGAAGGTGTTTTTGTGTTCGTTCTCTGTGAATTTTATGCTGTTGGACCCACACACATTGTGAGTGTGAAGAGGGTCAGATTTATGGTGTTGTTTTTAGAACCTGATTGCCTCCTAAAAGTTCGGTTTGTCATATTTTTGTGGCTGTTGTGGGGCATATTTCTACCCAAGAGCAGGGCCTCACTAGATTAAAAAGCTTCTGTAGAAAAGTTCCCGATTTTCTTGGTAAAAAGGTTTGCTTCTGGTTGCTGAGGTTATTGTAAGGTATAGAGCAGTGGTCCCCAGTTACCTTCCCCTGAGGGCCAGATTATGTAAAGCAAGTCAGGCTGAGGGCCAACAAATCCACGTCACAAAACTGAAACGGTGATCATAACTACTAGAAATAATAAGAAAAGTGTCTTTTATTGGCTTGCAGAGTTTTTATTTTATGTGCCTCTGCACGGCGAAACCAGTGGCTTGTCGCAACGGAGGTTTCTGAGAAAAACAAGCGTTTATGTTGCGTGGGGTAAAATTTTGGATTTTTTGTTTTTAGTGTTTTGAAACAGCGGAAGGTCTATACTGTACTGTTGTGAATAAATTTCACTGAAAAACTCACCCTTTCCATCCTAAAAACGTGACTTTCTTGAGGTGAGGAATTCAATTCCAGCAGAATGTTAAAAGTTTCTGTTTTGACCGCTCTACTTCAATATTTACAGTAAATCCACTGGTTGACTAGCGTGAAGATATTTCTCCGGAATCCATCTTGGTCTCCCGAGTTCAGTTAACCTAACGCAGGTAGGCTATCCGTGTGGCTGTGAATGCAGCGTAGGCTACCGTAAATACAAACGTAGCCGCGACCGCACCAAGCGTCTGTGAGTGCTACGTCGATAGTCAACTTCAAAGGCAGATTTCTCCGTTTCTCACTTGGCGTGACAGGAGAAACCCGACTCCTTTGAATGTTGATATCTCAGTCATATGTCGTCCCATTCATTCAATATAGGTATCGTTTTGAAGGTTGATTTATGCCCTTTCATGGAAACATAACTCAATTTTGAAAATTTGCGACAAGCGACTGGTTTTGCCGTGGAGGGTCACATATAAATGAGCTGCTTTTGGCCTTTCGGGAAGAGAACTATGTTTTTGCGCCTGATGGCGTTCCATATGAGAGTCGCCGGCGCTAACGTATGTTTACATCGCAAATAATGTAATTAATATGTATTTATGCAATTACTTCAGACTTTTTGTTCTTTTTGAATTACTCAGACATAATTTCACATACAGAGTAATCAATATAATGTCCGTTAGGTCTGTTATGGCAACTGTTATCGTTAATATTTCACTCACTCTTAATGACTAGCGGAAACGTCAACCCACTGACGTGGAGATCTCTAATCGCAGGAGGCCAAAGGGAGCGCACGTGTCCGTTTATGTTTGTTGCCAATGTCACGTGAGGGGCATTGGGTTGCCATTTGAGGGCCACTGGTATAGTGTAATCACATGTAAGTCACTGGAAGTGCCTCAGAAAGGTATTAAGACACAACGGCCTGCGTGTGTGTGTGTGTATGCCAGAGTATGTGTGTGTGTCTGCAGGTGGCTGTTGTAGGCAGGTGTGCTCTGTCCTGTCCTGTCACTGAGCTGCAGGTGTTAACTGGCTGCGGGTATTAAGAAGTGAGCGCGTTTGGCAGCCGGCCGGCTCCCGTGCAGCGTCCAGACGCTGACCGCTCTTAAGCATGCAGATATGCATGCAGGCTTCGGCTCTTAGCGTCCCGCGCTGGGTGTTGATGTATAAGCCCCTCTCTGACCTTTGCCATGTTGTCTTTAGACATGTTCGTCTGCATGCTAATGCGCTCCACGTATCCTCTACTGTATATTCCACAGCCTTTAGTCTCGCCTCACGCATGCTGTCAATAACGCTGGGGCGAAAGCCTGACCGGACGCCACTGAAGGATCCTGGGGAAAAAAAGAAAAAAAAAAGGTCAGTGGGCAGGCATTCCGATCAACGCTCAGACGCCCCCCCTTTCCCCTCCTCTTCCTCACCCCACCCCCTGCCCCCGCCCCAGCCCCGCCGATTCATTAGCAATGGGAATTTGGACAGGGAGAAGGGGAGGTGGTGGGGGGAGGAAATAAATCCCGACCTTATTATTTATGCAGTCAATAGCAAGGCTTGTCTGCATTCATAATTGTTTGATTTTATAGGCCAGTCTTTAAACAAACATTGTCTATGGTAATGCGCTGCCCTGATGGATGGGAAAGGTTTTGTCTGTGAATATCATTTGGATAATTAAAAATGACAGACCAAATCGCCCGCTGTCTTGACCCTCACTTTGTTTCCCGAGCGACGCCGCCGTGATGCTGATTGCTGTCAATCAGGAGTCTTGGGAGGATTCGGGGGCGGGAGCAGCCCTGAACCCTGACCCGCGCTGTTGATCTGAAATAGATAACAACCTTGAAATACCTGCAGAATTTCAACTGGCCGGGAGACCGGTGCAGGGGCGTCTTCCCCAAAGAGTCACTTCCACCCTGCTCTCTTTCTCCATCCCTCCGTCTCTCTCTCTCTCTCTCTCTCTCTCTCTCAACTCTCCCTCCTTTTCAATACAGCTCTAAATGTGTCTGGAAACGCCTTCATGCTCCCTCATGTACGCTCTCGCTTCCAGCCTTTCACTCTGTCCCTTCCATGATGGCGTTCCATGTGCGACTCGCCAGCGCTAACACTTGAGTTTACATCACGAATAATCTAATTTTTGTCTTTTTACTCATAAAGAAGTTCACTTGCAGAGGATTGAATATAAAGTCCAGTAAGTTGAAAGTCTTGTGATTCCGACGGACTGTGTGTGGTTTCTGTAAGTTAAAGGGATTCCGAGTTATTAAAACACTAATCCTCTTTGTCCGAGTCCATATTAAGACCGAGTACAAATATGACCGAGTCCAAGACAAGACCGAGACTCGAGTGCCCAACACTAATCAGTCTACACTGATACACTGACCCAATGATCATCAAGCCCATAGCATTGAAAATCCAAAATGAAACATTGACCAGACAACGTTCATATCGTAACGTCCACAGCCAAGCAAGAGCGGAGACGTCAGCTGGTTTCACCTCGATTTTTATTAAGCACAATAACACAGGCTACTGTGATCCATAGCTCAAGTCCAAAAACCATCAAATAATAGTTATGATCGCAGTGAGCGGTCACATGTTTGGGGCAGTTGGTGGCGCCCCGTGATCAGAAGGTTGCAGGTTCGAATCCAGGGCTGGTAAAGTTACCACTGAGGTACTCATGAGCAAGGTACTGTCCCCAAGCACTGGTCCCTGGGTGCTTGTTAGCTGCCCACTGCTCCTTCACGGATGGGTTAAATGCAGAGGTCACATTTGGTTGTGGTGCACTGTGTGCTGTGTTCACGATGACAAATAATCACTCACTTTCACGTTGTTGTCCAGTTTTTATCCTACACCCTTTTTCTGACTGCTCCTCCTCCTACTGTTTCTGAGCAAGAAACTTGGTTCCAGCTCTGAGACGTGTGGCTTATAGCGGTGTTGGGTGCTCGTTTACACGTTTTTGATACTCACTCTGTCCATTTTTTCCTTTTTTGGGGGCATTTGATCTGAATGGAAGGGGTCGTCTTAAATCATCAAGTGAGTGTCTCATGTCGATTTCTGGCTTCTGAATTGAATCGTAATCATATCGTCGCAGACTTTGTGATATCAACAGACATCAAACTGTTGTCCATTGATTTAATAAGATATTGTAACGAATCTTCTCATTTAGAGCCCAAACACACAGACTCTTTGTAGGGTTTCATACGTGCATTATTTTTATATCTACATACATACAGTATATAAACTTAAAACCCTTTTGGCTAAAAAACATTTTGAACATTGTGTTTAAAAGCCCAAAATAACCATGTTGTTAATAACGCTTCTGGAGGAAAATGTGTCCCCTGAGTTGTCAGCTTTTATGGAAGAAAGTGAGACAGATGGATAGAGACACACAGAGAAGACTGTGTCCATCTCCACCGTCTCACAGATCTGGGTTTTGTTGCAGGTTTTAACCCGTTCCTCCCCCGCTCTCCTCCTCTTCTCCTCTGTGCAGGTGTCTTCCACCTCAGCAGCTCTGACTCCAGCACCTTCCAGCTTTGCTCTGCTGGTCTTTTATGTGATAATTGCCATATGCTCAAGTCGTCTTGTTGCTCGGCCGACGTATCGTCATGCTGCTGTAACGTGGGCGTAGAAGTGATTTAACTGGGACAGAGCGGGGTCTCTCTCTCTCTCTCTCTCTTTCCACATCACACCACATCTATTTTCCATCTCTCACCACTTCTATCTCTCCTCTCTTTTCCCTCTTTCCTCCAATCTCTCTCCCTCTTCTTCTCTCCTTTACTCTCTTCCCCATCTCTCTTTTCTCTCTTCTCTCTAGTTGCTCTCTTTCTTATTCATCTCTGTCTCGTCCTTTTTTCTTTCTCTTCAATTTTATCTTCCTCCACTCTCTCTCCCTCTCTCTCTCTCTCATCTCTCTCTTTCACTGTCGGTCTTCTGTATCTTTTTGTCTCTTTTTTAAAAATCTTTCCTCCTTCTCTCCCTCCCCTTCTTCCCTCTTTCCCCATACTTTTCCCTTGTTACTCTCCCTCCCTCCTTTTCTCCCCTGTCTCTCTCTCTCTCTCTCTCTCTCTCTCCCTCCCTCTCTCTTTCTCATCTCTCTCTTTCACTGTCGGTCTTCTGTATCTTTTTGTCTCTTTTTAAAAAATCTTTTCTCCTTCTCTTCCTCTTCTTCTTCCCTCTTTCCCAATACTTTTCCCTTGTTACTCTCCCTCCCTCCTTTTCTCCCCCGTCTCTCTCTCTCTCTCTCTCTCTCTCTCTCCCTCTCTCTCTCTCTGCGCAGCACTGTAGCGTTCAGCGTTTCGGATGTGAGCGTGATGCTTTTGGGGTTTTTTTGGGAGTTAAAAGTGTTTCGACTTTAACCCGATTAGCACTGCGGTTAAGAGTATTTGGAGTGTGTGTGTGTGTGTGTGAGTGAGTGTAAGAGCATTTGGAGGTTGGATCACATATGCTGGCCTGTTTGGGATGCTGTAATCGGAGTTGCTCCTCAGTTTTCTGAGCTGGGTATTGGACACGTTTGGCTCTTTGCTCCTTTTCATTTCCCCCCGACTGTTTACTGCTGAGTTCCCAAAAGCAGCATCAGAAGGCTTGGTGAGATTCCGGCCCGAGCGAGAGCTGCTGAGAGCGCGAGCTGCTGCTGATGGAGGTTTTGGGCCGAGCCGGGCCGGGAGAAGGCTTTAAACGTCTTAACGGCGCTTCTGACTTCCTAATGACGGGGGAGAAATGTAAACCTCCGTCTCCAAATAGCGAGCGCAAATCCGACTGTGGAAATTAATCCTCTCATTTCTCTGTTCCTCATTGTGTCGCGCCAAAGGAATTTGATCCCATTGAATAATTTCATTATAACTTGTGAGCATGTGGATTAATAAGTGGCTCACTGTAAAGGATCGAGATGGGAAGCTCTCTCTCTCTCTCTCTCTGTCTCTCTCTCTCTCTCTGTCTATCCCCATGCACTGTCTTTCTGTCTTATCCTTTATCCCTCTCTTTCTCTCTCTGTCGCCTTCCCCCGCTCTCGTTTCTGTTTTTCTCTTCTGTCTCTGTTTGTACCTACAGCTTTCAGTCTGCGTCTGCCTGTCTTCAGTTAATTCATCGCAAACAATAGGGAGAATGGGTGGAGACAGAGGACAGAGAGAGAGAGAGAGATGCTGGGATAGAGAGAGTGAGACAGAATGTGAAAAAGAGAGAGACAGACCGACAGATCTGGAACAAAGGGAAATGAGAAGAATAAACGAGGGAGCAAAGACAAGAGAAAGACAGGGAGGAGGAGGAAGTGAGGGACAGAGGATGAAGGTAGACACAGAGAGAGAGAGAGAGAGAGAGAGAGAGAGAGCAGACAAATAGAGGGATAAGGAAAGGAAGAGACAGCCAGACGGATAGAGGGATGAGGAAGGGAGGAGAAGAGAGAGAGAGATGATTCAAACAGGAAGTGGCTGAGTGACAGACAGAGGGATGAGGGAGGGAGGGAGCGATAGATAGAGAGAGGGGAGAGGGAACAGGAGTGGGGGAGAGAGATGGGACAGACAGAGGGAAAGAGAGACATACAGACGGAGGGTGGAGGGAATGAGTGAGTAAGGAGAGAGAGAGAGAGAGAGAGAGAGAGAGTGTTTACTGTATGGTGAAATGGGGCTTATGAACAGCAGGGCCACCTTGACCCAGGAGTTAAATGTGTATTGATTATCAGGCTGCGCTCTATCTCTGGTTAAATGTCATTATGTGAGAGCGAGCAGAGAGCAAACTTATTAAAGGAGCACTGCACTGCGTAGAGACGTGACACACAGCCCAGCCCAGTCTGCTGTTAACACGCCGGCCTACGCCTTTAACACACACGGCAGAGCCGCTACACACACACACAGCTGTGTGTTCACACCAGTTAATAAGCTGTGCTTTATTTCCTAATCCCTGAAAAATGACAGCGGGTGAGCAGTTTTTATTCCACAAGAATCACACGTGCCAAATACTGTTCCTCGAAAAAAAAACAGGGGCGGACAGCTGCAGAAGCACGTACATTTGTTTTAAAAAATAAAAAAAAGCATAAATTGATCCAGAATTACAGGGGTGTGTTGGCACCTGCCCAGGGTTGGGCCCCACCTTGCGCCTGTAGTTCCCGGGATAGGCTCCACTCCCCACGACCCCGAATGGGATTAAGCGGTTCCAGGAATGAATGAATGAATGAATGAATGAATCAGAATAAATATATGCGTTTAAGTTAAAAGAGGATGTATCATAGTACATTAATATATTATATTAATAAGAGGGTTCTTGGCTAGGTGATCCAGCATTTTGAGGCCCCTGGAAGGAGCAGTTTCTTCTTCACAAGAACCGGACGTGCTGAATGTTGGCGTACTTTGGTACTTTGTGATATCTGCAGACGTCAGATCGTTCATTGAATCGATATACAGGGTAATTCAAAAGGAATGATACAAAAAGAAAACACCTGTGACTGCTATAATGAATTTATTTCACAAATACAGATATTACATGAAGGTGAAGTTCAATATAAAATGTTAAATGTAGCTTTATTGTAATATAAGAAAGTTTATTTTTTTTCCTCTTTAGCTCTTTTTTTTTAAGCTTGTATTTGTATCTCTATTTTACTTTTTGCCTAAATTGCACGGACAAAACAGCAGATCGGGACACATTTCACTGCATGTTGCACCTGTATAATTTGCACGTGACAAAGAATCTTGAAGTTGTTATAGACATTCACAGATGTTCAGTGTGGACGCCATTTGTGACACGGCAAACGTTTACACGATACTCTAGGTCTTGCCACACCCGTGCCAGCACAGCCTGATATTTGAGTCAGCCGCTGTCACGTTGGGAGTCGGCATGACGAGGCGAGGTCACGGTGCAAGCCCATTTACTTGCACAATCAAACATAAAAAGGCACGAGGGCCACAAACAAAACAAAACTCCTCTTAAACCTCAAAAACACATCAAGCACGCCAACACAGGGACGGTAGTGTGACGGTGGACCAACAAGAGACACTGGGAAAACATCGCTTATAAAGGGGAAGGGAAACCACGAGCAGGACAATTAGGTGAGGGAAAACCAGTCAGAAAATAACACAGAAATAATCAGGATTAAACAATGAAGGGAGAACCAGTAGAAACAGGGGGCTGGACTAAAGCAAACAAGACCCAGGTGAGGGGACTAATACACCGTGATCACCCAATCAGACACAAGGGGCTGGACAGAAACAAAGCAGAACCAGGTGATGGGACTAATACACCGTGATCACCCAATCAGACACAATAGGAAGGTGGGACAAAGTCTTTGACTGACACAGAGCACAGGACAAAACTCAAAACACTAAACCAAGACAAAAATCCAGGGGCTACTGAGGCCAAAGTCCAGGGGGGTCATGACAACCACGTGGCCTATCCGCTGCTGTAAGTGCTGTAGAAGTGGCGGTGCAAACACCTTGTCCTTCACGTATCGGCAACGAAAAAATCACAAAATGTTTTCTTTCACTTTGAATGATCCTGTAATATTGTAACATGACGGACCTTGTGATTTATGCTCCCTACCCACTACATTAAAGCACAGAAGAATGTCTGACTTCTTGGAAGCAAAGTATGAAGTTGATTCAGGATCTTTTCACAGTACTATATAAGATAAAAGTTATGCAAATCAGCATCAGTGTTTTTACAGTGTGATTACAGGTGTAAGGCTAAAATATGTTAATCCCCCCACATGACTAAAAAGTGTTCTGGCTTTAGTCGTGACCAGCCCACTCGCTTTTACTTCCAGCGTTCATTAACAAGTATAATTGCTTTAATTGCAGTCTTTCATAAGTGTGGTCATTGAGGAGGCTAATGTTGCCTTCTCTTAATGTACAGTTACACAGTCCGACCTGTTTACAGGTCCTGCAGTACCAGTTGTTCTGTGCTGCGTAGGAAATCTGGGGGTTTGGCGTGCGGGTGTAAATCCCATGTTTCATTATGATACAATAATACATCGATTCAGCAAAATCTGTTACAATACGATTACGATGAGCACGAGACAATACCGCGTGCTGTTTTAACAGTCACTTCCGCTTCATATCAAATCTCAAAAAGGCGAATGATTATCGAGTGTTTATTTGTCATTGTGAACACAGCACCACATACACTTCACCACAACAAAATGTGAACCATCCATGATGGAGCAGTGGCCGGCTTTGACAGTGCTTGGGGACGGTACCTTACTCACGAGTACCTCAGTGGTACCTTTTACTAGTCCGGGACATGAACCGGCGACCCTCCGGTCACCTATCATTGAATCGATGTATCAGTGTAGATCGATGTATTGTTACAACTTTACTGTGTGAGCATCTGATTATCCTAAAAAACAGGGAAACACGACTTTGACCGTCATTGTTGTATGTGAGGAATCTTTTCGTAGAAAAATGTTTCCATTTGGGAACAATGCTATGGGCTCGTTGATCGTTGTATCAGTGTATCGATGAAGATCGATGTATCGTTATACGCTGAGTTTCAGAAGAGGCTTAGGCATGGGACGGAGAGGCGGGTAGTGTTTTCTGGTGCCGTGGATGAGCTCGGTGCTGCTTCTCCCCGCATGCTGTTTTATTGCAGGCTGAATTTGTCAGGCAGGAGTTGTTAAGTGGATGTATCTTGGCGGTGGTGGAGGAGAGGCGAGGCGAGGTGGAGGTCCGGCGCTCTGCTGTAACGAGGCTAAAGGCTGCTCTGGCCACCACACACCATCACCAAATGGGCTTTTAATGGCGTTTGATTGAGCGGCAATGGTGCTACTGAGGGACCGTCTTCCTGGAGTTTAGCCTGGAGACGGCTGCTTAGTTACCAGCCAGTTACAGCTGTGCTCTCTTCCCTTTACAAATAAATATCACCCCGTTTTCGACCATGGATACATTCTCAATCTCTCTCTCTCTCTCTGTCTCTCTCTCTATCACTGTCTTGCTCCCTATCTCTCGTCTCTCCTCTACTTCTATTTCTAGCTCTAGTTTAAAGTTTTATTTAATATTCCATTCCTAGTTTAAAATGTATATTTTGTATTCTATTTATACACTACCAGTCATAAGTTTGGACACACCTTCCCATTCAATGTTTTATTCTTTATTATCATGACTATTTACATTGTAGATTCTCACTGAAGGCACTATGAATGAACACATATGGAATTAAACAAGAAATTTGAAATAACCCCAAAACATGTTTTATATCTGATTCTTGAAAAATAACCAGCCTTTGGCACGATCACTGCTTTGCACACTCTTGGCATTCTTTCTCGATAGGCTTCATAGGGTAGTCACCTGAAATGGTTTTAGTCTTGAAGGAGTTCCCACAGATGCTGACCACTTGTTGGCCCTTTTGCCTTCACTCTACGGTCCATCTCATCCCAAACCATCTCGACTGGGTTTGGTCAGGCTCTGTGGAGGCCAGGCCATCTGGCACAGCACTCCATCACTCTCCTTCTGGGTCAAAAAGCCTTTACACAGTTCATTCATAGTTTTGATGCCTTTAGTGAGAATCTACAATGTAAATAGTAATGAAAATAAAGAAAAAACATTGAATGTGAAGGTGTGTCCAAACTTTTGACTGGTCGTGTATGTGTTTATTCCATTTGTTGGTATTGTTTGTTCTTTGTTCCTCTTTCTTATTGCACTGTAAAAACGCTGGAGCCAGAGTCTGGCTCACCAGTGTATCTATACCCAGTATATAGCAGAATGACAAAGGTTTACTTGACTTTGCTTCTCCATTACTCTCTCTTTCTTCTCCGTTCTCAGTCTCTTCATGCCTTTCTCTCTCTACCGCTTTTTCTCACTTTGTTTCTTTTCTCTCTCTGTATTTTTTCTTGCTCTCTCTCTCTCTCTCCCTTGCTTCTCTCTCTTTCTTGGTGCTTCGTTTCTCGCTCTTTCTCTCCTTGTCGTTCTCTCCGATTTTTCTCTCGCTCTTTTTCTACGCTCTATTTTTCTTCCTCTCTCCATCTCTCTCTCTCTTTCTCTCTCTGTATTTCTCTCACTCTCTCATTCTCCCCTTCCTTCATGCGTCTTTCTCTTTCTCTCCATGTCTGTTCCTCTCTTCTACTTTTTCCCACTTCCTTGTTGTTTCTCCCTCCCTCTCTTTCTTTTCATCTTTCTCTTTCTCTCCATGTTTTTCTCAGTACTTGTTCCCTGTATTCCCTCTCCTCTTTCCCTCTGAAACCTTTTTCCTTTTCCTCTCTCACTTTTGTTTCTTTAATTTGTGTGTTTGTCCGCCTCCTCTCAGACACATGATTTTTGCTCTTTTTCTTCCCCTCTAAATGTTGCCTGTGATTTGTGCAGTGTGTGTGTGTGTGCGTCTGTGTGTGTGTGTGTTTATGTGTGTGGATACATTTCTCACAAACACAGGCACCCTGCTCCGCAATGGCTCTGTGTAGCTTTTCTTTTTGCAAGCAGGCTTTGTGCAGGAAAAGAGATTGCAGTTTCGTCTGTGCAGCGCCCATGATCCGAAGATTTATTATTGAAGGAAGTGAAAGGTTATATTTTTCGGCTGCAGGACGGGTTCGATAGTTCCCCAACTAAGCAGCTATTCATCCTGTTGAGTCCATGTTCCACCTGTCTCCACACACCTCATTTCAATAAGCAGTAATAATGAGCCTCTGCACTGCGCTCAACCCAGATGCTCACCATAAGCCTAGATTGGTAATATTTCAGTTTGAGACATCGTTTAAACCGTTTGATCTGGGCGGTTCTTGATTTTCGATTACTGTTTCATTTAGAGATTTTTTGGCCTTAAAGCAAAAACGGCCAAATCTGTCATGACGTTTGCCCTGCTCATTTGGCCTCGACTTGTGAAGCATGTCAATAACAATGGCCATCTTTATGTAGCTGTATGTTAAACTGGGATTAGAATTGTTGAAATTTTGAAAACCAAAACAATAAAGATGCTGTTGAGGTAAATACTATTTTTAAATTTATATAGCTGGTATAAACTTTATTTATTCTTATTTTGGATGTTTTTTTCCTTTGCAACTTTGGTTGGCATTACCAACCATTACCGTTAAATTACTGACCAGACCTTCCAGGATTTCGCGATGTTGCAATCGCAGCTATTAGCACTAATTAAGCCAATCCTTGCAAATTCATCCTGACCTTGCAATTCTCACCAATTACTGCAACACTACGCAATTTTCGTCAGGAACCCACTTCATATTCCATTTGGAAGGCACAGAAATGTGTGTGATAAAAGCATATGATTTACCTTTAAAATAATTTAATGGTTAATAAAAATAAATTAATTAAATTAATTGTTAAAGAATAATTATAAAGGGGGAAAATTGCAACTTTTTCCCACCACTTTGACTTGCTTCCACAACTTAATTGCAACAAAGCGGCTACAGACACAGCAACTTTCACTGCAATTTTTTATGTTTTTTTAGAAAAGCTGCCGCAAAATCAGCCATTTTAGGTCGCAACAATCTAAAAAAATGAGCCGCGAAATCCTGGAGGAAGTGATTTAGATAAAATAACAAACAAAAATTAAAGAAATGAACATAGACTGTTAATATGATGCTTATTTGTTTTATCCTATTGATATGTTAATCTTTTATGAAATCCAAGTAATTTAAATTTTAAATATTATTTTAAATATAAATGTTATTATTTTACATATATATATGTATGTATATATATATATATATATATATATATATATATATATATATATATTATATATATATACGTATATATTTGCTGAGAGTGAATCAGAATGTTATTTTTTAATTCCATAATTATCACTGGCTTCTTAAAACTCAAAATTTCAGATTTTTCACATTTTGCTTCATTTTTTAATGTCTTTCCAAATATATTTCTTCTTAAATTTTCCTCACACGTCATTCTATATTAAAGACAAAGTTATTTTTCACTGCCTCATATCTTGACGTTGATGCAGGAGTATGACCGTTTGTAAGAATCCTCACCCTCTTTAACTCTAGTGCAGCATGCAGCCTTCCTCCACCTTTTCTTCCTCCTCTTCCTCCTCTACCCCCTTGTCCTCGTCCTCTTCCTCGAGGCTTGATTACAGTAGCTCTGCGCTGTGGCGCTCTGCTTTGCCTGATGTAACAGCTGTAGCTGCTCCTCCGTCTGCCTCCCGCCGTGTTTATTCACCCTGTACCTGCCTGTAGAAGTAAGCCATTACACGCAGCGCACAGAGAGAGAGAGAGAGAGAGAGAGAGTTGCAAGTAAATATTCAATGTCTGTGTGCAGTCGGGAGAGTTTATTTGTTTGTGAAGGCGTTTGTTTCCATCGTCTCACTGAGTCTCAGTGCCTTTCTTTCGCGGCTGTAAAAAATATACGGAGAGAGAGGGATGAAGGGAGGGAGGGAGAGAGTTAGGGAGCGAGGGAGAGGACGAAGGCGCGTTTGATCATGCGTCGTCATCGTAGGACAAGAGCTCATTGACCTTCATCAGTGTGACTGTGGGGATGATGGGATATCTGAAGGGGCATCTGGGGTGGGACTTCGGGAATGCAGAGGAGATTCCGTTGCTCCGTTACGCTGTGTGTGTGTGTGTGTGTGTGTGTGTGGCCGAGCACAGTCCCTTGCACACACAACCCCCCCCACCCCAAACCCCCTTCTCAGCTTTGACAGCCACTAATAATAACGCATGAAGACAGTCAGACAAAATGAAGACAAATGCAGCTCGCTGCCCTGGAATCATAATCTCTGGTAGACCTCAGTGAAAGAGACGTTCTAACTGTACACGGATGTTCTTTATAGCTCTCTCCTGTGACCTGCACACACACACACACACACACTTTCACACACGTTCACACACACGCACATCCTCTACCTCTCCTAGAATTTTCTCTCTGCATTGTAACATACTAGGGTCAGACCAGCAGACATATGGTGCATGTTGGACAGCTCCAAGTGTGTGTTTCTGGCTTTATGTGTGTAAGTGTGTTTGTTTAGGCTCTTTTGTGTGTGTGTGTGTGTGTGTGTGCGTACGTGCAGATGGTTGATGTTAAAGATTCATGAGGCCTGTGGAAGATCTAAGGTGGAGGTTGGGCTGCAGTGTGGCTGAGTGAAGGTGGAGAAAATGGCAGCAGACGTGGAGGTCTCCACATGTAGCTCTACAGCACGGCGGGGAGACGCCAACACACTCTCACTGGGACACACACACACACGCACTTATTTTACATGCTAACACGCAGTCCCTCACTAGCACTCCCACTAACTCACTCACTCACTCGCAAGTTTCGACCTTCTTCTGTCATTGTTTCATTGAGGACTGACATTAATTTGAGCTGCGTTACGTAGTTTTTAGCAGATTTCTTTCATTCGTGTGTGTGTGTTTTCTGATCTAGACCGTTTTTGGGGACGACATTTTAGACTCTACATCTGAAGACTGGGGACAGACCTGCTTTTGGGGACGAAAAATAGTGTCTCTGTTCGGTTTTTTCTTTAGTGAAAGTGAAAGTGAGTGAGTATTCGTCATTGTGAACACATCACAGCACAGCGCACAGTGCACCACTAGGGAACATGACCCATCCGTGAAGGCGCAGTGGGCAGTTGACATGGGGGCAGTGCTTAGGGACGGTAGCTTGCTCATGAGTACCTCAGTGGTACCTTTACCAGTCCAGGATTCGAACCGACAACCTTCCGATCGCAAGGTGAACGGCCAAACATTTACGCTACCACCTTCCTTAAATTTTGCCATGATATCTTATGTATTAAAATGAATGTAAGAAAAGTAAAAGAGCAGAAAAAGTCTCATTTTTGTTGAAAAGGTCCTACAGATCCTACAGTTGTGATTATTTCCCTACAGTAATCTTCATTTCTGTGGAATGTCCCCGAAAGTATAGAGAAGGAAAAGTGTGTGTGTGTGTGTGTTCTTTCCTTTTTGTCTGCTGATGAGGAGCCCTCTACTGGTGACAAACACAAAGACCTTCATGATTTGAGAGTGAGAGTCTGACTGCCTGCTCTCTGTCTGCTCACCAAATCTCCATCTTTTTCAGAACGCGATCAGTCTGCTATGAGCCGTGGTCCGGTTCCTAAAAAATATGGATAAAAAACATATTGTAGCATAACTACACTTCAACCTTTAAATCACAGTTTTGTCCTGTTTTGCTCCAGAAGCTGTTCATAGTAGTTTTGGCGAAAAATGGAGAAATAAAGGCTTGTGAGTGTGTGAGGCCGAACCGAAAGGTCCAACAAGACCCCCACCTCCAGTAATGATGGTAATGATGTGACAAGTTTTCTCAAGTTTTTTCAATGCAAAAGGCAGATGAATTGGTGGGCACTGGTGGTGGGTGGAATTTTTGGAAGGGTTTAGGAAGGTTACACTAGCGTGGTGGAGCCTCCATCTGGAAAGCATTAGCTAAAAAGATTTATTATCAGGAGGGTCCCAGATTGCATCCAGTTAAGGAGCAAGAACAAACAGTGCGGACAGTAACGTCCAGGAAGATTTATCTAGAACTTTTTGTAAAATTTCAACAATATATGT
Source organism: Distichodus sexfasciatus (assembly GCA_032718565.1). Lineage (NCBI taxonomy): Eukaryota > Metazoa > Chordata > Actinopteri > Characiformes > Distichodontidae > Distichodus > Distichodus sexfasciatus. The sequence goes on along the minus strand of JAVGVS010000018.1, from coordinate 4,112,008 downwards.
GATTTCATTTCTATTTTTATTTACTGTGTGTATGTAGTGTGTATTCATACGTATGCAGGTATGAGGAGATTGTAGGGCAGTGATCTGTGGAATGACCCAGGAAATGCTGGCACTTGGAGGGTATTTGGCTTCGTTGTGAGCAGCTGGGTCGCCCCACTGTGATGACAGTCATTCCGCCTGCTGGCAAACGCACCATTTCACCTCTAAAACCATCAGAAACACAGAGATTGCAAGTGAAATTGTTTAAGGAAATTAAACAGTATAATGGTGTGATTTGCTTTTGGGGTTGTAGTGTGTTGCGTTGCTTCTTCTGCTCATTGTCATATCAATATGTAGGAATTAGCGTGAATGTTGAACAATAAACCAGTTTTACCGCAGTAACACTTCCCATGCAGAACCAATGCAACCGATACCCGACCCAGCTGTTTGAGTTGTTATCAGAAAAACATCCATCCACGTATCGGATCGGTACCATCTTTAGTTTCAATATCCTACCCTCTGGGTTCGGATATCAAAATGACCAATATACTCGTGATATAATGGCAGTGGTGGTCTTAGAATATCTGGACCAATAGGTTGCCAGTTGACCAGTGACAGTCTCCCTGAGCGTAACTTGGGGTTAAAGGGCTTTCTTAGGAACCCAAAGATGGTAGGATTCGAACCCACAACCTCTTGATCCAGAAGCGAGTATGTTAACCACTAGACCACCACCAGCCATCTAAAACCATCACGGAATATATTTTTATATTTGGTGTTGAGGAGATCTAGTGGTCGGATTCCTGCTAATGAACCAAGAGGTTATGGGCTCAAGCCCAGCTGTATTCTACCTCCAGTGCTACACATGAGCATATATACATATATACAGTACTGTGCAAAAGTTTTAGGCAGGTGTGAAAAAATGCTGTAAACAAAGAATGCTTTCAAAAATGGAAGTGTTAATCATTTATTTTCATCAATCAACAAAATGCAGTGAATGAACAAAAGAGAAATCTAAATCAAATCCATATTTGGTGTGACCACCCTTTGCCTTCAAAACAGCATCAATTCTTCTAGGTACACTTGCACACAGTTTTTGAAGGAACTCGGCTGGTAGGTTGTTCCAAACATCTTGGAGAACTAACCACAGATCTATAATCCTATAATCCTACAAAATAATATAATGACTATAATCCTACAAAATAATATAATGACTATAATCCTACAAAATCCCTGACTTTGTGCAAGTGTACCTAGAAGAATTGATGCTGGTTTGAAGGCAAAAGGTAGTAACACCAAATATTGATTTGATTTAGATTTTTCTTTTGTTCGCTCACTTTGCATTTTGTAAATTGATAAAAATAAACAATCATTATTTATATTTCTGAAAGCATTCTTTGTTTACAGCATTTTTTCACACCTGCCTAAAACTTTTGCACAGTACTGATATGATAGGTTAGAGGTTTGTTGCTAACTTTATAAACAGTTAAAACAGAGACCAGCACAGGGCATTGGTATTCACGTTAATTAGACGTTAGCTGATGTGTTAAAACCCAAACTCTTAACAAAAATTAACATTTATCTAAGGATGGAAAGGTGAACATAAAAAATGCAAAGATATGTTTTCATAAGATTTACAGATTGCTTTAGCTGACCATTCACAATGACAAATAATCACTCACTCAACACTGGACCTGTTAGAAAAAGCCAATTAAACCATGTGCTAACTGCCCTCCGACATACCAGATATTCAGTCTCATCTGTTCTCTCTCCATCATAACCAAGCTCACCATAAGCACATCCTCGTGTGGCCCGTGAGCTTGCGGGTGTCTCTCTCCTTGCCTGGGATTGGGGCTGTGGAAGGGCAGCTTAATTGCCATGAATCTGAAGAATAGGAGTGTGTGGTCTGGTGTAGTGCAGGTTTTAATCGATTGTCTACACTTTCTGCTCTCTCCGTCTCTGTCCTCCTCTCAGGCCTTTGCTGTTAGCCAGAGCTCTGTAGGAAAGTCACTGTCAGTAATAAATGCATTTAATACGGTCCTATTGCTTACAAATCTATTGTAGCTTGAGATTCCACAGCTGCCCTCTCAGATGGAATATATATTAGGTGTTGGCCGGTGTTTCCTGATTGCCAAAGTCAACATTAGAATTATTAACGCACAATTTAATACCTATTTAAAACTTCATTTTAATTTAGGATTATTGTTTAAGATCAAGGCGGCACGGTGTGGGGTCTTTCTGTGTGGAATTTGCATGTTTCTCCCCATGTTCGCGTGGGTTTTCTCCGGGTGCTCCGGTTTCCTCCCACAGTGCAAAGACAAGCAATATAGGCTAACTGGTGACTTTAAATTGGCCCCATAAGGTGTGAATGTAAGTGTAATTGTGTGAGTGTGTTTGGGGCAGTTGGTGGCGTAACGGTAGGGTGTTCGCCCCATGATCTGAAGGTCGCAGGTTCGAATCGGTAAAGTTACCACTGAGGTACTCATGAGCAAGGTACCGTCCCCAGGCACTGCTCCCTGGGCGCTTGTTAGCTGCCCACTGCTCCTTCACGGATGGGTTAAATGCAGAGGTCACATTTGGTTGTGGTGCACTGTGTGCTGTGTTCACGATGACAAATAATCACTCACTTTCAAATAACGTGTGTGCCCTGCGGTGTGTTGGCGCATGCCCAGGATTGGTCCCCGCCTTGCGCCCGTAAATTCCTGGGACAGGCAAAGCCACTGACCCCAGGTGGGATTGAGCGGTTCGGCTAATAAATAAATAAATGAATGAATGAATGTTTAAGATTATATTGCACGGTCTGGGTGTAAATAGATTCTTTTTTATTCATTTATTCAGATGCTTTTCCAAATCCATCATCGGAAACAAAGGGACAGTGCTGCCTTACTTTAGGTTTGGACTAGAACAGGCTTCTGTTATTACAGATGGACTTATACAAATAGCAGGTTTGCAATCTGATTGGTATTTTAATAGAGTAAACAGTGTCTGCTGATGGTCTGTCGAGGTTGGGGAGCCGAGTATTGAGGCACTCGTTAAATAAACGCGATCCAGCATTCAAAGGGGTCAGCCTCATAAATATTGCAAAAACGACGAAAGCCAAATTGTGCCTAAAAAGCCTTTTTTTGCTGCTGCATATTTATATGGTGCGTATTCTCATAGTTCCTCATTTCGTTTCTTTTATCTTGCTCCCCTGATTAAGACTAAATTACACAACTGCTAATTGAAGAACATGGTGAAAGCACTGAACTGTCTTACGTCTCCCCCCCTTTAACTACTGCATTTTTTAACAAATAGCAAAACACATGCAAATAAAATCTGTTTGTTTGAATCAACTCCCTTTGGATGGGTCTCATAATGAAATGGTATGTACCATATTTCTCCAGCACTTCAACAGAATAACAATCGCATGAATATTAGGCTTGAAAGAATCATTAATTACGTCCAAAATTGACACAGTCCCGGCAGAGCCGAGGAGGCGGCCTCTGTGCTCGCTCTGCGTTCGAGTTGCTCTTTAATTGCTGTGAAAGTTTGAACTGTTAGTACTCCAGAATTGGAAATGCAGAGGCTTGACCACGGGGGAGAGAATAATACATTCAGAATGCAGAAATGATTTAAACTGCAACGTTTACTGTCAATATCTGTGATTCGCAAGTGCCCGGGTGTGGATTTTTCAGGCTATGCGTCTTGAGAAATCAAGGGCTGTGTAGAGGGAATGGTGGTAGTTGGTCAGAAAATATGCCTCTGAAGCACCACTGATTTTTCTTTATGTGTTTGTTTACCTCATTAGATGACAGACTGGACATAGTAATTATCCTCCAGGGGGAAAAAAGCATCATAGTATAGCTGAGATTTTTTTCTGAAGGTTTGATTTTTGCTGGTCATCTTCCATATTGATGCTTTCAAAGACGTCATAAGTATTGACGCTTTAAAAGCCATATTAAGCTGGTTTGCCACGTTTGTTTGGCACCAAAGCCGGACTGAGGCGGTTAAAAACTATTAACGCAAATTCAGCCAATCCCCGCAAATTCATCACGGCCTTGCAATTTTGACCAATTACCACAACTTTTCTGCAATCTTTTCCGCAAGGGACTGACGGGTCAAATGCAGCCGTCACATTTTGTTGTGGTGCACTGTGTGCTGTGATGTGTTCACAATGACAAATAATCACTGATTTTAATTAAGGCATGTAACCACTTTTTTTTGCAACAAATATTCATCTCCTCAGCCTTCTCATTTGTGTATATCTTTAGTATATCTTTAATGTTCCTTCATTTTGTCCATTTTGTCTTGACTCTAGCAATTTACAGTGTTGTCCCCTAAATTTACTGAAGGAAATTTAAGGAAAGACTGACAATAAGGTGGCAGACAATTTAGGATTATTGTTTAAGATCAGGGCAGCACGGTGGCGCGGTGGTTAGCGCCGCCGCCTCACAGCGAGAAGGTCCTGGGTTCGATCCCCAGGTTGGCCGTGGGGTCTTTCTGCGTTTGCATGGTCTCCCCATGTTCATGTGGGTTTGCTCTGGGACCCCCGGTTTCCTCCCACAGTCCAAAAAGCATGCAATATAGGTTAATTGGCGACCCTGAATCGGCCCCGTAAGGTGAGAATGTGAGTGTGATTGTGTGAGTGTGCGTGTGGCCTGCGGTGTGTTGGCGCCCGCCCGGGATTGGTCCCCGCCTTGCTCCTGTAAGTTCCCGGGGAGAGCCTCCGCCGCACCATGCGATAAAAACACCCTTAATGACTATATAATATTTTTGTTTCAAAATTGAAATCATCATTGTACCCGAAAACACATTTACTACGCTCGCTCACTGCAGTAAAGCAACGGGGTCGACGCTGTCTGTTGTGCGTCACGTGTCATAACCGTAAAAACACACCTGAATGTCATTCACTGGCCCCGTGTGCGTCTTCAGGGCTGTGCCAATTATCCTGCGCAAAACTGACCTGCTGATTGCCACGCATGTAATGGGGAGAAGAGGTTTAACTGCTAATTAATTATCATTTGATTGAGGGACGTGAGGCATGTGGCGCACGTGAGTGAGAGAGAGAGAGAGAGAGAGAGGGAGAGAGATCGGAGTGAGTAAGTCAGGATATGAGGAAAACAGAGGGATGAAGGAGAAAGTATATGCACTGTTTTGATTTAGCCACAGAGATCATCATCATCATCATCCTCCTCCTCTCCAGCTGTTGCTCATTTCCCCCCACTCCCTTTTATCGCTGTCCACACCCACAGGGCCTGCCTTTCTGCTGGTCCGGCACCTCGCACACTCCTGCGTCCAGCTCCGTCCATCTCAGCAGGTCCCGAGGAACACAGCCCTCTCTCTTGACTGACGGGGCTAATACAATTCAATTAATCCCCAGACGAGCTCATCTTTCAATGGGCCCTCAGGTCTAAAGGGGAACTGGTATTTGGGGTGGAGGAGGTGGGATGTGGGGGGGACGAGAGGGGATGTGAATAGGGCCTCTTCACAGGAGATAGGTACAACGCGGCCGGCCACTCACGGGGGAATTGAAGTGATATTGAGCCGCCGCAGTAAATGTAGAAGAGGATTACAAGCCCTTGTGCTAAAGCGGCCGGTCTACGGGCTCGCTCTGATGTCCTACTCATGTCCTTGTGTGTCTTTTCATTCCTCGTCCCGCTCGTCCGTCGTCGCTCTGCTTTCCGGCTTTTCTCAGCCTAAATTGTTCTCTTACAACATGGATGTCTCTTAACAGGGATCATTTCTTCTTTAATAGCGATGTTTTATTTTTTTATGCTCTGTTTTTGTATTGTTCAGATTGTTCATTCAAATGTCATTTATTGTCTGTGGCAACTTGTTAGGGAGAGTCAAAATCATGATCAAACAGTATCACGATTAAATCATTTTACGATGTCGATTGCAATTAATGAACAGCTATTTTTAATTTTTGCCGTCCTAGTCTAGTGGTTTACAAGGTCTGTGCTGTAAGTGGCAGTCATTTTTTGACGATTCTCTGTTTTATACATGAAATCATTCTACGTAAAGTAAGGAAAATTTCACATTGATATCTTTAATACTGACCGAGTAAGGCCACGTCAAAGATTATGCAAATTACGGGTTCAGAAAAACATGTTTTTGAGAAATATTTCAATTTAAAAAACACATATTTTCAACACTGATGCACCGTCAAACCGTAATTATCCCGACTATGTGTCATATACCACACTAAAGCTTACATTCACCCATTTCCAGTGATATATGACACCTTTATGGGAAAATTCTAATACTTTTGGAAAATTGGTCTATTTATGATGTGCATGGCGAAATCGCATCCCAATAACACTGAAATGAATGGTCACGCAATTACAGTCCTTCTCCGTAACGGCACGGCGGAGCTCCGCCCACATACACAAACACACACACACGCCGACACACTTACACACACTTTTTTCGAGGTAGCAAGCATAAAATGTCCATGGAATAGGCTGGTTAGCTTGACAAAACGTTCCCCAATCGAAGCAACACGCTGATTCTGAAGCCAATGCACACTGAAATTAAGGTCTGTATGCATTTTTTAATGAGAGAAAAGAAGTTCCTAAACCAAACAACACCCAAATCACTAGGTGTTTTTGCACAGAAAGGAAACCTAAAGACGTTAGAAAACATGTTCACAAAGCCGAGTTCCAGTATTTTTCAGCAAAAAATGCTGGAACTTGGCTTGGTGAACATATCATATTATCGTAGCCTCAATAAAATCAAGACTTTCACTGTTTATCATGTTAGAAATTAAATAGCAATCATTATATCCTGAAACCTCATACATAATTTATCACTTTCTGCAATAAACTCATATTGCTTTTTTTTTAACATTTTTCTCCCTATGAGTACTGTGACGCTTTTTAGTCAGGTTTTGTACATAGTTGGAGACTGGACGGGGCAAAGTCATGTGACAATACACAAAAAAGTATTAACAGAATTTCAAAAATAATCAAAATACTCCATATAGACAAGATTCCCCCAGTTCGAGGTTGTGGATGTCAGCTTTGATTCATTTTCAATTAATTACCCAGACTTAGTGTTTGTTAGTATTGGATTGCTGGTTCAAATGACTTCAGATTAGTATTGAGGCAATGTGGAGGGGTGTGTGTGTGTGTGTGTGTGTGTGTGTGTGTGTTTGCTGGAGAGCCGCCCTCTGCTCCAACCTGCATCGGTGCTCTCTGGCGCAGAGCTATTGACATCTTGGCATTTGGTCCAGTCTGTCTCCTCTCCCTGGAGGGCCTGCTTCCTCCTATCCCAGCCGTGTATTGATTGGTTAATTTGATAGTTCTATCACCAATCAGCTTGTGCCTGACCTTTTGCCTTGGCAATGATGGCAGAGTGCTCATTTCTTCATCGCTGGCCTCACCATACATTGACCTTTGCAGTGAGAATGTCAGTGCGGCCCTTGATCTTAACCTGTCACTGCGTTTGTTATAAGCAGGAGTCACCCTCACCCTCGCCTCGCTTTTCCTCTCCTCTCCTCTCCTCTCCTGGAGCCTGCACCGACCGGCACAACACCGGCGGCCTGCGTTTAGCGTAGTTGAGGAGTTGGCACAGTTTGAATTCGCACTATTAAGCGCTGTGACGTTCGATTCCTGCCCAATGCCAGAAATGAATGTTTCAAAGCAGCACTTCGCCGGAAATCAATCCAATATTTTACCACTTACTCACTCCAAGTTCATTTCTGGGGCCAGATGCTAAAATATTGATTGTTTTCCTTGGACACAAGAACAGAGAATCTCAAACCGCAGCCATTTTTACTTTTTTTGGCGTTTAATTTCAAGAGATATTCACCATGGAATGTAAGAAATAATATAATAATTTCCACAAAAAAGGTCGTAGAATCCTCATAGCCTCAGCATGTCTCAAGTACAGATGGTGGCAGAATTGTTTTTGTCGAAATATTTTGGCAAAAATTTGTGTGAGGTAAAGTCAGGAAATACTGAGCATGTTAGAAGGTGAAATAAAATAACAAACAGCATAATAAACAGGGCTGGGCGATACGGCCTCAAATTAATATCATGATTCATTTAACAATTTACCTTGATCATGATTAGTTTTATTACAATTTAGGTTTTTATGCTCTCTTAGTTATGTGCTTAAAAGTTAAAAAAGGTATGTAACAGTATGTAAACACACACTGTGGGAAATATTTACAGAATTCTTTTTAAAAAACGTCATAATTTGAAATAATCGGCAAGATGACATTTACTAATGGTTTGTCGGTTTCTACTTTTTGATTAATTGCCCAGCCTTACTATGGATTATATGATTTATGAGATTTGGAACGTTCTTTAATCCAGAGTGCTGTAAATTTTTTACAGGCAAGATATTTTGCAGTAGGTTTGGGCAATTAACCAGAAATGCATTAAAACTGAAATTCTGACTTAATCATGCTCATCCCAAAAATGAATTTATCATCTGAATGAACTGCCCCCGTAAAATGTCATGTCTAATTGTTTAATGTTATGGTCGTAACATTGAACAAAAGTTTAAATCAAAATAATCAACATGATCAAGTTAAATCGGTTTGGAATTATTGTGATTATTGTTTTAGAATCAGATTGCCCAGAGTTCTGCTGCTAGAACTGCAACCCTTAATTTGCCACTTATCTTACTTTTTTATTTATCAGAGGCACAGTCTCTGGGTGATTACTGCACCTCTTTAACGCTCACGATCAAACCCCTTTGCCCCGACGTGCTAAAGAGTGAGTGAGTTGGGGCTCAGCAGCTTGAGTTGGAGGAGGAATCGTCGTCGTAGCTGCAGTAATCTTCATATCGGAATAAAGCAGATGTTAACATGTTCTTCCACATGCAGGTGTCTCTCAAGAATCTCTCATTATCACAGAGCTGGCACACACTTCCCAGGGGACGAGCCGACTCGCGCTCGCCTCGCTCTTAGCCCTCTCCGTCTCTCTTTAATGGGCCTACGGGATCAGAGAGTTTGTCTGCACGGCTCTTCTGAGATAAAGCCTAACTCGTTTGGAGCGGTGTAGTGCTCTTTTCTCTTTATAATACAAACTTATTACACAGTAAAATGTATGTTGCTGATATATGAGGTTTAATCATGTTTTACTGTAGTTAATAATATGAATAAAAGTCACAAAATAAATAAATAAATCCAAATATAACTAATTCCCAATAAGTAAATCATTTGTAACTGGTTTCATGGGTTTTGTATGATTTTTAGAACATCAATTTCAGAAGATATGATTTCAAAATAATGATGCATGAATCCGAAAATGCCTAAAAATAATTGATGATAATTGATGTAATATTGAATGAAAGTTAGGCAATTTGAAATTTTTGTGATTATTGATTTTAAGCAAACTTGCCCCTCGCTACATAGCAGAGTTCTACCACTTAGTCATTTAATTGCTGCGTTGCTTAGTATTTGTGGTCTTAAGATTTGAGATGAAATTCAGCAGAACTGGCAACAACGAACTATAACTTATATTTTGCTAAAGCAATATAATAATGTATAATAAAATAATATAATAACATTATAATTTAATAAAAGTACTTATCAAGCTATTTTTTTTTAACTGATCTGGCAGAAAAAATAATGTAAAGTTTAGATTAAACCAAAGTAAACAGCATATTATTTGTTTAAAAAATGTTCTTGCATCCACAAAATATAGTTTTAAACCTACACATAACAAGTGGTAAAAGCGAAAAACCCGTGCAACAGTACTTTGAGAAGTGATGGAATTTTCAAAACACTAAAAGATAAGGTAACGTTCTCATGACCCTCAGTAATCTGTTAGTGTAATCTAGCTGCTACTAACAAGGCGCTGCATGTTTGTGTATTTGTGCGTTCTGTTTTATACGCCTCCCTGCCGTATCCCGCGGTAACGACCCACGTGGGCAGCCCCCGACGGCTTTTACTGTGCTTCGTATGGCCTCATAATGTGGCTTTGGGTGCAGTTACTGTGGTTTTAAATGTGTTCTCGGAGGGAGCCGGGCATATAAATACCCATATGTTTCCCAATTCAATCCGGCTCGCTCTTACGCCCGCATCTCTTCTGCCTGCACCGGGACTTTTGGGGGAATTATTCACAAAAGATGTTTCTGTTTATGGTTAGAAATGCTTGCTTGTATTCTTTGTTGGCACTCCGTAGTGATGTAAAGAAGACTTAATCTGAAAGTTTAGTGGAGCCACCTGACACCGCGGTCAAAGGGGCAGCAGTTGAGTGGGGTTGAGATTCTAATAAGCATCAGTACTCTCAGGATGTTCTCTGAGCTTCTAATTAAACAGATGTAAAACTTTTATCCAGCTGTTAATGACCTCTTAGTTCCAGGATAGTGTTGTTGGGGCAGTTGGTGGTGTAAAGGTTAGGGGGTTCCACCCCCTTGATCATAAGGTCACCGGTTCGAATCCCAGACCGGTAAAGGTACCACTGAGTTAGTCATGAGCAAGGTACCGTCCCCAGGCAGCTGCCCACTGCTCCGTCACGGATGGGACAAATGCCGAGGTCATATTTTGTTGTGGTGCACTTGATATGATATATGAACATGATAGACAAACATAAACAAAATTTCAATGTTCATGTAAGAAAGGCATTGAAAGCCAGTTGTTTGACTGTACAAAGGAGGAGTAGGTGTTGGTGCTTCAGTACATTTTTAATAAATTAATACATTTACCATTAAAAAAACTTGAAATGCTCTCTAAATGTCCTCTTCTTAAGCGACTTCACAAATTTTACTCAAGAAATGCAAATCTGTCTATCAGCTGCTTCGGGCTTTAAAGATGCTAAGCAGGAGCCTGACATTAGTCCCAACGAGGACTGCATTAAGGATGCGCGATCTGCGGAGAAGACTACAAACGGTGGCAAGCTGCTGACGATTAAGCCAGGTTGAGAGGCGAGTAAGCGGCGGTATTCTCCCAACGTTCTCCAGGCTTTTGTCGTCCGTTATCCCTCTATCCTGTGATCGGGGGGCCTCGGCGGCCGGATCACAATGCCGCTCTCGTCCCCGGTGCTCGCAGGAAGACCTCTGAATAGATATTTCTATCTAAAAAGGAGAACGAGGAGAGGGGCAGTGTGTGCTTATCAAAGATAGAGTGGTGGTGGAGGGGGAGGAGGGAGGGGAGGGAATGCTTAAATACTCATGAGGCCCGGCGGTGTTTAACCTAGATTAAAGTGGCCGAGGTCCGAGGGCTCTTCAAAACAAAGACAAGTTCAAGACTTCGCCTCCCTTAAGGATGTGTGAAGGGCGATCCAGACGAAAGACGAATGTCTTCTTCAGCCGCCCCGATAAGCATCTTGGTCACGGGCGGCGGTTCCTCCCTGGCGTCCCCCGTGCTCCATTCACACTAATGTGGCTACAGTGATTTAACAGAACGCGGGGGCAACAGCGATCGCTTATCTTGGCCCTTAAGGGCAGCGCTCTGTAACCTCGGCTCTGAGTGATAGGGCGTTGGCGCGGCAACCGGGGTGGGGGGACGGGGAGACGGGGAGCCGACGGCTAGCCGGTGCGCTAAAGCAGCGACAATAAGAGCCATCGGCACCGGGAGGAGCGTTAAGACTCATTGGAATGATTAATGTAGGTTCGGTTGTGGAGAGCCGTATCGGGCCAAGTTCCCCAGACAAAACTTTTGCTGAATCTTAAGTCGTGTGCGCGAGAGAGAAAGAGAAAAGGAGTTATTCTCTATCGATCTTTCCCCCGTCTCCCCCCACACCCCGTCGTAGCCCCTGTCTGAAGAGGCGTCACCGCCGGGAGCACTTCCATTCGGATTCTCTTTGCGTCAGATTTCCTATGGATGTATTGTAAGTGCGGCGCTCATTTTTTACCGCGCCACACAAAGGCCTTGTCAATGGAGTCTCCCGCGGTCGCCGCGTTTGTTCCTCAGCGTACGACGGCGAGCCGCGAATACAATAAATAAATCAACACGCTTGTCTGCAGCCGGCAGGGGGAAACGGAGAAAGCAACAACTCCCCCCTTCTCCTTATTTTTTTCTTCCTTCTTGTGTTGTTTTCGTTTAAATGGTAATGCCAAAGGATTGTAAAGTAAATGAGATAAGTATGAATGAATTCATCGGCCCCATGCTGCCGGCCCCCTCCACGCCAGACTCATAAAGGAAATGCCTTTGACTTTTGGTCTTGGCTTTGAGTTTGTTTGCACTGTTATGCTTATTGAACTAATAAAAAAATATGCCTTCGTGGTTGGAGTGTTGCTGAAAGCAAATGTCCTTTACTTACAAGATGACGTGTATCTCTTCACCCAAATCTTCACCAAAATATGGGATTTACTCACAGGGTCTAATCACTTTCACATGCGTTTTTACCACTTTGATAAATGGTAATAAAATGACGAATTCTCTTGTCATTTTTTAAATAATTGTTAGTATCGTTACAGCATGGTTCAGCTTGATGATAATGATGACAGTAAAAACACAAAAAAGCAAGTGTAAGAGTTGTAGTGAGCCCTCTAGTGGACACACTGACACATTTATTTTATTAGCTGCTAACTGCTGTCATTTTGCAGATAAATTAAGGTTGGCGCTTATAACAGTGGATACATGAGAAAGTACATTGATGTTGTAATGTTGTAGTTTGTCCACTAGCGGGCTCCTACAACAGTTTTTTTGTGTTTTTATTAATTTGACATCAAACTTAAATTTATTTGCTCCTATTTGTACCATTGTTCAATTAAAGTATTATTTATGGAAATAAGGTTATTGTTAAGCTGCAATGTTATCTTGGTAATTAAATAACCATGCAGTTAAATAACTGCATATCCTCGCACTCTCTTTAAAATGCCTATTCTCTCCATTTGGACAGCAGTATTCATATTCTTCTATTTCTGTTTATATGAGTTTTTTGTGCATGAAAACACATTTTTAAATCTCTTTGCTCTTATTGTCTTAGCACCAACCACCAAAGCAAATTTTGTGTATGTGACAGCGTACTTACAATATAGTAAATGTCATTCTGATTCTGATGCATAAATGTTAAGGAGCAATTTTATGTTTTGTGTTTTTGACAGAAACAAATGAATATTGACCAATATAACTTAATATATTAATATAATATATATTGCTTCTAATATGGAGATTTTGCAAAGTTCTAATTAAAATCAATGAAATCGATGTTGGTGTAAAAAACGTGATATCAGTCAGGACTCAGTTCAAGGCTCCGAAAGTCTGATGTTGGTTGATCTGTGTATAACGATAGTGATAGTGAAATGCTTTCCATTTATAATCTCCCCATTTGTAACGTGTTTCTGTCTTTTTCGGTGCATGTGCAAAATCCATAGCTCATTGCATAGCTCGGCAGTGGGAAACAGTAGCGCTCCGCCCCAAGCGACCACCCAAAAACCGCCCTGTTTTATCACCGCATTCTAGTTTGGCAAGTCGCCTCATAAATGAGGTGGAGATCAATTCACTCGTTTATAGTGGATGACAGCCGCGTGCGCTTCGCCCTCCACGTTCTGACAAATCAATGGTAATGTAATGGATGAAGGCTGATTGTGTGTACGCTTTATACTGCTGTTAATGTGCAGCGTGGGAGCCGTGAAGGAAACACTCGCCCCCATTCCAAAGTTTGAAGAGTGAGTATCGAGCGCCGTTATCACGCTGCTCTTTAGAGAAACCAGGGAAACTTTTCATCGGTCTCAGACAAAGTTGACACAGTCGGTCCGGATACTACTCCAAGCTCTTGATTTGGGCCTTCTCAAAAGCTTGTTAACCGTTTTATGGAGATGTTCTGGCACCTTTTAAAGAAGGACGAAGACGGTCTTGGTCAGGGGCTCTTACAGTAGCATCTGATGAGGATTTGGGCCAGAACCAGATTCTCTCTCTTTCTATCTCTGCTCCTCAGTATACTCAGCTCATTAAAAGGATGTCTTGCAGTTGTTGTATTGCTCTCTTACCTCCAAATTTCATTGTGATTGGGATTTGTACCGAGCAAATAAACCTCAGTCAGGCTTAGAATAGAGCCTTGGGCTTATAGGACCTCGCCTTAGTGGCAGGTCAGTGACTTTACGCCTTTAATTGGCTATTACACAAGCCTGTAATAGCAGGATAACAGGTTAGCAATATGTGTAATTAAATAACATCTTTTCAGTGTTGGGTAAGCTTTTTAAAAAGTAACTTTTCAAGCTAATAGCTACTTATGATTACAAGTAGCGAAAGCTCCAGCCAAGCTACTGTTTTAACATAGTAGTAAGCACTACCAGCAACAGAGAAAAAGTAGCTAACGACATCAAAGCTAGTTCACAACCACGGATTCTTGCTTCCGTCTTCGCCAAAGTGGACTTTGTCCGTCTATCTATCTAGCTAGCTAGCTATTCATGTTAGACACACAGCTTATAATAATAAACTGTTTAGCTGTTGCCAGTCTGTCAATGAGAATCAACACGTCAATGAATTTCAACAACTTAGTTATCAATAAATGTGCATATCAAAGGTTGTGAAGGAAGTAACTATTCTTAGGTAAAGTTTAAGTAAAACTTTTAATACTACAAACTAAATAGCACACTTAAAATGAAATCTTAAAGTGTTTACAGACAACAGCACATAAGCGTGATACATGTAAACAACTAAGGAGCTCACTGAGGCTAGCCAGTGAGCTCCCACCTCTTGTAATTCCAAAACTGGTTTTCTCAAGACTAAACAGCCTTCACATCACTCTTACGTCGCTCATCCCTCACTTTACCCACCTAACCCTGCTCTACAATTTGACAAATGATTTAACTTAACCTAGCCTAGGTCTAGGCTAGGTGCTAACAACAGCTAGATAGTGCTAGCAACTGTTTACATAAAGTTGATCAAAAGAACGCCACTTACCTTTCCTTTAAGCAAAAATATTTTAAAAGTAGCTTATGCTGCGTAGCTACTTGTAAGTTACTAAAGAAAGAAACATGTTCCTAGCATCACTACATTTAGCGGACTTCTCCCCAATGCTGCAGTTGCAGTTGTGTAATTCATATATAAAGCATCGACATTACCCTTACAAAAACAAAATGTTTGTGGCAGATTTAACCACAAGTTTGCTGCAGACGTTACTGGTGAACACAAATTTGTAGTGAGCGTTTGGTGACAGATTTGCCAGGTGCATAAGTTTTCCACAAACTTTGCTAGAAGTCCACCACAAATTTTCCACAAACTTAATTTGCATGTGAAAATATGACCTTCCTGCAAATTTGCAGCAACATTGCCAAAGGTTAACGGCAACTGTTGGCCAGAAGTCTAAGATTTTTGTAAGGGTTACTGCGAACTCTGACTGAACACATTTCTGCACACCTGATATCCTTTTCTTTTCAAGACCCCCACTTCTTGCCTCGTTCCTCAGATGCACTCTTCTAACTTTTCAATATTTATTCTGACGAAACCCTTCCGAATTCCACGAGAAGCTTGAGAAGCATTCAGATCAAGCGTCTCCATTCTGCGGGCTTATCCCACCGTCTCTCCCCACCCCCCCACCAGGAGTGAGCTATTCAGTCTGCTGAATAAAATATTCCAGTGTGTGCTGCTTTCCTTCCATTTGGTGTGCTTAAATATTACAAAGCATTTAATTATAAAAGCCGGAGACAGACGCAGTCCTGGGACTGTCACTGGGAAAAATAAATGTACAATCAAAATTGCAATTACCTGCAGAATTTCAGGGGTAAACAGATCAGCAGTCTCATAACAAACAGGAGCTAGTTTGCATTCTGAAATGAATACAGTTAGATCCAAAGCAATTTCCTTTTATTTATCTTAGCCACCACGCATAAATAAAGCAAGGGCATTGAAGCAATTAGCATAATTAGACTGTGGTGGTCAGGCCCTATGCGATTTCTTAAGAGGCATCGCCAAGGTTTGCGTGCATGAGTGTGTGTATGTGTGTGTGTGTTTGTGTGTCTGGGCATACGTGTGTGTGTGTTTGTGCGCTCTTTGTTTGTACCAGCCCAGTGATAGGTAGGACAGAAGAAAAAGCAATCAGAGTTGTCAGTTTGAAGGTCCTCATTGCCTGCAGGACTCCAGTAGCCCAGCTAGCCTTGGACATCCACGGCAGACCTCCATTTCTGACATTACTCCAATTTATGTTTTATTCAGAGTAAGTGAACTCGTAAAACAGTGGCACAAATCAGCTCTGACTTGAACGTAGGTTTGGGCAATACGGCATCAAATCAATGTCAGGATTATTTCACCATTTTACCTCATTTACAATCAATAAACGATTAGTTTGTATTTTGTTGTTTTACCTTCATGATTTACTGACTAGGTTTGTGCTTCAGCTGTTAAAGCTGGGACATTTTTTGCTAATGAAGGAGGGCATAGGGTGGCACGGTGGCTCAGTGGTTAGCGCTGTTACCTCACATTGAGAAGGTCCTGGGTTCAATTCTTGGGTCGGTCGTAGGGTCTTTCTGTGTGGAGTTTGCATGCTCTCCCTGTGTTTGCGTGGGTGTCCTCCCACAGTCCAAAACTATGCAATATATGTTAATTGATGACTCTAAATTTGCCCAGTAAGGTGTGAATGGGAGTGTGAGTGTGTGTGCCCTGTGGTGTGTTGGCGCTTGCCCAGGGTTGGTCCCGTAGCTCCCGGGATAGGCTCTGGTCCCCCTGCGACCCCAGTTAGGATTAAGCAGTTTGGATAGTGGTGACTTTTCTTCTTAAAATGTTGTCGAAATGCTCCGTCCTCGCTCGCTTGACTTAGAAATGGCGCTGTGTTAGAAATGTCAGAGTTATGGCGTTAATTTTGTGCCGAAATTTAGAATGTGCAGTGGACTGTTGGCGAGCAAAATATCTTGTCTTCACATGCTCAACTCTGCCTTCTTTATATATCGTCATCAGTATCGGCAGATATAAGCATGAACATCGTAAATCGGCATCGGCCAATAATTACCATATCACACATCCCTAGTTCTGATTGCCGGTTTTGCTTCCTTTTCAATAAATTGCCCAGCCCTGCTCAAATGACTCGGTCAAGTAGCGTCAGCTCATCACTGAAAGCGTTTCTCAGAAACGTCCACGATTGGATGGCCACTTAAAGAGCACTAGACCTCGGCGCCAGGCACGAGTGGCTTTAAGAGAAGGCAGCAGTCTGGTTGCCTTGACCTCGGTGCGAGTCGTGTAACCGCGGCGTTATATCGGTTGGCCCCGGGCCACTCCAGGGGCGTTCGCTGACCAGCTGATTACAGTATAATTATGATGTTGTAAAACAGGCCCCTCTGATGACGGCTCTCCAGCTCTCCCTTCAACCTCCTCACGTCCCAACTCTCTTACCCGGGTTTTAGAGTCACGATACTGTGCCGCACTCAATAACACACTCGTGGCGGTCTGCCGAAAGTCTTGAGAAGCGCTTTTTTTTTCAGTTGGAATTTTGTGATTTTAGAATAGGGCTTTGCGATATGACCTCAAATCAGTATTACGATTAATTTAATGTTTTATTTTGATTACAGTTAATGAACAACTGGCTGTTTTGCAGTTTTTTATTAGTTTTTCTGCCCTCATAGTTCACTAACGCATAGAGGTGTGAACCTTCACTGGTGTCACGATTCGATTGAATTACGATTATCATGTCAACGTTTCGATTTAATATGATATCTCAATGCATCTCGATGATGTATCCCATCAATTTTTTCTACCGGGATGTTCTTTTTTACGCAGACAGAAAATCACCAAGCAATGTCATTATGATATAATCAATCATGCCACCGCATTGAATCGTCCACATTCACATCAATTATGTGATTACTTTCAAACTCCCAATAAAGAGGTGAATAAGCTCAATTATTACAGCTACGGTATTTTTTCTAATGAAAAAGACATACGCTGGACGGGGCGGAGTCACGTCACAATACACACTGCACTATGTTTTTAAGAGGACAGTACATGAAAGTGAGTGATTATTTGACATTGTGAACACACCACAGCACAGCACACAGTGCACCTCTGCATTTGACCCATCCATGAAGGAGCAGTGGGCAGCTAACAAGCACCCGGGGAGCAGTGCTTGGGGACGGTACCTTGCTCATGAGTACCTCATACCTCGTACCGGTCCTGGATTCAAACCTGCGACCTTCTGATCACGGGGCGAACACCCTACCGTTATGCAACCAACTGCCCTCATGAGCACACACTGGGGAATGTATTTACAGAATATTAAAAATAATCAAAATAACAGACATGGGCAGGATTAAGTTGATTGGTTTTTATTCATTGCTGAACAGTATCAAAAGGGGTGGCACAGTGGCACAGTAGTTAGCGCTGCCACCTCACAGCGAGAAGGCCCTGGGTTCGAACCCCGGGTTGGCCGTAGGGTCTTTCTGTGTGGAGTTTGCGGGTTCTTCCCATGTTCGCGTGGGTTTCCTCCAGGTGCTCCGGTTTTCTCCCGCAGTCCAAAAGCATGCGTTATAGGTTCATTGGTGACTCTTAATTCGCCCAGTAAAGTTGTGAATGGGAGTGTGTGAGTGTGTGTGCCCTGCGGTGTGTTGGTGTCTGCCCAGGGTTGGTCCCTGCCTTGCGACCGTAAGTTCCCGGGATAGGCTCCGGTCCTCCCGCGACCCCAGTTGGGATTAAGCAGTTTGGATAATGAATGAAAACATCAATAAATGGCTGTAGTGTGAGTAGAACACTGGTTGTTTGTGCTATCAGCTGAAATATGAGTTTTATAAAAGGGAAGATTTGACTGAAGTGGAGTGTTTTTGCAAGTGATGGCGTTCCATTTGAGAATTGTGGGCGCTCACACACACAGCATGTGTTTACTTTGTGAATAATGTTATTTATGCGTTTACTTCATGTTGTTGTGCACAGAACTACTCACAGATACTCTCACATACAGAGGACGCAACGGAGGTTTCCGAGAAAAACGAGCGTTTATGTTGCGTGGGGTAAAATTTGAGATTTTTTGTTTTTAGTGTTTTGAAACAGTGGAAGGTCTATACTGTACTGTTGTGAATAGATTTCGCTGAAAATCTCCAGCAGAATGTTAAAAGTTTCTTGTTTTGACCGCTCTACTCCAATATTTACAGTAAATCCACTTGTTGACTAGCATGAAGATATTTCTCCGGCTCAGTTAACCTAACGCAGGTAGGCTATCCATGTGGCTGTGAATGCAGCGTAGGCTACCGTAAATGCAAACGTAGCCGCGCCGCACCAAGCGTCTGTGAGTGCTACGGCGATAGTCAACTTCAAAGGCAGATTTCTCCGTTTCTCACTTGGCGTGACAGGAGAAACCCGACTCTTTTGAATGTTGATATCTCAGTCATATGTCGTCCCATTCATTCGATATAGGTATCGTTTTGAAGGTTGCAACATAATAACTTAATTTTGAAAATTGAGCGAAGTGACTGGGTTTGCCATGGAGGGTCACATATGATGTCCTTTAACTCTGTGTGTGGTTTCTGTATGTTAAAGGGATTCGGAGTTATTAAAACACTAATTAATAAACAATACAAAATATGTGCGTCCAAAAGGTTAAAGAGCGTGTCGGAATTTGAGGCCACTCCTCTTTTCTTTGTCGCATGGAAAGCTCTCATTCATATTCATGCGTTTTATTTCTTCCATTTCCGGCTAAAACAGGCTGGCGTTTTAGCCTCAAGGTTACTTCTCCTGCAAAAAGGCCACATGGCTCACACAGCCACATTTGTGCGTGTGTGCGCGTGTGTGTGTGTGTGTGTGTGGCTTGTATGTGTTTAACCTCAGAGCGGGTGTAGTGTCATCTCCTAGCATGCAGTCCCCTCGCGAGGCACCCAGGCCTTCTTTGGTTTGTTTGTATGGACGCCATAACACTTTATTAAGCCTGTGTTTAAACACATAAGCATTCAAATTAGAATTAATCCTCTTAGGGGTGAGCTAAATCCTCCTCTAACCCCCCCAAGATTAGACGTTGGAAATATTTCCTAAGCCTAACCTGGCTAAAGCCAAGATGAGGTGAGTTTGTAATGGGTGAAAATCTCTCTCTCTCTCTCTCTCTCCCGCTCTTTTTCCCCCTGCTCTCCCCCAGCCCGCTCTCGAGTGATAACAGGGAGAGGCTGGTTTCCTCAGCACTTTCTCTTAACTCTGATATTATTGTCTTGTGCCATCACCCGTAGGTGACTGTTATCACTTAATTAAATCCAGACACGCGGGGAGGTAGAAACAACATTGTTGCCGCGTCACCCGAAGGAACTTTTCTCGGGGAAAAAAAATGTGGCAAATTGGACAGAGGAAGGCCCCGCGCTCGCTCTCCGCTCTCTGAGCCTGCGGATAATTCTCTCCCATGATGCCGTGCACTAATTTAGATTTCATATATCGGTCGTCCGAGTGGTCTCCTTCGCCAGTGGGCCATGTTAGAGAACAATGCGCTTTCTCACAACGCTTCGAATGAAACGCTAATCAGACTTGCTGTTTTCTTCATATCATGGAAAATTGGGGAAGACTTCATTTAGGGATGCACCGATCCAACCTTTCGGCCAGTGCAGATGCCAATCTAATATTGGTGTTTAATAAATATTCTGCATGTATCAATGGTTTAGACGTTGCTGTGCTAAAGTTGTATACATTTACACTTTTGAAGTTATTGAACAATTTTAAGAATATTTGAATACTTCAAAATAACAAATAATAATAACCAGTGACTTTGTAAGAAATCCTCCTGAGAGGAAAAAATGACTTCTCTACCGTTGACTTGGCAAATGTTGACCACAACAACACAGTCACAAGGCATTAGAGGTGTGAACCTTCACTGGTCTCAGGATCCGATGGATTACGATTATCAGATCAACGATTCGATTTTATATAATATCTCGGTGCATCACAATTTTTCTACATCACATTGCAAGCAGATTGGGCAGCCATAGTTACTACCGTGATGTCCTTTTTAGCTGGAATTTTTATGCCGTAGCCAGAAAATCGTCAAGCACTGTCATTATGATATAATCCAGGTGTTTTCAACTGCTTCTGTCCCAGGGACCAATAGTCAGACTTAGCAGTACACTATGTGTGTCCATGTGTGTGTAGGGTGTGGATTTTTTTTCTATTACTTTTCAGATATTTGCATTAAATTCATGATTCATAAAGATGCCCAAATTATCTAGAAATCCATTCATTCCTTCATTATCTGAACCACTTAATCCCAACTGGGGTCGCGGGGGGACCGGAGCCTATCCTGGAAACTTACGGACGCAAGGCGTGGACCAACCCTGGGCACACACACTCACAATCACACTCACATTCACACCTTATATATTGTATGCTTTTGGACTGGGAGGAAACCGAGGAAACCCACACGGACATGGGGAGAGCATGCAAACTCCACACAGAAAGACCCTACGGCCGACGCGGGGATCGAACCCAGGACCTTCTCGCTGTGAGGCGGCAGTGCTAACCACCGTGCGGCCCATACTACTGAAATTATTTCTTTTTTAGAACAGTTCCAGATGTTTTGGGCATCTTTATGAATTTAGTGTACTCTCACACACACAGGAACACAGCTGGCCGCAGACTACTACTTAGTTTGAACTGTGGTCCCTGGGACAGAACCTGTTGAAAACCCCTGAGTTACGGGATGAATGAAGTGCGGTTATATACTAGTCATGTTAACACGGACGTAACATATGAATATTACAGTACTCCTCATTTCCGTAATAGTTGCATTTTGAATATTACGCCTAGTGATTTGACAGCTCGCCCTGGAGTGAGGAGGGGGAATTCCTGCGTCTAAGAATAATAAGCGCAGACGGAGTTAAGAGCGTCCTGGTTCCTTTTTAAAATGGATGTTTGCAGTGGGTCACTCGGGCTGTAAAGTGGGCCAATAAATATGTCATGTTGAGCCGCGGCTGAGATCCGTTCTGCAGCGCTAAAGCCGCCGTATGAAGCCGGGCATTATAACCATGCTCTTATTTGGGGTGAGATGAGTGATCTGAGCAGCATCACCCCTCCACCACCGCCACCCCCACTCCCCTACGCCCCCCCGAGCTAGTGCCTTCAATAAATAAATCAATACCCCGCATCCATATTTGCACATTTCTACATGGCTTGTCAGCCTCAAAATTGACTTCAGTGAAAAATATATTTTTTCACAGGTCCCGTGGCAATAGAGTTCTGATAAGATCTCTTTTAACACCCCTCATCATTCTCTCTATCTAGTGCCCTCTCTCTCTCTCGCTCTCTCTCTCTCTCTCGTACAAATACTTTTGAATTTTCTTTGGGTCCATATGTATCTCTTGAGTACACACACACTCTCCATAGTGTGTGTATGATGAATCTGAGTGGAACACTGTCACTTTCAGCCGTCTGTAAGAGTAAGGATCAGATCAGTAATGGGCCGGCTGCTTTGATTTGTTTATTGAATTTGAAGACCTTCTAAATCACACACTTCTTTTTTACTGTGTGTGTGTGTATGTGGGTGAGAAAGAGGGCTGGGAGATGGGCTAATAATAAGATCTGATTTTGTTCTAGTGTAATTTGTGAAAATAAAAATGATCTGTAACACACATTTTTTGTGGCGGTAACGGGTTGAGGCGAGGTGTATCATGGTTCTGTCATAACCATGGTCCGAGACTGTGACGTTGTTCGGTTCGGCTTCATAACCATTACCATACTTATTCCCCGCCCCCGCCGAATTCACACACACACTCGGCACAGTTGAATTTGGACGTCCGTGACATTGGTGTTAATTGCAGCGATTGTCCTTTTCCTGCATTTGAGGCTGCCGCACCAGCACTGGGGTTTTGCCGCAGATGGAGGGATGAGGAGTGCAGAGAAGGAGAGAAGGAATGGAGGATGAGAGAAGGGGAGCTCGACGGCATCTGAACATGTGGCATCACCCCCCCCCCCCCATCACCAGCTGCCCTACTCGCCTCCGTCTCTCTTGCTCTCCATTTTGTCTGACCTAATAGTTAATGATATGTTAATAGTCAATGAGGCTGCTCGGTGGCGGCGGCCGACGGTGGCGCTAATACGGTGGCGCGGCGGCTCTGGACGGGGCGCGGGGAGCAGATTGATGTTTGTCAGCCCGCGTCCTTCAGCCTCAGCATGTTTTGTCCTCTGTTAGGAAAAAACACCAAGCGCTTTGGACGCGGACGCTGTTTACTCTCCCTGCCCCGCTGGCCCGCTGCGTCTGGTGGCTGGAGACGCCGGCGCTCCTATTTGTTATTTGTTTCCAATCTCGGCCTTGAGTCGCTTTAAACCGAAAGTGATGAAAAAATATTGATCACCGTTAGCGTCTCCATGCCATATATATATATATATATTTAGCTCAAGAGAGTGGGGGAAAAAAAGGACAATATAATAATGTGAGAGACAGCTGTGGATCAGAGCCGTAATCAGATTCGTAATTTTTCTGTGAAATGCACCAGAGCTGCAGTTCCCCGACCGGAGGGATTTGGCTGAATATGTACAAAGATTTTGCCATGTGTTCGTAGTTTGAAAATTTCCTCCCCTTAAGTTCTCCATGTGTCTGTGGCTCTGTGAGGAGCACGAGAGCCGACTCATCTGTCTTGACTTGTTTCGGAGCTCACATGCGCTCAAGCAGCTTGACCCGAGAGAGAAAGAGGGAGAGAGAGAGAGAGAGAGAGAGAGAGAGGCTCCCTGGCCTGATCCAAGCCGAACTGGACAGAGCAATGCTTGCTACTATATTTATATTAGCAGCATATATATAACTCTCCACGGCAAAACCAGTCGCTTGTCGCAAATTTTCAAAATTGAGTTATGTTTCCATGAAAGGGCATAAATCAGCCTTCAGAACGATACCTATATCGAATGAATGGGACGACATATGACTGAGATATCAACATTCAAAGGAGTCGGGTTTCTCCTGTCACGCCAAGTGAGAAACGGAGAAATCTGCCTTTGAAGTTGACTATCGCCGTAGCACTCACAGACGCTTGGTGCGGTCGCGCTACGTTTGCATTTACGGTAGCCTACGCTGCATTCACAGCCACACGGATAGCCTACCTGCGTTAGGTTAACTGAACTCGGGAGACGAAGATGGATTCCGGAGAAATATCTTCACGCTAGTCAACCAGTGGATTTACCGTAAATATTGAAGTAGAGCGGTCAAAACAGAAACTTTTAACATTCTGCTGGAATTGAATTCCTCACCTCAAGAAAGTCACGTTTTTAGGATGGAAAGGGTAAGTTTTCCAGCGAAATTTATTCACAACAGTACAGTATAGACCTTCCACTGTTTCAAAACACTAAAAACAAAAAATCCAAAATTTTACCCCAACATCAACTGTAGTTTTTCTCGGAAACCTCCGTTGCGACAAGCGACTGGTTTCTCAGTGCAGAGTCACATATCAGATGCTCTTACATTTCATAATTACAAGGCACCTGTGCTTAAAGACCTTGCATCAGGGAGCCTAAAACAGCAGCTCAGTCTCGTCAGCATCGATATAGTGATCAACTATGATCCAAAATGAAAACATCAGTCAGATAGATAATAAATTATTGTAATGTCTAATAACATCTACTGTACTAATTTGTCTGATCAGACATCTGAAATGATTGAGCTCAAGAATAAAAGGCCCAGTTATCTTTTTCATTCCACTGAATCTGTTGAATGCTGTATCATAACTGTGATTTACACTCCTTTTCTGAGACTTGAACCTCCAGCCACATGATAATTCTTGCCCTGCCTGCAATTGATGCCCCATAATCAGGCTGTTAAAGTATTTTTACATTTACATTGACAGTGTTTATCAGATGCTCTTGTCCATAATGACTAAACAGCATAAGGGCCTAGCAGTGGTTTTAGACTGTCCTGGGATTCGAACCAACAATCTTCTGGTAACTTTTGCTCAAAACACTGTGCCATAAATGGTTGGCGAGTCTGTGATTGCTTGATTGTTTTAATTCATACGAATGTACTCAGGGGCGTAGCACCAAATTCTGGGCCCCATTAATGAAGTAACATTAAAATACAGGTGCAATAGTTGTGGTTCTTGTGGACAATATAAGCCGTTTCTAAAAGATCTTAAATCTGGACTAAACATGACAGCCGCATTGTTCAAGCCAAGAGCCCCTGTCAGCACTGGTGGCTGAGCACCCCTAAAGGTCAGATCCTAAAATCGCTCCTGTCTTATCTACTGACATTTTGAGTGCTTCCTTAATTCAGAGATGGTCTCTTTGGAGCAGCCAGGGGTTCGGGTCTTGTTCTGGGGTCTAATGTTGTTTTTAATGGGATTCAAACCCACAATCTTACACTGACTCTCACTCAAAACCACTGTTCCCTTTCTACTCCATTTGCCTTGCCTTACATTACAGGTAGAGTCTACCCGGTGCAACTTGGGAATAAAGGGTCTTGCTCAAGGGCCCAACATTGTGGGTCAACCTCTACCATGATTCAGACCTCCTCTCTTAAGGTCCCTCAAACTCATTCCACCATTCTCAATGTCCTCAAACCACATACAGTACATATGACAGGTCGTAAATGTGTTTTTACCTTTTTAAAAAGATATCTAGAGCGGCTTCCATTTCCTAATTACGGGGACAGTCTCTCTGGGAAAGGGTCTTGCTCAGGGGCCCAAAGGTGGATTTAGAATCTCCTGGGACACGATCCCCCACTCTTCCACTTCTCACTCAGACCACAGCAGCAGCAGTAAAGCAGCACTTCCATCTGCAGATCCTTGGGGAGGGAGAGCAAGAAGAGAGAGGGAGGCGAGCCATGACTGTTTTAAACAAATGACATAAAAAGCCCATCCTAATGTAACACATTTCTCCCCCAGAAGTTTGTCTGCCGGTGTGATTTATAGGGCACTTTACCCAGTGGTTAGCCTGTAAACAGAGGCCGTTTATCATGGAAGGGGGGATGCTGGCTGAGGCATCTCCTTCAGAGCCCCGGCCCCCCCACAGCCCTCCGCGCCGCTCAAACCAACAGCCTACCGATGATCGGAGAGGGGCCGGGGGAGACCCCTGGGGGTCCTCGCTGTCAGCCGAGCCGAGAGGCTGAGTCCACCGGGGACATGGGGGGCCACACGTGTCAGAACCCAAGCATATTTCTACCAGGGTCAAGAGACTGGACTCAACTGGGGGAAGGCAGGGGAATTGGGGGTGGGGGTGGTTTGGCTCCCGGTGGGGACCATCATATACTGACAGGGAGGTTGGGGATGGGGGTACGGCTCTTAACTGGTGCAGGGCTACGACTGAACACAGTGCAGGCTAGCAGAGTAGGTTCACAGAGAGTTCTTTTAAAAATAATACATTGTAGGAAAGGGTCAAACCGTGTCCAGATAAGAGTTCATGTTTTTCAATGCATGCATCTCAGTTGATTTTAATTTGGGTGTGTTTACTTTCTCATACACTCGTTGCTCAGTGGTGGTGGCAGTGGTAGGATATTTGAAGCTTTCTTTAACCGCCAAGCTGCTCCAGAAAGACTGTCCCTGTAATTATAACATGTAAATACAGTAGTTTTTATCAAAAGTGCAAAAAATACCAGCGGTCAAGGGTGGTGGTCAAGTGGTAGAATGGTCTCCTGCTGACCAAAAGGTTGTTGGTTCAAATCCTGCCTCCAACACGACCACCGCTGGGTTCCTGAGCAAGACCCTTAACCCCAAATTGCACCAGGGAGAATGTCACTGTAATAGGATAAAGGAAGGTTCTCTGGATAAGCGCGTCTTCAAAATGTCTTGAATGTAAATTTAATTTAGCAGCCATAAATGTGCAGAAGTTACACATAGAAGTTTCCTTTTGCACCCTAAAGACAATGTTCACATACAGTACACATAGATACAAAAATGAAAAATACAACTGTAATGATAAATTGGGAATTAGTATTAAAATGTGTGTTAAAAAGGGAAGTAAAGAAGGACGGAAATGTTATTTTTAACACAGGGAAATTGGACAAATATCACATCTGCAGCCAAAGACGAACGCACACAGTACTGGGCACATCACTGATTTATATTTATAGTATCAGAAAGACATATAGTGCCATCTCAGATTTCTTTATATATTGCTAGTAAAATGAGACAGTAGGTACAGCATGGACGGCGTTAGGGATACACTCTAAGAAAAACTGGTTCTTCGTTAGTGCTCTGGAGAACTTTTAATGATGTAGAACCTTTTTATACTGTTTAAGGTTTTTTGGAGAACTGAATGCAAAAAAAGAGTTCTTTAAGTAACACCTTATGTCATTCTCAGTGCTTTGAAGAACGCTTTATGTTAGAGTATGACCTTAATGGCTACTGACCCTACTGACCCCTGCCAAATCTACTGATTTTTACACTAAATTCTTCATGATAAATGTTTCTGCAACGAACCAATGGGTAAAAGGGTCTTTGTGGAACCAAAGAAGGTTCCCCTATGGCATCACTGTGAAGAAACACTTTTGGTTCTAATATTTTTAAGAGTGTATTTTAGGGGGCTTTATCCACACTAAAAATTATTAATTATAGGTAGTTTTTTATTTTTTTTTTCTCATATATGAAATTAGTGCAGACATGCACTTCAACCAGCAAGAATATGAGGGGAAATAAATAAAAATAGACCTACAAGTTGTTATTATTATCTAATTAAAATGATGGTTCTGTTTCCCAGCCCGGATACTAGGCAGGTGGGTGGGCACATGGACCCAGGCGGAAACTGCAGGTCATTTCTTCTCTGTTAAGCAACGGTAATGTCCCTAAGGTCGACAGGGTCTTCCAGGGAAGGCAGGGTAGAAAAGAAAGTGAGCCAGATAACAGATCCTGATGTTTTTCAAATAATTAATTAACTTATGAAGCCTATGTAGGTGCAATGAAAATATAACCCTAACTCTAATCATACTCCTAGGGGCTAAGCCCCCCCCCAATCTTCTGTCCTAGTGACGTCCTTGAGGTACAGTGATTTACGTCATTACAATTCCCTAATACTACAGTAAAAACACAAGAAGGTCTGTGAAGCAAAATATGATAAAATGAGTGTCGGCTTAAGATTTCTGCAACCTCCAAATATACAGTAGCTACGGATTTTTCTGTACAAACATTACATGGCTGTGTTTTGTCCCAACGTGCAGCAGTATACGAGGCATTTTTAGGAGTGACATGTAATCTGCAAACCCCTTCCTCCTGCCTTTCACATGTCAAATGATTTGGCGTAAACTTTCTCCCTGCTGCATTATCTCTAGCATGCTGCGCAGTTAGCAGCGTAAGCGTAGCGTAATGTTTACCCTCACGCATCAGCGCTGGCATTAGCGCCGGCATTACGGCGGGACCTAATGTAATCAAAGGCACGCTATTAGCATGGCGCGTCGCAGGGAGTGTGACGAAGAGCCTGTAAAACGAGCACAACTTGGTGAAATGTCGCAGAAAACGGCGGCGGCGGCGTAATGTAAAGCTGGAGCTTAAGCGGCGGCGCTAGCAGATGCGTGTTTGGGGAGGCTGGCGGCCTCCGGCGGGCCGCGCTGGGAGCTCCTGTTGTCAGCTGCATATCAGCGCGCTGTAAATAGCCCGGGGCTGAGCTGTTTTATCGGCGGGTAGAGACCGCGCGCTCCTCTCGCCAGCTGCCACTGCTCTTTTTAGAGTTGGAAATAAACGAGAGAGGGAGCGAAAGAGAGAGAGACTCCTCTTCCCGTCTGTGTAAACCTCATTTTCATTAAAAGGTGATCAGATCGGCTGGGGCATTGTGCGAAATGCTTTGTTTTTCCCCCTCGCTCTTTCTTTTCGGGAGAGAAAGCCTTTTCTCGCCTGTTACCTACCCGACTCTCTTTCTTTTCTCTCTCTCTCTCTCTTTCTGTCTCTCGTCTCATGCCTGCGCTTACTGGGCCCTACAGATTATCTGTATCAGTGGGGGACAATATGTAATTAACCCTGCTGACCCCAGTGCCTTAATTGTTGCCTGTTGGAGGCCCTGTCTTTGGATCTCCAGCAGTGATCTCCATAGAACAAGTCTTTGCTCTGCTCCAGAGTCCCTAATTATATGCATGTAATTTCCGCCAGCATTAAAGAAAGCCGGGCCTCATGCTTTGGAGCCGTTATTAATACGGAACTCGTCCTTTTCTTGGCGGCGACGTCGCTTCCCGCATTCTGGCCAAGCTCTTCAGCCGTGTTTTGGCATTTGCGCAATTGTTTGATCAGCCACGAGGTCGGAGCATTTGATTTGTGTTGTAATTGGTTGCTGTAATGATCTCTACAAGGCCTTCCTGTTTGTACTGGGAATCCACCTATCATTTGTTCTTCAGTATTTTTTTCAGTATTCATGTCCATAACCAAAATATAATTTAGATTAATAAGTTGTTTTCATTTTGCGCTTTTTGGGAAGAAGTCACTTCCAGGTGAAATACATGTGAGAAATACGAATACAAAATGTGAAATACGAGTGTGCCTTTTAAAAATTTGAACATATACTAGGTAAACGAAAACGACTTGTTATTCGCTTTTTTTTATTTTGGTTTCTTTTGTTGATGTGTTTTTGGGTTTTTCCTTATGGTTTAACGTGCAAAACGAATGGTATGAATGTGGTTTTGTAACTGTTTTAGGGGGAAAACGTGGAGGCAGCTCTCCCTCTGCTTTGAAAAATGAGCTGTTTGTGAGTATATCGTCTCACTCGCTGTTTTTCTCTCTCTCTTTTTCTCTCTCTTACCGTTTCCACAGTCCCTGGATGGATTTGTATTTGCACTAAACAAGGAGGGGAGGTTTTTGTACATCTCAGAGACCGTGTCCATATACCTGGGGCTTTCACAGGTGAGTGCATGTGAAATTTTTCTTCTCCCCCCTCACCCCCCTCCTTTAGCGCACGAGGAGAATCCTGACAAATTAGTCCTAATTTAAGAGCTGGCTGGTTTGTTGGTCGGTCTTTAATTTGCAGCGTTCAATGCTGCATATGTTAGCGGCCAGAGCGCCTCGTGAGCATGCTTATTACCCTGTCCCGCGATTGGCCAGATCGGGGCCTATCAATAAAGCTCGAGATTCGGCTGGTCACTGAGCGGGAGAGTGACCTTGAGCTCCGATGCAGCTCTGACTCCATCTTTTAAGACTTGGAACGGAATCCGATGGGAAACTTCTTTAGCCTTCTGACTTCTCCAGTACATATTAAATAAAGCCAGTGCCTGTTTCAGTGCCATTCTTTATGGATTTCCAGCGACGTCCCAAACAGACTGGCACAAATTGGAACAGCTTAATTTTAAATGTTCATACTTGCTTGAAATATTTTAATATTTTAACTTCATGTGCAGGTGTTAGCACTAGTATTAGCGTAAAAATCCCAAAGATCAAAAGAAACGACGGAAAGAAGCAAAATGTCTGCCAAGACCGGCGATTAAATATGTGAGTTATTAGGCGCCGACTAAAGCAAATTCTAATTTAATTTGGCATTAATTGATTGATGATTTTTATCAAATAATTGATTAGTTGTCCCCAAAAGCTTGTGGAATTTGGTGAGACTTATCTAACGTGGTTTTATCAGTAACGAGGAGCTCGGCCTACTGATAAAGGGCTTGCTAAGTCTCCAGTATGAGTAGAGTTTATTATCTAACGGGGCTAAGCTGGTCCTGCTCCTCTCCTCATCTTAATTGCTGGGAACCTTATAGCTCGTTAATCTGTTTTAGAGTTCCCCTCACCCTCCCCAAAAAAGTGCGCAACATAGTTAATTATTTTCCCCATTAATTAAATTGGTTTTGTTTAAGCTCTTGCTAATCGACAAGGTTATGCTGTATTATAAGGAAATTTGCTGTGATTTTTTTTTTTTTTTGATAACAAATGTTAATCAATTTACTGAGGAAAAGTTTCTTTCTCCACGTCGTACCGTCTCCTGAAAAATGTAATTTCTCAGTGACAAAAATGCCATTCCACACACCAAAAGAGGCACAATGTGGTCAGATATTGCCCGGCCATGTTAGCGTCAGTGCTTCACAGCACCAGAATCTTCCGATGTTGTCTCCACTGTGTTCTCCCTGGCTGCGTCAGGGGGAAACGCCGCGGCGTCGCCTCCCGTGCACATAGAGCTAATGATGGCCGCTGTTAGACATTCAGGACTTGCATCGCAGCGCAGCCATTACACTGGGCCGCAGTCGATAGCGCGACCTTTTAGCACGGCTGCTCAATCACCCTGGCGTTCGCTCGCGCTCAAATCCCAGCTTTATTCACAGGGAGAGGACGGGGCTTCCGAGGGCACTAAAAGAACGCTAATCTCCGGATCGAGCCCTGCCACGCGGCTTTGATAGTAGATATAAAGCATCCTTTCCTGTCCTCGCCGCCACAATTACATCTGCTGCACTTCACACGTCCTTACTGAGATTTAAGGTCCAAAGCACCACGCTCAGACGCTGAGTTCCAGCTGAGTGATGGACAGTCGTGGAGGTAGATGCTGGGTGTGTGTTTCTGACTTATTTTGGGGACGTATTTCAGACCTGCAGATTGGGACGAACTTTCCTTTTGGGACAATAAACGCGATCCCTTTTGATCTTTTGTATTTAAAGGAAAGTTAGGAGAGCACAGTTTT
The DNA here is from genome assembly GCA_032718565.1 of Distichodus sexfasciatus. Classification (NCBI taxonomy): domain Eukaryota; kingdom Metazoa; phylum Chordata; class Actinopteri; order Characiformes; family Distichodontidae; genus Distichodus; species Distichodus sexfasciatus. The sequence goes on along the minus strand of JAVGVS010000018.1, from coordinate 4,080,711 downwards.
ATTTTTATTACTGATCGTGTGTGTGTTTCTTACCTGTATCAGGGACATATTTGAGATTGTAGATGTCTGCAAATTGGGCACAAACCCACCTTTCGAGACACAAATGGCTTCTTTGTGTAATTTTAAAATGACACAAAAAGAATGTAAGGAAACTAAAAGCATAGAAAATTGTCATTTTTATTACTGAGGTCATGGTTATTGTTAGGTTTAGGAGCAGACATAGGGTTATTTACCTACTGTAGGCATTATTTCTCTGGAATGGCCCCAAAAATATAGTGAAATATCATAATCATAATATCATAATGACATTGCTTGGTGATTTCCTGGCTACGGCATAAAAATTCTAGTCAAAAACAACATCAATCTGCGTGCAATATGAAGTAGAAAAATTGATGGGCTGCATCGTGATGCATCGAAATATCGTATCGAATCGATGACCTAATAATCGTAATCGAATCGAATCGAATCGTGAGACCAGTGAAGGTTCACACCTCTAATATATAGTATCTCAGTGCTTTTATAATCCATATGTGACTCATTTATGCCCATTTTTGTCTACCGTTTATTCTTCCATATTCCCCAAAATTATGGCAAAAACAAAGAAAAATGGCTGCGATCGAGCCACCTTTTGGCCCATCCACAGAAACAACGTGTCAGGCCCGTGTACCCAGGGGAGTGGGGGGGTTTTTTCTCTCTCTTCCCAGCCTTTCTCCCTTCCTTTCCTGCGCGCCACCCCCGAGCTGAATGAGAGAGTGATGTGAAATTGCTTTTCCCTCTGTGGCCATTGACCACCTTGTGTTAGATTAATGTGCGCGGAGCTTCGCCGCCTAACAGGTTTTTACAGGCCGAGCAAGCTTCTCCTCTTGTATTGCGGACGCTATTGTGACGGCGTACAACCTCAGCAGATGCCCTTAGCTCTTCGATAATGCACTCGGCACGGTCCGGCCGAAGGGACTGGATGTTTCCTCGCTCTCTTATCGCCACTGTCTGCGCAACTCGGTGCCGTCCAGATCGCTCCGATAATGAGGTCCGTGTTTGACAGTAGGTGAACGCGCTGCCATTTCCTGCCCATATTATTCACTCCACCAGATGGCCGTTTAACCATTTTTTTGTTGCCGCTAATGGCGGCGATCATTTCGCTTCCGCATGTAAATAAGCGCCGGGCTGCCAAAAACCCTCTCGACGTCTCAGTTACTCAGCCCTCTTTGCTAATATTCGGGGCGATTACTTCGTTTCCGATAATTAATCACGGGACGGATGGGCCGCTGTTGTCACGGATTAATGGCCAAATCTGCGTCGTTCGATTTAAAAACAAAAAAAGGGAAAGAAAACGTCCCGGGGCACGTAGGGGTTGAGTGGCAGCCGCATAATCACGCCACCAGGGCCTTCTTTCCCTCCGTCCTTTACGTGGCTTGCGAGGCGATGAGTTCGGCGGCGGGGTCGCGAGGGTTTTCGCCGAGACCTTGTCCGAGGGTCAGAGGAGCCCCCCTATCCCACCCACCCCCGGTCCCTGCCGCTCGCATGCAAGGGATATTGAGACACAGCTTGCGAGTGGGCAGCTGTCTGTTTTCTAATTGAGATGTGTATGTTTGCTTTGTGTAACAGATGGCGTCCCGCGCTCAGGCTGACGGCTAGGAAAATAATAATTGCATTATTCCGGCCAAAAGAATATTAGCTTCTGGAAGGTGGCCATTTTTCAGGCCCATACCCCCCCACCACCACCACCAACCCCACCGCCATCCCTGCCAGAGCAGCATATGCACTCGTATGGACCGGGATATCCGAGGAAATTGATACATCTGGAATACGGAGAGCATCTGAGTTCTCATCTGCCACGCAGGGTTTGGCTTGAACCCGTCGCATGTAGCTGGAAGCGGGGCGTAACCGTGCGCTCGGCGACATCTGAAGGCCGCGTGTAATCTACCATATGGCGGAGGAATTTCCGATCTCCCGCTCATTTTGGGGCTCTGGCAATAGTGGTGGGTTTGGAACGCCTCCGGCCAGTCAGCCCTCACTGATCTGATCTGCATGGGTAAAGCTTTTTCAACTTGGTTTTGCTCCCAAACTATATATAAACATATATATATTCACACATACATACACATCTGGATCTGGCACGGCTGGGTATCGTGGTGTCACGGAAGACCCCTTGTCCCAACCCCTTGCCACTCCCCCCCGTCCCTGTTTCCCTGGCCTGGCCCCCTTTTCCTCCCAATGCCCTGCCTGCTCCGCCCTACGCCCCCCGCCCCCCAGCTCCGGCCCCGCCGTCGAGAGCGCAGGAATATTGAATGCATTAGCATAACCGCCGTCCTGAATGTCTGATCACATCTTTGTGAGATCCCTCCTTCGGCCCATCCCTCATTCCTTCACTCTTTTACATCCCACTGCCATTAGCCTTTTTTCCCCCTCCGACCAGTCTGACAGGCAGCCATTTTTGAAGTATGTTCAAGTCTAATCAAATAATTGAATCTGTTGTGGCTGTGTTTTTATTAATTATATATACATTTTTTCCAGTCAGACACTACAATTTTGGCAGGTGCCTGTTACATCCAAACAAGTTGTAGGGAATGTGCTTGACTTAAGTGAAACTAATTAGGAGACGTTAAATGTAGTAATTAACAAGAGTTTTTGCACTGAAATGAAATTTTTGGCCAAAACTGAAACACCAAACCAAATTATTTTCCCAATTTTCTGTACCATTGCTGTTATGGCTACGTTTCCCACAATCCCCCGGGGTGCAACACGGGTCCCGTCACAATTACTGCACGCCTGAAATAATCACTAGAAATGATCTATAAATGGCTGTACTGTGAGTAGAACGCTGGTTGTTTTTGTTTTTTTTCAGCTAAAATATGGGTTTTGTCTGTGATAAAGGAGCAGATCTGACTTGTGGCCGTTTCAAACTCGGCTTGTTTACACAGCTGACCGGCAAGCTGCATAATAAACATTCTAATAAGAAAGCTATCGAAGTGGGTTATCCAAAATTTCTGTACCTTGCCTACTGATAACATCACTTCGTAGACAGTGAGTTCCTCACAGCTAGCGTCCAATGGACGGAGTTCCGTTGTAGCGATCAAACGTTTGAAAGCTAGGAGGCATCAGGCGATGCCTTGCTTCGGTTTGGCTTAAATCACATAAAGGCAGATGCCAGCTGAGAGTGTCCGCTCATAATTAAAAGCTGTTTTTTGCTTTTTTTAGTTTTAATTTTTCTTGGATTGATCACATCACAAGCTCCTGTTTCGGCCGTGTTTAAAAGTCGAAAATGGATTATATGCACCACATATGTTATTAAGCCAGACCCTCAGCATTGGAGGGGATTTCATTGTCTCTCTTGCCAGCCTTTCAGTGCAGAATGGCAGAATAGCCCTAACTGGGTAAGAGGTATTCTTTTATTTATGATGTTGTGGTGACTGAGGGTCAGTATTTGCATGTGGGCTTGTAGCGGTGTGGAGAGAGACAGGGCACGGGGAGGTCATGTTTAATTGAGCCCCTCTCGTCCCCTTTTGGCCCCCTCCATCCCTCCACCCACCATCTCTCCACTTTACCTCAGCTCAGGATAAGAGCTCACCGAGACTCTAACACCGAGCAAGATCTTCTATCCCGATATGAGAATTGTATTTGCTCCCCTGGTCGTAAATGTTAGATTTCTCTTATTGGATCAGTATCACGGCGCCTCACGCCGCATATTCTCTGTTCTGCGCATAAACAAACTGTCAATAAACATTAACCGCTGTCTCCATTTCAGATTGTACTAACTGAAAACTGCATATCAGTTAATGAATTATTAATGATCGCTGCAGACCATGACGATGACCTCATCTAGGTTACAGCAAGCAATCAGCATTATTCTGCTTTCAGCCTAAAGTCAGAACCCGCTACCACAACGACTGACAACCTGAAGTCAAAGTCAAAGTAAACTTTATTGACGAGATGACGTGGCTCCATTTTTAACAGCGCAGAGGACAAAGAACAAATAAGTCACATAGAATGAAATATATAAATCGAATATAAACTATAAACTAGAAGTAGAAATGGAGAGAATTAGGATGCGGTATTCAGTCTGCAATTATGATCTTGGAATTTTTACACTGAATGTGCATGAGGTCAGTAACAGTTTCAATATGAAAAATTCTATACAGTCTGTGAAATAAAACAGTGTCTTTTATCAAGTCTGAGCTAACATTCAAGTCAGATCTAGTATGTGCAGATATTGTAACAGCGGTGGAGAGCTACGGTCTATACAGTCTATTACTTTCAGTAATTTGTGCAGATACGGTCAGTGAGAAAATGTAATCAGTGATATATGCAGCTATTTAATAAAGGTAAGCAACAAATTTTCTGGATCCAGGACATTTCTGACCAGTCACTAGACGGACTTAGCTCTTATTCCTTTTTTTAAATGTCTCTAACATATCTTAAGCGATAAATATTATAGTGTTACATGTTTACAGACATGCATTCAATAAACTGGAGGCTGAAGTTAGCCATCTTGGATGACTGAAGTTCAAGTGAGACATTGAATGCTAATGCTAGGTAGCTTGCGGCAGTAGCCGAATCCATAGACACACCCAAAGAGACAACATACGGCCAGAACGATGGCAAGAAATGTCATGCTGTTGCATTACAGTAAAGTACATTTTAATGATGATGAAATTAGCAGTGCGTTCTGGAAGACTAATTTTAACAGGTTTATGAGGGGTAAACCCTGACTCAAACCTGTTTCCTAGACTTTATTACATTTTCTGAGAGGTGACTCCGCAGCGTGCGTGGAAAAGCGTCCCCAGCGTTCACAGAGCCAACTGTCTTTACAGGCCACACAACTAGAAAACATTATCAATTCACAACATTTAAATTGATAAATGCTGCGAGCAGGAAGACTACAAGGGCACTTTGAAAAGCAAATAGCGACCCCGGTGAAGAAATTGATTTTCTCCCCTGAAAATGACTGCGTGATGCATCATTTGACTGCGCTGTGTCCAAGTGCTTGACAGAGATAATCTCGCCAATCCCACGGGTGACCTTATCGTTCGCGGCAGGGCAGGTTTGTCTGCTCGCCCGTCTTTGTGCGCGTCAAGGTTTCAGAGGGCGCGCTCCTTTTGGGATCTCAACTTCCCGGGCCCTCCATCTTGATATGGAGCCAAAAACAATGTTGTAAAAAAAAGAATCTTCAAGAATCTCAAAGTCAACAAGAGCTGCTAATAATTGGATGAATGTGAATTAGGGGCAGCACACGTTTGTGCTAAGCTTATTGTCTGAATGTAGACCGGGCTGCTTTTCTGAATAAAAGACTTCAGAGTTGAACGATGATGAACAGAGGGAATATGCATGGCTCATTTATGTATCAAAGGATAGGTTAACAAAACTCTTGCGTTTTAATCATTAATAATCCTTAATAGGAAAGTTAGTTTTTAACCTTGGATCAGTTTTGCAAGTTTTTACGTGTCAAAACTGAAGAATGGCAGTCATGTGTGTGTTGGAGTGTATTTTTACATATATTATTAGAGTATTTTTTAAAAAGGGGGATTTAATGTCAGTGAAAATGTCAGGTGATGTCATTTTTATATAATTTCTTCTAGAAATGCAAAATATTACTAACTGGGTATTTAAGCCTCATTAAGGAAACACTGTTACGATGCAGTTAAATTCAACTTTAGATATAAATTTAAAATAAAGGTTAAATATAAATTTAAAAAATCATAAATAAAACAAATGTTTTACATTCTGTGGTACAGTTATTTATCTGTTTGTGAAAATAAATAGCTCAATAAATGTACAACAAAATATACAATCTATAACGTTTAAAAACACAAAAAATCCAACAGTTGATGGCGTATTGCCCTCTGCTGGAGAAACTATGCGGTGACAACATTCATTAAAAAAATGAATAATATTCGTTCTGTTTCGCTTTCTAAATTGTATCTGCACACACACTACTTTTCAACCTTGAAGAGGCAGCAAGGCATGAACAATCTTATGGTGTGAGTTTTTAGCTGTTAGAACGTCTAAAATATGATCGTGCTGCACATTTCCCATTTTTCTAAACTTTCTGTGCTTTTTCAAAACTTCTCCTATGGTACTGTTGGCTTTTACTTAACCCCAATAAAGAGCAGCAGAGGGCTGTTAAGGTGTGAAAAGCTTCCCTACAGGCTGATCAGAGTGTGCTGCGAGCGCTGGTCAGAACCTAACTTTCAAACGCTTATCAATTCAGGGATAGGGACAAGGAGAAGCTGATTGCAGGTCGGCGTGTTCTCTTAGACACATTGTCACAGAGTGGAGAAGAGAGACAGACAGAGCGAGCCTATGTGAAAAAGAAGAATTTAAAAGCATCCGAGAGAAAGACGGCACAGCTGAAATGCTGGAGCAGATGGGTTGGCGGCACGTTGCCAAGGTCGCGCCACTTTAGAGATGATTTTCTCTTCCTCTGTCACCTTTTGTTTTATTCTTTTTATACCAAATACTTTTTGTTTAAGTGATGGTGCATTTTCCCCCCCTTTAGCTTTTATCTCCATCTCTGGCTGCCTCTTTGTCACGCTCTCGTATGAGTCTCTCCATTAGTGCCTAATGCTGTCGGCTTTACTCTTACTGTAATTGATTTATACTTTCATAAAATGTATTTCTAATGCATTCTGGTCTGGCATTTGGGCCTGCATCTCGTCTGAGGTCAGTGAGATTGGATCTGTTTGCAGTCAGCTGTGTGCAGCAGCGTGGGGTCTGTGTGTGTTAGGCTCGGCTCTATCTCCCATCTCTAAATGGGCCTTTGATAAGAGCGGTGGCCAGATCCTCCCCCCATCCCGTCCTCCAGCGCAGCTCCACACTGATATGGCCACTCTCATTTCAGATGTCTGTCCCCCCTTATTAATATCCAACAGGGGATCTGTCCCATCACATTCCCAGCGCGCTGACACCGCTTTTTTAAACCGCCTCTGATCCCAACAGTGATGTGGATGTGCAATGAAGAACAGAGCAGGCCAATGTAGGTTAAGCTGGCTCATGGAGGTTATCTGCTAGTTGTTGCAGGTGAAGCTTGGTAGATGTTTGCCAAACTGATACCTAGTAGTGGTGATAATCACGATACGATATTTTGTAGATCTATTGAACAACTATTTAGTGTCTGTCAGTATTACGCAGTTGTCTTCGATACAGTTTTGTAGAGATGCTAATTCAACACCATCACCTTCATTCAAACTAAATCACAAAAAGCAACTAAAATATCATTTGACTTTTTTATTCCTGAGCTATGGGTTTTTTTTCTTACGTAATAAAAGTTTTGGCAAAACCTGCTTATGTCTCAGTTACAATTGGAGTGACACTATGGATCGAATCAATGTATCGATGTATCAAGAGTTGAAAACTGCTTGGATAATGGTCAAGCTGTCACACACGCCGTAACACGACCGGCACTAGGACCCGGGGATGGTTGATCGCGGTTCAGGGAGTATAAAAGGAGTCGATTCCTTGCGGCGAATCGCTCAGTCATTGAGTCGACCTGGCCCAACTCCAATTCATTTCGGCATTGACTGTGAGTGCTCCAGTTATTTGGTTCTTCTCCTTGATTGAGTGTGTGTCTTCTAGAACGCGGTTTCTTGTGGGAAATATTGCTCTTAGTGTAGAGAGTTCTTATATCAACTCGCGTGGCCATCCTGCCCACTCGCGCTTCAATCCGTGTTTGGGTTAACCACCATGCTACACGGGCTAACGGTTAGCGGCTAACAGCTAACTTTTAGCATCTCTGCCAAATCCTAACCAGATCACTGACACAAGCTAGTCAGAGGTCAAGATGGCAGCGTTTATTTTGTTCTTTGGCAATGTTGTCGCAAATTTGCAGCAAGAACATCTTTTCACATGCAAATTAGGCTTGTGGAAAACATGCGGTGGACTTCTAGCAAACTTTGTGGAAAACTTGTGCACCTGGCAAATTTGTTTCTAAAAACTCACTACAAGTTTACCATTATTGACTAATTGTTTTGACAAATCATCTGCAAATACATTGAAAATTTTCGATTAAACATCATATAAATGCCGAGGCCCAACATTTTAAAAATAAAATAAATTAAATAAAATGCACACTATAGGGTGGCATGCTGGCGCAGTGGTTAACGCTGCCGCCTCACAGCAAGAAGGCCCTGGGTCGACCTTGGGGTCTTTTTGTGTGGAGTTTGCATGCTCTCCCCGTGATCATGTGGGTCTTCTCCGGGTGCTCCGGTTTCCTCCCGCAGTCAAAAAAGCATGGAATATAGGTTATTTGGTGACTCAAAATTGGCCCCGTAAAGTTTGAATGTGAGTGTGATTGTGTGAGTGTGTGCGTCCTGCGGTGTGTTGGCACCTGCACAGGGTTGGTCCCCACCTTGTGCCCGTAGTTCCCGGGATAGGCTCCGGTCATCCCCGCGACCCCAATAGGGATTCAGCGGCTCGGATAATGAATAAATGAATGAATGAATGAATGCACATCATATATAAAATGTTACTCATGGATCAGAATTTTCATGTAGTTTTCTTCAAAACCTAGGGGATCCAAGAGAGTTTTTTCCACTTTATACTGTGTGTTGCAAAGCTAGTAGAGAAGCCTTATATTCATCATTCTTGGGCTAATGCAGGAACATTTGGTTAGTAGAAGGTCCAAGTCTTCATCTATTTACCGACATTAGACTAAACTCTTTAGAGAAGCCGTCTTATCGATTAGCCCACAGAGGATTGAGTTTGCAGCAGCAAGGCTCGCTTACGTCATTCCGTACGCACTGATATCATCTGATATGTGTCCTGGGATGGCGGGCCGGAAAGTTGGATTTATAGCAGCGTTTTAATCTCACGTCGCAATGTTGAACATATAAAGAGATCAGAGCCACGTGCCACTGGAAATTGATGAGGTTTTATATTGGCAGCCTGAAAGAGAGAGAGAGGGCATTGAGGTGTAGCAAGACTGTGTGTGTGTGTGTGTGTGAGAGAGAGAGAGAGAGAGAGAGAGAGAAAAAGAGGACACATCAAGCTGTAGCTGGGAGTGTGTGTGTGTTTTCTCTGTGCAAGCGTTGCTCGGCGGCTGCTGTCAGGGTTGAAGGGTGAACCGCATTAACGTCAGCGGCGCTCTCTGCTGCACGACAGCGCTCACTACCGACACGACAGAGTGCTAGCACATGCGCCGCTGTTTCTTTAGAGAGAGAGAGAGAGAGTGTGTCAATAAACAGCATCTAGTGCCAACTGTACAGATGTTAGAAAGTCAAATACTTTGTAAATCGCAGCTTAGCATTAAGAGTTCTGTTTTTGTGCTGCAGAAGTAAACAGGGTCAATATGATTTTTAGTGTCTTATATCTGGGATGAATGAGGCTAAAATAAAAATAATCATGTTTTTACTAGGGGTGTCATGAGATTAAAACATAATATTTCTGGTCAAGGTAATAATTCCGAGCTCGTAGTGGAACTTTAGAGCAAAATTTCACGTCTGTACACAGGGCCGGATTAACATCCCAGTTGAATAATATTTATACTTTTCAATGTCTTTCCTGGAAGAAAATTTAAGAGAAAACTTTAAGAAAATGTTTTGAATGAGGCCCAGTGTTGAGCAGTAGCTAACTAAAATTAGTGATGCTATTAACTTAACTACTTTTTTCAGTAGCAAAGTTACTTTTACTTTCAACTACCAGGTGTAGAAATGGCATGAATTTGTAGAAGAGTCCACCTTGACGAAAACGGAAGCAAGAATCCGTGGCTAACAGCTTTCTCTGTAGTTTGCGGTGTAGCTAACTACTATATTAAGTGTAGCTTAGCTACCGTTTTAGCTTGAAAAGCTACTGTTTTAAACTAACTTCCCCAACACTGCCTGCAGTTTTGGCTCTTAGGAGAAAACAGTCATTATTACCCGTAACGTACTCTAGCAAGGGACATATTCTCTGTCTTTAGGGCGAGGAGATAAAACCTGTAATAACCTCCTTTTAACCGAAGCCAGGGTGACACCGTAATGTGACATATCCACCCAGATGCTGCAAAAGGAGGGGAGGAAAACGTGTTTGTAATCTCTTCCATGGATTAGAGGCTGGAAACCCATCATATAAGGATATAACAAGGCCTGATGAGGCCCTGTGACTTTTGGCATGGAGAATAATAGATGAGGCTTGACCCTGTCTGAAAGAGGAGTCGTGGACACCATGTATACCACCCTTTTCCAATTTTTCACCCCAGGAAAATAAGAGTCGCGGTGGGGGAGGGAAGATGGGAGGAGATCGAGGGAAAGATTCATGAGGTTTTAAAGATTTTCAGATCGCTACGACGAGCTTGTTGTGGCATTTTAATGTGCAGCACAATGGCGCTTTGTAGAAAGTACAGAGCTTGAATTTGAGCTGAATTTCAGCTGCATTTGTGGTTGTCGACTAAGTTTTAGAGCCAGCATTAATTCCTGCTTTATTGTGGGTCATTTCGAGTGCAGGGTGAGCCGGGCTGCGATGCCTGATTGATTGCTCTGATGACCTATGACTGAGCTGTCAGAAGATCGGAGGAATTTTTTTGACATGTCAGAAATGTTATTTGACTGTCTCGCAGTGTGAGCAGACTCGTGAAGCGATTTTTGGAAGCCATTATCTGATTTTTACCCAAAAATCATTGCACGGTCGCATGGTGAGTCTGTGCATAGCAACAGTAACATAAGCTGCAGTCATCTCATATGGAAGCTTTGGGAATTGGATGTAAAGCTTGGTGTTAACCCTTTCACCGACAGGCAAGAATTGGTGATTAATATTTTTACACCTTGGGGTTATAGAGGTCTAATCGAGGACTAAGAGGTTAAGGCTCAGTTCTTGTAGCACTATAATTATTGGAGCATTGACCAATACCTTTAGCCGCAATGTAGCACCAGGATTGCTGCCTGTGTAATTAGGAAATGTACCGTGCTCTACATAACAGAGTCTTCTAATAAATGTTAATTTAACTGTTCACTTAATTGAAACCTACATAAAATACTACACTGAAAATTCTTAAATCAGACCCTCCAGGATTTCGCGATGTTGCATTTGCAACTATTAATATATGCAAATTCATCCATTCATCGCAAGAAATTTGACTAATTACCACAACTTTTCTGCAATTTTGAACCAGTTATTGTTGTTTCCTGCAAAGCTTTGAGTCATATGTCAGCGAACTCACTTCCTTGTTACTAACGATGGGAAATCTGGCTTTTTCAGCTCCCAAGTGACTCCTCAAAGTTTGTGTTGTTTAAATTTATTACCAAAAATAATGTAAAATTATGTGTATTATACTCAACATGGAACAGTGTGCAACTAAAAATACATTTTAAAGTACAAATAGCCATCTCAAGTTGATAAAAAGACCCAATCTCTGATTGTATGTATAGTTTTAATAAACTTTTAACTATTTATTGTGAAACATGTGGGTTGAAAAGAAAACAAATCGAGGAAAAAAGCAGCTTCGGCTCCGAGGCAGAGCCGTTTCGTTCGCGACCGACACATCACTACTTGTTACATTTGGAAGACGCAGGAAACGTGTGACAAAGCCTCAGGTTTACCTTCAAAAATAACTAAATGGTTAAAGATTAACACAAATAATAGCGATTTTGTCAGACAGTCAGTCGTTAGAAAGTAATTAGAAAGATGGTATGCAAAAATTCAAGAACGGTAACATGAAGATGTGTAAACAAGTGTAATATTAACACGTGCTGTTGGTGGTTACACATATTGTGCTGAATGCTGTGAACACATGCACATGTTGTGTACATTTTAAAACTACACATGTAACTATGTGTAAAAGATCTGACTTTCTCCAACACAATTTTATTAAACAGCAACAAACTCTGTAAACTAAAGTGCTACACATGATTGCGTAATTTTTCTGCACATCCGTTCTAAGAGTGTAAATTGACGGAAAGCAGTTTCAGTTTTCAGACACAGTGCCCTTTTAGAATAAACAGATAGTTTTCATGTAGCATTAGCATATGAACAGTTAACATGCTATACTTAAACACGTTTCCTAAAAAGTTGTACGTACATAAGTGTGTTGCAGTATCTGGCTTTAGTTAAACCCATTTTCACACAGAAAATAAATGTCCCTCTGCAAGGCTCGGAGAAAGTGCTGGCTGGGCAGTTGCTGCAAACAGCTCATAGTTTCCCGTTCATAAATATGGTTAATACAATTATCTGGATTTATGTACATGAGATTTTACAAATGAGACTTAATTATTGTGACTTAATGAGGGTGCCGTAAGCAGTCACCTCTGTACTGCGACCAGCGGCAGATAAGAGGAGGAATTTGCTCAGAGGATTTCTTGCAAATGTCACTGCCACTTTGTGTACAAGGATGATAACTTCATCCATCCATTATCGTGAGGAACACCTGCGACGACGCACTCCGCGCCTCGGCCCGCGCGATAGACAATTAGCAATGAATCAATATGCGGATTGGGGAAGGGAAGAGACGGCGCGAGCGCTACGACGCACCTCGGGACTGATAAAGCAGTAAAATAAACAGACGGAGTGCGGCGGCGACGGTGAAGGATGAGCTTTCTGCTGTCGCTCCGCCTCCCAGCCGCGTCCCTGTTTTTTTGGGGGTGGAGAAAAACGTATGATATCTGTCCTCCGTCCTTTTTGGCTGGGTTCTGATAGGACCGCATTAAGAAAGAGGGATGTTACGGCCGTATCTGTCGGCGGGCCAGAGGCGTGTTTTAATCCCATTACATCCATCAGACACGAGGCGTGAATGGAGGAAGGAGTCTCGCCGTTTGCCTCATAACAAGCGCGGAAGAGTTTGCGGAATAGTAATGAGCCAGTGAGTGATGGCGAGTGCTACTTTGCTTCTGATGGTCATTAATACACTTCATTTGACGTTAGCAGGTGAGACAGGCAGACAAACAGGTAGACAAATGTCCGGTAAAGGTGGAAGGAAGGAAGGAAGGAAGGAAGGAAGATTTGGCCTTCAAGTTGATTTTTTTTACTCTTAACACTTGGAACAAGCCCGAAGTTGAATGATGCATATCACAGCCTCATTCCTGATGGGAGAGAGGGAATTCCATCTGAAGTAAAAAATAGAGAGAGAATGAGGGAAAGGAAGTGAGAGAGAGAAAGTGGTCTAAGGAGATCTCATTCCCTCCTCTATAATGCGGGATAAAGACATGGTTTCACATATGGCATATTGGTAATGGCCCGGCCGGCCACAAATCCTCTCATTTAAGTGCAAATGGCTGTCATTTTGGGAAGCCTGAGCAGCTGCCTGCCAATGTCATCCTAACCCCGTTGGTGAGACTTTTATTTTGTTTTAGCCGTCCTTAACCGTTGAAAAGAAATGCACTGACATGCTTGAAAGGGCCGGCCTCATGCATAGTCTTATGAATAAGGATCTTAAATACGCTGAGATAATAAGAGCGGGCTCGGGAGAATTGCTGTTTTTCTAAATGTGCACTTTTAAAGTTCAGACACATTACTCAAATTGCGCCAGCGATGCTGGGCGACACACGGGCCCTCTGACAGACCCATTTGTGCTCAACAGTAAAGATGGACTGAGCCTTCTATCCATACTCTGTGTTCAGGTTTTGCGTTCATGTTTGTACACATTTTCAGAAAGCTTGGGGATGTGGACAGAATAAAGCAGTACCACTGGAAATGAGGTGGGCAGTGTAGCCACAAGTTCAACAGAGTCACATGAGGAATTTGTTCAAATGTATAATGGATAAGGGAGCGTAAATTAGCCTGAAGTCAACACGCGCAGCAATCAAAGCTTCCTGTTAGCGGTTTTATCCTTCGGCTCTAATAACGGTTCGAGCGGTGCAACATCGACGGCCCCGATCTACCACCATGCAAAATGGCGTGTCAAAATGGGGCGAGACGCACAGCACCTCCTTCCCATTCCGAGATCGGGGCGATACGCCGGGCATGGTTTGTATATGCAGATGTTGACAAGGTTTTCATTTGGGAGATATAGCGGCTCCATATGGGCAGAAGGGGAAAAGATTAAGTTCTTCTTATTCTGTGCTATGATTTGACATGCAATAAAAAGATACTGAATTGGGCGCCTCGACAATCTATTTGGAAATGCATTAGACGTTAGATAAATGCAAGGTTTGCAGTGGGAGAGGGTCTCGGGGGGACGGGAGTGGGGGGGGAGTAGGACGATCGCTACGGCAATGTCCCGGCTTACGGCACAGATCGTGTCTTTCCAGGAAAATCCGACAAGCGATTGGGGAGTAGAAGCTGGCACTGATTATGACTTAAAAAGTCATCAGATGTGTGGAATTCCAGCCACGAAAACCTCACCGATGGATGTCACCCTCGGGGGCCACCCGCATTATTACGAGGACCAAAGTCACTGGCTGTTAGACATAGCTAATGTTAAATGCATGTTTTGCTCATTTTTATTGTACAAAGGATGCATGGTTTTCGTTTAATAGCAGTTGTGTTACTCCCAGTCTAATTGCGGTTTGTTCTCCCGACGCTGTTGGTGCAGGTGAGCCCTGGATGGGTAATGAAAATTTTATGAAGGGCGATTGTCAACAACTATTAGCGGAATGCTCAGGAGAGGTTGGGATATTGTTTTTCAGGCTCTACAAGTGACAGTTTTGCTCGGCGTGTAGCGGGCCGGCGCGGCTCCCCTTAAGGCCACAGCCTATAAATTATGGACACGTTTGTGCGGATTTGTTTGTATCACGCCAAGGCCGCTGATTAATCAGTGTGGGGCCGAGAGCTCAAACGTCTTGGTCGTGCGGCGGCACCAAAAAAAGGCGGCTTTTGATGAAGCTGACACTAAAAAGTCCTTTAGCCCGAGGCCTTCGGGCCATCTTCGTCCCTTGCCGATTTGCAGCTGCTGTGTTGACGGGGGGGGGGCGGGGGGGGGGCGATTCGGGGAAAAACAGTTTTGATGTGTTGCGGAATTAGAAATATCAGAATGCCTGTCGCAATTAGATGGATGGTAATGGCTGTCGGCCACTTCGGTAAAGCGGCGGATGAGCACCGCTTAGATCTTTGCTTTATTTAGGTGAAATGCGCTTCGGAGTGGATGGATACAAGCTCCGATTGTTCTAAATGAAAAGGCTGCTGTTCAACTGAGATAAACGCTTCGGCGTCTCCATCCGGAGGTGTCCATCCCTCTCGGTTCGCCAGCACAATGCGGTTCGATAAATTACAATAAATACCCCTTTTCTCGCTATTATCCAAAACTCTTTAGGCCATTATACCTAAAGCCAAACGTATAGCTTCGAGTAGAATTCTATTTCCTCGAGAAGCCGACCCCAAATAAGATGCGTGTCCGGGCCCCTCTCTCTCTCCTCTCTCCTCCTCCCCCGTGAAAATGAATGGCTGTATTAACTTCTCTGATTATCATGGCATTTCAGAGCGGGCAAGCAACAGGAGGTTCCGATCGATACTCTTTTAATGGAACAGAGAGAGCGAGAGAGATTCCGGCACCCTCAGCCATGTTTCTCATTTGTTTCCTACAGGAAAAAGGCGTCTCGCTGCTAAGATAAGATGGAGGATTCATTTACATTGCCTCTGTCCCCGCACGGCGCACTCGGGTAATTGAGAATAAATTCGAATGCCACGCAATGGTAACCAATAGCTCTATCTGCCCTAAGTAAAGTCAGTGTGCAGTGGAATTTGTATTTGTTGCGATTTTCTTAGGGAGTTTTTCGCGGCGGAGGAGGGGGAGGAGGATTGGGGTTGGTATTTCCATATCCTCTTCATATCACGGTAGGACAGAAGACGGCTCAGACGGAAAGAGACAAAACCAGAAGGACGCCGCTCTGGGAAGATTGTTTTATTTCATTAAAATGGTTTATTTTGTCGCTACACACATTTTTTTTTCCCCCTCTCTCGATCTGTTTTTCCCTCCCTCCCTCGTTCTCGTTCTCCCCCTCCTCCGCTGCGTTTGGCTGGGCGGCGGAATAGGAGTTGCGAGCTGATATGATGTTTCCTTGCTCAGGGCATGGCCTACCTTGGCTGCTAACTGTAATTTACTTTTCTCTCTCCATCGCCCCCAGTCTGCCTCGCCGCTGCTTTGTTGAATGATGTGCTAATCCATTATATTCTTCAGACAAGTGTATCGACCAGTATAAACAGACTGGAGGGCACAAACCTAAATGAAAGCCTTAGTTTCCCCCCTGAATCATTTAACTAGCTCCCCGAGCAAGTGTGGCCCATAACAGACCCCCAATCCCCCCCACCCCCACCTCTTTTTTTAGCCCGCTACTGAATATACATTAAGAAGCCATTAAAGGGGGAGTGGAGGCCAGGCTGAAGAGAAACGGCTGATCAGAACGGGCTTGCGTTTTGCTATCTTCGTTTCCGTAGCTTTTTCGCCGCCTGCTGCTTCTAGCGTCACCTCCCCCCAAATCATTTCACACATAAATGTACAGATTGCACAGCTTCTCGCCCTGTCCACTCCCTGGTTTCTGTTTCTCACGGCCTGTTGGGATCTTTGGTAGAGGTGGGTGAATGTGTGCAGAGGTTTTAAGTTGATTCTAATACTTGATTTGGTGTTTTGCTTTTCTTGGAAATCTGCCTCAGTATAAAGAGCATTTTTTGGGGGGGCTGGGCGTAAGATATACCATCAACTACAGCAGAACGTCAAATGGTTTTTTAGAAGAATTATCTAGAGAAGCCTTAATAACAGATGCTAATTTCTGCCAGCTGACATCACAATGTTATATAACAAGCAGGTGCTAGTAGAAATTAGCATTAGCTAGTGGAAAATAGCATTAGCCTTTTGGAAATTGACATTACCTAATGGAAGCTAGTGCTTATTCGAAAGCTAGTAATGTTTTATTGAATTCAGCCCAGTTTTATTCTCACAACAGACACTGTCACAAAGCAGCTTTACCTGTTACTGCGTCTAAGCCCCTAAAGAGCAAGCTTATAGCGACGATAGCAAGTCCCTCTGTGGTGAACATGAAGAAACATTGGGAGGCACCAAGACTCAGAAGGGGACCCCAACCTCCTCTGTGTGACGCCGGGTTGAGGTGGGCAAACTCCGGACCACATAGGCGCTTTAATCCGCCCCATCAAATGTTTACAAAATGACCGTAGTTCATGGCTGCATTCATTTCACCATCAGATTCCACTCGATGGTGCACAAAACATTACACACATCCCGATTAAATGGCACTATACTTTTTAAAACTTTGATGCCAAACATTAGAACATCATCTGATTTATAGACTGTTTATTTATTATTTATAGACTTATCAAGATCAAAGACAAGCTTCGTTCGCAGTGCCATTACCTAACGCTGATTTCCACTAGCTAACATGTCAAGTTCTCAACTAGCCTTTCTAGAAATTAGCATTAGCTAACAGCTACCGCTAGCTGGAATTAGTGTTAGTGGTGACTTAGCACAGCAAGTTACGTTAGTTATACCACCAAACTAGATAACCTTGGTCCAGTTTCTGCTAGCGCTTAGTGCTACCATGATATAGCAACATTAAGTTAGCATTAGTTAATGACATTGCAAATGTATTTTGCCCTTGATCTTAGTGATCTAAAATTCAACTCATTTTCTACTGGTTTAGATGGTATGTTTTATTTAGTTTCTTGCGCTGGCTTTTTGGGTACAGTACAGAAATTGAGATGACATTCTAATAAACATGGGAGGTGTAACATCTAACATATTGTTTAGATGACAACCTTGCTGGGTTCTAACTAGTGTTAATTTCCACAAGCTAATGCAGTTTAAAGTGAAAGTGAGTGATTGTCATTGTGAACACACCACAGCACAGCACACAGTGCACCACAACCATGTGTGACCTCTGCATTCGACCCACCCATGAAGTAGCAGTGGGAGCTGACATGGGCAGCATCCGGAGAGCAGTGCTTGGGGACGGTACCTTGATCATCAGTACCTCAGTGGTGCCATTACTAGTCTGGGATTTGAACCGACGACCTTCCAGTCACAGGGTGAACTCCCTAACGTTATGTCTGGTCATTTTAGCAGGACATCAGGGTTCCACCCTAACACTAGGAGAAAGATGGATCTTTTATGACCTCAGATAGTTACGACCTTGGTTTTTATGTCTCATCCAAAAGGATTCTGCAGCTTAGTGTCCTCGTCACTGCACTGGGGAATTGGGATCCACACAGACCAGAAACAGTCTCCTGTTGAACCCACCAACAGCAGCTGCCAGCTTTCCTTGTTGGTCTTTCATCCAAGTACTGGCCAGACTCAAACCTGCATAGCTTTAGATAGATTTCCTGTTCTGGGTTGCATTTCCCAAAAGCATAGTTGCTAACGTAACTATGTAAGCAACTAACATATTGTACATGAGCAACTAACATAGTGCTAACTATGCTTTTGAAAAATGCACCCCAGAACTGCAGGCGGTATGACGCTGTGTTAACATGTGTGTGTTTGTTTATTAGCATTTGTGTAGATTGGAACACTTTCCTGTTAGTGTGGAAGTTTGGAGCCTTTTCCAAAAGTTAGAGAGTGTTTAAGTGGAAATTGGTGTGTAATTCCCCAGCTCCCCTCCCATGGAAATCCAGCCCTTTTTGCTCTCACGCAGGATCTTAATCACACACGTCTTGGTGCGCTCTCGGCCCAGCAGGGAGAGGCTAAGTACGGGAGTGTTAAACTCTGACGAGAGCTCTGTTGACTGGCGTGTGGTGATAGCACACTCCTCTCCCCTCTCCCCAGCACTCATTTCCTGTTTTGGAGAGGAAGCTGAGGCCCGGTGCTGAAGCTCTTTTGAAAGCAGCCATATCTATCTCCGAGAGACACATCTGTAATAAATTTGGGGAAGGCGCAGCTCCCGTGTATCTGATCCGACTCCTCTATTCATCACATTTGCAGATTGTATCATGGTAATCTTATCCCCTTGGCATGTAATTTTATTGGATGGGCATTCCTGCGAGATATTACCTGAGCAGCTCTTTAAAGAACCGAGTCCTTCCCTCTTCCAAGAGTGGGTATCTCTGCCCGGAGCCTTTCGCACGCTTTAACAGGCCAGTTCGACAAAATCTGCAGCTCTTCCCCGAAGGCCGGCGTCTCCTCGGAGGGGCTGAGAGGGTTTGCCCTGCTCCTTCCTTTCATTCTGCTCCTCCTGGAGCGCTGGAGCACATACTGATTCCACACCTCGGATGTGAGGAGGTCTTAAGCAACGGTCGAGTGGGAACTCTGCTTTTTCCATCTTTTTCCCCCCACCAGAACTGGACATTGATCCAGGTGTGGATGCCTCATCTGTCTTTCTCTCTCTCTCTCCCCCTCCGAGCTCTCTCTCTCTCTCATCTGTGTGCAGTAAAGCTGTCCATCCAGAGCTTATCACAGGCCACTACACTTGTTTTCCAGGCTGATTTATGAAGGCTTTGAAAAGGTCTGCTGAGCCCATAGGCTGCGGTAATGCGCAGGATTCACCACCTGTCGATACTGGGTGCACCCTCCCCCCTGTACACACACACACACACTCCTCTTCCTCCTGCCGTGCCTTGTTTGATGAATCGCTGTCCATATTACCTGATCAAGAGGGCAGCTCCAGTGTGTATTCCTAGCATGACAGTGACTGTGATGAAGACCTTCTGCTTTTCCTCCTCCTCTGTGTATTGCTTGTCTGTGAAGACCAGCATTGGACTGGGCCACACCAGACCTGACCCTATATCATAATGAACCACCATTGTGACTAGGTCTCACCTAGCTTTACAGTATCCTTTGAGCAGCCCACTGCTTCTGCTGCCATGACTTCTGACTGGAGTGTAACGATGAATCGATCCCCATTGATAAATTGATTCAATTATTCATGAGCCAAAAGTGGCGATCAAAAATGAAAACACTGATTGTTGATATGTTATAAGAAATACTGGCTTCTGAGTTTAATCAAAATGGTGTGGTAGCAGACTTTGAGATATCAGCAGAAATTGAAGCAGTACGCGGCAGTCGGTGGCGTAACGGTTGGGCGTTCGCCCCATGATCAGAGGGTCACCGGTTCGAATCCCAGACCGGTAAAGTTACCACTGACGCATTTACACCACTACCCTCTGCTGCTGCAGTGCCCGTCCTGCAGAAATGCAACCACAAGGACTTCCACCTGTCCAGTCTGCAAACCCACACAGCTCAGCACATCTGCTTCAGACATCTCTCCCTCTTTTTGTTCCACCAACTCTTTCTTTCCTTACATGTCTTTCTATGCCTCTCTGTCTGATTATGCTCTTTATTGCAACGCTCTGACTCAGTAAATCAGACCCTCATCTGGAGCCGAGCAGAGTGGCAGCAGCAGCAGCATAAATCCCAGCTTTACAAAAGCGAGCGCCCTCGTAATGGATTGATCGTGCTTTTGTGGAGCAGAAAGGGAACGATCTCTTCCTTTTGACAGAAAGCCACTGCTCGCTTTCCTTATTGGCGCTCCGCTGATTCATCGCATACTCGGATCCTTTTAAGTCACGAATTATACAGACCAAGCGATATAGGATTTCCAGGACCGATACCAATTTTGATTTTATTTTCCACACCACAACTTAAACGTGTAGCTACAGTGCAAGAATGTTTTCATATTAGCAATTGGCAGTGTTAAAAGTGAACAAAAAAAATCAATTTATCACCAAATTCTGCAACAATTATTAGTTTTTTCATATTACAAGTTGCAAACAATGTTGCGGTCGTGTTTCATGGAAACAAGTCAGGAATACCACTGGTCCGTCACATTGTCAGTAACGCTACAGACTGTCCCACATGTCAGTCAAACAAGTTTGGGGTTTGCATGATATTGTAGCTACATGTGTTGTGATCAACTTGTAGCAAATTTAATTGAATGTAGCTGTGAAAGAATTTAGAAAATGAGTCAACATTTGCTAAAGTTATGTCCCAAGGTACAAAGGTATATACAAATATTCTAAACATAAAACACAAAATATACTATAAAATATATTGTTGATAAATTAGAATCATAAAATAACAAGCTGGGTCCAAGCAAAAGTCGCAAAAAGCACTGATGCAGTAAGCATTGAAGAAAGGAGTTAGAAGTCAAAATTAGCAAACAAATTGCAAAAATCATACATTTATGCATCATTTGTAGTGCCCCTATCAGTCAAAATCCGTTTTCCTTTGCTATTGCGCCAGTTATAGGCCGTTGTCGAGATGCACACCATTCCTACTTACGCTGACAAATTTCAGTGTTCTGCGACTTGGTTCAAACTGCACAGTCTGTTTTGTAGGATCAATAAAAATATCAATAAAAAATATTTTTTTATCAAACAATTACAAACAGATTCCATAGAACTTCATGCTTGGACTCCTAAAAATGCAAAAAAATACAATAACTGTATGGTTGAAGGTTGTAGTGCCCTCTTGTGGACAAGGTTTTATGGTTCATTAATCACCAAAACCATGTTGTCTTCAATGAGCTCATATTAATATCAGCACACCGATTCTTTGGTCGGACTCTAGTTATGAAACACCTCACTGAGAGTTTGATACAAAAGAATTATTATTATTTTTTGGACTTTCTGTTTTTTTTCTCCACTTACAATGTACTCCGTACCGTCCTGCGTGCACCGCGTGTACTACACCGGGTTTATCATTAATTCATTGATTATCGCCCAAAGCCAAGTTTACAACAAGGAAAATCTTTACTTAATAAGCACGTCAAGGTCATGGAGGAGACGCATGCCTGCGGCCTGCCGGCAGTCTCGGTGGGTTTTCTGCGCCGTACGCCGTTGAGTTCTGCTGCGTATCAGAGTGCATCCCGCATTGTCTCCTTTTAAACGGCGAGGCTCTTGGCGGCGCGTGCCACCACTTCCCCTTCACAAGCGCCTGTCAGGAACAAAGAGGCCGAACAAAGACGCGGTGTGTGGAAAGATTCACCGCTGGGGACGGGGAGGCTCGGGGCGCGGGTGAATTCAACACCTCGAGGTCCACGCCCGTCATTCAGAGCCAGACCCGGGCCTATTAGGCAGACATACAAAGCAGATTTCAGCCTGAGAGAGAGAGAGAGAAGTAAGCGAGAAGAAGATAGAGGTGGACAGTGAGAGTGGGGAGAGAGAGAAGAAGAATGGGAGGGAGGGAGAGAGGGAGGGAGGGAGAGATCCTGCGTGTTGCTCTCACTGTCCTTCATTAGCACCATGTTTAGCCTTGTTTAAACCCAGCCTAAGCCCCTTTTGGCCCTGTGGAAACACACAACCACACACACAAGCCTTCACACGCACATCAACACACACACACACACTCACAAGGCTTTAGCCCAACCTACAGTGCCTTGTTTAGTCGCTACAGGAATTAGCAACAGGTGTATGTGTGTGTGTCTGTGTGTCAGTGTGTAGTGAGTGTGTGAGACTATGTCGACTTCTCCCCAAGGCTCAGGCTGTTTGAAGCCATAAGAAAGAGTTAACAAGACGGGCAGAGAGCGAGAGAGCTTAACGAGCAGTATGGAGATCAGCGTTCACTCTCTCCCTGATGAATAGAGAGTGTAGCGGGTGGGTGGATAGATGGATGGATGGACGGACGGATGGATCGATGGGCGCTCATGAGAGCAAGTGGGTTTGACTGGCCGACTTGGAGTATTACAGGCAGAGAGGGAGAGAGAGAGGGGGAGAGAGAAAGTGAAGTAGGGAGGGAGCTGGCACGCAGCCCGATCTTCAGACAGCTACGTCTGTGTTTGTGGCCATCTTTCCCTCCTGCTCTACTGGAATGGTCTGCTGGAAATAAAGCTGTTCATAGCCGCTCTCCCTTTTCCTCTGACAGCGTGGTGCGATGTAAGACGAGGAGAGAGAACCATAAGCTGAGGAGAAAAGACGTCCTAGGATCCACTCTAATGTAAATGTACAGAATAAGGGGCGTGCAGTTATTCAATGTGTGAATGTTGAGACTCATAACTGAGAGGGCGTATTTACGTTGAGTGTGATCGAGTAGCTGTGCAACGTGTAGCTCACGAAGCATGAAGTGGCACACGGGTATGGATCAGAGTGGTGAAGTGTGGACACAGAGCTCGGTTGCAGCTGCTGCTGTTAGATTTATGGAGGTCAGATGTGCACACGGCTGCAGTGGAGACGTTAACCTTTTAAGACATGGAATGCTTTTGAACTGTGATCACAGCTGTGGGTGTGAGAGTGTGTCAGAGAGAGAGAAGGAGAGAGAGAGAGATTGTGTGTGTGTATCGGCGTGACTGTATCATCTCCTGTATTGAGGCCCTTGTACTTTGGAATCTTTATAATTTCCCTCAAGGTGCCCTAGTGCCAGGAGCCGTCCTCCAGCATAAATCAGAATACTCACTCAGCCAGCAACAGCAGCGTCCTTCTGCTGGCATCTCTGCAGTGGGAAGCGAGGACACACTGAGCCACAGACAGACAGACAGACAGCAGCACAGGAGTATATATAGACAGGTTCTCAGCTCAGAAAGGAGCAGTGCGTACAAAAAAAATTAAAAATGTAAAAATGGTTTTAAAGTTAATTGAGCAAGCTCTTTTTTCTGATGCACATTAATATTGATCGACAGAGTATTTTGCTTCAATCAGAAGAGGAAGGAGAAGAAAATGTCACATTATTTCCCAAAAACCCCACTCTCCCATCCTTCAGCCCACTTTTGAGACAGATAAACAGATAAGTGTGTAACTGTGTGATAGATAGATAGATAGATAGATAGATAGATAGATAGATAGATAGATAGATAGATAGATAGATAGATAGATAGATATGTGCGTTCATGCATACATGCATAGATGCGCACTTGAGTAAATAAATATATTTGATAATTTACCAGTAGACAGATATGGATTGATTTGATAGATGGATGGCTGGGAGGATGGATACGTAACTAAAGAAATAAATACATTTGATTATTTGCAGACTGACAGATGTACAGATAGATAGTTATGCACTGATAGATGTGTAATTTGAGTAAATAAATATGCCTCATCATTTACAGAGAGGCAGATAGTTAGTTGTATACGACACGGAGAGACAGACAGATGTGTAATTAGGTAAAGGTGTAAATGTGTAAACGTCATATAGGCCGTGTTCATGCTTAAGCCGAGCAGCGTGAGCTACACATCCCTCTCGCTTCGTAGCTGTGCTTCCAGAGTGCTCTCGGGCGTCAGGTGCTATGTTGCAGCGTGTTGAGCTTGACGTGGCTGATGGCCACACTGCTGTCGGAGCAGGGAGGGTTCTCCTCGCGGCCCGCCGTCGCTGTCAGGCTCCCTCCTGCTCCGAGAGCCGCTTCATTGTGTTGGAGTGTCACGGGTGCGTCAGTGTGACTCGCTCTGGGTGAGACCATCTGCCTGGCAAATAATTGATTGAGCGAATGAATAAATGAATATGTTTACTGGTAATTATATACAAACACCGCACGAGATGGCGAGCACTGTCTCCTACCCCTCTCCGAGAGGTAAAGCTGGCGTATGTGGGTGTGTTGCTCTCTGTGTAATGGGGTCAACAGTAATGATATTTTATATGTATTGTGAATATAGCACTGCTCTGGTGAACATATATACAGTAGCCTACTATGTGCAAAGTCTTGAGCCACCCCATTGTTTCTTTATATTTTGCTACGAAATTGAAACAGTAGGTATGGTGCAAACTAATAAAACTAATATATTTATGCACACATGCAACTTTTTCAGTTCTGATACCGATGCCGATACTTGGGCTTTGGGTATTAGCCGATCCCAAGTGTCAATTCAATGCCAGTTTTTAATGAATAGGTTTTGTATTTCTCTGTGAGGAGGAGCCTGAGATTATTCTCTTATGCTTAAGGAGATACTTGACTTAAATACCAAACTAAACTAATAAATTAAATACTAAATAATAAGCTTTGTCTGTAATAAAGGAGAGATTTGACTGAACTGGAGCGTTTTAGTGAGAGCCGCGAGCGCTAGAAACACACTGCATGTGTGTTTACACAGCTGCATAATCACCATTTAATAAGTTGGCGATGTGCACCCACCTCCCGCTCACATTTGAATTCTCATGGATCTGCTTTTATCTCAAAAATGCCTTTGCGTTCAATTGACGGAAATCCGTCACAGGTAGAGCACAATGGGCGGAAATCCGCCGTAGCGTAACTTTAAAACCAGAAAAATCCCACGTTTTAAAAATTATAGTTTAACGTCAGGTGTACCAAACTGTTGCAGTTCACCTGGGCGTACCAAACTGAACATATATATACCATTTACCAGTTATTAGACCGTTATAGCCACCCAGCTTTCTCCTACATTGGTGCCATCCTAAACCCCTACTCTCTTCCGTCCTGCTCTCTCCTGCCATGTGAGGAAATACTGCTGCGGAAACACTGATATGTAAATACACAGAAGTGTGTCCAATAAACACCGCTATGTAAATGTATGTAAATGTGCGCTGTAGGCCCGTGTTGGTGTTGGTATGGAGACAGGCGGCATGACAACACAGGAAGTAGTGACATGCTCTCATGCCCTGTTGTGTTGGCTGACAGGCTGAAGTCCCATTCAGCGCTGGCTAAGTTTTTTGTTCTCCTGCTTTGAATTTTTATTATTGTCATTAAGTCACCATTTAAGCAGATACGGATCTGGCCTGGGGTTAGTGCAACGCTCATGTATGTGAACTGCACATTTAAGGGGGTGCATTGACATCTAGTTCAGCCCTTCGTGGACCTGGTTTGTTTTTCTCAGACGAGAGTGTTCGTGAAAGGTTGAAATGTTTTGAAATGTCTGATGCGGCCGGTCTGATGCACATCACAGAATGTGGCCTGTCCTGTGGAGCGAGCTCTCTGCTCAGACTTTAGAGTTCTCAGAGGTGTTCTGCTCTCAGATATGTATGTATGTATGTATGTGTATGTTTGTGACTGTGTGCATACTTGTGTGTGTGTGTGTGTCTGCTCACTCTTTCCTCCTGTTCAATAATTCATCAATTCTACGCAGCGGGGAACAGACATAGATTTATGGCCTGTGATTGTGCAATGTCTGGATTTATCAGGACCATGGAGAGAAAATTGACCACAACTACAAAAGGCCATTTCTGCTTGTATTTGATCAGCATGAGAACTTATCGGAACCGGGAGGTCGAGGGGAGGAGAGCGGGACAGAATGTACGAGAGAGGAAGAATGAAAGGGACGACGAGAAAGAGAAGGAAAAAAAGGGATGTGGGGCGAAGGTTTCATTAAGGGATCATGGCAGCCCCCTGGAGTTTCCCATCTTCATCCTCTGATCCCACCCAGCCCTCCTCCCCGACGCTCGCTCTCGTCTCTCCGATTAATATGAAACTGTTACAAGAAAATGAGAGTTTATTGATTTGTTTTAAGGCGTGCATGTTTCTGGCACTGAGACCTATTCAGATGTGCAAAGGACGATAGATAAGTGATTGCAATAAGGGGACAGAGAGCGATGTACTGGAACAGAAGTGGGAGGGCAGAGAGAGAGGGTGTGTGTGTGTGTCTGAGAGAAAGGCTTAATCTGGCCTCCCAAATGAGATTAAAAGGGAGTAGGGCTGCGTTCCAATCTCTTTTTTTCTTGTGATAAACCGTACAGCGCAAGAGTCTTGAGCCACACCTCATTTTTTACTTTTTGCTAGGGAAATGAGATAAAGGGATTTATTGCAACATGTGCAAATACATGTAAAGTCTGTTCCTCAAGACTATGATTCAAATGTGAGAAAAAGTCTGGCTCTTTGGAAGCAAAATATAAAGAAATGAGAGGTGGTACGGTAATATTGGTATATGTGACCCTCCACGGCAAAACCAGTCGCTTGTCGCAAGGGAGCTTTCCTAGAAAATCGAGCGTTTATGTTGCGTGGGGTAAAATTTTGGATTTTTTGTTTTAAGTGTTTTGAAACAGTGGAAGGTCTATACTGTACTATCGTGAATAAATTTTGCTGAAAAACTTACCCTTTCCATCCTAAAAACGTGACTTTCTTGAGGTGAGGAATTCAATTCCAGCAGAATGTTAAAAGTTTCTGTTTTGACCGCTCTACTCCAATATTTACGGTAAATCCACTGGTTGACTAGCGTGAAGATATTTCTCCGGAATCCATCTTCGTCTCCCGAGTTCAGTTAACCTAACGCAGGTAGGCTATCCGTGTGGCTGTGAATGCAGCGTAGGCTACCGTAAATGCAAACGTAGCCGCGACCGCACCAAGCGTCTGTGAGTGCTACGGCGATAGTCAACTTCAAAGGCAGATTTCTCCGTTTCTCACTTGGCGCGACAGGAGAAACCCGACTCCTTTGAATGTTGATATCTCAGTCATATGTCGTCCCATTCATTCGATATAGGTATCGTTTTGAAGCTTGATTTATGCCCTTTCATGAAAACTCAATTTTGAAAATTTGCGACAAGCAACTGGTTTTGCCGTGGAGGGTCACATTTTGTTGTATGATAAAAAAAATATTTTCACTTAATAATCAATCAGTTAATCTTATTTTTGTACAGGAGTGCATCTTCAAAGTTAGTAACATAATAGTTTGGGAGTTGGAAGGTTGCAGGTTCAAGTTCCCGACCGGTACATGTGGAAGTGAGTGATTATTTGTTATTGTGAACACACCACAGCACAGGACACAGTGCACCGCAACAAAATTTGACCCACCCTTAAAGGAGCAGTGGGCAGCTGACATGAGCAGCACCCAGGGAGCAGTGCTTGGGGACGGTACCTTGCTCACGAGTACCTCAGTGGTACCTTTACCGGTCCAGGATTCAAACCAGCGACCTTCCGGTTATGGGGCAAACACCCTAACTGTTACTGCCCTCAGGTGCCACTGAGGTACTCATGAGCAAGGTCCCCAAGCACTGCTCCCCAGATGCTGCCCACTGCTCCTTTATGGATGGGTCAAATGCAGAGGTCACACTTGGTTGTGGTGCACTGTGTGCTGTGCTGTGGTGTGTTCACAATGACAAATAAACACTCGCTTTAATTAATTAATTCATTCATTCATTCATTCATCAGAACCGCTAAATACCTGTCGGCGTCACAGGGACCTGAGCCTATTCCCGGAACTACGGGCGCATGGTGGGGACAGTGAAGTGAAGTCAGTGAAGTGATGTACTTTAGGGAGGGTGTGGGGTTTAATTTGGCCCGTGTAGGAAGAGCACATGGAGGATGGACGACACTCACAATAGTAACACTGTCCAGGAAGAGAAAGAACGGAGCAGAAATGGCAGATTAGCAGCTAGACTGGTGGCACTTCCCCGGCTCGGAGGCAGCGGGACGTGACCGTGGGGACAGAGGGCTTATTGCCTGGACACGTTTCTCCCCCAGTTCATTTTCATTTTCTTGATTTTCAAAGTGGCCAGTGATCTGTAGCAGGCCCCTGCAGTGGGCAGCAGAGGGAGGAGCTGAACAGTGCAGCAGGGTTAGAGCGGAGCGGGAATAGGAATCATGCTGTGGCACCCATCAGCCTCTCTCTCCCTTTCTCTTTCTCTCACACACACACGCTCCCTCGCTTGCTCTCTTTCTCCCGCTCGTTTCCTCTATCTATCTATTTGGTGCTCACTTTTACTTGATATTTCTTGATTCTCTTCTCTCTCACTCTGTGGATCTTCCTTTCACTGTTTTTCTCTCTCTCATGCTCACTCTTCCTTTCATTCACTCCCTTTCTTTCTCTTTCTCTCTCACAATTTTCACTCTGTTTTCTCTCTCTATCTCTTTTTCTCACCCTCACTCTTCCACTAGCTGTCACTTGCTGTTTCTTTCACTCTCTTTGTTTGCTTTCTCTCTCCGCCCCTTACTGTCGCTTGCTCCCACTATTTTCATCTCTCGCTCTTTATCTCTCCGTTTGTATTTATTTCTCGAGTTTGCTTTTTCTTTCTCCCTCTCTCTTACTCATACACAGTATTTTTATCCTTCTCTATATTTCCCTTGTACTCACTTACTTTTACTTAACATCTCTCTCTCTCTCTCTCTCTCTCTCTCTCTCTCTCTCTCTCTCTCTCTCTCTCTCTGTCTCTCCCCACCAAACACTATCTTCATATCTCTGCTTCTCTCTGACTCTCTCTCTCACACCAGACAAAATGGAGCAAACAGTAAATATCTTGGCAGCATTAAGGTATAGGTGTGCAACCTATAAATTAGTGAGTGAAAAAATGAGTCATGTTCCTAAAATTAATCATTCATGTTTGTTTGTGCCTCGGTGAGAAATATGTTGATATTTGGTGGTTTTTCGTACTGCAGTGAGATTGAATAGTTCTCTGATCCAGACACCAGCGTGTGTTTCAGTAATGTAACTCTCTCTGATCATCATATCCATCCTTCTCATCCTTCCAGCATGTTCCCATGTTTTTCATGTGGAAGCTGCTTAATTTTACACCACAGGAACGTTATGTCTGACTGCTTTCTTCAAAGATGAGGGGGATCCTAATGGTACCTGTCATTAATGCAGAGAAAGCAGTTTCCTCTTCTTACTGGGGAACATGGACTGTTGTACTATATATATATATATATATTATATATATATATATATATATATATATATATATATATATATATATATATATATATATATTTATATTTAGGATAGTGTGATTGATAAAATATTTGGTCCTGGCACTGACTCAGAAGTGTCAAATGCCATCTTTTGTTCTGTAGATTAAGTAGCGGCGTGTGGCCGCTCCTTCTCTCCTTTGTGAGCTTAGCTTTGGTCTGTGCGCTCACAACTTCTGAAAGAGTTGAAGCCGGTGTCAGGAAGCTGATTGGTAGCACAAATTTCTGAACAATCTGAATCTCATATTCCAGCTACTTTGCCTGATGGAGTTAAGATGATCTAAGAGGGCTTTGTGGGGCTCGATAAAAATCAGGCTCGCTGGAGAGAGCAGCACCGGGAGAAATTTTACCCTTTTTGTCCTTCCAAGTTAATTGTTAAACTTATTTTCCTGCTCACTGTTGCCTGGGCTTTGTGAGGAAGAGATGTGTAGATCGAGGAATTTCATTTTACTCCCCGCCATCCCCTCCCTCTTGCACACACACCAGACACACACACATACCCCTTTTCCCACACAAACACATCAAGAGCAATGCACACAGGCATCCCTAATGTATGTACTTTCTGCTCACTTCTTCACATGTTCTACATTTTAAAACAAACAAGGACACCGCAGCATGTGTGTATACACACACCATAAAGAAGACACACACACAAAACACATGCTCACACACATCAAGACATGGGCCAAGCCATGCCTGTGTGTATACACACACACACACACTAAAACTCACATGTACACAGCCAAAAACAAAACAAACAGACATACTAACACTCATATACTTTTTTAATTATACACTCACACACACACACACCAGTGCTTACATATGCAGCACATCTCAGTTAGACACATGGAGATAAACACTCTCTCTAAAACACACACACACACTCTTATGTGCATACACACACACACCAAGACTTATCCTGACATATCCATCACAAATGCACATATAAAGACAAACAAACCTGCTTACACCCAAAAGCTCTCTTCATCACACACACACACACAGATCAAATCTCATGCTCATACACATTAAAGTGTTTTTTCAGACTTCCACACACACACACCAAGTGGAACAGCGTTTCTACATACACATCCTTGCCACTGAGAAATAAATATTCTGCAAATCCTCCAGCTAGAAACATGCTCATTTTCTTCTCATTTCGAAGCTGTAACGGCCCTGTTACTTCCGTGCCGTTGATGATTATTGATTGTCTGATTGAACGCCGTGTTGATTGATGGTGTGCTGCTGGGTGATAATCTATAATGGCGCTGTGCGGGCCTCGACATCCGTCGGCCAGCCGGCGAGCCTACTGGCAAAGCTCCTCTATACAGGCTGATGCCTTCCATTTTCTGAAGTGACAGCCCTTGGTTGGCGGCGAATTAAGGCCTTGTGGAAGGTGGCACAATGCGGTACAGAAGAGGGAGAGAGGAGAGAGAGAGGAGAGAAAGAGATCATTCAGTAAATCTCAGCATGTCTGTCTGTCAGCCGCCTGTTAAAGGTTACTGTAATCTGAGCCGTGTAACACTCCAGCAGACTGGACCACGCACTCAGCACCTAATAGTGCCCCTGTGATAAACCAGAGGTAGGAATTAGGGGTGGACCGATACTGTATTATTGATCAGTGGCGCTAAGTAATTGGTATTTTGAATCAGGGAATATCTGATGTGAAATAAATAAAATTATTGTATACCTGCATAAATAGTTTTAAAAAGAATCCGTAAAGTTGTATAAACTAATAAAAGAGTAAAAGGTACATTTGAAATTTGTCAGTTCAACTTGTGGAGCGACAAACTTTTAATCAGCTCGATTACATATTATTAATCAAGGAGACCGATAAGCAATATTTGAACTTATATTTTTGCTGTAAAAATGAAAATTTGTGACAAATTTCAAGGCAAAATACTGCATCACAACTTACTTCAAAATTTAAATGCATTTTTGGCATGTTTGTAATTCTTCAAACATTTCTTCAGACATTTTTATTAAGTTAAACATGCTTAAAACAAGCCTGTATAAATAATAAGTAAAAGATATATGTATGGAATCTGAAGCATCACTGTCATTAAAAATCAATGAATTCACGGAATAATTAATTTTTTGGATAATGAAGCGTTATTTAACATGACATCTATAACATCACCAGTCTACACTCAAGTCGAACCCAGCATCAATAATAGTCAGATTTGTCACCTTTAACTAGCTTTCACAGCAAAAGAGTAAAATTGCATGTTGAAGTGGTGATTATTGTCATTGTGAACACCGCTGACACACAGTGCACCACGACCGTGGCCTCTGCATTTGACCCATCTGTGTGAAGGAGCAGTGGGCAGCTTACAAGAACTGGCGCCCGAGGCGGGCCTGGGCGGTTCGCTAACTCATAGAGTACCTCGGTGACTTTATGACCTGGATTCCAGCTGCGACCTTCTGATCCGTGGTACCGTTACCCTGCCGTTCGTCCGCAAATAAGCCCCTACGTTTTGGTTTTTTTCTTTTTAAGTGAAGTGTCAATACCAGAAAAAAGGTGTTAGTGGAAAGCAGGAGTAAAAATTAGAGTTCATCTCCCAGAAGAGACTAGTGTGCCTAATGTCTAATGAGACGGCCGGTAGTTCTGTGGTTGAGGTGGGACTTGTAGAAGTGGACCTCTGTGATTATGTCTATGAGTACTGCTGATCGAACCTCAGCTGAATACAAGTAGCCAAGAAGGAAGCGGAAAAGGACACCACAACGTCTCCTGGAGGGAGAGAAACCAACACACACACACACACACACACACACTGAAACACACTACAAACACACACACACACACACACCCACAGGTGCACCAGAATGTCTGTTTGACTTGTGAAATTAAGAAGACCTTATTAGTTTGGCTGACCAAATGTTCTCCTCCAGCCCTGGGCTTAGCAGCTTGCGCGCCATCCGTCTCTTTCGCGCCATGAAGTCAGTCCGTCGCCCGTGGAAGCCTTCCAGGAGCCTTTTAGACTTGGTTCCTGAAAGCATTCGCTTATTAGACAAATGAAGTAAGCCTTTGCCGACTTCATTCTTATTCGTGGCAGTATGCTTTTTATCATAAGGCAGATAGTCATTAATTTACGGAATCAACGCTGGGAACATCTTTTGTGATCTCGTATTAAATTCCCCCCCCCAACCCCCGAATCCACCCCTTGGCAAAAATTACTCACATCGTTAAAAAATATTTAATTAGGCTGCAGTTTATCCGCAGCCGGCCGGGGAGACGGCATATGCATGAGGCAGGTGGCCCGGCCAGCTGAGGGGTGGATGGGAGAGGGGTTCAGAGGGTCACCCGGCTCTGCTGGGACTCCCATTTGCCAAGATCCAGAGCATGAGTAGTGAGTTCTCTGGGCCTCCGCCCGCCAGCAGGCAACTCAGTGGCCATAATTGCCCTTCCTTTAAGCCTTAGCTTTGTTTTAAGAGGTGCTCTCTCTCTCCTCCTCCTCCTCCTCTCTCTCTCTGTTCTTCTTCTCTTCGATGTAATTTGTTCCGTCTTATGTTTATTTCTTCATTAATGAGCTTTGATTTACATTCTTTTGTTGGTTAATAGTGAGTCAGTCCATTTTTTAAATGTTTGTAAACTAATATCTTTTTATACGACTTAACTGAAAATGTAAGCTGTGCTTTTAGATATGTATTGTTTAGTTTCAGAAAATGTGTTGAAATGTTGATGAAAACATGAGAGACTTTCTTTAAGACAACATTATATAGAAAGGTGTACAATAGTAATGCAGTGAAGGCAGAATCTTGCCATTCGATTTTCCTCATTTGTGGAATGAGCAGCAGAGCTGAGTATGTGGGTTCCATAAAAGAAGTCTGATGCTAAACAGTTTATTCTGCATCAGCTGCTTTTGTGCTTTCTTTTTGAGACTTTTGCTTGGACTCCGTTAACTGCTGTTAGTGGCTAAATGTATTATTATTGTGATTGTGTGTGTATTGTGTATTAATAATATATATATATGTAATAATAATATGTAAATAGTACCAGTAATATTGTATAATAATGATAACGATTGGAATAATGATTGTGTAACATGTAATAACAATGTGTAATAGCGTATAAAGTATAAATGTTGCTGCTGCTTGATCTGTCATATAATCCAACCCCTTTGTAACTGCGCTTTCTCAAACTGGGGGATTTCTTGCCCCTTTTAATAGTCTGATAACAGTAAACATTTCTATCTCCCGCAGCGTGGTATCAGTGGAGAATGGGAATTTAGATGTGCTTACTGCTCTGTAAGAGTTCCATAAACAGCCCATGTGAGGGATCGATATTTGATTTACATATTTCTGATGGGGGGCTTGTTAGAAAATGTTGGGACACTTCACTAACTAACACGTTCCTGTAAGTTCACATCTCATGGTCTTATGGAAGGTTCATCATCTGAAATATACCTAAACGCTATTCATTTGTTTAGTATCTACTTTTAAAATCTCAGTTACATGTGATATAAAATATTCCTGGCTACCAGCACTATGCATTTTTAGTGCCCATGTTACTCAAAAGCGAGGTGAACACACCATAGACATGAAAACACCATGTCGCAGGATCATCTTTTGCATGAACCCTGTAATGAATCTGCCATTTACTACTGAAAACCCTTCATTTGCTAAATAGCTTTATGGAAAATGTTTTCAATTGAAAGTGATGTATAATGAATCATTTCACATAGCTATAATTATGCTTCATATCTGTGCTCTTTAGATACTGTTAAATGCAATAGTGAATTCTGAACTGACCAACATCAATTTATTTGATTAATATGCATATTAACGTCCTTTACATATTTTAGGGAAGTTTTTTTTCCTTAGTGTGCATTTACTAGAATATACACAACCTGGGGATATAATGTTGATTTATTTTATTTTCTCAGTTACTTGAAACGCCCATTTTGCATTTTATTGTAAATGTGTCTAGATTCTATTGGTTTCAGGGAGAAAGCAACAAAGAGATGATCATTCTTGGACTAAAATCCAGTCATATAAATACTAATATAAATTCATTCATTGGTTCAGTGTAATATGCTAATCGAGAGAAAAATCCAAAGCATGAATACACAAACTTCCAGCTCTAATCCTACAGAATAAACTACCATTAACACTTTACAGGCTGCAGCAGATAAAAAAATAATACCAAGTTCACATCAGAAATCAGCAAGAATCTGGCTGCATGGGCCAAAATTATCATTACCCTTTAAATTATGAATTGGTTAGATTTATCTCTTGTATACACAACATTTGATATGTATGTGATGCATTTTAATTTTCAGATTTAAAAGTCAAAGTCGATATGAAATCGTTTAAGATTTTCTTCGAATCCTTCAAAGAAATTCGGTAATAAATTTCGAATTTGAAAAAGAATTATTTTGTGCTCTGAATAAACCATCAAATAAATCTATATATAAACTCTAGCACATTAACGTTTCAGTTACAAGACAGCAAATATATTTCTTAACTTTTCAAAGCCATTGTTTTTTCATTCTGTTGTCTGTTGTGGGACCAAAATTAGAGTTTTGGACAGTTACGAAAAGCGGCTTTCGGACGGTTGTTTCGACAGCCCGTGTGAGGTGGGGGGCACAGTGGAAACATGGCGTGTGTTTATGCCAGAGAGTAATTGTGTCATAATGAGGAGGATGAGGCTAGCAGACTCC
This sequence comes from Distichodus sexfasciatus, assembly GCA_032718565.1. NCBI lineage: Eukaryota > Metazoa > Chordata > Actinopteri > Characiformes > Distichodontidae > Distichodus > Distichodus sexfasciatus. The sequence goes on along the minus strand of JAVGVS010000018.1, from coordinate 4,045,709 downwards.
TAGCCCTTCAGTAGCGACTCTGTGACATAATGGCGAGCGAGCCAGAGTGAGAGCAGTGCTAGCGTTTACAGCAGAGATGGGCGGAGCATCTCCCTCCTACACCACCACCACCTCCTACTGGCCATACCGTTAAACAAGAGAGAGAGAGGAGGAAGAAAAAAGGCAACAGGAAGGAGGCTGTCTATCATGTGATGAAATTTGACAGTAGGGATTATGGCTTTGATGGAGCCAGAACAGTTAATAGCGGATAGCTGACATTTCTGAAACCCGCTAATTAAGGTTTCCTTTTTAAACCAGTGTAGGTTAAGCTTTTCTTCTCTTCTCTCCTTCCTCCTTCCTCTCTCTCTCTCTCTTCATGTTTGGAGAATCCAGGTGTTTTCATTACTCGTGCCAGTCCCATCTTAATAAGCGGAGGAGTGTGCGGTGGGCGGTGGTGGTGGTGGTGGGGAGAGATGTTGGGAGGGTGTTGGGGAGGCTCTTGGAAGTGACCTTCTGCAGAATAAAGCGTGTTGCGGCGCGGTCCGTGCCCCCACTCTGCCGGCGCAACGCCTCCATTACAGTACAAAGTCTCCGCCGTAATCCGGTGTCCTTTTCTGCAATCACAGAGCATAATCTGCTCTTCTCGTGTGTAGCGCGCCCGGCATACGCTTTCTTTGCCGCATTCGCCCTGCCACGCGCCGAATATTAGAGCGGGTGTTATTTTTACGTGGCGTTGCCCAATAGCCCCCCGACACACGCACCCTCACACACGCACTCAGACACACGCATCTCTCATGTCGCCCGGGGCTGAGGGCTTTGTCAGAAACACCATCGAAAAACCGAGCTCATTCTAATACAGTTAAAATAATTAATGCGGGCGTGTTCGCAGATTATAATAGACAAGAAAGGTTACGTCTCGCGGGGCCTGGGAGAGAGAGATAGCGTTGGCATTTCATCTGAAATAGATTTAATAAAAAAAGAAAGAAAAAGGAGGAAGAAGGTGTAATGTATTCAGCGCTGTCACTCGCGCACCGACGCACTGTCAACTCTCTTATTATTCCAGCTTAATCCAATTGCTTATTTGAATCGGTATCACTCCTCCCATCCTCGTAATCCGCGCCGCTGTTCGGCTCTCGAGGTTAAATGCAGTTGTAAAATGCTTCACTTTGCTTTCAGAGAAGGGCCCTCGCTCTGCGCCTCGGCTGAACCGGCCGCTTGTAAGCGGACACAAATCCAGACTTGTAAATTGTTCAGAAAGAGAAGACGAGAAACAGCCTTCGTTCACATGAGGGGCGATTATTAAAGTTTCAGTGTAAAGCTCGGTGTTAATGTGCTGACTGCTCTGATGCCTGGAGTAGCAGTACTACAGCATTGGGGTGTGTGTGTCAGCAGGTTTTTTAGGCAGTCGTGAGATCTAGACTGACTCCTAACAGTACTTCAATACACGTTGCACGTTGTTAACATGGTGGTGTGACAGCAACACAAAGTAATCTCATTTAAATACACACTTTCTGCGCCATTTTCTAGTCGAATATTTATTTGCAGTATTAGCATAGTGCAGTTGGTAGGAAGTAATCGTTAGGGAGTTGGCGCGCCCGTAATTGGAGGTCGATGGGTTCACATCCCGGACCAGTAAAGGTACCAGTGTGGTGCTTATCAGCAAGGATACCATCCCCAAGCACTGCTTGATGGGCACTGCCAAAAACAGCGGCCCAGTGCTCCTTTATGGATGGGTGAAATGTAGAGGTCATATTTGGTTGTGTGCTGTGCTGTGCTGTGTTCACAATGACAAATAATCACTAAAAATAATCAATAAAATTCTAGTTATAGTAAGTAGTTGTAGTGTGTTACTTCACCTAGGAACACCTTGAGAGGGAATGAGGGGGTGTGAAAAGAGAATCAGGGATGGTGAAGATTTACTGTGTGTGTGTGTGTGTCTGTGTGTGTGTGTGTGTGTGTGTGTGTGTGTTTCTGTATTGTTCTGCACAGTGTGTGTGTGTGGCTGAAAGACTCCTACAGGTGTGTGAACCAAGGTGTGAGAGAGAATAGCTGCGTGAGGGAAAGTGTGATTAAGTAAGAATCTTGCATGGGATTGTGTGTGTGTGTGCGTGTGTGTGTGTTCTTATACTTGCTACTTAGTGAGAACCAAAATGAGTTTTTAACCAGCAGAGTGAGGACATTTTTGGGAAGTGAGGACTTTTTTAGCGGTCTTCTTTAAACTGCTTTTACAAAAAAAAAAAAAAAACAAGTTTATTTGCAAAACTAAAAGTGTAGAAAGATTAGCTTTTGGTTACTGGGGTTATGGTTAGGGGTTAGTCAGTATTATTTAGATGCAGTGATATAGAAGTCAGTGGAAGTTCTCACTACTATAGGAAGTACAGAATGTTGTGTGTTTGTGTGTGTGTGTGTGTGTGTGTGTGTGTGTGTGTGTGTGTGTGTGTGTGTGCGTGTGTGTGTGTGTGTGTGTGTTGCTGTATTGTTCTGCAGTGTGGGAGTGAAAGAAAGAGTCCGTGAGTGAATGCAGGAGAGGGCAATTAAGTGAAACAGATTGACTGGCTGTGTGTGTGTGTGTGTGTGTGTGTGTGTATGTGAGAGAAAAGTCTCAGTGTTGCTGCACAGCGTGTGTGTGTGCGTGTGTGTGTGTGTGTGTACAGGCGGGGTTTTGAGCTGTAGAGTGTGAGTAAAAAGTGGAGAGGTCATGCAGTTGGGGTCAGACAGAGCTGCTTTATCTCCTAAAACTCTGCTCATTATTACAGGCGGCTTAAAACACACACACACACACACACTCACCTAACTATACTGCACCCACTGCAGCAGCAGGGCTGACAGCCCAGCTAAGAAGCAACTGCTGCTTTGGATAATTAGCACTTATCACACCTCCTGTCTTCACAATCTGCTTCAATGTTTGTGAGTAGGGCTCGGACGATTATCAGGGCCGATATTTAGCACTTTATTGTTTTCAGTATTGGTGGTTTTTAAATCGTTACAGGATAATAATAAAGGATGGTACGAAATGTGCTGGTTCAACTGCTGTAACCGCGTCTTTCTACTGTGCGGTCTAGAGGTCTGTCCTGATTCATTAGACATCACAAGTTGTGATCAGCACTGAAGACTGAGGACCATGAAAGTTTGGCATTCTGTTGACGCACAAGCTGAGGCTTAAGAAATAGAAATGTTTTCAGGGTAACATATAATAATAGCCGTAATAATAATACATTTTTACTATTTATAAATGACTTTTTGAAGGTACTCAAGAGCGCTTTACATAAAATTAATACAATAAAATTGAAAGATTTGCATTAAAAACACTTACATATAATCCAAGGTTTAAAACAAACGTATTTAAAACTTACACAGGAAACAATACTGTATGAGTATGAACAAACAGATGAACATATGCGTGTGGGTGAAAGGATAGAGCTTTAGAGGCTATAAGCGATTTGAAGGATGGGTTTTTGAAGGCACAAAAGTTTAACAGGTCTGTACATTGTGCTCCTGATGGGTTGTGGTAGGGGTTACCTGAGGAAGGGGCAGCTACAGGCACTTCTTTCCTAAGGCATTTAACCGCGGTTTTTATTTTCACAGCAGAAAAATATCAGTTCGGTTGTCAGTCTCCTTAATTAAGATTCTCTCTCTTGGGTAGTGTTATTTGTCATCGGTGGCGTGGTGGTTAGCGCTGCCGCCTGACAGCGAGAAGCTCCTGGCTCCGATCGGGTCGACCGTAGGGTCTTTCTGTGTGGAGTTTGCATGCTCTCCTTGTGTTCACGTGGGTTTTTCCACCCATCCCAAAATATGTACTACCGAGTTAATTGGTGACTCTAAGTGGCACCGTAAAGGTGTCAGATATTGAGTGTGATTTAGTATGAATGTTATTATTTCAATGTTAATGCGCCCTGCAGTGTATGCTTCGTAACCTGATCGCTGATATTACTATATCCTTCCATAGACTCTCATAATGACTAGATGTATATAATTTTACAGCTACGTCTAGCACAACATAACCCTCCAGCAACAAAGTGCACATCTTTTAGTTTCTTCAAATAAAACAAGCACATTTTTCTATAAAGTCATTTTACTTTTTTCTTCATTGGAAGACTCTCCAATACCCCCTAAGCCCCAGAAAATGAATAAAAGTGATTTTTAGAGACAAAAAGGTCCCCTAACTTCCATAAATACCGCCCAGACACACACACACACACACTCACACTCACACACACACACACACACACACTCACACACACACACTCCACATACACAGTAGTTTACTTTACATTATGGGTGTGTATCCAGCCCTGCGCCAATCTCTTTCATTTCTTTAATTAGCTCTTCATGCATTAGCTTTCATCCTATTCTTCTTACTGTAATTGGTTTGGAGTGGCTTTCTCCGTATTGTCACACACACACACTTCTTCATACCCACTAAGCATTGTTCAGGTTTGGGACTGTGTTTTTAGGCTAAACAGCCTGAGAAATTACGACACGTTAAAGGGATTATTTGGGGTATAATGTACAAGGCAGCGCCTGATCACTATTCAGAACACAACAATGGGAAGTTTGTGCAAGAACATTTTAACTACTCTCTAACAAACACTTGTCATTCCCTAATTAACAACAGTAACGTGTCTCCCCAGGCTCGCCACTGCACACTCAGGGGAAGATCAGCTCGTCTCCACACACCACTCAGGAAAGTGAGAGAGCGAACAGGACGAATAGCAGCTTCTTTTTGCTGAAGGTGTTAATGAAGACAGAATTCATCTGTTAAAAGTTAACCAGGGATTGCAAGGAATTTAAACACTGCGTTTTCAATTTTTTTTTACTCAATTATGTAATATTTAAAATGTAGAACCATAATTGCTTTCTTTTTTTTACTCTCTCTCCCTCTCGTTCCTCCCTCTGTCTACGGCGCTCCCTATCTTCTCATCTCTATCCTTTCATCCTTCTCTCTATCTGTCTCTCTCTGTGCAGGTGGAGTTGACGGGCAGCAGTGTGTTTGACTATGTGCACCCGGGTGACCAGGTGAGCTGGGCGGAGCAGTTGGGGATGAAGCTGCCTCCGGGTCGCGGTGTGCTGTCGCAGGGAGCCGGGGCCGAGGACGGGACCAGCTCAGCCTCCTCCTCCTCCCTCTCCGAAACCCCCGAGCCAGGTAGGGACATGTTGCGATGTGGAGTGGATCAGCGTTTTCTTGCCCAGTGCGAGCTTATTATTAGTAATAATAATAATAATAATAATAATAATAATAATAATAATAATAATAATAATAATAGCACTGTAATAATATCACATAGAATAGAATAAAAATGGAGAAGGCATAAATGGAGGTGTAGTAAGCGGAGAGGGAGTGTGAAACTGATGACGTCCAATACAGAGAGACCTCTAATCACAGATCAGCCCATATTCATTTTTTGTGAGTGATTCGTCATTGTGAGCACATCACAGCACTGCACACCTTGCACCACAGCAAAATGTGACCTCTGCATTAGAGCCATACATGGAAGAACATTGGACAGCTTTTTGACAGCGCCCAGAACCGTGCATGGGCGGTACCTTGTTCATCAGAGCTGACTGGTACCGGTTCCGGGGCTTGAGCATAGTGACCCTCGGATCCGCAGGGACCAACTCCTAAACATTCATGCTGCTTCCAGAAACACAAAGCTGCAACATGGATTTTTCCCCAACATTTTGTTATTATTTGGTTGTTAGTAAGACAACATGATAAAATACAGGTTTTTCATAAACAAACATTTAAAAACTAATAGTCATATATATAAAAACTAGTGCTGGGCTAAAAATTCATGTTAAAGCAATTAATACTTGTTTTTGCAGCTAAATAAAACAAATTAATGTGTGGTACTGGAATAAGGACGTACATGGTAAAGGTGGGTGGGAACTGCTGCGTTAATGTTCACCAAAAATAAGTTATTAAAGTTCTGTGTAATTGTGTATAAAGTCCAATTGTGCTAACAAGAAGTCAACTGTGAGTTTATATTGTTCCCGCTAGTGGACAAACGTAACGAAACATGGGAGAAGAATTCATTTTACCTTTCTGTTATTTTTTTATATGTATTTGTTATGCGTCAGCTAAAGTATCAGCGGTTCATTGACAGTTTATTGCCCGCGTTGATCGCAGCCAGCTATACTCTTAATGATACTAGCTTCAGAAAGACAGGCTTGTGAGGAGGGTCTAGTGGTGTTTATATTCCTGTTACTGCTTCACTAACGTGGCTGTGTTCATGGCGCCTGGATGTGAGCTTATCATTGTCTCACACACGAGTCTTACCAATTTTACTCGCCATTTTGCATCAGCTGGATCTCTCTGTTTTATCTTTTCCTGCATTATTATCTTGTGTCTTATAATTGAGCTTTTGTCTTTTTATCTCCTGATTTATTTACACTTCACACTTCAAAGGGAAGAAAGCAATAAAGACCAAAAACAAACACAACTATTAACATGGAGCCAGTCTGGGTCCCACAGCCGAGAGAGAGCTTCTGGAGTGTGTGTGTGCGTGTGTGTGTGCGTGTGTGTGTGCGTGTGTGTGTGCGCGTGTGAGTGCGCGTGTGTGTGCGCGTGTGTGTGCGTGTGTGTGTGCGTGTGTGTGTAACTGTGCTGTTAGGCCACTAGCAGTCCAGTTGAAGGCCCAGCTAGAAGTGTGTGTCTGAGACGATGTCTCTAGGCAACCGCCAAAAAAACCAAAGAATATATTAGGTATTCCACTGCAATAATATAATTACTTTTAGTTATTAATTTTAATTTTACTTTGATGAAATATTTATTTCATAATGACATTAGATATATTTCTTTGCTGGCTTTTATTTGTGCCTATATTAGTTTAGTGTGACCTTTTTGTGATTTGTGTCCTGTAGTAAATGTGTATGTGGGTGTATGTATGTGTTGCATTGAGCATATATGTTTTATTAATATGTGTATATTTGTTTTGTGTGTCTAAAGAGAGTGTGAATGTGTATTTGTGTGTTTAAAAGACAGTTGTTTATTTGTGTTTAATGAGTGTGTGTATGTTTATTTGTGTGTGTTTAAAGAGAGTGTGAGTATGTTTATTTGTGTTTAAAGTGTGGGTGTGTCGGTGTGCGTGTGTCGGTGTGCGTGTGTGTCTAAACAGAGTGTGAGTGTGTATGTGTGTGTTTAAAGAGAGTGTGTGTATGTTTATTTGTGTGTCTGAAGAGAGAGTGTTTATTTGTGTTTAATGAAAGTGTGTATGTTTATTTGTGTGTTTAAAGAAAGGTTGAGTGTGTATATATTCATTTGTGTTTAAAGTGTGTGTGTGTGTGTTTAAAGAGAGTGTGAGTGTGTATTTGTGTGTTTAAAGAGAGTGTTTGTGTGTTTGTGTCTAAACAGAGTGTGTTTATTTGCGTGTTCAATGAGAGTGTATATATTTATTTGTGTGTTTATAGAACGTGTCAATGTGTTATGTGTATTTAAAGTGTCTGACTGTGTGTGTGTGTGTGTGTGTGTTCATGTATTTATCGCGTTGTGGGGACCTTTTTGTCCCCTAAAATCACTTTTATCTGTTTTTTGGGCTTTGTGGGGACATTTGAGAGGTCCACAAGAGGAGAAATGACTTTATAGAAAATGTGCTTGTTTTATTTGAGAAACTAAAAGAGGTAAAAGATGTGCTTTTGGTTACTGAGGTTAAGCTTAGGGTTAGGATTAGGCGTAGGTGTAAAACTTAAGTCATTATGGGAGTCTGTGGAAGGACCCACAAAGATAGTAATACAAGTGTGTGTGTGTGAGAGGGTGTAGTTGTATGTGAGTCTAGGAGTGTAAACGTGTATAGGTTTGTGTGTGTGTGTGAGTGTGTGTGTGTGTGTTGAGATGGCCTGCCTGTGTGTGTAACTGTGCTGACTCTCTGTGCTGTGGTGCCCCAGAGTTGAATTAGAGTTGGAGTCGTGCAGCAGCAGCAGCAGCGAGAGGAGGAGCTCATCCTCATTGGGATTCCTTTCAGGGCCGTTATAGACTTTGCCTTCCAAATGTTCCCATTTTCATTGTGTTGTACTGATGATAATTTAAGTATTAGGGGAAAATCCATTTATAAATTAAACAAAATGACTTGATATCCATCAGTCCCTTAGTTCATCATGCTGTTCAAACAGGAGGGAGATTGGCTGTTCGGCCGGGTCTTCCGAGAGCCGCGGTAATTAGATCTGCCAAGGATTTATTCTTTGCTGATTGCGGCTTTAAATTAATTGAAGTTCCACATTTGTGGTTTTGTCCTTTTCACCATTTTTTTCGCCAGCAGATATTTCACACTGCTGGAGTGGGGGTTGTGTGTGTGTGTGTGTGTGTTGGGGGTATATTCTCTATAGGAGCATGTCTCAGTGTTAATTTCTGTCTGTATGGGTGTGTGTGTGTGTGTGTGTGTGGCTCTTTAATGAGAAGGTTTATGACATTGAGATTTATTTGTGTACACAGAGACTCATTATGGATGTGCTGTAGCATCAGACAAAGGGCACATTCCCCTCACTCTCTCTCTGCACCCTTCCTTCTTTCTCACTCACTCTCTCACACACACACACACACACTTCCTTCCATCTCTCACTTCCTTCCTTTCTCCCTCTCTCCTCCGTTTCCCCCCCCTCACTCTCTCTCTCTCTCTCTCTCTCTCTCTCACACCTCTCTATTTCTCTGTCCTCTACCCCACACTCTTTGCCTCAAATCACTCTTTCTGTCTTCTCATCCTCTCCCCATGTCTTTTTCTCCTTCCTCTTTCTCTCCCTCCATCGTCCCTCCATCTTTCTCTTTAAGGCCTAGTCCACACAGACATCAGAATCAGGCGTTTTTTTTCTGCCGTTTGTGGCGTCAGGTGAGCATCGTTTTTTCTGCTCATTAGAGTAAATCAGAGCGTCCACACGGGCCGAAATCCAGACAAACGCAAAGAATACGTTGCTATTGCGTTTACATGGCGTTCAGTTGGCGCTCTGATTCCGTTAAGTTAGTTCAATATTTCTTTTATGCGCTTCAGTGGGTGAAAAGCACAAAGACTGTCCTTCGTGTGCCACAGAACTTATTTCCTTTCCTTTGTAATATTTTTATTTATTTTTTTATTTTATATTTCGGCACACGGGTAAACACTTTGGACGGCCTGATTACTGCCCCCATATGTAAACACACAAAATTACAAATTGGGCGGCGGGTTGGCGTTAAACTGCGTCAAACCAACGGCAGTGTAACGCCTCACTGAAGTCAATCAAGCGCAGCTACAAAACGCAACAAAAATACGTAGGGCCATCACTGTCCTTCGCTGTTCCGGAGATGTCACCTTTCCCTCTGCCCTACCTGCCAGCTAAATTGTGTTATCAACAGTCTGGTTTAAATATCTGCCACTGCTGACAAACACACACACACACCTATCGAGTCTCCACCTCTCTTCCGGGTGCACCCCAGCTGTGATAAAGCAGTAAATGTGGCCGTATTCTTCTTGAGGATAGTAAGTAATCCGGATGTTTGTCAGCGAGCGAGCTTTGATGAGGATGAAAGTCAGCTTTGTTTGTTTGCTTGTAAATACATTAATAAAAGAGAAAGCTGCCAGCTTCATTTGCACTAAGATGAATTCCCGAAAAGCCAACTGGTGCGTGCCATCATGTCCAATTTTATTCAGCATAGAGTTGTCAGGAAAGCATAGCCGCATTGTGCATATTTACAAATAGTTTATCATTTTCATTTTGCATAAATTAAAGCGTAAAAACCAGACGCGATTAATTATGCTTTGGCGGTAACTTGTGTTAACATAAACAGCGAGGCGAGCGTCCTGGGTGTTGACTTTATGGGAAAATCACTACAGAAGCCTGATTATGTGATTTCGGCTGGCCGTTTCTCTCACAATTTCGTTCTGCTCGTTGGACTGGCTGATGGCTTGCCGAGGAGAGTCACATCGATCGGAATCCCTTTTGCTGCCCTGTGACTTCTGCACACCGCCCGCTGTTCTGTGCCCCCTACAGGCCCTGAGGACTGTTTCTCAAGTCACAGGGACATTTGTTTTTGTCTCTTTAGCTTCATTATATTTGAGTCGACCTGGCAGCTGCTCTGACCTTTCTTAAAAAGCCAAAAAAAAAGACGTTAGAGGAGGGCATGTAGAGCGTAGAAACGCCACTGTTACTAAAAGTTTCTTCTAGTCTTGTGCTTTGTTGAAGGTCCAGTCTAATGCTTAATTGGAATGTTATACTACAGCACACTCATGATCTAGGGCTTATGGTTTGATGCATTCACAAAATATTCAACAAAATAAGAATCAAATAATAATATCTCACATTTATTGGCAGTTGGTGGCGTAACGGTAGGGTGTTCGCCCTGTGATCAGAAGGTCACAGGTTTGAATCTAGGGCTGGTAAATTTACTACTGAGGGATTCATGAGCAAGGTACCGTCCCCAAGCACGGATCCCCGGGCACTGCCCTTGCTAGCTGCCCACTGCTCCTTCACGGATGTGTCAAATGCAGAGGTGACATTTGGTTGCTGTGCACTGTGTGCTGTGGTGTTCACAATGACAAATAATCACTTACTTTCACTTATTATTTATTCCTCCGTAGGCATGCAAAGTTAGGACAAAAATCTTCCTTCAAAGTGAGAGTGAGGGATTATTTGTCTTTGTGAACACGCCACAGCACAGGACACAGATTAACGTATCAATACCCACTTTTTGCATGTTTAAGTTTGCCCTCTGGGTTAGACGGCATCATTTATAATGTGCAATTAAACTTGCGGCTCTTGAGATTTGAACACGGCATTCGTCCCAGTTGCGGTTCCGATACAAAATCGATGAATCTTTTTATCCCGGCGTGGTGGCGGTGTCAGGGTTGAGATGTCGAGGCCGTCCCCAGTTCCCCGAGCAGGGCGAGCCTTTGGGCAGGGCATCCTCTCTGTCCCGCAGGGTTCGACCTTTGATTTGTGTGTGTCTTCCTCCAGCTTCTAACAGGTGTCTGCAGCCGAGGGTGACATTTGGAATGCAAATAAAGCTCTTTTCCAGCAGGCTTTCGAATCTGGGCCTGTCAAACCCCAGCATTACCCACAACCTCGACACGTACACTTACACGCACGGCCAAACGCACACACGTCTTTTCTATATACAAGAGCACACACACACGTCCGTACCGTGGCCGTTTGCCTGTAGCCAGTGGGCTGTTGAGGGTCACAGGGTTATGTCAGCCGGAGTGTAGGTGTGGTAAACGCGCTCCGTGGCTCTTGCTGCCTGCAGGGAATAGAGAGGTGTGTCATCCAGAACGGCCCTCACTCACAGTGGGTAGCTACACCTCCTTCACCTTTACATAAAAGGCTGGGTCTTTTCCTAAGAGGCTTTAAATGGTATCAGAGGGAAGGTCTTACAGACATCTTCAAGGACAGTCCTGAGAAGCCAGACGGTTTTCCAGGGTGAAGTGGAGCTTATCTGACAGAATTTTTAAGACTGATGTCTATTTAGATTTTTCAGGTCGTAAAAATCTGATAGCTCCGGTTTCCTCCCACAGTCAAAAGGCATGTGATATAGGTTAATTGGTGACTCTAAATTGGGCTGCATAAGGTGTGAATGTGTGTGTGACTGTGTGAGTGTGTGTGCCCTGCGGTGTGTTGGCACCTACCCAGGGTTGTTCCATGCCTGTGCCTGTGCCTGCACCTGCAAGTTCCCGGGATAGGCTCCGGTTCCCCTGCAACCACAGTTGGGATTAGGCGATTCGGATAATGACTGACTTACTGAAAAATCTGATAGTGATATATTATTTTATATAATTATTTTTTCCCAAGATTAACACCAAGATATTCCCCTCTATTTGTGATTTAGTGTCATAGCACTGTAAAAAAAAAAAAAAAAAAAGACTTGTTATAGCTTTTTTTAATTTATTTATTTATTTTTTATTTATTTAGTCAGTCTCGGATGAAAGCATTATTTTTATTATATTAGGAATCTGGAATTTGGAATCTATATTGTGGTGAAACTAAACTGGTTTCAACATTTTTGAACCAAAACTCAAATCTGACGCTCCGTATTAACCGGGCCTGAAATTCTTGACCTTTTGTGAACTTACTCGGTTCCATAAAGGATGGCATCAAACTTATGTGTGCCTGAGAGCGGAGCGAGTCTGACCACTCCACATGTGGCCCAGTCAGACAGCAGCAGCCGGCAGCGGAGGTCAGACGCCCCGGTCAGGGCTCTCCGGACCGGCTGGGGCTGGAGGAGTGAAATGCAGCCGCCAGTTTTCCCTGGTGATTCCCCCTCGACGCTCTGCGCTGAAGGTGTTAACCTCCAACGCAGGAGTGTCCTTGAGATGTGGAGTCAGGGGTCAGAGGAGCCATTTGTACTCTCACGGAATACAAATAATGGGATTAGTGCCCACCGAGAGCAGACATTAGTCTGATCCACCTGTCAGCTGGGCCTGCTTGTCATGGGCACACACAGTTTAAGGTGTGTGTCTGTGTGTGTTTGGGGGAGCGGTGTTAAAAGTGTGTTTTCTCTTGAAGTTTGTCGTTCGTGGATAGTAATGAGCTTCACCGTTTTATGACATATATGCAGAAAGGCGTCCCAGCGTTAGGTCTATGGACACTCATCCACGCTTTTACTCACACACACCACTCTATTGTTTGGCCAAGATAAAGTGGTCAGGGATGATCACATGACCAAAAGTGTTGCTGGAGTTTTAATTGAAATCTGAAGGCATAGAGGTCTGCAGCTCAAACATATTGATTTTACTCGGGCTGACCCAGCCAATGGGGTCACGTTCCAATTCATCTGACATTTCTTCAATCCATCACACGCTGTAGCAGACCCCAGCGCCTCGGCCTGCTCTGACTGGGGCAAGAGAGAGAGACAGAGAGGGTAAGAGTTTGTGCGAGTGAATGAGTGAGAGATAGAGTTTGTGCATATAAATCTGAATGTACGTGAGTGTGTGTGAGAGAAAGTTCATATCTGTGACCCGATCTGCCGTAATGAGTCGGAAGTCGGCGTTCTATTTATTTAGATACAGGCCGATTATGTTGAAAAACATCAAAAAAAACATCGATTTTTCTTTTTTGGAGACCCTTTCTTTCGTATAAGACCAAAAGAGAAAAATCACTATTTTTGATGTTTTTCAACATAATCGGCCCGTATCTAAATAAATAGAACGCCGACTTCCGACTCATTACAGCAGATCGGGTCACCTATTTAGTGAGAATTTGACAAAGATAGGAAAAACTATGATTTGTGGATTTTTATGGCATCGTGGAGACATTTTTCTGTGAGGACTGGTCCCCACGAGCAAAAATGATCTTTATAGAAACTTTCCATGTTTTATTTGAAAAACTTAGAGGTACATTTACATTTAGGGCATTTAGCAGCACTGATGGGAATAATGGTGTTATAATAAACGGCATTACTAACAGCATTGTTTTGTCAGTAACGGGTAAACTATTTAATTGCTTTTTCCATCGTTACAGCGCTGTTAGCGTTACTGAGAACAAAATACGTAATTAAGCTAATTAAAGCTGTTAACAGGCTCTCAAGTTTTTAACTTTTCTTTGGTGGGGAGAGAGGCTAAACGACCAAATAAGTAATGATTGGCTAAGGAAGAGTAAAATTTCACAGTATGCCAGTCAGAGGCAGAGTTGGGCGGGCATTCACACACAAACACACACACACACAACCGACCAAGAGACATAGACGAGCCCAGAGAATTAAAAAGTTACATTTTAAAACTGGAAGTATAGACATTACTGTTCTCCTCACTGAGATAACAGGCAAGAATCCATGAAATGTACATATTATGACCATCTCATCTTCCATTTAAGAAGAAGGATCCAACTTTTTTGACATATTTGAGAGAAGTAACTAGTAACTATAGCTAATTATTTTTTTAATTAACGTGGCCAACACGTTTTGGCAGATACTCTTATCCAGAGCGACTTCCATTGCCCAAATTTTCAGGAACAGTCTTCCTGGAGCAACTTGGGGTTAAGGGTCTTGCTCAGGAACCCAATAATGGTAACGCCGGAGGTAGGGTTTGAGCTCATGACCTCTTTGTTGAGAGGTGAGTGTCCTAGCCACTAGACCACCATCCATCGCCTTGTAAAAGATTTGCTTTTGGGTAAGGTTAAGGTTAGGTGTAAGTGTGGTGTTGTTTTGTGTTACAAATCTTCCACCAAACCTGCTTTTACTCTCTTTAAGACAGCAGAAGTTGCTCCGTCTGCTTCGCTTTTCCACACTGAGAGGCCACGGATTTGAGAAGTGTGCTCTCCTCCCTGGAAAGAATATCTGGTTTTTTTTTTTTTTTTTCTTTTGAGGGCTAGTTGTAAGCTGTTGTTCAGAGACACTGAGAGAGAGAGGCTGTTAAAGGCAGACCCACCGATGTCCCGGGGAACGGGAGAGGAAGGGAACCGTGACCTCCACCTGCTCTCTAACAGCAATCCGACTGAGAATCTCCCAGCAGAAAAAAGGGGAGAAAGACACAGAGACAGAAAAAGCGAGGAGACAGAGAGAGGGGCCTTATCCTCTGTGGTATCACTCTGGCCCGAGCTCACCTCCATCTCTGCAGGTCTGGAGGTTATGTGGACTGCTTGGGGTTGGAGGTAGAGGGGAAATGCTACAGGGCCTTAAGTGTCTGTAGCTACCTTGTGAAGAAGACTTAAAAGTGGAGACTGCCAGCTTTGGGATTTGGATCACACAATGTGAAGCTACTGCAGCGATGCATGCCGAGTCGATCCGCACAGAGTGTGTCTCTGAATGGAAAAATCCCCAGGCCGTGTTTACAAGCGTGCGGAAGAATGAATACCGGACGGTAGAGGTTGAGTTTTTGTAATTGTAACACGGCTGCAGATCTCCAACTATCTTCATCTGTTTGTGGGAAAACATCAACTGCCTCCACTTATTCTCGCTCACGTCTCGTTTTGATTAAGAATGCAAATCTGATCCTTTTGTCCATCTGCCTTTCTGTCAGGCAAGAAGTGTGTTCAATTAAATAGACATCAGTATCTGCTGGGACGGCACTCCGCTCATCCGCGGCCCCCACCTGCTAAACGCCAGCCGAGTCGACTCCGCCTCTGCCTCCACCGCACCAAATGGAAATGCTAATGGGGGGGGTGCTGACAGCAGTCCTCGACAAAATGTATACATTTGTTTTCCGATATCATTTATTACACGAGACATGACTGCCGTGCAGATTTGGGGATTTGAGACTTTTTTTTTTTGGTCTTCACTGGCAGTTTGCAATCACAGATGGCGGAGGGGATTTCTGCTATTCTCAGAGCAGAGATGAGGCGAGAGTCGGGCCGATGCGCTGAGCCGCTTCACTCTTCTTTATTTCTAGCCACAATCCCAGAGGAAGAGGCTGAATCCGGGTTGTCCTCTAACTTAGACCTGCTGCTGGAGACCCAGTGCGGGCAGGTTTGGCAGAGCAGACGTTCCTCGCACGCTTGCTTGTGTGTTGGAGACGACGTGTCTCATTAAGACAAGTAAATAAGATAATATCAGCAGAAATATACTTGTGGTTCTGTGTGTGTTGATTCTACTGAAAGATATATAAAGAGATATAATTTAATATATAATCCCATTTTAGACTTGTGGTGGAGTTTGGGTAAATTGACATTGGTGTGATGGTTTAAGATGGTTGTGGTGGTCTTATGGTTAGGACACTCTTCTCTGGACCAAGAGGTCATGGGGTCAAATCCTACCTCCAGCACTACCACCACTGGGTCCCTGAGCAAGACCCTTAAATTCAAATTCAAATTCAAATTTATTTACATAGCGCTCTTAACAACAGTCATTGTCACAAAGCACTTTACATATAACCAGCCTAAACCCCCCCCAGCAAGCAAGCCTGAGGCGACAGTGGCAAGGAAAAGCTCCCTCTAGTAGGAAGAAACCTTGAGAGGAACCAAGACTCAGAGGGGGACCCCATCCTCCTCTGGGCGACCGGGTGCCTGAACATTTAATGCACAACAGCAATAGATCAAGATGAGTTGTTAGTTATTTAAAGAAGCAAAGATACAAAAATAGTCCAAGGGATATTTCGAATCCCGGGTTGTTGCTGGGCCACTTGCAGGACCCTCTCAGCAACATTAAGCTGAAATTAGTTCAGTATTGTGCTGCTAAGTCAGTAGACGTCCATAGGGTCCAATCTCAGTTGGTTTCATGATGATGTCCCCCAAGTTAACCTCAAGTGGTTCCAGAATTGAACAGTATAACCACTGGCTATTGGAGATATTACAGTAAATAGGCTCTAAATGTATAACATACTTAAAATAAATCACGATTCTGTATTCCCGTAGTTATATTTAATGAACATTGTCATGTATGAGGTGTGAGTGTGCCTTTTACACATTCTTTCTCATAATTCCCTCTAAATAACTGTACTGCCTGAGTAAAACTCCTAAGGCTTGTTCGTTTTGTGCAGGCGGTGGGGGAAAGTCGTAAGTTACTCAGTAATTATGAAAGTACTTGTCCCTTTATCCGCTGGGTTCCCTGTTGGGGCTCGGGGTAGGGCGTGGTGATGATAAACCGTAAATAAAATCCTGCCCGCTCGCTAAGACAAATGGTTTTAATCATCCGATGTGTTCATTTATCCCAGGCCCTGGGTTTAGACCTTAATTTAAGGCTGGTGTGGAGGCCGAACCTGATTGGAGAAATGGCCATCAATCCTACCTGCCTTTCACATGGAGGTTAGTCTGTGATGGAGTGATCTGATGGTGTATTCGTCCTTTGCGGTGCACAAAAAAAAGTTCTCACCTCTCCAGTTGTCATGTAGAACCTCACACAGAGACAAATCTGCATTTGATATGTAGAATGAATCGTCCGACTTCATATTCTAGACCCAGTGGGGCATTGGGAATTGATGGCAGTTAAGCTCCGTATTAATATTCGCAAATCCTGCAGGTGATAAAAACCACTACGCTCAGTTGCAGCTGATGTCAAATTGTGTAGTGTTATGATTTTTGTGCCCACTGAGCTTTCATATTCAGTGAACATGCATAAATTTTTCCAGTTCATATCTTTTAACAGTAATTCATACTATATAGTAGAGTTGTAGTCAAGACCACCTAAAGTGACACCGAAACAAGACCAAGACCAGAGTGTGTCAAAATCAAGACAAGTCCGAGACTCTGAAGGACCGAGACGAGACTGAGACCAAACTTACTGTTTTATTGGCTTGCAGAGTTTTTCTTTTGCAGAGACATTCTATGGCTTAGTACTGTGAGGAAAAATAAGGTTAGTGCCAAGCAGAAAGACTTCTTTATCCATTTGGAATCCATATGGATACAGAATAAAATGATTTGATTACAAATAATGCATTTGTCAATATATATTTTTCCCTATTGATTACACTCTAACATTATAAAATGGAAAAAAATACTTTCTGATCAATTCAAAATGAAGTAATACAGTTTTCTGGGTATTTTTGAGCCGATTGGACTGATTTTGGCCTATAAAATGCGCAGCTTTTGGCCTTTTTGTAAGAGAACTACATTTTTGTGAGTTGTGAGCGCTAATGCATATATTTACATCACAAATAATGGAATTAATTTGTTTTTATGCAATCACTTCAGTGCTGTGAATTACTCAGAAATAATTTAACATGCAGAGGAATAAATGTAATGCATGTTACGTTCAAAGTCTTGTGATTCTGACGGTATGTGTGTGGTTTCTGTAAGTTAAAGGAATTCTGACTTATTGAAACATTAATTATTAAACAACGCAAAACATGTGCGTCATTTAAATAGTAATCTTCTTGTGGTCTCAAAATAAAATCCTCTTTGTCCGAGTCCATCACAAGACCGAGTACAAACACGACCGACAAAATCGAGACTTTTAATAACTGGTCTTGAGTACTACAACACTACTATATAGTCCAGTGTGAGGCTAATTCAAACAGACTCCATGATACAGATGTATAATAAAAACCACATATGAGCACATAATACAATCTGTTTCCCACATCTTATTTCTTGCTGGTTCCCAAATTAAGCCTAAGGGGTCGCCTACTATCTGCACACGAAAAGTGTTGGACTTCCTTTCATCTCTACCTTTTAAATGCAGCATTATCAAGCCTTTCGAACATCTCTGGGTTTCCCCCCGTCAGTCGCGCTCTCACTCAGAGCCTTTACGGAATCACACACTAAACAATCCTGCCGAGGAGCTGAGAAGCTAACGACAGCTTAGCCGGCCTAAAAACGATTGAGGATTCTGTCACTGGGAAAGTACAAGATCACTAGAGGAGGAAAGGCTTCAGAGCTTCCAGAGACAAAGGCAGGATCAAGTGGTCTCCAGACTATTAGAAGCCAGTTTTATTTAAGCTTATTTGGCTGATAAGGTTGTCAGAAAGGGCTTTTTATCGGGCGGAGCAGAGCTGAGCGCAGTCGGCCTGCCGCTTTACGATGGCGTTCCCAGGCAGCCGGAGCGCGCTAAGGCATGCGGTGGGAAAGCGTTTGAGCAAAGCTGGCAGCCTCGTTCACACAGGAAAAGAGGATTGTGCGGCGGCGGCGGCGGTGGCGAGGTGACACACCTTGAATGACTGGTGTGGATGGGTGTAGATGTGTGTGTCTATAGAGCGATGTTGCTGTATGTGGTGCATCAGCTGGCCTACGCGTGTGCTCTTGATTTGGTGCAGTTTTTGTGTTCGAGAAGACACTAGTGTTGGAGAAGTTACTTCCAAAATGTAATACATTATAGATTTACTAGTTACTGTTATTTTAAAGTAATTTGTTACATTACAATATGACTGTCTCTGAGTTGTAATGCATTACATGACTCCTGCATTACTTTTAAGTTACTTTCACCAAAATAACTGGAGAACTAGGACTGGACATTCTAAAACGCTAAAATGTAGTTTACTGCAGTTCATTCTACATCCAGTGGAGGGCGATGTTGTGTAGCATAATACAGTCTGTACACTGCAAAAAATAAAAATCTGTACAAGTGTAATTGACTTGAACTCAGCATTTTAATCTTGTTACACCATTTTTTGGATTTATTTTCTTGGTAAGACTGAATATTGTTTAGATTATTTGACTTGTTTCAAGAAAATGTATCTTGAGTTATCCTACCTAGGTAATACAACTAATTTTGAGCAGTTTTTTCTTAAAACAACCTACATTGGTAAAGGAGTTGTGTTAACAGGTAGACTGTAAGTATATTTTTACTTGTTTGAAGAGAATTGGAGAAAAAAAAACTAGTATATTCTGCTTAATTTAAGTTGTGTATGATTTGAGTATTTTTTTCTTGTTTTAAGAAATCTTAGCAAGTGCTGCACTGGCAGATAATTTTGCTTGAAATAAGTATTTTTTTCCCAAAAATAGTAATTTTTTTCTTATTTTTAAAAAGGCATTTTTTGCAGTGTAGGAACTAGATCTTTTACTTGCGGAATTTTTCTTGTGGTCTTGTGGTGATGGTGATTTTTTTTAAACGAAACAGCACTACATTTCAGGCTAAAAGTGTTGTAATTCGTGTTACTAAAAGATGTAATGAGTATAATATTACTGAAATTGTATTTATTTTGCATTACTGCAAAAAGTTATACTTTAATGTAATTGCTTTCCTTTTGTATTGTGCTACTCCCAACTCTGCTTATCACCCAGAATGAGGTTTTTGTTAGTTACATGTGTGATGGTAACGGTGGAGAGTGGATGTGTAAGCACATAGAGAGTTTTTATGTCACAAAAATTTTTAGTGACTGAATTTGCTGGAGTATGTTTTTTGGAACTGTGATGTTTCTGTCTCACAGACACACATGAACACGATCTCTCATTCTTTCTATCACTTTCTGAGTCTGTCTCTCTCTCTCCCTCTCTTACTTGATCCTTCTATCCCTTCTTTCTCCCTCCCCCCTACACTGCTCTCTCTCTCTCTCTCTCCCTCCCTCTCCTACACAGCACAGCATTGGTGATGTGTCTGTCTAAATGTGCACACTCCACTTTCAGCTTTGATGAGCAGCGTTATATTTCTGTGCGTTATATTTCACTCACCTCGGGTCACCAGCTCTCCCTCGTTTGTGCACCTCTTACTCTCCGAGTGCTTCTGCTCTGCTCCCGCCTCATTCCCCGCTCGTCTCCTGGATCGACGGAGGCTGAAAATAATGGACTTATTTGCGTCTTTGTGCTGTATTTAGACAGCCCTCCCTGCAGACGCCGATTGCTTTTCCTCCCCCTCTCCAAATTTCATAAATATATAGGCTTTTGTTTAACCGGGTCTTATAACACGGCAGAGATAAGGGCTAACAGCTAACAGGTCCTCTCCCAATAAACGGGGGAAATTATCTGGCCTGCTTTTCCTCGTGACACAATTTGTCAGACCTGCTGATAGGAAACAAATTCTATTCATAAAGCTCTCCTCCCCTCGGCTTCGGCGCGATCCGCTAGCAATTCAATTATAGTTCTGTGCGATAGTGAGCCCAGAGAGAGAATCCGGGCTGACAAGAAATATGACAGGACAGTTACTGAGTGTTTATGCAATTAAACTTTCACTGACAATACCTGGCGAGTGATGAATGCCTGGGCGGAGGTGGATGTGCACAAGCAGCGCCCCGCAAGGACTGCACATTTTTCATTATTTCACACTCCGCTCTGATCTTTCAGGGATGTCTGAGAGGGAGCAGAGAGAGAGAGAGATGGAGGGAGAGAAGGATGGAGAGAGAGAGAAAGGGACAGGGGACAGAGAGAGAGAGGAAGAGAGAGAGAGAGAGGAAGAGAGAGGAAGAGAGAGAGAGAGAGAGAGAGAGAGAGAGAGGAAGAGAGAGAGAGAGAGAGGGAAGAGAGGTAGAGAGAGAGAGAGAGAGAGAGAGAGAGAGAGAAAAGGTGTAGGATAGAGGGATGCAGAGGGAGTGAAAGAGAACAAGAGAGAACAGGAAGGGCGAGGGGGGGGAAGAGGAAACAAGAGGGATGGAGAAGGGAGTTCTGCTAAAACTGACCTAATCAATCTGAAGTCCTTCATTAACTGCTTCATGTATCGTCCACTTGAAGTTTCTTTCACTCCAAATCCCTCCTGTTTGGATCGGTGTGAGTAAAGGATCAAATTCCTCATACTTTATGAAGTTGGAGAGCAAGTTTTATCTGTGTGTATTTTGGAACACAGCCACACTCTCCTCATATTCTAATAGACATTGCCATTTTAAAACAAGTCGTGTTCCTTGTTTGTTGAATATCTATTTTTAACACGTGATATTTTTGTTAAGTTAACGTCACGAGGAGTAAATAAAATTAGGGTAGAAACTGTGTAGCAGGTGTTATTGTTTGGAGTCGACCCTCACGGTTAACGGGTGGAGCGATAGCTAGCCCGGTCATCCCATGCATAGCGACTGTTGTAGGGGCTGGGCCCAAAATAGACATATTCGCTAGGGTTTTGCAGGTGCCCTGTTTTGTCCGGAGATCAAAACGGAGGTGAGCTTCTCTTTTTAATTAATCATTTGTCCTTCAAACGGTGAAGTTTCTCTCCTCGCCACACTCTTTCCACAGATAATTAGGCCCCATAGTTCGGCTAATTCCACCGGAGACTGCCTTGTAGCCACCTGCTCCTTTTGTATGGGTAATCTTTGTCTTGTAAGATTCCGTCCCTGCAGAGTTGCTCCGTCTCGTGAAGAATGAGAAAACCTCTCTGCTTTTCCCTGTAGTGTCCCACTACGTTTGAATTTGTAATGGCATGCATGCAACACACACACACACACTCACACTCCTCCCGTCCGCCCCACCCCTCCCTCCCTCCTGCTCTGCATGCATTGATAGGGAGGTGTTGATTTTAGGTGTATATGGATCTCAAACTAATCCTATTAATTCAAAGTGAATAACAAAGAGGAGCAGGCCTTTTCCCATGTTGTTCCATTTATTCAGCCGGCTTGGGTTTTGTTCCTTCATCATAATTATTTTCAAGTCAGATCCGCGCTGATTTCCTGGTGGACTTGTGTACCTCCGACTGACTGGAGGAACAGTGGAGCCGGGATAATTCACACCGCTCCTCTGGGGTGCTCTTCTCTGTTTTTGTCAAGGACATTTTTATTACAAAGCTGATGGAATTTGCATATTAATTCATTTCTTTCAATTTTTAAGATTAAATGTTGTCAACATGTATCAGTGCAAGGCTTTGACAGACCTGATGAAATGGGTCAGTCATGCTTGAATTTTATTCTGGAGGCCTTTTAACCAGCTGCAGCAGCTCGGAGCTTTTCCAGTGGAGACTCTCTCTCTCTCTCTTGTTCTTTTTCGCACACACATAGTAAACACATGCAGTCATCACACCATATCACACTACTCTTCCCTTTCTCACCTTCCTATCCAGTCACTCCTTTTCCTTTCACGCTTTCTTACTACTTCCCTCTAGTTCCTCACTCTCTTATTCTTACTCTGAGTGAGTGAGTGATTATTTGTCATTGTGAACACACCACAGCACAGCACTCAGTGCATCACAACCAAATATGGCCTCTGCATTTGACCCATCCGTGAAGGAGCAGTGGGCAGCTAACAAGCGCCTGGGGAGCAGTGCTTAGGGATGGTACCTTGCTCATCAGTACCTCAGTGGTAACTTTACCAGCCCTGGATTCGAACCTGCAACCTTTGAGCGAACACCCTACCGTTATGCCACCAACTGCCCCTCTGTGATTAGAGGAACAGAGTCAAATTAAATAATTGACTTTATATGTGGAAATCATTTCAATTGCAAATTAAACAGAGATCTGTTAAAATCTTCAAGGAGATATACAGTCCTGTCTGAAAGTCTTGAAAGCCACCCCTCGTTTCTTTTAAATTCTGCTAGGAAAGTTAAACAAAAAGATACAGTGATTTATTGTAACATGTATAAACATACAAAATATAGCAAAATAGTAGAGAGTAACACTTATATATATGCATTTGAGGATATATGTGACCCTCCTGACAAAACCGATAAACTTGTCTAGCGGAGTTTCAAGCGTTATATTTGCGTGGGGTAAATTTTAGATTTTTGTTTTTAGTGATTTGAAACAGTGAGGAAGGTCTATACACAACTGCTGTTGTGAATAAATTTGTATATATATATACATATATATATATATATATATGTGACCCGATCTGCCGTAATGAGTCGGAAATTGCGTTCTATTTATTTAGATACGGGCAGATTATGTTGAAAAACATCACAAAAATATCGATTTTTCTTTTTTGGAGACCAGATTAATTTTGAAGACCTTTTCTTTCATATAAGACCAAAAAAGAAAAAATAGAACGCCGACTTCCGACTCATTACGGCAGATCGGGTCACACATATATATTTATATATATATATACACACACACACACACACACTCTTTCTTTCCTGGCTTCAGCTTTGCGGTACACACATGCGTTTTCTGGGGGATGCCGTTTGTACTGTGGCGAGACCGTTTGACCGAGCCAAAAGACTGAGCGCTACACTCTGGGGCGAGTGAGCAAACCGCCTTCAAAACACAGGGGCAGCTCTAACCCCTGCGCCGATAAAAACTGCCCCGCTTGTCACCGCCTCACCCCTATTACCATATTAATAATGGATGAGTCCGGCAGGCCGGCTCTCCCTCCAGAGGCAGACAGGATGAAGATGTGGCCGGGCCAGCGGGGTTATCTGGCCAACGCTGCTGCCAACGCCCTTCTGAATCCAGCATACAGTATACTGGTCACTGACAGGGGCGATTCAGAACAGGCCTCCCCAACCCAGAGTACTGCCCTAAACTGGTCACTCAGAAGTGGTCATTACTGTTTTTTGCCTTTTTTTTTAATAGAAATCCCACCCAGACCTATAGCTGTAAAGTTACTTTTAACTTTCCCCTTTATGTTCTCGTTCACAGCAACTTCTATTTTCCTAAAGGAGCTGTGCTTGTGGACGGTACCTTGCTCATGAGTACCTCAGTGGTACCTCCACCAGTCCGTGACTTGATGTGTATCGATCGCTGCTCCTAGATTGAATTTAATCGAAATTGTATCGTAACAGACTTGAATTGTTGTCCATTGAATTAAATTAATATCATAAAGAAGCTTTACACCCCTAGTGCTGAAGGTAGAATAGAGTCAGACTGGAACTCACAACATCTTGGACTTGAATCGGGTCTCTAACACCAGGCCGACGCACCCCCACCGGTCTGAGATGCACAGTGATGACCAGTTCATGACTTTTGATGGATATTCACTTCTCCTCCCTTCCACCTCCATCCAGACTTTATGACTGGTGACAAGGCAGGGAGAGTTTTCACTTTGTCTGTGTCAATAAGGTTGTCAGCGCACAAGTTTGCCTTGCCTCCAGCTGTCATAATAACATCAGACTGCAACGTGACTGATCTCTCAGAAGATTGCTGCGCTCGCACTTTCTGCCTGCTTTAGGATAACGGATCTCCGCTGTCACGTCCGACAGCCTGTAATTCAGTGTTAATGTCACGCTGTTCGCCGGATCTCTCGGCAGCGGCCTTTTCCCGCATACAGTCAAAATATGTCTTTTGTGCGCGAATCATAACAACACTCGAGGTTGGACTCGGCTGCCATTAACCGAAACAAGCGCGACCCCGAAACGGTTCCCGCTCATGTCGACAAACGCGAAACGCTCGACGAGTAAAATGCAAATGTGTTACGCTCACATTCCAGAAGAAAAGAGTTCATCAATTAGAGCACTTTTGAATTCATTTACATTCCCAAATTTGATTATTGCTTTACTTTTGCAGACGAGGGGCTAATTAAAGCAGCGTTAGTGGGGGATAATTGATATCCCGTGTTTATGGTTATCAGCAGTGCTTTACGCCAGCGTTTAGAAGCAAATGCGGGGCTTCATCACAGCCTGCAATTACACCTTGGCGTGCTGACTCAGGGGCCTTCTGTTTTTCAGGGAGATCATCGGTGCCACTGGAATAAAAAATGCTTTTTAAAATATGGGTTTCCAGCTCCTTTTGACTTTTATTGGTGAGGAAATGCACACATTTTAATCATTGTGGAAGACTTAGCATCGTATGTATTAATTTTAGTTTTGTTTGTCATTTTAAAGCAAGGACCAGGCGACATAAAAGTGCATTTATGGATATCTGAATGTCAAAGACCCAGAGACATGGAACCTTGTCCCACAAGTGCAGCTTTGGTTTTATTTATGCCAGATGTCTTTATAGACTTCCGACAGATCGTTTCGCACAGTCCTGTCTCACCCAGCAAGCAGAGGGTTCTGTAGGGCTCTAGAGTTTGTACTCGAGTGTTTATGCCACGGCTCCTTAGCTGAGCCGTACGGTGACGTTGTGCGAGTCCACATCCGCCTCATCCTGCTGCATCTCAAAGTGCGGTTGCTATGGAAACAGGGACATTACACACATACCTAAAGATACAACAGCTACAAAGAGGTCCCTAGGGAGTCTGCTGAGGTGCGCATGTGAGTGTAGGTTTGTGTTTACGTTTTTGCGTGCGCTTGTGTGTGTGTTTGTGCTTGTATTTTTGTATCTGTGTGTTTGTGTGCTTGCATTTGTGTGTGAGTTGGATTTGGATATTTTATATATCGTATATTAACAGCTAACTCTCACAATGTCGGTGCTCAGGATTTCAGAAGACTCCTGTTTTGCTAATTTCCCTGTAATGTGAACTCGACATTTGAAGGTAATTACTTCAAATGAGGCTTCACATGATCAAATCAGCATTAGCTGTGTTCACCATGTAGCTTCAGCTAGAAACCTCTATAACAGTTTGTGTCGAACAGTGCAGGTGTGAACAACGTTAGCTCTGGGTGGTGGTGGTCTAGTGGTTAGGATACTCGCTTCTGGACCAAGAAGTCAAATCCTACCTCCAGCACTACCATCACTGGGTCCCCGAGCAAGATCCTTAACCCCAGGTTGCACTCAGGAAGACTGTCCCTGAAATTAGGAAAAGAGAAGTCGCTCTGGATAAGAGTGTCTGCTGAAGGTCGTGAATGTAAATGTAGTGAACATCTGACTGTTGTGTCGCCATTGTCTCTACTATTGGCCAACGTCATCTGGGGAAAACAAACTTCCAAAATGATCCAGTGATCTAGTTGTACTGCAGAATTCCCAATAAAGCTGCTGTCTGTGTGAAGTGTTCATGAATGTACAGTATATGGAAGGGTCTGTGTATGACTGCATGCCCGCGAGTGGCGTGTGAGTGTGTGGTTATTGCTTCCAGCACAAATTAGATTTAAAATTTTACCAGTTTACCAGTTTCACTCTAGGTTTTATGTTGCGTGATATCTTCAATACAATTTTTAACAACAATTTTAACGACGCTGTCTTCTCCTTTCTCTATATGAGATCAAAGTGCAACCCAAAAACACATTTCACATACCAGGAGTGTGCTTTGGTGCTTGGTTCTAAAACAACTAAGATAAAAGACTAAAAAATATACAAGACAGTTACAATATAAATAATAGAATACAGAGGTACAGATCTATCAATGTAAAGTAATTGACAAAATATCTAATAATGTATAATAGGAAAGCCGCATTTCAAGAGTGTGTGAGCAAGTGACTGAATTTGCATAAATAGATCACAGGGATGTCATGACTATTACAGTTACATTTACAGCTTTTAGCAGATGCTCTAATCCAGGGTGACTTCCATTCTTCCCAATGGCGGGGACAGTCTCCCTGAGAGCAACCTGGTGTTCAGGGTCTTGCTCAAGGACCCAATGATTTTAGTGCTGGAGGTAGGATTTGACATAGGGAGCGCCTGGGAGCCGTGCTTTAGGACAGTACTTTGCTCATCAGTACCTCAATGGTCAAGCATTCGAACCAGCAACCCTCTGATCCCTGAGCGAACAACCTAACGGTTACGCTATCAACTGCCCCAGGTAGGGTACCGCTGAAGTACAGAGGGATTTTTCGCGTTGTCTTTTTCCACAGGAATGGCTTGCATTTATCTGCGGTGGCTATAATTCAGTGGCCCATATCATAGGCTACATGCTCCACGCGTCTCCTCATCAGTGCACGCTCTATAAAACCGCCCATAGCGCAGAGTGAGTGCAGAGGCAGCCAGCAGCCTCCAATTAGCACAGTGCGCCGTGCCTTATACATCACCACTAATTTACTGAGCGATGCCCCCATTCATCCAGCAAGGCCAGTGCACACACTCCCTCTGGTCTGAGATGGCAGAAAAACTCGAGCGCGCCGCGGCCCGCGGTCGTAATTTATCTGCGCGTTAAACACACGACTCGCTGAATTGGTGCTAATATTTATATAAATGTAAATTGAGGGAATATTAGCCAGAGTAGGCAAGCTTTCTTGGGGCCTATAAGTCACCGAGTGAGCAGTAAGCGTAAGCGTGTTAGCTGAATGTGGTGTTGCTGGTGTGTGTGTGTGTGTGTGTGTTACACTTAAAGAGAGAGAGAGAGAGAGAGCGCGGGAGGGTGGGCGAAGGAAGTGAACCTTGTAGCCCACCGGGCTGTTATTGATGGTCAACACTCACGGCATGCTAGTGCAATACTTTTAAACTCTCATCATTTACTCTCAGACACATCTATTCCCAAAGGTTTCATCACTGGAATTAATTCTAGAGCCTTCCGGAAGCATAAATTACCACGCTTTCACACAAATGATATTCTGCCTTTAAAATGTCATCTCAGATATTGTCAGTTTTACATGAGGATCAGCAGATTGGAGCGTTGCAGAAAGGGTTTCACTTTGAGCAGGTCACAATAACTCAAGCATTCTGCTGAAATTAGGGGATTTTGTGATTCAAAGTAAGAACTTCAAATTTCTGAACAATGATGAGTTTCAAATCTTTAAGGCTGGTCCATCCGTTCTCATATGGCAAAGTACTGCCAGACTAAATTTGATCTTTTATCATTGTATTAATCTCAGAGTTCACCTGCTTAATCCCTACACAACAAATATTCCAACACCCACAGGGCTGTCTGTTCTCTCCCCACCCCCCTCTCCTTCCCTCTCTTTCACTCTTTCTTCTCCCTCCCTCCCTCCCTCCTTCCTCTCTCTTTTCCTACATCCTTTCTCTTGTTTCTCTCTCCTCCTCCCTCCTTCCTCTCTGTTTTCCAACATCCCTCCTTCTCTCTACCCTTCATTCCATCTCTCTTGTCCTTACTCCTCCTCCCTTCTGTCCTCTCCTTTCCTACATCCCTCTCTCTCTCTCTTTCTCTCTCTCTTTTTCTCTCATTCCGTCTCTCTCATTCTCACTGTACCTCCCTCCTTCTCTCTCCTTTCCTACATCCCTCTTGTCGCTCTCTCTCTCCACCCTTACCTTTCTCTTTCTCTCCCTCTCTTTATCTTCCTCCCTCTCTCTCCTCCTCTCTGCTTTCCTATATCTCTCTGTCTTTCTCTCTCTCCCTCCATCTCATTATCTTTCTCTCGTCCTCACTCCCCATTTCTTCTCCCTTATTTTTCCTACACCCCTCCTTCCCTCTTCTCTTTCACTCTCCCTTCTCTCTCCCTAGCTCTCTTCCTTCTCCCTCTCCCTCCTTGTCTCTCCTTTCCTCTCTCACTTTCTCTCTCCTCCTCCCTCCTTCCTCTCTATATTTCTATCTCTGTCTGTCTCTCTATCCGTCTCTTTCTCTCATTCCCTCTCTCAGCCTCACTCCTCCTTCCCTACATCCCTCATTCCCTCTTCTGTCTCTCTCTCCCTCTCTTTCCTTCTCTTTTGCTCTATCTCCTCTGTCCTTGGTTTCTGTTTTCCTATACCCCCCCCTTCTCTCTCTCTCTCTCTCCCTCCCTCGTTCCGTCTCTCTCTAGCTTCATCTCGTCATATCTTTCTTCATCTCTCCCTCCCTTGTCTCTTTCTCTCTAGCTGTCTTTCTTGATCTCTCTTCCTCCCCTCTCTCTCTCTCGCTCTCTCTCGCTCTCTCTCTCTCTCTCCTTGTATGAGTAGAAGACATCACCATATCCATTACCAGGTGTTGTTGCAGGATTCGATTTGCAGGTTTAGTTGCACTTGTGTGAGACGTCACTGTAAAGCATCTTTGTCGACATACTAACCGCTCGGCCTCTGCGTTCTCAGCTTTGTAGTCTAAATTAAAATTCATGCTGCAAACGCTATGCAAAGCTTTAAACTTTACGGCCAAAACCCAAGAGGTAAAGGTACATAATGCTGAGCAGAGTGTAGATTTCATATTCCGCGCATCACCTGCAGCGCGAGGGTGTCGAGGGCGCGCTAGAAATGACATCTCCGTTTCGCTGTGTTAAAAACAAAGGAGAATGCCACGTCTTTAAGCCTGCCTCATGCCTAATGAAACCGCAGAGTTCTAAGGGCTTCTGATCTTGTGTTTTAGTAAAATAGATCTCTACGCTTGACTGACAGCTCTGATCTAAAGCATTTAAGTGTAAGTTTTGATCTCTCTGCCTTTGATTAAAACTAATGAGCTCATTTAATTCAAAATGGGAATCTCTGATAAGAGAAATAAGGTTGATGTGATTGGATTAGAGAGGCGAATTAAACTCTTAGAGCTGAAGTTTGTGCTTATATAGTGTATTAAAAAGCTGTTGGCGTATTCTGCTGTGTTAGATGATGAGAAAAATTTCATCGTAATTCATATTTAATCAGAAGAAATGAAATGACTAAATATAACATGGCTCTGCCTTTTCCCCAGAGTGATAAAAGACTAGTTAGATTTTAAATGACATTTAATTCACATCCTCAGAAAGAATGAGAAGGACAGAGACTGCACTCCTCTATCATTGTTCTACAGCAGTGTCACAGCAGAGCGGTACACAGTGCAGCAGGAGCTGGAACCTCCTCGTTCCTCCCAAATAACACGCGTCTCCCGGTCCTGTCTATATGCCAGCGCTGCTCTCTGACGCTGTAATATTCTGACCTTTAAGATTCTTTATTTGTTACATACATACAGTACTACGCCAAACTCTTAAGCATTTTTAAAAAACATAAATAAATAAATAAATAAATAAAATACCTTTTGCTAGAGAAATGAGACAGTAGATTTGGTGATTTATCAATAAAAACACACCCTAGTTATTGAGAGAATGCATGCTTATTGCCGCTTTAAATAAATAGGTTAATATCAGCAGTTTTTATGAGATGTTCAGTTGAGTATAACGTCTCTAAATTTATTCACTTTTCCCAGCAACAAGTTGTACGCCTGCATTAGCACTCATCACCTGGCGTGAAGAAAATCTAACTCAGCATGTTGCATGTGTTTTTGGAAATTAATCTTTCATTATCTGAGCTCCGATCTGTTGTTGTAAACTCGCTCATTATCTGAGACGTACAGTAAATACGTCTAGCAAGCTTGATGAAACGTATTTATCCTACTGTATCTCCTGTTGACGCGCCGTGAAGAGTTTAAAGCAATTATCGCGCCGGAACAGCCAACGGCTGCTGCTATTAGAAAACATAATTAAAACATTGTCAAACTTTTATTGACGTGTGTGGCTTTTTTTTCCTCCTCTCTCCTCACGTCGTGTTCTTCCTTTAAATGCCCACCTCTAGATGATAGAAACTCAATGAGAACTTATTACAAGCCATCGCACTCCACCAGAGCTGTTTAATATCTTCTTCTCTCTAGGGCTTAACCACACAGTCCGGTATTGGACAAGTAATGTAAAGTAATTGGATTTTTTTTTTCTGTTTTCTTCTGCAGTGGAGTCTAGCAGTCCCAGTCACCTCTCTCCAGATAACTCTCTGGAGCGCTCGTTCTTCATCCGGATGAAGTCCACGCTGACCAAGAGAGGCGTTCACATCAAGTCCTCCGGCTACAAGGTAACGTGGAGTCCCGAGGCCTTCTGAACCTTCGGTGAAGCGGCGAAATCTCCCTCCATTCAATCACCGCTCCCCTGTGTGTGCTAAGGCTCTGTGTAGCCCCCCGTTAGGCCGAATTTATTGCGCTCGCTCCTTCAGCCCTTTTGATTAGAGCCGTTTTAGGGTTGATGGGTTTGAGGATGCTGTATCTCCCTTTTTTGTCTTTTGGAGAGATCATTTGGGTTATAGATTAATATTCGTCTTAGTACTAAGAAGCATTTTTCAGGCCTTTTTATCAGAAATTTTTAATCATTTCCTGCATTGGTTTTAAAAGTAAAAGTCAAACTGTAGTGGATACCAGCAGTTGTGAGGCCTCTACCTACCTACCAGCATTTGATGCCAGCTATCTGAGAAATGCAAAACCTAGAAAAATAAATAAAAATACATTATAAATTATTATTTTATTTTATTTATATATATTCTGTTTTTATTTTTAAAACAGCGCTAAATTTTGGGTTCAATCAATAAATATATTTTTTCATTTTGGATATATTTGGGATATATATAATCACCAGCGCTGTAAGACCTTTGGCCCAAGAGAAAAACTCTGCAAAAAAGAGGTATTTCTTACAGACTGTATGTCTACTATCATTATGCTACACCACATCGCCCTCCTCTGGATGTAGAATGAACTGCAGTAAACTACATTTTAGCATTTCAAAATGCCAAGTCCTACTTCCGCAGTTATTTTGGTGCAAGTAACTCAAAAGTAATCCAGGAGACGTGTTACGCATTACAATTCAGAGATAGTCATATTGTAGTCTAACAAATTACTATAATTTGTCTATAATTATAATCTATAATTACTAGACATCACACATATTGTAACATTATTTTTATATTGAACAGGAGGTCTATTTTTATTAAAACAGGAGGTTATTTTTCATTTAAATGTCTGGTTGAGCTCAGATGTAAGATGATATTATTGTAGTTATTATGTTATTTGCGACTGAGTTAATTCAGCATATGATATTCAGCATATGATATTGTCTCATATCTGTTACTGGCTCCTGATTTGAATCTAATCAATTATTTCGTAGCTGACAGTCTGAT
Organism: Distichodus sexfasciatus; assembly: GCA_032718565.1. Classification (NCBI taxonomy): domain Eukaryota; kingdom Metazoa; phylum Chordata; class Actinopteri; order Characiformes; family Distichodontidae; genus Distichodus; species Distichodus sexfasciatus. Next base: position 4,014,042 of record JAVGVS010000018.1, on the reverse strand, counting down.
ATCAGCAGATATTGAATTGTTGTTCGTTGACAACATTGTGATAGTCTATAAATATGGTCCACTCTTGGTTCTTCATTAATGATGGAGAAGTACAGTGTGTGACTTTGTTGTACTTATATCTGGAAAATTACGGGCTCTGGACGAGAGACCACGAGGCTGCTCTCTCTCTCGCCCTGCCTGCCGAGCCCCTCGTCCCCTCACCCGCGCCCCGCTTTGTCTCTAGCATCCGTCTGGACACAGATCTGATGCAAATAAGCGTGGAGTAAGAGAGCTCCGCTACCCCTTTGCATAAATATTCACGTGTGCAGCCGTGCATACGTTAACGGCCAGACAAGGACACCTCTTATTACATTTACTTTGAATTAAGTCAACACTTGTGTTGTTACATAATACAAAGGTATGAATTTTGCATACGGAGGGGCCGGCGTGAGGCGTGGAGGCGAGGGAGCGGGGCGAGGAGGCGAGGCGTCGCCACGCATCATGGCCGCCTCTATCTCCCCCTCCGTCTCACTCTGGAGGTCAAATCAAAGTGAATCCTTCTTCAGCTGAAGCCCATCTTTTTTTCAGCACATCTCAGGCCCCATCTCATTTAATGCACTCATGTAAAAGCTCGCCGTCATTATTTGTGCTGTATCACATTTCAGAAGTACTCCAGAGAATCCCTAGGAACAGATGAATCTTATTTCTTATGTATACCTCTTCTATATTCACCAGCAGGGGCAAAGAGAAAGGGCGGAGGGGGAGAGAGAGAGAGAGAGAGAGAGGAAGGGAGAAGGGGAAGGAGAGGGAGTGCGCATTGTGTGCTGAACCATGAATTATAAAAATTGATCGCTTTGTTATGTTGGCTTGTATTAAATTGAGATATGCTATGCGGCTGCCTCTCGCCACAGCCATGGCAAACCCTCGCCGCGTCAGTTTGCATTTAGCAGTCGGAGCATATTTAATGTTTTGCCAGGGCTTATGATGTTCTTGCCAAGAGCACTCCTGCAGCAATTCACCGCTGACACTAGCTTTGTGGCAATTACTTCAAAAGTTGTATTTTCAAACTAACTTTTTGATGCCCCCAGCTTTGGGCTTCTGAAAGGATCATTTCCATTTTGTATATTTTTAATACATTTGAATGTTTATTTATTGAACGGGCGAGCCCCTTTCTGAGCGGCTGAGAGTGCGTGTGTTGGTGTGTGTGCCTGCATGCGTACGTGTGTCTTTCATGGCGGCCCATTTGGCGCAGGCTGCCTCTCTGGAGTGTGGCACGGCTTATGAGGGGCTGCGTGCGGGTTTGATATCGGCCTGTAATTAGACATCTTCTTTTTCTGGCATTGTGCTGTGATGTCTTATTGAAGGCTGGCAACAGCTGTGTCAAGTTGTCTCTGGACCTGCCAATCCCTCTGTCTGATCCACGCTGACTGCACAGAGCGGGTACAGAGCAGCTGAACACAAAGCTACGTGCTGCTGTATCATGCCAGGTCTGTCTCTAACGCCTGCCGTCTCAGAGCCAGTCTCACCGCCGACCACCAGGTTTTTCTTAGAGCTACGTGAAAAACGCTCTTGGAGGTTAAAGTCTATAATTGGGCCTGAACATTTTATACTTCAGTTATGCCCCCTTAAGGAAACACTAGCACTTAAAAATATCACTCTATATTGTACTCTCTGGCGGCCTCTAATGCATATTATAAAATTGGTAAATTTCTTGCTTTTGTTTCTGTCACGGCATCAAACTGTGCTTAAATTCTCATAGTATTGGTCAGATTTAAATGTCCAGCCTTTAGATCAAAATCTAATCAAATTAAATTCTATATTAACCAGACTGCAGTTAATAACACAGAGAAAAATCGTGGTGTAATGTGTACACAGCAAATAATCTGATGTTCGTGCAACAGCAAGGCATAGCATCAATTTTAACTGAATGTTTTACTCAGTTGAATTTGACATGAGTATTACATATTTAATCTAAAATAGTGAGCAGGATATGTACTGAGAAAACTCTGAAAACTAGCAATTATAAGACATATTTTTATGGTCAATGTAGAGTGATATTCAGTAGGGAGCTGTACTTTTAAGAAATACCCACAACAATATACATGCATATTAATATTTTATAGTTTTTTAAATGTTGCTTTACTAAGGCAACAGTGTTGTATGTTTCAGCACACAACATATATTACCATTACTATCTACTTCTTAGCCTCTTGCCGTTTTTTACTGCAGCTCTTCAACTTTGATTGTAATTGATTGTAACACGTATCCTGGAAAGTTAGAAACTCGCTTAATTGGCCCCTAAATTGTGACGGCCTTTGATTTCCACGAGTGCTAATGCAAAGTCTCCCGGCTCCAAATCCAGGCTTGGGAGAGGAGTGGGGGGCTCTTTTTAGTTAAAGTGGCAGTCGCTCAGTCCCCGGGTTCCAGCTTGCTTGTCCCCAACGGAGGAGCACAAAAAGCATCAAAGGGCCCTCACGGCCGGAGCACGGAGTCACTTCGGGGGCCAAATCTGTCTATATGAATGATGCTAATAACATCTCAGAGGTGAACCAGTGGAAAGCCAGTGTCAGAAGTTGCAAAAACTACAAAACAATTCCCTCCGGGTTTAGCCTGGGTGATTAAAATGGATGGATCCAAAAAAAGAAAAAAAAAAAAGTACTGAGGTTTGCCGATCTAGTCAATTCCTCCTCTGGGCAAAATGAGGCTACAAAGACTTTTAAAGCTTTCTAAAACTTTAAAGCTAGAGAAAAGGTAATTAGTTCCTTTTTTACACTTGTGATTATTTTTTAGTGAATCAAGTAAGGCCTCATTGTGTGTCTTAATATTTCATGCCTGTATGCTCCTCAGCTTCGTTATTAAGAAGCTTACAACATTTGGCAGGTTGTTAGAGTCTGGTCTTTGTCCAGATTGCAACATTAAGCGCAGTAACACAGTGTGGTATTACTAATTTATCAAAGGTTCCTTTCACAAGTTTGTGTGCTTCTATCCCGGCTACTGTCTGCTCTTAAGTAGTGAATTGTGCTTGTTTTTATTGTTAAGGCCTTTAGATTTTTGCCATGGCCTGATCTGACCCTCTGCTTTGTCCACTCTAAGGTGATCCACATCACTGGCCGACTGAGGATAAGAATGGCCCTAACACACAATCGCACAGTGCCCAATCAGATCATGGGCATGGTTGTGGTCGCCCACGCCCTCCCTCCACCCACCATCAACGAAGTTCGCATCGACTGCCAGATGTTTGTCACGCGGGTCAACATGGACCTCAACATCGTCTACTGTGAGAACAGGTATCAGCCCACGTTTCTATATGACTTCAGACAGTATAGGGGTTACAGACATCATGTTTTCGTACTTCTGAGCATCAAAAAAGGTTATTAATTGCGGGCGTTGTGTAATTCCTTATTAACTGAATGCATATATTGTACAAGTATTTGACTACAAGTGCTGTCCCTGACTTGAGCTCATGCAACATCTATCGTTCCTTTGAAACTCAGCCCAAAAAGACTTCATTTGTACTTTAAAAAGCTCTGTGAAGCCATTTCTGTTCTCCAAAACGAGAACATCTTAATTTGGTCTGGCTTGAAAGGAAATATCTTATTAGTTTTATTAGTTTTATTTATGTTTCTGGGATTAAAGTCACCCGAGTGTCTGCTGAATTTTTTACCACTCCCCTGCACTTAACATATTTATGAGGGAATGGCATCAGGCGAAGTCAGTTGCGCAGTTATTATCGCGGAAAAGCCTCTTTGAACATGATGTTCGATTGCAGTCGTCCCCTCCTTCTCAAGTCAAGCAGTTTCCCTGTAACCAGTCTGATTTTATTTGCAATGCTGTTGTGCTTAGTCCTGACTATAATGCTAAATGGCATCAAAAATTACTTAAGGGAAAGTCTGATGCACACCTGAATTCCAGTTTACAAATTTTGATTTAGTTATTTTTTCATTACAAAAAGACATTCCCATATACTCATTAGGGAGACCTGAGAACTGAAACTGACTCCTAAGGTTGGAACTAATTTGAATTAAATTGCATCACACGGGACAAAGCCAAATTATTTAACTTCACTTGGCCGATTGTGGTCAGTTTACAGTATCTTACAGACTTATTCAGATGTTTTTGTCTTCCTTCAGAATTAGCGACTACATGGACCTGACTCCTGTGGACATCATAGGGAAGAGGTGTTATCACTTCATTCACGCAGAGGACGTGGAGGGCATTCGGCACAGCCATTTAGACTGTGAGTATCCACACAACTTGGTGACTGTAACATAACTGCCGTCCGTAAATGTGTCTGCTGATTTTATTTGAACAGAGCCCATATGAATATCTTTATATGGTCTAGTGGAGCATGGCCGTGACTTGACACAGCCACCTTCAGCTGGGACTCTTGATAGAACAGGAGCGATCTGCTAGACGGTGAAGTTATTAGGGTCTGGTCCCTGTAATTCTTCAGTGTGAGATGCAGTTTTTAGACCAGACATTGCTGCGGACATGACAGCAGACAGTCCAGGAAGATATCAGTAAGTGAACTGCCATTTGGACTGCCAAAACCCTCTTTACTAGTGATATTGAACAGTATTGTTGAACATGTCTGAAACAACTTGCACTATGAAATTAAACCACCTCAAGATACCTGACAACTGGGAATGTCAGCAGTTGATGATTATATGCGGCTAGATAACGTATAAATGAAGAAATCTGCGTCATTATTTGTGATACAAATAAAAAATGTTCACATAACAGTTAGAGATGGCAATTATAAATAACGGATACCGGCAAAGACTTTCTGGATACTGGGGCTTTCATTGTTTCATTTTCGTACACTGAAATCTGGACCCTTTTATCTGTTCTAACTGTGTTATGTAAGTGTTATTAAGTTCAAAGTGCATCATAACCAATGACTGTAGCTGAGTTTTTTTGCCATAAAGAAGGAGCCTGTTTATACATATTAATGCTTATAATACGCTGTGTTAATGCCTTCAGTTCGCACACTCTACACATTACAATAGCAAATGCACATAGCTGACCGTAGTAGTTTAAATCTAGGTATTTAAATATCTCCTTTAATGTTTTGTAGCTGATAAAAGGGGAAAATATTTGTTTGGTATGCATATCAGTAGATACTACAGACTCAGGATCAGGATCAGAACAAAAAAAGTGATATAAATATAAATACATCGTAATATCATTATAAGAGCATAATACAACTTTGATGAAGATTGTGTGATGGTATGTTAAAACATCAATTCAAATAGGAATTTTAGCTTTTATTTTTCATATGTTCATATGTCAGGTTCCTGCCTCTTCCACCAAAGATCTCACCCCCCCGCCCCCTTGCACTGTTCTTTCAGTGCCTTGTATCTCTTTTTATCCTGAAATATGTTGCTTTAAAAACAACTCCTGTATTAAACGATGCTGCTTAGTGTCTGTAAGCCTTAAAATCAGATTAGCCTTGATGGCTCAGGACAGGATGGGGCTGAACTTCCCCATCGCCATCTTCACTACTCCTCTTAGGTTAAGCTGTACTTTTCCATATTCAGCCAGCACATTTGATCACACTTTTTTCCCCCACCCTGAAGAATTTCTCATAGCAAATACCCCCGTTGGAAAGCTCTTTGAAGGCTCCTCAACCTTCGTAGCGCTCTGCTTTCATCGTCCTCGGCAGGAGGGCCGCTGACCGTCTGGAGGAGCGTTCGGCCTTTTTGAATATCCTAAATCATCTGTTAAGTGTGTTTTGGCAGGGTACTTTTCCCCCCCCTTTGCTCTCCGCTCTGTGATGATGGCAGAAATTCAAAGCGTCATTGAGAGCAGCGTAGCGTTTCATACAGTAAATGCGCACTCGGCCCAGCGTGCAGGCAGGTTGCCATTATTTAAGTGGTGAGGGCTGAGGCACAGGCGTGGGGGGCGTTGGGGGGGATAAATCCCTCACTTTATTAGGTGTTTGTGGAGGAGGACGAGTGTCCTTGGGGCTGCCAAGGGAATTTGGAGCTGTCTGATTAGATATTGCGAGTTCAACTGAATTAGAGTGCAATTACCGCTGCATTGCACTGTCCCGTTGCCTTAAAAAGCCACCAGATTGGGTCCATTAGGGCTTGATTTGAAACCCGGCAGAGAGAAAGGGGAGAAGAGTGGAACCCTGGGCCTGGATTACATTGATGACTGTGTGTGTGTGGGGGGTAGAGAGAGGGAGAGAGGGGGCATGTAGATAGAAAAGAGTGTTGGTACTTCAGGTCCAGCTTTCCCTCTTTTTCCAACCATCTATTACACATTAGAATGGCAGCAATCAATACAAATGGAAAAGGTTGGAAACTGGCCGTTACAAAGCTAAGCAAGGAAGCTCCTGTCGCATTTCACTTCTCGCTTTAGCAGGTAATAGGTGTTGTTAAGAATAAAAATACAGAGGTAAAGAGAAATCTGCTTCTTGTTAATATGAATGTGAATTGTAAAGTGACACAAAATTCCTCATCACACTAAAAAGCTATGAAAATGAAGCCACTATTTTCAGTTCACATTTGTTTAAATCGTACCTGGTATATGCTTAACCTTGAAACAAAACCAATGTCTCCCACAATTCACAAGTAGCTTAAAAAATCTCATTTTAATCAAAGTAATGTAATGAACCGTGCCGAAGATCTTCTCATTGAAACACTCCACATATCAAACCCCAGCAAACATTTCACCTTAGTCTGACACAGTTAATGTCAATGATCATCATTGTCATCACTGTTCCTATCAAAAGCTCATCATGCAGCGGCCGCGGCTGCGTGCTGAGGCAGAGGCTCTGATTCTCAGTGCAGACGCCTGGCTGCTGATTGGCAATCAGAGAGTGACACCGGGTCACGCCGGGCCATCAGATCAGCCCGAGCGAGGACAGATGAGAGCGTGTGTCACTCTACACTAACCTCTCTACCCATCCTGTCTCAGCAGGGCATCCTGCTCTAACACACACACACACACTCTAGCAGCCTGGCTGGTGATGGCCTGCTGATATTCCCACATTGCTTTCATGAGCCCTGAATTTACAATGTTTTAGGTTTGCTCGTAGAGGAGGAATGAGTGACATAGGGAAGAGAGAACTGTTGAACACAGATGGAGGTAATAAGCATTCAGCCACAATGGCCATTTTAGTTCTGTTAACACTGTCATGGGCATGAATGATTGGGTTAGCGGTCACCAGGCCATTTTTATCCAAAGCATCTGGAGTAATTTAGAGCATGTTTGATCAATTGGGGTGCTGATATTATCAGACTTGCTGAGTTCACATGATCAGTATTTAGAATCAGAATGAAGTTTAATGGCCAGTACCTCTTCACATATAAGGAATTAGCTCTGGTGGCTGTTGCTTAGAGAGTTAAGGTAAAACTTTTTTTTTTAAACAAGAGTCAAGGTGCTAATGTAAATAAATGGGTTGGAGAACTAGGTATCTAATAATGACAAATTGTTAAAAAAAAATTAATAATAATAATAATGATGATAATAATAATAATAATAAAAATACAGTCGATAAATGACAATAAGAAACTATGTTATGAGTGTTGCACTTACATAGTTTATCCACTAGAGGCTGCCCTACAACTCAAAAGTTTAATCCAAATCACTATAGATTTTTAGAGGAATTATGCATCTGCAAAAAAATCGGCTGGTATTTCTTCATTTTAAACATCAAACATCTAAATTGGTGCCTGTGGTAAAACATTATATTGGGCAGGTTCTATGGTAATTATTGCTGCATATTCACTTTTACCCGTTATATAGGTAAGGATATTTTTAGAAGAAGTAAAAGCAAATCTTAAAATCAAATCTTACCATATTGAAATGATCTAAAATGTAGCAAACCTCCAAGAAACTGTCACTTCTTTCAGGAAGAACTGAAGATTCTTAGATCAGTCCAAGCACTTATTACATGCCCATGCCTGGTGGAACAGTGTTGAGAAAAGCCGCTGTGTACTATTTGTGTTATTCCCTTGCCTCTTTACGAATGCCTATTTACGGTCTATTCCCAGTGTCTATAGCATGAAAAACGCTTTGTCATTTCCAGCAGTCTTTATAAATGACACGCTGGCGTGATGGTATGCTACGTTTCGGGCTTGTTCTACATGACTTTGCCCGGCCAAACCAACATGGCTGGATGTGTTTAGACTGGTGTGCACACAGCAGCTCCCCTCAAAGGCGTTTGATGTGAGCAGATGTTTCCTATCTGAAGAAATGTAATGTGGCAGAGCTGACCTCACCTGTGTCAGACACAGAACAGGAGGAACACGCTGTAAATTAACAAAAGGCGTTCCGCTACACGGCGGCACGTCATGCGCGGTGTGTAAATGGTCTGCGTCTGAGTGTGTGCGTGCGTGCATCCGTGTGTTTGAGTGGGCATGCAATTCACCAGCTGAGAGGGAAGATGGGAAGGGGGAGGGAAGGGATGATGGCTCGGAAAAGTGCGGCGAAACCCCAGGGGAGCGGAGCTGTGTGTCTTCAGGCAGACTCATAGAGCTGCTCTCTGCAGACTAGTTCAAACTGACTTTAATGAAAGACTCCCTTCACTGCTTATTGAGCTTAAAGACAGACTCCGGCACCAGAGCCACGCACACCTGCTACACACAGACGCATTTATATCAGTTTTCCTTATTAACAGAGGGGTTTTTTATTGTCTGTAGGGGAAAAAGGGAATTGATGTTCAGACATCCGGTGCATTTGTCATTCATTACAAATTTTAATGACACGAGGGAGCTGTCAGTACATGAGTTCATTTTAAGCTTTTTAGGATTTTTGCGCTTTCATTTTATGAAACCGATTTCCAAATAGGCAGATGGTGCACTCGTATTTGCCTCTGTCTCTCAGCGTTACATGGATTTTCTTATGTGTCCATTCACCAACTGAGAAAGGTGAGGTCACACCAAGGGCCTTTCAAAGAATGACACTAAACAATACAAAACATTTAGCGTGGTGTGCCACCGTGAGCCCGGCTCGGTCCGGCTCTGCTTCAGCTTTCCCTCATGTCGTCTCCCTCATTCATAAAAGGCTTGTCTTTACGATAATACCCCAATGGACTGCAAGGACTTTTCCATAAAGCAATTTCACGGGTGTAAATTACTTACTTTTATATGACGGTGACTCCCCCTACTCTCCCGCTGCAAGTGTGGGGGCCACGTTGGGTAAAGGGTATCTGAAAGGTAGCCGCTATTATGGAAGGGATCCAAGTGATTAAATGGAACTGAAGGACAGCGGCCCGGCGCGGAGAGAGAGAGAGAGAGGGAGAGGAGAAGAGAGGAGAAGAGAGCGAGAGACCGTCCTGCAGGCTAGCCTGAGGCTTCAGGAGAGAGCAGCCAGATTAAAGATGCTGTATTCCTTTTAATGCTTCCAAAGGCTGCCGACGACTGGCACTGAGAAATGGGGGGAGAGAGGGAGAGCGAGCGAGAGAGAGAAGGGGCAGCTTCATTACCACTAAATCAATAGCACGAGCAGGTCCTGATTGATTTAATGGCAGTGTAAGTGAAAGGGGTTAAAAAATAAGGCTCACCTGCACGGCGACGGCATCGGACAGAGCCAGGGGTGCAACTTATCGATGGCAATGCAGATGAGCGCAGCTCATTAGGTTTAAAGCAAGCACAGAATGGGCCTGGAATCCGTTCAGAAGCCGTTTAAAATAGAGCTTGGAAAGTGGGCGTGATTGCACACATGACGTGCTAAAAGTCCCTGTTAGCTTCCATTTGTTTTAGCTACCAAGCTCATCTTTAAGCAGAGTGCCTCCTCAATCAGAGCTTCAACATCGTTACTGGTCTTAAAAACGAACTGTAAGAATATAATCAAAATCTTTTTTTAACTTGTGACTCAATCTATTTATTAGTTTTGGCTGCTGTGACGTCAACACACTGATGGCAGTGCAAACGAGAGTGACAACATGGGCCCGGAATCAGTTTTAAATAGAGCCCAGAAGCAGAGATCACACGTGGCATGCTAAGAGCACCTGTTAGCGTTCGTTTATCGTAGCTACAGTATCATCTTCAACCAGAGATTCCCTTTGATCAGCGCTTCAGCATCTTAACTGGTTAATAGCAACAGAGTGTAAGAACCTAAAGGAAATCTCTCTCTCTCTCTCTCTCTTTTTAACTTGACTCAAACACAAAATTGATGAGGCTTTGCTGCCTAAATTGACATATGAGCTATTAGCAATAGTTGTGGGACTGCTGCATAGATCAGTATTCTGTACCACAGTGGGCTAATGGTGAAGGTTAGTGCAAGGATATGTGCACTGTCTGAGGCGAACAAGTTAGACAAACAACATATTTTGTCTCAATTTTCTCTAGTTATTTGTTAGTTTTACATGTACAGGGCAACGCTACGCAGTTAATGAGCTTAAGTCAATCATTATAGCCTGGGGACGGCTTATTAAGCAATGTTATTAGTCCCTAATAGTTTTAATTACTGGTCCTCTTTTTGTATAAATCATTCTCCTCCAGCAAGGTGGGGTTTTTTTTACAGAAACTGTTATTTGTAGCTGTAATTAAGCCAAGAATATAAATTCCTGCCTACGTTCTGATTCTGACCGTTTCAGTTTTACAGAGAAAATGATTAATGCAAATACATATTGGTTGAGATAACCATTTAGCGCTTAATTTAGCCAAATTTATTGCTGTCGACCGCCACTGTGTCTTTACTCGCGTGGCTTCAGACAAGGACATACAGGCTGGGAGACACAGTGAGCGGCCACAGCGCGCTCTGCTGGAACAACCTGGGTACTGCACCCTCACCCACGTCTCTCAGGAAACGATAGAAGCAATAACGCCTGACTCTCTGAAATAAGACATCATTGTTATTACTGTTATTTTACCTCTGATGTCTCCAGTAAATGAGCCAGAGCTATCATTTGTCGCTAGTCTCCCTTCAAACCGTAACACCTCTCCGTCTCATGTCTCATCTCTCTGCAGTGATGAACAAGGGCCAGTGTGTGACCAAATACTACCGCTGGATCCAGAAGAACGGTGGTTATATTTGGATTCAGTCCAGCGCCACCATCGCCATCAACGCCAAGAATGCCAACGAGAAGAACATAATCTGGGTTAACTATGTTCTCAGGTACACAAGTCCACAGTTAATGAGAATTTTAAATACTGATGGGGTGGTGGTAGTGGTATGAGGGACTAAAATCTGTGTTGATAAGATCAGGAGGTTTGAATCCTGGGACGAGCATTGGAGCAAAAAAAACATTGGACCCCTCAGCACAATCCTTAATCCCAAATTTCTTCAGGTACACTGTCCCTGTAATTACGAAAAGCCGCTCTGAAAAAGAGCCGAATGCTGTAACTGTTCTGTGTAAATGTTCGTTTCAAACTGCTGTGACATGCCCGTGAATACCTGTAGAAAAGTCTTGAAAAGATTTTTTTTGACCAAGTGAGAGGGCGGTAGCACAGGGCCAAACAGATAGATCTCTGTTTAATTTCCTTTTCCCTCTGCGGGCCCGAGCAGAGCCTCAGCCCGAGATCATTAGAGAGGTTTGGGCTTCAGGGAGTGCCGGATCAATCAGGATGTTTGAGATGTTCCGGAGCGAAGACTCTAGCGTAGGCTGTTACACATTCCTTCCAGCACGCTGTTTTTAACACTGTGAATGACTCACCCATCTCCTCTATCTCTCTGTCTTCTTTTCTTTTCACGACTAGCAATCCGGAATACAAAGACACGCCCATGGATATCGCACAGCTTCCCAATCTTCCAGAGAAAGCCTCCGAGTCCTCTGAAACGTCCGACTCTGAGTCTGACTCCAAGGAAAACTCTGGTAACATACCATTTTTTTCGCCCTCACGCTCTTGGGATAGAGATCTTGTGAGAGACGAGTCACTGTAGGTTTATATTTCAGCACTTTGGAGCTTTCTTGCACCAATGAAAGCACTAAATATGTTAAGTTCTGTTTCTATAAAATAGTCTATAAAGAAAATGAATCCCCTACTATCCAATGTAAATAATCCCATATTGTACCTCTCACAGTTGAATGGCCAAGAAATATTAATATTCCATGTATATCATACAGTACAACAATCCTTCATCTTATACATAATGCTTATGCATAATAATTCCTACAAAAAATGTAATATAATAATCTTTAACACACTCCATCAAAAATGAAATTTAAAAAACCATCATGTGTTCCAACGTTGTAATACCATGTACTCCTAGTGATTCTCTCTGTGGATCTGCAAGATAAAGCACTGTATGGCTATGAAAAAAAAAACTTCCTGCTAAACCTGGTTAAAAGAGCCGATTAATCCTGGACACTCACATGGAGATATTAATTATGCATTCCAGACAAAGATTGAGTGTGATTCCAGGGATGGTCTGGGGGCAGTGAGAGGATGAAGCTGATTGACAGACTGGGGAAGGTGCCAGGCTCCTTGTCTCCTGACACCTCTGCACGGCCAGCCCTTTGCCAGCCTCTGTCTCAGAGGTTACTGTGTGTGCCAGCTGCAGCTGGACTAGACCGTGCCCTTACTGTCCCCCATACGGTCTCCTCTCTTTCTCTCTCTCACACACACACACTCAAATATCTATTCTTTTATTCAATTGTGAGCCAAACCCTGAAGAGGCTGTGCACTTGAGAAAAGATGGAATGAAAAGATAAAAAACTATTACTTCGGGGGATAATTAATCATCATGTTACTGTGACGGGGCGACATGTCGTCCATAAGAGAATGTTGGATTCACAAGCTACTCTACACTAGGGACGGAATGATAAATTGATCTACATCGACACCTTGATTCAATGATTCAGCAAACGCACTGCAAATGAACACATCACTTTATATTAAATAGGTCTATTTTAGTAGAGAAGTAAAAACAAATGTCAATTGATATTTTAGTTGCGTTTTGTGATTTAATATGAATGGAAGTGGAAGTTAAATCATCGTATGTTACTGTCTCTTAACTATCACTGGCACATGTATTTAGTCAAATTGAAATTATATCATTGCAGACGTTATGATATCGTTAAGTCACATCATTGCCCGCTGAATGAATATAATATTGAATGGTGATGAAGCTTGTGATTTACACCCTTATTATACACAGGAATTAGACAACTTGCCTAACCTGAGCTAAACCACTTAGTAAAAGATTATTGATTAATCACCAAATGATGACTAATGCTGCTCATAAATATATTAAATCATCAGTCTCTGATTTTTTTGTTTTGCAGTCTACATTAAAATGTCCAATAATATACAGACCCTCCATGATTTTGCAAATTCACAAACTATTAACGCAAATTCAGCAAATCCCTATGCAATACCCTGCGATTCTGACCAATTACCGCAACTTTTCCTCAATTTTTGACCAATCATTGTCGTTTTCCGCAAGACGTTTTCCAGCCATACGTCAGTGAACTCACTTCCTTTGCTGGAAACGTGTAATAAAAAACGCCTCACATTTACCTTCAAAAATAAAGTGATTAATGGTTAATTTAAAAAAAATAGTGGTTTTGTTCCCTTCATTTTAATTAGTTGTTAGATAATGATTATTAATGGGGAAAACTTTGACTTGCTCCCGCAACTTTATTGCAACAAAACGCCTAAAAAGACAATTTTTTAGAAAAGCTGCCGCGAAATCATGCATTTTAAGCCGCAACAATCCCAAAAAAGACCCACAAAGTCCTGGAGGGACTGGAATATAGAATATGTGGAAAAAAAGCCTTTACACTCATGGACTTACATTTCACAACCATCTGTTGATGCACTTCGTTTGTATGTTCTGTTCTACATTTGGGCAAAGGTACAATATGAATATTCTGATAAATGAACTTGTTTTGGGGACAGTAAAGGCTTACTTAACCTCCCTCCCTCTACCGCCTATTTCCCCAGAAGACAACGAGAACTCCAAGTCGGACAGGAAGGGGAATCAGTCTTCCGAGAACAGCGAGGACCCAGAATCCGACAGTAAGAAACATATGGGCCGGCCGTCGGAGCAGGAGATGAGGCGGCAGGAGGAAGGCGACAGCTCCAGCAACCCGGAGAGCCAGGACAGCGAGGACAGCCTGGAGCAGTCAGACTGCGAGTCTGAGTGCAAGGAGGGGCGGCTGGCCCAGCTGAGCGGCCTGCACATCAAAGTGGAGCGCTACGGCGACGGAGAGGTGGCAGACCTCCGCGACTCCGCCTCGTCGTCTTCTGAGGAGGAGGATGAAGAAGATGAGGAAGAAGACGACGACGAGGAAGGAGTGTCCATGAAGGACTGCAACAGCGGCGGCGAGCTGAGCGGCCCCGCGCTGAGCAAACATCAGAAGCGAAAGAAGAGGAGGAAAAAGCAGAAGTGGGAGGGCAGCAGGCAGAGGCTGCGTTTGTCCCCTCCAACTGTTGTCACCGCTGCCACCCCGAGCCCTGGAAACCTGGAGCCGGCGCTGGGCGAACAGCCGCCGCTGCTTCCGCCCCCCTCGCCCGCCACCGCCTCTGTGCTGAAGATTAAAACGGAGATGGCCGAGCCCATCAACTTTGACAACGACAGCAGCATCTGGAACTTTCCGCCCAACCGCGAGATTTCCCGCAATGAGTCGCCCTACAGCATGACCAAGCCTCCCGCCTCCCACGACGCCTTTCCCTCCCCCCAACCGGCCGGCCTTCAAGTGACCATCCCCGACTCGGTCCTGACCCCGCCGGGCACCGAGGGTGGGACGGGCAGCAGGAAGCAGAACTTCAGCAACAGCACGAGCGGTAACAGCAACAGCGCCCCCACCTCGGCTTCCAGCGCAGCCTCCTCCGCCAGCCTGGCGCCCCCTTCCAACTCGTCCGCCTCCGACCCGCTTTCACCTCCTCTCTCGGCTTCGCCGCGGGACAAGCAGCAGGGGACGCCCACCTCGCAGGGCTCCCTCCTCTACAGCAGCGACCTGGAGGCCCTACAGCGGCTGCAGGCGGGCAACATGGTGCTTCCACTGGTGCACCGGGTGACGGGAACGCTGGCCGCCGCCGCCACCACCAGCACGGCCTCGCCGCGCGTCTACACCACCGGTACCATCCGCTACGCCCCGGCCGACGTCACCCTGGCCATGCAGGGCAACCTGCTGCCCAACGCCCACACCGCCGTGAACTTCGTCGACGTCAACGGGCCCGGCTTCGGCATCGACCCCAAAACGCCGATGGAGATGCTCTATCACCACGTGCACCGGCTAAACATGTCCGGCCCGTTCAGCAGCGCAGTCAGTGGCGCGGGGCTGACGCAGATGCCCGCCGCCAACGTCTTCACCACGGCCGAGGGACTCTTCTCCACGCTTCCGTTCCCCGTCTACAGCAACGGCATCCACACGACACAGACTCTGGAACGCAAAGAGGATTGAAGTGAAACGCCGAGACCACATTACTGTGTACAACTGTGTTCAAAAGACTCTTTTGAGGCATAAGACTGTGTTTCAAGTTGGGAGGGGGCGGGGGCAAAAAAAAATGAAATGTTTTAGCACTTTGAATTTCAAGCAGTTAAGCTTGTGTAATTGAAACGAATGGGTTTTCTTCCTGTGTCTTTCTATCTTTCTATCTCTCTTCTTGCGTCCTCTTCCTCTCTCCTTTTCTCCTAGCGCTCAATGACATTTTCTCTAAACAAATTAAACAGACTCGCCTCTGTTCCGGAGAGTTCCTTTGAGCCACAGAGAACTCACAGTTCGCTAGGGTGCGTGCGTGCCTGCGTGCGTGCGTGGTTTCTCTGTGGCGAAATAAGGGATACTTTTCTTTCCGACTTCGCTACGTCGCATCCTCGCTAGGATGTCCTGTGTATTTAAAGGCAATTTAAAAAGGAGACTGACACGAAAAGGAACTTTTCTTCTTTTTACCAATATCTTGATGTGATCAAGGTCGATGCAGACAAAAAGGACGTGACCCTGTTTGACATAGTTGAAAGGGTTTTAGGGTTCTTTCTTAACGAGGGAATAGTATTTTAGAAATAATGCTTTTCTTCGTTTTTTATAGCTCAGATTTAACTTACAAATCATGCATTTAAAAAAAAAAAAAAGCAATTTTAGCCGGGTATTGACCTGTGAACAGAATGTTAATACACACTCCCAGGACTTTGGAACAGGTCAGTGTGAGATTCCTCCAGGTCCATCTTCTTTTTGCAGATCCATGGTGCTATCATCAACTAACCCTCACTCAGCTGGCTGATGTAGGTACTGTTCCAGGGCTCTACACGAATGACGGCTTGAGAGATATTCCTGTACTCTAGCAGACTTCTCTTTCATGACTAGCCCGAACCCCCCCTTCCCGCCCCCGCCCCGCGTTCCTCCCCTGCAGAGAGTGGAGAATGGTCTGGCGGAGACTCAATCTAATTGAGTTGGGATCGTAGCAGGTTGATTCTGTTTGTACCTCTTAAGTCAATCAGTTCTTTTTCTCTCAGTGTAACTGAGGCTAATTTTTGCGTCATAAACTCGAAGATGAATGTGAAACTCTCAACAGGCTTTGGTCAGACTTGTTTTTTTAAACTCTCCCTCTTTGCATTGGAAGCCTAGTAACCGTTCCTCCCCTCCAAACTCGGTTTCCCCCGCATCCTCCATAAACTCTGAAAACCACATATCAAGGAGATTGTAATAAGGACATGCATTTTTTGCAATCAGAAATGTGTTTTGAAAAAAGCCACATTCCTCAATTTTTTCCCCACTGTTGCCAAAAAAAAATTACAGTCTGATTTTGGTGTTAAAACACTGTGATTTGTGGAAAAAAAAAAAAAAAAGAAGAACGAAAGTAATAAAAAGGAAGACAATGTCACTTCATCCTTTGGCAGCCGTCCATCACGTCATCTATTACCAAGCGTGATAACCGTAAACGTGTACAATGTGTAAGTGTCATTGGCTGTCAGTCTCCATATCGATTTCAGTGTGTGTTAACTATATGCAGTATATACTGAGCTGATGTAGCTGTTTCGTCCTTTGTCCTCTCTGTGCTAGTGTGGGTTCGGGCGGAGGTAGACGCGGCTGCTGCTGCTGCTGCTGCTGCTCCTCCTCCTCGTCCTGCCCCTCTACAGTCTTAGTGAACCAGTGGAGGTTAGTGGATTTTGTGTGGTGGCCTTCCAATGTAGTGTCACCTTTTTGCTGCTTACTTTTCTGTCTGTATTACTTTTTCTGTTCCTGCTATTGCTTTGCTGTCGTGTAGTCTACAGACCTCTCTCTCTCTTTCTCTCAGAGATAAAAGACTCTTAACTAGCTCAAAGGTTTAAGGAGCCATTTTTTGCCACAGAGGAATTCTGGGATGGCAGTTTCCAGCTCGAAACCGTTGAGGATCAAACCCCAAGTAGCATTTTAGACTTAACGTCTAAACTGGAACCTCAAAGGCCGGAGTTGCGAAACGTTCCCAGAGTCCCTTGTGCTTCTTGTGTGCATTGGGTGTATTTCATTGGTTCCCACCAAACCTGTTGACTTCAAGGACCCTGCAACTCACAGGAAATACAACACTGAAAAAAGAAAAAAAAAAAAATCACGGTAGTGTTTCAGGACAATAAACAATTTTAAAGATTTCTAAAGAGGTGAAAAACAAAACGGAAAAAAAAATTTCGCACTATAAAATCTATTTTTATAGGTGTTTTGGAAATGCATGTTTACTAAGTTGATCGTTTGGTTTACTGATTTTGTTTGGTCCAGCGGTTTTGTCAGCGTTCAGTGTTTTTTAGTCTGTCCAGCAAAGGGAAAGGGGGAGCCTTTTGTCTTTTTACTCAATCAGGCTACTCCTCTACATCAGGAAACTCATGTCCGTGGTTTCTGTGAAGATGTGTTGTTACTCTAACCCAGGTCATGATATCCGCGGTTTGGAAACAATAACGGGCCTTGCTGTTGGAGCGCTTGCGGGAGAGTTTGGCGTCACCACTGGTTGGCGTGAGCGGTCACGTTTTGGAGGGCAGCTCAAAAAACAGACACTGTGGACCAGGAAATACACCCATATGTTACAAACAGAACAGCCGGCCGTGCTGTCTCAATGTTTCTGTGTCGTGTCAAAATGATTGCTGGTGATTTAATCTAAAACTAATCTCAGCTGCTGTCAGATAAATAGTGTTTAAAAATTACAATATGAAGAATCACTTCATTACCTGTGAAAACTGTGTCTGTGTTTTTAACTATTTCTTGTACAATTATACAGATTCTTTTATGAGGAACTTGGTGCCAAGTAGATGAATACGGGAGAAAGGGATTCTCTTAGTATCAATGTTAACAGTGTTATAAATTCTAAATACAAACAAATTAAAATATTAAAAAGAGAAAACTATGGTACACTTTTATTTTGGTTTTGGTTTGTTTGTTTTTCCAAAAAAAGAAACTGAACATAACTAACTGAAGCTAACTGAGTGCCTGGCCTTATTTTCGTTTTGAAAAACATCTCTTTTTTTCATTTACCATGAATAATGCTGCAATTCAGAAATGTACATACTTCATTTTACAACAGGGTTCTTTTCTACTTTTGTAGATTTTCATCAGTTGAAGCAAACATGTCTTACATGGTTGTCTTTCTGTAACACATTTTTTACCATCTTACAGGTGCCATATTCATAATAAACTTCTCCTGGATTTGTTACTATCTGGCATCATTTTTTATCCATTCAGACCATCCGACGTGAATGCAAAACATCAACACTTTATCCTTATTTCTCTTTTGTTGTTGTTTTTTTTCCTAGACATACTTTTCAGATTCCCTACGTCTTCCGTTCCTGTCATGGTTTATTTCTCGACTCGGGAGGGAACTGTCGAGCCCACGGGTCTGACTCGTTCCATCCTGACTCGTTCACACATGCCACAGATGTGGAGCATCTCCACCTGCATTTAAGGCTCTGTGGCTCTCCAGTGCACTCATTTACCTGACCACACCATCAGACGTGATGTCCAGCGGTGGTCAGGGGCATTTTCTTAGTATCCAACAGGAGCTCACGGGTATATTTGATGCTCTATCATACCTCATAATATCCTCACTGGGTTTTTAATTAGCAGGTAATCCAGACTGTGCTGTCCGTGTCATCAAGCGTACTGATCTCACTGTAACTCCAACGGCAAAGCTGAATAAACGGGGAATAAAACTCCTTCATTTTAATAGTGTTTTATTTTTGGGAATTTCTTTTATCTATTTTATTTATTTATTTAATGACCTATTCAAATGCCCATTCACAAAAAAAAAGGAAACATGCAGATTATTCACAGCCTTGCTGTCGTCCAGATTGATCTGAGCCACATCAGGGCATCTTGACATCACTTCTGCCTTTCAGCCGCCACCTTTTCCTTCTCTTTCCCCTTGCCTGCCGCTCTCCATTCCAGTCTCTCTATCATTTCTCTCTTCCTCCTCCTCCTCCTCCTCCCTCAGCTCGCTCCCGCACTCCGCCCTGACTCCAGGCGTTGAGGGGAGGTCACAGCCAAAGCCTGGTGAAAAACTCCAGCCAACTTTAAATATTTCACGCAATTTTAAATGAAGGCCATGAATGATAGATCACAGGAGAGCGAGGCAGGGGAAAAAAGCCTGGACCTGAAACCTCCCTAATGACCATGAGCTGTCCATCTCCCCATACTGTCCTTATTGGGAATCATAGCATGCGTTTATATAGCGCCTCATTAGCCCCGGCCTCATCTACAGGTACATAGCACCTGAAGAATGCATGAGAGAAGAGAACATGCTCTCACCCATAGCACACTCTTATAATTAAAACATGTTTACATATTGTAATGTACTTCTACACAAATAATGACCCACATATTGAAGATATGCATAGATAATGACCTGTAGCGCACACTGTTTTATGGTATTGTTATTTTTCATTAAATAAATTATTCCAGTTAGCCCCTATGTTTGAGTTCCACCGCTGGTGCAGTTAGAAACTATAGACCATCTGCAGTGTGTAATTTGCACAGTTAACTTCATACCAACGCAACATCCACTGCAACACCGTGTCACTGTTACAGCCCACTGCCCAGCTTGTATACAGTTGTGACCCTGCGGTCAAAACCTGACTAATTCTTTGCACAAATGGTGGCATGTACAACAGATTAATCGTGAACAGTAAACAAATGAATGCATTCACATTATACTTTTCTGAAGTGTGAGCATATGTTCTAAGACAAAGTAAATATTGGTTTAAGTAAAATATAGAAGAAAAATAATCGGCCAACTATTTAAGACGTTTCACAATTTGTCTTTTTAAGAATACATTTTAAAATAAAAATAGTCATTATTTTGTCTTTCATTGTTGTGGCGGTCTCTAAATATTTGTTTAGCCCCTCTGACCAGAATGATGGTCTCATAACAGCTACAGGTACAGACCCATAAGACATTTTTTTCATTCATTGTTTAATGAACTGAATTATTCTATATTCTTAGCTATGCTTATATACTCATATATATATATATACACACACTTTTGAATTGTAAGATTACTAGTGCTAGAAATAATGTTTTCAAAAAAACCACAAATATGTGCATCTTTATTATTATTATTATTATTATTATTATTACTATTATTATTATTAAATCAGGTAGAATTAAGAACTAGGGTTTCACATGTACTGGCAAAATCACAGTGTGTAGCAAGAGTGACATCTAGTGACGCTACTGCGCTACTACAGGAAGGTGCGCTTCAGTAAAACCATCTTGGCTGATTTTTTTTTTACCGGATGAAGAACTGATCGAGATCTCAAACATACGTGTCATCTCTCATTTTTTCTTTACCTGATAATCTAATTGTTTCGTTATCTGATTGTTCTTGTCTAGTTTATAAGGTAACCTATACGTCGCTTTTTTCCTCTGTAATTGAACTTCACCTTTGGTTGAATACATGCCCTTTAAAATCAAATTTATAGTGCTATGAATTAGATGACCACTAGATGGGGCGATCAGTTCATATATCTTAGCAAACATCCCCTGAACCTCACTAAATGGGTAGATTTACTCTTTTCATAATGTGACTGGGATTCGTTATCATTTGTAATTACTAACCAGAATTTACTTTTCTTCCTGACACTATGCAGAAATAAAGTAAAAATCATGTTGTCCCCTGTCACTTTATACATGCACAGTCTAGATTACAATGTAAGATTTACACTATATGGCCCTATAAGCTTTCTTGCACTGTTAGCTAATATTATATTATTGTTAAATGTTTCTATCAGATCTTTAGGCAGGGTTTCTACTTTCTGAACCTTTTCTATCCCTTCTTATAATCCAATTTGGTCCAGTATCCACTCCATTATCCACTGTCTAATCCTCCAAAATCCACAGGCTGTTGCTGAGAAACATAAGCTCTGTGCAACCTGCCACCAAAGTTGACAAAGAATTCAATTAAATTTATATCAGCCGTCAGATCCGTATAGTATCAATGTGCATTAATCCTGTAACCTCACCTTCACTGTGCAGCGCTGCCAGGAGACCAGTCTGGTTTGTGCGTCAAGCTCTTGGACAACGTCAGCGTCATCATGTGTGGAACATGCCGTCCCTCGTCGCTGCTTTAATTTGGGGTCAAGTTCTTAAAGAGGTGAACTCAGTGCTCCAACCCAGGGCCGTGTGCCCAATAGGAGCTGCATCACTTTGGTGCTTCAGCGCTTCAGTTTAAAGCGCTGTTTGGTGTATACTACTACATACGGTATATTGCTAATGACTTTGTATATGTTATTACAGCATATGTAGTAGTGCTGCTACTAACGCCTATTTTCCTATCTATTAATCTATCGACATTTATCGTGTCACTTACTGTAAACGATTTATTCGTTTAATTACAGTTATTTACATAAATGTTTACATGCGTTGACTGCATTTCTTGCACAAATAAATGTGATTAAATTTTAAAAGAAAAATGTTAGACAGTGGCCTCAACAAGCCCAATGCAAGGACACACTCACCTGGTCCCATTAATCAAGGATGAATAATAAGTCCAGATTCTAGTCTTATTATTATTATTAGTAGTAGTAGTAGTAGTAGTAGTAGTAGTAGTAGTAGTATTAGGGGGGCATGCAGTGGAACTTTCATTCGCTTTCATTTACCTATTCATATGGCTATATGATGCAAATCAATACTTTGAAATAAATTCAGCAAGACATATGTTTGAATAAGGAAACTTTACTATAATTTACAGTTTATAGACACTCTCTTATAGTAATTATTAAGCCCATTTTCAGGTATTTCTTTATATGGCTGCAAAGCTTCACTTCAAAGTCGATATCCCACTTATTGGCACCATAATAAACTATTTTAAAGTTAGCCTAATAAGTTTTGAACCGTAAATACGTAGAAAAAAGATGAAAGATATCAAATCTCAACATATATGTACTTCAATTCATAAAAAACTGATAAAGCTGCAAACTGCATGGCCCCCGTAATCACTGCTTGCAGTTATATTTATTGTTGTTGTTGTTGTTTTATATTATACTTATTCGGTGCAGTTTAAACGTAGCTGCCAAACATCATGGCGTTTAATAATGAGTGTATTTCGCAACTAAAAAAGACAAACGATATTAAATAGCATACCGTAATTACGAGTAGCTTTGCTTTGCGGGTATCTCCAGAATAGCGTTTTCTTTTCGGGAACTCGTGTACAACGCAAAGCCGTTGCAAAATAACCAACGCTTTTGTTTTTCTTGAAAATCTGAAGTACTCCCATGTGAAGCCTTGAAACTACGTAAACTTTTACAACGAACTTCTTTAGCTACCTAGTTTGACTTACGCATCCGCCATGATTTTTACAACAAAATCCACGTGCATTAGCCGACCAATCAGCGAGCTCGAAAAATACTTCCGTCATTTACGTAACTATATTGCAGAAAGAATGGGTCTCATTCACCAACCATTGTTAAGAAGAAATCAGTTCTTAAAACTCACTTACGCAATTTTCACGAAGACGCTGGCATTCACCATTTTTTTCTTCTTTAAAATTTTTATAAGGAAATTTTACAGAAATTTCATTACATGCATGCTAACCAAAATATTTGGTTACTTCATTAAATCTATATGGTATGATAACCTTTATATTACATATGGTATATAACGTTATCAGTCAAATGAATTATTACAGTAAGCCTCAAATGAATCACTAAATGAATCAATTTTAGAACTTTAAACGTTTGTTTTAGTGTAGAATGTTTTAGTGTTGAATGAACCACTGAGAAGCTAGAATGTGGTAACTACTGTCCTATTAGTGTATTAAATGTAGACTACAAGTTGGCCACAGTATAGAATAGAAAAGATACTACCCAACCTAATACATCCAAGTCAAACAGGTTTCATTCAATAAAGACAGACACATAATATTAGAAGGATACTGCATATTATTAGACATTATCTCACATCAAGGAACAGCTGCAGCTCATATCAGCCTAGGCACAGAGAAGGCTTTCGATTCAGTTAGGTGGACCTTACTGTTAGAATTTGACTTCCATGAGTTAATCACTGCCACATTCCAAACATTGACAGTCCAACTGCAAGAATTAAAATCAGTAGAAGTCTATCTGATTCCTTTTTGTTAGGGAACAGGGGGACCAGGCAGGGTTGCCCTGCCTCTCCTCTTTGCCCTTTTTATTGAACCTTTGAGCCAATGGCTTAGACAAAATGCTAACATTAAAGGAATAAGCATGTCAGATGGTGAGCACAAACTTAGTTTATTTGCTGATGATGTACTGATATATTTAGCCCAGCCAACTCAGACATTCCCATAAATTGATGAGTATTATGAAGATTATGCGACACTTTCAGGCTATGAATTAAACATTCAAAAAACACAGGTTTACATTTAATTATAACCCACATAGTCAACTTAAGGGAACAGGATCAACAGGTTAATATGAGTTTTGATATTAATACTTTTATTATCAAGGAAAAGGCTTTCACTAGGAAATGCTTAAGACCACAGTCACTCACAGTGAAAGACTGGAAAGAAATAATTGAAGAAATATGAACAATGGAAAAACTGTTTTTCTTTCTCAGACTCCAGAAACAAAAATACTTTAAGATTTGAACTAAACTATATCCATCATTTTACTTTTTAGAAAAGCCCCTTTGTTTTTTCCCCTTTTCTTTTACTGTTTATTTTTGTTGCGATTTTGTTCATTTTAAAATGGTCACGGGAAAGATTTGTCAAGTTCAGAAAGTTTGCCATACCAGAAATACTTGGACTGTAGCACTTATGAAAACAGTTGACCAGAATTTTTTTTTCCAAATAAAAATGTAAATAAATTTTTAAAAGAAAAAAAGAGCTTACCATAAATATTGCAACAGCTGTGCATTGAAAATAATATTACCATGATTATTGTAATAGCTGTGCGGTAAAGATAATATTACAGTAAATGCTGTAATAGCAGTGCATCCTGAAACAATATTACTATAAATATTGTAATATCTGTGCAACACTAATTCACCGTAAATATTGCAATAGCTGTGCATTAAAAAAATTATATAAATATTATGTGACTGCGTCAGCAATCATATACTGTTATTCATTTTATAATTATTAGGCACTGCTACTCCTACAGTTTTGCGCTAGAAACGCCGATCCAACTCCAAAGCGTGCAGTCTGTAGCGGTGTAGTGCGCTTGTATACACACTGATACGCGCGCTCGTTCACAAGTTATGTCCATTTTTCTGCCCGTTAGAATTCGTTACTCGCGTCATTATTTCGTTATCCACCCATTTTTAGAGCCGCTAGAAACGCCGTTCCAACTCTTAAACGTGTGGGCTTAGCTGTGTTGGATGCTTGTGTACACATTTTGCCTACATGCACGTACGCGAGTTCTGTCCATTTTTCCTTTTTTGTTATTTGTGAGAAACCTCTTCGTGTTCAATGACTAAATGTTGCATAAACGGAATCGTCCCTCCGCCTGTTTTATATCTTAATTTCTTTAGAAATAATGGGCTCTTTGAGTAATGTTCATGTTATTCTTATTTTTATTTTAAGAAAAAGTTTTTCATCCACAGCACTAGCATTGCAACGCAATAAATATTGTAATAACTGTATTAATAATACAAAATAATATTACCATAAATAGTGTAATAACTTTGAAACCAAATATTACATTACTGTAAATATTGTAATAGCTGAAAATAATAATACTGTAAACGCTGTGATATCTGTGCATGTAAAAAATAATATTACCATAATTATTGTAATAGCTGGGTATCTAAAATAGAATATTACCATAAACATTGTAATAACTGTGCAACGAAAAAGTGCAACATTTTCCAATACTGTATAACTGCAAACGTTGTTGTTGTTCAAAAGCTTAACAGGCATGCTTTTCATGCCTTTAAGAAACAGACTAAACTCCTTGGGAAAAATATAACATGGGCTTTATCTTTATGTACGTGGATTTATGTATGTAGAATTTACATAGAATAATAATAACATTCACAAAAATCAACTTTGCTGTAATTACCTATGACAAGACCATAAATAATATCCCTTTGAGTAAAACTTTCCATGCGAATACCACTCATGTGAATCCACTCATGTGAATCCACTCATGAACATCAAGCCATAAGACTTCAGTAAGCACGCATTTAAAAAACTGGCGATCAGTTACTGGTGTCAGTTCCAAACCCCTGCCTTATCAAATCACTCCATTCAAAGTTTTAAAATGTAATTCTTTGGCTTCGGTTTCTACGGGGTTGTGGAAGGACGTGGCATTTTAGAATGCTAAAATGCAGCTCATTCTACATCCATGGGAGGGCGATGTGGTGTAGCATAATGGCTGTAGGCGTGCAGTCTATAGAAAATGACTCTTATACTTTATTTTTTTTATTTATTTATTTATTTATTTATTTATTTACCGATTCTTTTCTCTTTTGTCAAAGGTCTTGCAAACAATATTGGACAAGTTACTTTAAATAAGTCATTAGTTACTACTTACTTCTCCCAAAACGTAACGGCTTTATACTGTAAAGGTAACTAGTTACCAGGGAAAGTAACTATTGGTTTACATTTTTTGGAAAATGTTCAAATAGGTCAAATAATTTGGACACCCTCACGCCTTAACAAAACTTTAAAATCAGCTGTATGTTCAATTATTTATTTTAAAACAGAATATTAAATGTTTAATGAATGAAATTGACACTTAATAGAATACATTATTATCAGAAAACATTGCACGCTAATCTACACTAATTTAATGTTGCTGTGGCACAATGTGAGACAAGACACCTATCACATTTAACATGTTATTGTAGATAGTATCATTATTATGTTTATAATAGTAGAAATTGAAAATGTTTTAGAAAAAAAGTCTAATAAAATTAAAATATGCTCGGTAAGCATTGTTCATTTATTGTTTATTATCTGAAACCAATGCAATTCAAAATTTAAAAACTAAATAAAAAAACTCGTGGCAAATAGAAAAATCTACAAAATCACAAAGTTTATTATTATTATCTCTTTGGTCAAATACTTTTCTACTGGAACTAATCGATAAATAACTGGATTGTATTAGCGCCAGACAATTGAAAACCGTGAAAAAAGAGTGTCCTCTGGGAACACTGCCTCTGTGTTGTGCTGTGGCTGTCTGCAGCCTGTATTGCCTATGAATATGCTGCGCGTTTGTGAAACGTTGTACACTTTAATAAAACTGTTTGTCTGAATCTGTTTAGTGTATTGCATTATGTGGCTTACAAATCTTTAGGTCACATCATCATAAGGTTTTGACCATTTTTCTTAAGATTTAGTCTGTTGAAACAGCTACTTCCGTAAGAAACAGAAACACTGAATGCAAGTATTTCACAGATATATGGCATATAATATACTTTATCCAATGTATTATTCACACTTTAGCCTTAATAATCAGTATATGCATCAATTCTTATGTACATTATATACATATCAATAAAATAGGAGTAAAAGATAAGATTGTTTGTCCAATTTGATTATGACATTAAAATATTCTAATAATTGAAAACAAATTTCAGACAAAACTAATTACAGATTTTAAATCTGAAATATAGATTATTTCTGTTGTCCACTACTGTAGATTTAAGAAGCATTCAAACTGTATTTTGCAGCTGTGTTTCCTGTTTTTAAACACATTCCAGTGATAATCTGTATTGGAGGTTTAATGTTTGAAGTCAGGTGTCTAGCACAAAACCCTGGACCCTATATATAAGCAGTCTTTGTGGGCCCCTTCCTCTTAATCCATGTCTCTCACATCTCCTTCAACCCAGTGAAGCCCCATGTAATCTTTACCCTCACTCCCACCAAAACATCCTTATTTGCAGTAAAAATATTTTTATATATTGTTTATGTTGTAGGCAATACTGTGTCTATCTTCTGTCAAAAACTGTTATTATTTGCTTGTCTTATATTGTGCATGTGATGAGATCATTTCTATCTTTTTAATATTTTATTTCAGAATAAAACAAATTTCTTTTAGAAAGACAGACATTAAAAGGATCACTTTAAAACTTTGATATTTCACTTGTGGGGTGATAAATTATCACAAAGAACAAGTAACTCGATTCAGTTAATATTTTTGTGCTGAACAGCTTTTACGTCTAAGGTTTTTTTGGGGGAAACACCCTAGACAGGAGAGTGACTGATCAACTTCAGAGCTGTTTGCCTTTAATAGAAAAAGCAAAAAATTGAGAAAAACATTTTGAATTCTTTATTTTTTCAGTTTACAAGAAAGCATTATAGTTATGACTCACTGAGACTTCCTAGTTAGTAACATTATCTCTGATCATGTTACCCTTTCAACAATAAATGTGTGCAATACTGTACTCACACTGACAAGCTATATAGCAATTATGTTCAAATCTCATAAACACCTGGCATTTATGACAGAAGCATTATAAAGAACATGACAATATCTATTGCCCATTTAAGCATCAAATGTAGCAATGAACAAAGGCATTTTTACAAGGTTCAAAATTCAGTACTGATAACCAGCGTTGCTGACCAGCATGCAAGCTGTCTGACCGTTCAAAACACATCCACAACCTTTCGTTTTTTCTAAACATGGCAAAAAAGGGTTGTTTATACAGTCATTAACAAACAAAGATTTTTACAATGGTTATTAGTCAATGATCAGCTGTGATTGAAAATACAATTTGCATGGCCTAGATTAGGCACGTGATCTATTTGCATGTGGCGCTATTACAGATTAGCAAGTGGATATGAAAAGGCTTTTAGCAGCCCAAAGCTACAGTTCATTTTACTTCAAACAACAGACCTGTAATGCAGATGTAACCAGTTTACCGTATGACCTGATGATAAATGCCAGCTCTTAATGTTAAATTCTCTCATTTATAAGTCACAGTATTTTCATCTATTCATATATTCATCAGCAAACATGGAGACAATCCTTTTGGAAGCTTCAAAGAGCTGTTAACATGTTATCATGGTGCCTGCAGGTGAGTGCAGAGATTGCACTGGCCACAAACTATGACGGAGTAAACAGAGCTAATGAACCTTTGAACCATTTTTCAGGTTAATGACTACTGGTCCTGCTCTAAAACCTTTGGGAACTCATACAGCATGTTGTGTCTCTAGACTAATCCACTATGAAACTTGTGACACACATTAGAAGCTGGGCCAAGATTTCATTGTTGCAATTTCGAATAATGTACTTAAAAAGAATATATTTTAGTCAATCAGTTGGATTAAATGTCATTCTGTTCAGATTAATTTGGGACTAAGACTTCTAAGGTGAAAGGTGAAAAATCTGACAAAAGTAATTCAAAATCAAGAAAGACAAGTTAAAGCCCCACGTGGCATTGAGAGTCTTCTGCCTTTGTAGTGTTGAACTGTGTGAATTTTAACATGACCACATTGCACTTTCATGCTAATGACCAACAAGCAGAACCTGCACGTCACACACCACATGTTTAGGCAAAAAACACATTTGAACGGCTTTGCTATATAACATTCTACAATATATAATGCTCTAGACTCTCAAAATGATTAACTCCTATTTTTTTTAATTCTGTAAAAAATAAAAACATATTCACTCTCTCAATAAGTGCTTAGAGCCACTCAGGCCTTACAAATCATTAGGTCATATTTTCACACGGTTCTAACAGTTACCTTAACATTTCATCACTTTAAAGAACAAATATGAAAACAGCTACTTTCATGAGAAACAGACTCACTGAATGCAAATATTTCTCACACACATATTTTTTAAAGACAAACAGCCAGTGTCATGACACGTGACGGTCATAAACGCTTTTTGTCATGTACACACACTCACTGAGAATCATTCAAACATTCTGGTATTCACAGACATTTAAAGTGGACTAAACTGGTACTGACATCCTTTAGAAAAACAGGTATCATCCCACATGATGCATAGCAGCAAGACAAAGGGTATATACTGAGCTCTAGTTTGCAAAAAGAGGCAATGCAAATTGTGGCTTGGCTGAGGAGGAAGGGGAGATACCTTAAGTGCACTATCACAAAGGGCCGGAAAAAAAACAAACACACACGCTCACAAACACACACGTACAAAATTCTCTCACTGAAGTATGTGAAACACTTCTGCTAAGATGTGGTGCCGCCTTGTGAAGAAGCTGAAATAAAAATACATATAATTAAGTTTAGTTAGTTAGTTTAGTTTATAGTTTATTTAAATGAATTATTGACATCAATAAGAAGTTGATGACTATCATAACAATTACAAAAACTACACAAACCTGTCAAGTCTCTGAATTTTCTTTTTGCTTCAGCCCTTTCTTCTGAATCAAAGTACCACACTGTGATTGCATACCTAAAATATAAATCCAAACAAGGTTATTTTTGGGGGGTACACAATAATGTTTACTTTAACATCGTTCATGGACAATTAAAATCTCAATACAACATGTGGAATACATGACTTTTTTTAAACAATTGCTCTTTAACTGAGCTGCTAAACCACATTTTCTATATTTCACCTTTAATAAACCTTAACCTTGGTGGCCTGTAAAAAACTTTGGTTCTTTTATTTGGAAACCAGGTGTACACACAGCCACACGCTCTCACAGTAAAGTCATGTACAAACACACACCTAGTAGCAAAAGATGGCTGAACTTCATGAGGGTTCCTACGGTCTGACCAGAAAAGTAGCAGCCGATCAAAAAGAGGTTCAATGTCAGCAACGTAGGACTTTCCTTCAGGAAATATTCGCAGAATTCCCCCATGCTCCTGAGAAGAAAGGCTTTGATTATTGACTGTAAACCTGCAGCACATCTAAAATACAACATGGTAAGACGACATTTGCCTTACCTTAGCATTCCAGTTTTTGTTCAGGTAATAAATGCAGGTGACGCAGCGGCCGTCTGCATTAGGGTTGTCCACATGCTTCACGTAACCTGCCCCGTTGCCTGGATAACATGCAACCATCGCCTGCAATAGAAGAGTACAAAAAGAAGAAGAGGTTTGTGAGGCGCTTGTTCGTTTAAATTTCAGCACATTTGGTTTGAAATACAGTCTTAAGCAGGAACCGCTGGAGCGTTACAGGGTTTTTTTATGTGAAGAGGAATCTTGAGAAAAGAAGGCAGTGTTGAACGCACAAGGCAAAACACATGGAATCAGATAAGCAGGGAGTTGATGGACTGCCGTGTAACTTTATTTTGGAATGCCTCAAATATAGAATGTTCCGTATATGTTGTTTTCTCTGCTTATCAGACTGTTCGGGGACTTTCTCCTCATCAGTCAGCCAGGGCCTCAGCGGAAGGTTGTAAAGGTCTGGCAGACAGACCGAGGCATGTCCTCGTGAGCATGCCTGCTGCGTGGCCTTCCCCACACTGCACAAAGGCAACACGCCTCATTCTCACAATAAAACGGGAAGCAGAACTCCCTCCACATCACCTCGGCCCCACCTGACCTCCTGACCCCGCTCGGAACTTAGCACGCGATATATTTCCACAGGCTACAGACAGTAACAAAGAGAGGTTTTCTACCAATAAAAATGAAGTTAAAAAAGAAAAACTACACCAGCATAAAATAATACACAATAATAATAATGATAATGATAACAATAATAATCCAGTTTATTAATAATAATACTTATTATTGTTGTTGTTATTGTTATTGTTATTGTTATGTGATCTGAAGAAAAATCATTTTGATTGATGGTAAAAAAAAGAAAACATTTATCTACATTACATACAAAGACATTAGGAGATTATATAAAGACAACGTGTAATCATTAAGTGAAACAATTAGTGTTTAATCATGAAAATACATCTACAAACATTTTCTATTAATCAGCAGTGCACACCTGCAGTTCAAAACAGTGCTAAACTGCTGATTTTATTTATGTTTGTCACGAGGCGACATGGCTCTAGTTTCCACAGAGTACAAGGAAGACACATAGAAAATGAACATAACTATATTCTAAAAATAATATAAATATATTTCCTTTGTTGCTTTATTTCATAGTGTAACAAAGAAACTACTTCAGGGTAAAATATCACTGGCAATACAGAGAATGCATGTAGGGTAATTTAAATGTAAATTTATTATAAAATATATAATCTTTAAATAATACCATAACATAAAATAATCAAATACGTAAACAATAATGACTATAATTAATATTAAACAATTACAGCTCTATTGAACTTTTTAAAAACTGAACCACCAATCTCTATTTGACTTATGTAAAGCAATTAACTTTTTATCCAGCGCTGCCCTTGCGAAGTGTTACTCGTTAAGATTCAGAAAGGCAATCATTAATCAAAATGGAAAATTCATTCTGAAAGTAATCCATCCAGCTCAGCCAGCATTAGTAACACTAACCAGTGATGACCTACAATACTCTTAAAATTCTAGCTACATCATGGAACGTCCAACAATACGTCAAACATAATAGGCGAAGATAGGTTTCAAAACATTACGCTTTTTAACATTTTCTCCTTAATCATAGTCTTGGCAGACCCAGCCAAGCAAGGGCAGCACTAGCCATTCACTGCCGTGTGTGTTTACATTTCTGTAAACAAGTTTTTAATCATGGTCCCTTTCCCACAATAAGGGCACAGACGTAGGTTTGCCGTCATAGCACAATGTAAACATGGATGGAGAGGTCTGGAAGGAGGAGTGTGTGCGTGTGTAGGGAGGGCGAAAGAGCCAGGGAGAGAGAGGGAGGGGGAGAGAGAGAGAGAGAGAGAGCGAGATAGAGAGAAAGAGAGAGTGGGGCTGGCTGACTGCCAACAGTATGAAGGTTTAATGACAGTGCTACGTGTTGAGCGTGAGGCTGCTGCTACACCCGGTCAGTACACAACAGCAGCATTCAGCTCAGGCTCCCAAACCCCCTCCCCCAGGGGTCAGATAGCAAGTACATCCAGCCCTATTTCACCACATTCCAGATCACGGAAAAAAGGGCTCATAGACAACATGCCCAGGATCTTTACATGCCACTTCAAGTAAAACTTTTTCTTTCATGTGCTTCCATCATAACAACTTTTTCTTCATCTTTTAACTCCCTCCAAAAAAAAACCATTACATAATGGAGGCCCACTGAACCATTTTCCCCCCAAGAATGCCATGCTGTCCCTATAGATTCGCCTATATGGTCAGTTACGTTGGAGTGGCAGTATAGTGCGACAAATGACACACATTGTAGCATCTCCCCCGAAGGATGGTGAAGACTTGACTAATGGTTTTCTTGATTTATTGAAATCTTTATGATAACCAACCAATAATACAAACAACCACCGTAAGAGCTAAACAGAGAACAAAATACATATATCACCTCTGTCGTCAATGCCATGTAGCCTAGCGTATTACCAATGTGTAGTGACAAAACAAAAGGGTAAAAGTTCTCACCAAAATCACCTAAAACACATGAACACACATTAAATATGTTATTTTATGAACACTAACCTTGTGCCGCTTTGGAGGGTGCAATTCATTCAATTTAACCTTATATTTCTTACTACTATTTTTCTTAACGTTCTTCAGGTTCATTCCGTTTTTCTCCGTATCTCGCGCCTTAAGGCCTACATGTACTTGCCGTGATCTACGTGTGCATATCTATACACAGTTGCATTGTTAACGTTTGTGCTGATATACTTGCGTCCGTACTGTGCGTCGTAATCTGTAGTGTGTACTCCTTACCACCAGGGGTCAGCGTCGAGGCCGCAAATCTAATAAATGAATGAATACCTGTATCTTAAAATCGTCATCTGTTATTCCAAACAAACACGTCTTCAGTCGAAGAAGCATTAATCTTCATCATACTGACGGCACCAGAGAAGAAAACGAAAATCGCGGAGATAGTATGCTCGAAAACTTAATAGATCTCTTCAGCAAAATGGGGAATTTTTTTCTCTGGTTTTGCCAATCAGAGACATTGCAGATCTCGCCACACTGCCCCCTATAAATTACGCAGGTATTGCATCTCCGTATATGTTCCGTTAATTTTTTGAGTACGTGCACAAAAACTGACGCAAAGAACGCAGGATACTGATTGCGGCTGTAAGTACATACGTACGTAGTTAACACCAAGTATATTTTAGCCTTTACAGGCAATAGGCACGCAATTTCAAAATAAAAGTCCTTAAAAAACAAGGGAAAATATACGGCAATAATAATTCACAAAAAAGATTTAACAGTACAATATTTTCTTTGAATTTACAGGAATTGTCATATATACTCCCACCAAAATTATGAGTATTTCATTACACAACATGAACTACAAATAATTTTCACATTAGAAATGACCTTCACTTGCGGGGACTCATTTACAGCTAAACATAACAGGCCTAAGCAGTCGCTAACAACAGTACCAACTTCTGAACTGAATGCTCCAATATGGAGGGCTTAACTAAGCACTCACCCTTTTCTCCTATTTCCTACTGAGATTTTCACTCTTCTCACAAGTTCATCTTTATCCTTCACAGTCTCTATGACCCTTGCAAGTTTTCACTCACCAGTGTGACAGTTCATCAATGTCCATTACAACATCACCTACTTGCAGGTTTCTTTCTTGCCATTTCTGTCTTGCCATAATGCTGTGCAGATATTCTTGTTTCCAGCAGCTCCAGAACTGTTCCGCCAGATGTTGCACCCGTCGCCATCTCTTTGCTCCATACACGTCCTCCCTTGGGAATGTGCCGGGTGGAGGCAGTGCTGGGCTAGTCTTCATTTGGATGTGTTTGAGGGTCAAAGGCTCCAGGCTGTCTGAACTGAACAAGGTGTCCATGGTGAGGGGTCTGCTATTGACTATAGCCATAACTTCGTACAGCAATGTTTGCATTGCAGAGTCATTGAGACTGTTGTGAGAAAGTGCCACTGTGGAGTTGAGAACACTTCTGACTGTTTTGATCTGGTGCTCCCAAACTCCACCTGCATGATTAGAGTGAAGCCCGCTCATCACAAAATCACACTGTCTTTGTGACAGAAATGTGCTTACCTGTTGGCGTCAAGCTCTTGGAGGGCTGCCTTGAACTCGTTCTTGGCCCCAACAAAAGTACCCTGACCGCACTACATTTGACGGACAGCACCTCTGATGGCGATGAAGCATGGCAAGTTGTTAATGAAGGCATCAGTGGACGTGTCCTCCGGCATTTCCAAATGAAGGGCCTATGAACAAAAGCAAGAGCAGGCCATATCGTTTTTTGCCCTCTGTCGTGACAAAGGGACCGAAGCAGTCCATGCTAGAATAAGTGAATGGAAGGGAAGGTTCCATGGGTTCTTCTGGTAAGTCACTCATTCGCTGGCCTTCTGGCGATCTCCTAAGTCTGCGACAGGTGACACACTGGCGGATGAATGAAGAAACTGCTCTGCTCATACCTGGTATCCAATATCCACTGGATCTGATTTCATTTGCAGTAAAGTCCTTGCCTTGATGCTTGGTCCTTTCATGGCTGTGTGCTATTATCAGTTTAGTGACATCATGCTCTTTAGGAATGACAATGGGATGTTTAAGTGAATCAGAGAGAGATGAACGGCTAAGTCTTCCTCCCTCCTTCACAATACCGTCTATGTCAATAAAGACATCGAGTTTCTTGCCTTTTGTCAATTGATTTCCTTTCTTTAACTGTTCAATTTCTTTCTTATATTCTTGTCTCTGCAGATCTCTGATCATGACATATTCTGACTTTTTCTGTTCACTTACTGTAGTGGGCGCCTTTGACTTGATTTGCTCATACAAGGCAAGCCACTGCTTTGACGGCTCAGGACCATGATGAGAATTTCGACAGACGGTCTGCAATACTGATTGGTCCTGAAGTCAAAAATGCAGATGTCTGCAGTGTTTGAGCTCTTCTGATCTCTGGATCTCCTATCATCAGCTCTGGTATAACATCTGCTGTGGGTAGTTCACCTTCCTACAAGAACCAGTCCGATCTGAGCAGCTCATTTACTGTTCTTGCCCGGGATGCTCCACCTGCTGGATTCCTATTTGTTGGCACATAATGCCATTGCTGGGGGTTTGTGCTATTGCAGATCTTCTGTACACTGTCTGCAACAACTGTATGAAAGCGCCTTGATTCGTGGTGAATATAACTTAACACTACTTTGGAATCAGTCCAGAAGTACTCCTTTCCATTAGCACAGCTAAGCTCTTCTTTGAGCATGTTGCTGACAGGAACTGAGACTACTGCTACTGTCAACTCGAGCCTGGGTATTGTTGTTAACTTCATCGGAGGGACTCTGGCCTTTCCTATTACCAGAGAGCAGTGATTCTTGACTCTCAGGTAGAAGCATTGTCCGTATCCACCGGTTCTCGCATCGGAGAAGTGGTGCAATTCTCTTTGAATCACTTCTCCAAAATTGACAGGTACATAAAATCGAGCTATATTTATCTTTTCTAGGTTCGCAAAATCATGTTGCCAACTTTCCCATTGTGGCCTCAGT
The DNA here is from genome assembly GCA_032718565.1 of Distichodus sexfasciatus. Lineage (NCBI taxonomy): Eukaryota > Metazoa > Chordata > Actinopteri > Characiformes > Distichodontidae > Distichodus > Distichodus sexfasciatus. The sequence continues at coordinate 3,978,339 of JAVGVS010000018.1, read as the reverse complement.
GTATCAGCAATGGGGTCGATTTGCAAGAGTGTTGCTGAATCTAAAACTATCCCCTTCTGTGCTCCAGTGCATCCCTAGAGCTCACTCTAGCTGGGTGACTGGGAAGGTCAAGTTCGTTGTCTTTGTGTCCATTGCTTGTTCTGATGAGGGTAAGCTCTGTAGAACGGCTTCATTGTTTGAGATGAACTTGTGGAGACGGAGGCCTCCTTTGCTACGTATTTCTCTTGCCTCCTTGTCAATCGGATGGCCCTTTCCCCAATGTCTGTGATTGTGACGCCGTCATCCCCGTAAAAGTCCCTTGCTACAAACTGTGATCCTACTGGTTTTCATTGGCGAGGTACTTCAACACATAATTTGCACAGCCAGGGGATGATACCGCACTGAAAAGGTGGACTTTCAGTCAATAATCCTGGGGTTGTGTGTTAGCGTCTCCATCTTTCCACCACAGAAAACACAAGTAGTTACGAGCCTGTTCGGGCACATGAAGCTGATGAAACATTTTCTCTATATCACACTTGAGCGCTATCAGGTACTCTCTGCACTGTAGGAGGACACCGGTGAGGTTGTTTATGATATCCGGCCCTGGAAGGAGGAGATCATTAAGGCTGGTGCCACCACACTTTGCGGAGCAGTCGAATACGACACGCAGCTTGTCAGGTTTTTTTGGGTGGTATAAGCCATGATGGGGAATGTACCATTTCTCACCTCGGATCCCATCTTCTCGCCTCTCTTCTACATCACCTCCTTCTATAATTTCCTTCATGTATGTTGTGTAGTCTTTCTTCTATTTCTCATCTCTGTAAAATTTCTTTCGCAGATGATTGAGTCTGATTTCAGCGAGTTTCCTGTTGTCAGGTAAGTGTGGTCGTTGCGTAAAGGGTAATGGCATCTCATAAGGTCCCTGTTCATTTTGTCTTATGCCTTCTTTTGGTATGTCCAGGAAAATTAGATCCTCTTGTGACACTGTCTTGTCATTTCCTTTAATTTCTTTAAAGTCTGACTCTAGGGTGCTAATCACATCCATGGGTGTTATTGGAGGAAGTTACTTTACTGAGACTTTGTGACAAAGGCTGGTGTCTGTCGCATCTAAGCTTGGCACTGAGTTGCCTACAACACAGCATCCTATATCAGTGCGAATGGCGTAGGGCTCGTTGCCCACCTCACTGTCGATGAACGTACTGTCACTTTGAGTGTCCAATAATGCACAAGCTGTTCTTTAGTCGGATCTGTGACCAAGGACACCCAGACTGGAACAACCATGGAAGTGTTGCATGTATGACCTCCTCCAGTGACATTGAGTGCCTTGGCTTCCGTAGTTTCATCTTGAGTACTTGAAGCGGCGTTCACCATCATCGTTTGGACTTCTCGCCCTTTGCACGCCCTGTAGTTCTCATCATGGAGACAGGTGGGGTGTCTGCCCTTACATGTGTCACAGGTGAGCCGGTAATGGCATTCTTTAGCGTTGTGACCTGGTTTGAGACACCCATAAGTTATTTTCCTTCACATGTTTCTGTTTGTCATTTAAGTACTGTTCTATAAATTCTGGGCATTTGGGTAGTTGATGTTTGTCATTTTTGCAACATACGCAGATGTGTTTAAATTTTCCATTGCTTGTTGAATTATCATGTGCATTATCATGCTGAAAACATTAACCTAGTTTCCTTTAGATTCCTTTGCACCTTCTTTTTCATGGGACACATTAGATGAGTAAAGAGCATGAAGTGTGGTGACAGGATTGCATGCAATCTCTGCCTCCAGAGACACAAAGTTAGCAAAATCCTTGAAGGTGGGGAACTCTCCACCGTCGCTAAGGGCTACTGTAACCTGGCGGTTCCTGCGGGCTGCCAGCCAGTCAGGAACTTTAAGCATCAGCCTTTGATTCTCTTCGCAGTCGTTCAATATTTCTTGGCCTCTCACATGGGGCATTGCTTGTAAGCAGGCATTCAGGAAATCGGCGAATGCTCTTATCCCCTCTGCGTCTTTGGTCTGTATTTTTGGCCATTTTGACAGCTTGTCTCTAAATGCTTGTTGGATTACAAACGGCTGCCCGTATCGTTGGTTAAGCTTATTCCATGCATCTCTGTATGCATCTTCATCATTTCTGAAGAAAGTGCCTTCTAGGCATTTTTGAGCTGTGCCACTGACATATTTCTTTAAGTAATAAAGTTTATTGGCAGAGAAAATATTCTTTTGGTCAATGAGAGACTGAAATGAGGCTCTCCATTCAATGTAATGGATTGGGTCGCCACTAAACACTGTGGGTGTTGGAATTGGGAGTCTAATGGTGGCTATGCTCTCTTGAATTGCTTGAGCCAGATAAGAGACATCAGTAGGGGGTGCCCATCTGTCAATGTGGGGACATTGAGGATCTACGTGTGCATGGGAAATGAATTGTCTGTTATCTGATTATATAGATTGATATGAATCTTCCTGTCTGAGTCCCGATCATAGACCTTAAGTCTAGTACGAGCTGCATCATGTCCCTTTCTGCTTGTAGGCGTTCTAAGTGAGCCCACTATATCTCCAGTTCCTTTTTATATTGCTCTTCCATTAACCTTATTCTCGTTTTGCTTTATTTCTTCTTGCATTGCTCTGTATTGAGTTTCCTTTGCAGCAAGCTCAGTTGCTCCTTCTGTTCTTTTTGCAGCGATGCTTGTGGATTCAGTATGAGTAGTTCATGACTGAGAGGCAGTTCCATAGATGGAGTAAGCATATTCATGGGCTAGTAGCTTGTGGAGGTGAAGTTGTTCATTCTCTTCATTGAACTCCCCACTTACTGCTGATAAACGTTCCAATACTATTTTCACAATGTCCTTCGTTACAGCCTCACATGCATCAATTTTCCTTCTAAGATCCATAGATGGCGTATTTCGCCTTCTTATTTCATCATAGAATTTCATTATTTCATTCATTCTCTTTTCAACATCATCTGTCATGGTAGCCAATTCAGACTCTGATATGTCTCTTTTCAAATTTTCCCTGGCAGCTCTAATTTGAATTTGCCATTGTTTATATAAGCTGAGCAAATGTTTTTCCTTTATATTTAATTCCTCTATTTGGTATTCCTGCATTTTCTCAATGGGCTTGAGAAGACGCTCTGAACGACGCGGTAAAACTAGCTCATCCGCATTCTCTTCCATTCCAGTCCAAGTTCGGCTAGTGGTTTTATCACCTTTTTATCACCTTTTATCACATATATCACCTCTGTAGTCAATGCCATGTAGCCTAGGGTATTACCAATACGTAGCGACAAAGCAAAAGAGTAAAAGTTCTCAGTACATTCAAAATCACCTAAAAGACATCAACACACATTAAATATGTTATTTTATGAACACTAACCATGTGCCGCTTCAGAGGGTGCAAATCATTCAATGTAACCTAATATTTCTTACTATTTTTCTTAACGTTCTTCAAGTTCATTCCGTTTTTCTCCGTATCTCGCGCCTTACGGGCAATAGGCACGTAATTTCAAAATAAAAGTCCCTCAAAACAAGGCAAAATATATGGCAATATAAATTCACAAAAATAATACCTTATGCATATTTAAAAGTGCAATATTTTCTTTGAATTTACAAACAGAAATTGTCATTTACACACATTGTTTATGATTTTCTTGCTTTTATTGTTCATTTTATACTTTGCAAATAATGGAAAAAATATTAAATTATGCAATACCTTTATAAAATGCTGTTTCAAACTAATGCCTCAAATAGACAGTAAGTTGTGCAATTTTCTCTGGCCTACATTCCATTTCACAAATGTAAGTAGACACCAGATCTCTTATCAGCATAAAATAACCGGCACAGTATGTTGTAAAAAATCTTATCACTAAAATATAACAAATATTTTATATAACAATATAACAAATATAACAAATAATTTTATTTGCCGGTGGTCTTTTAAAGTTGAAATCTTTCACTTAAATGAACTTCTACTGAATTGAACATTTTACCACTGCCGCTTCAAAGTAACCTGCCGTTAAGCAACTTTAAAGAGGAACACGTCATCGTGATCATGAGAAGGACTTGTAACCAATGGCACTAGGAGCCTTTGAGTAGACCTGTTATGGGCACAGGTCTCTGCAGCTGACTGAAGTGAAAGCACCTTACTTTCTCACTTCCTGTTACCTCAGTCTGGACTTCCTGTGAAGTGGTAAATGTGGGGAGTCACATACTACTCGTGAAACATTTGCTCATGGCTAAGTCTGACAACCTATCTGTGGCATTCATCACCTACCACACCACAACATAACAAACAGCTACTGTAACTGTACTGGGAATTCAAGATAAAGCAGAGCAATGACTCAGCCATTGGCAAGAGAAAGTGTGTCATATGCCAATGTTAGCAAATGATAAATATCATTAAAAAAAGACTGTTTTAAAAGAGTTATTTAGAGGTTTCTACAGGATTCTTGTATGTTTAAGATTTTGTTTTGTTGATGACAATGGCATAATGGAAGCCATACAAGATGTATTTACATGTTCCTTTCCAAGAAACTAGTGTTTCAAATGAATTGATAAAACTCTTTGTTTATCAACAATTCAAAGTCACTTCCACTTCCACTTCCATGGAAATCTAAACAAGACTGTTTAACAATAAACAGTAATTAAATAGTAATTAATATAGAACCAGATGCAATTGCATTTTAACTTCAATAGAATAACAGTTATAATTATATCTGAACTTTAAGACTCTCAGTTTATGCAGGAAGAATTCTCCTAAAGCATAATCTGACTTGATAAAATTTAGATTTTAGACAAAATTAATGACTTTTTTTGAATCATGGGAGCTTTCCTACACAATACTGCAGGATGAAAGTGCTTACAACTGTGAGATCATAAGTAAGACAAAATAAAGGTGATATACTGCTTCATGCCTGCTTATGCTGTTAGTAACAAGTGTTGTCATACTGAAAAAAAGTCCTGTTAGATCTGTGTAAAATGACTTAATATAAATATAAATTAACATCAATTGATATTATAATAATTTATTCTATATGCTACCTGTTGGAAAGGGCAGAGACACATTCATCTCAATTTTTAAATGGACCAGTTCACGAACACCTGCATTGAGGGTGTTAAGGTGGTAAAAGGTTAAGGTGGCAGGTTGTCATTTAATTTCTTACCATATATAACAACTTCAGGCAAGTAAAATAAAAGTTAATTGTGCACTTAATATGGATGTACGTACATAAAATGTATGCACACTACAGCTATGTCACACCTATAATTTACAGATTAGGTTTCTTACATTGCTCTCTTTGAGAATTAATGTACAAAAACGAAAATGTGACTTTGGTCTGGACCCTAGAGAATAAACCTAAATCACGGCACAGCAACTGGCACCCACAACATCAATAATTTAGTATTTGTAGGGGTGTTTTTGAACAGCAATAACCTGTTCAGCAAAAGGAAGCAACAAACATTTAAAAACCCTAAACTGTTGTCTGACAGTATTATGCAGAACATGATGGACTGCACTGCACTACTGCAAACTGTGATTTGTAAACAGCCTTAACACCAACAGCTGTAGATGCTAATTTAAGTAAATTAAACTCTGATATCAGCTCTTGGAATGAGAAAGAAAGACATGACAATGCATGAGGAAAGGCAAAGATTCTCAGAGGAAGTTGAGAGGAAGGATGTCAGTATCAATAGAATCCATGGAGTTGGAGTTGCACAGCTTTATTATTACTGTAACTTACTATAGTATGTCCTTATTTATAAGATTCAATTTATGTCCTGACCTGTAAGATTCAATTTATCCACATTTATAAAATTCATACATAAAAAAACTGGAATCTGTTATGACTTCAAGTCAATTAACACAATTTTCTCTTACGCAACTACAATACCTTAAGTCTCTATGTACTTAACAATGTGTTTATTGTGCTTAAACTACCTCACTACACAATGAATAAATAGTCCTAAACTTAAACTTTTTTCCATTCTCATGGGGTTAAATGTCTGTTCTTGTGTAATATTTTATGGACTATAAATGCACAACAATTTCATATGTTGCAATGTCTTTCCATGTGCAACATTATATATCATATACTCCAAACGCCTGTAATGTTTCTCATATTGCTTGCCAAATATTTACATATATCCTGGAAAAATGTATTACATCTTAATATACTGTAAATGCAAACTGATTGTCTTTGGTATTGTCTTGGTCTTATGTCTATTGTCTGCACAGCAGATAATCTAATGGTACTGTTAAATTGTTATATACTCATACACAGTAGTTGATGATAATTCATGCGAATCTGGCCTGAATCAAATTAACTGAACCCGAACATTTGACCATTTGTTCTACACGTGATGTTCCCCGCACTTCAAGTGTATGATCAAAGACAGAGAAACTAAAGATGACGAAAGCTGCTGATTTAGTGCTGCTCTGAAGGCACCAATTCCATTTACTATAATCCAAAAAAAATTGTTTTAAATAGAGTCAGAACAGATCGGCGAAAGCTTACCTTCGAGCGCTCACGGATGATGTTTTTGCCAAGTCTTCCAACGCACAGAGAAATCAACTTATCGATCAGTTTCAGTAAGACGTTGACGGCTTCTGTTCCCCTCTCAGTGCCACTAACCCAAGCGATTTTATCACCCCGTATGTGTCTCTTTAACACTCCTGAGCCTCGACCCGCTAGCTGTCCGTCGTTCAAAAGACCATCGTAATGCATTTGTTTCACCTGAGCCAAAACCAGCTGGCCGACTATTTCGCCAAGAAAATTGTCCACATAAAAGAAGCCCTGGTCCAGCAGAGCAGGCACGATGTGCTCTAAAGCCAACTGCTCCAGTTTCACGTCCATCAGATGCTGAAGAAACGGCATGCTTTCCGCGAGACTTTGGGCGTCCAATTCACACCCTTACAGTTCCGCTCACAGTTAACTGTCCAGTCAAACGTAAAATATATATATATATTTATACATATATATATATATAAAATAATAACGATAATGATCAGAAGAAATAAAGCAAGTTTACGTCGTCCAAGGCGACTGCAAACAGACTGACTGTCGATTAACTGAAGTTACGTCTGTTTACAGTGCCTTGGTCGCTTTCTAGCCTCCACCTGCTTTGTGAGTGTGGAACGTGCAGAATGTGTTGTAGCACCGAATGGGCGGGGTCAGATTGAATGGGCTCGGCACGAGCCTATAGGCCCCGTTTGTACTTCCCGCTCCGTGGGACCGCGGCTACGTGCGCCCAGGAATCGTTTTTTTTTTTACTAGTCACATATATAATACAACGTATACATAATAATAAACCTGGTTATTTTTTTAGGCTGTGCAAGGGATGTTAAAGACAGGCTAAAAGATCAATTTCAATAAATGTAGAGCTCGAAGTAACATCCACAAATGCACCAGATTACCATACAATACACGTAACTTTAAAATTCTATATTTTAAGTTTTTAAATGTCTCTGTAAAGTGCAATTGTGCCGTGTATTGTGTAGCAGTCAGACAATTGTCCTGAGGCGGGTGGGTGATGGGTGGTGTTTAATAGTGTAGTGGATAGACATTATAATTCAGTTTGAGATACTAAAGATGTTTAAATATGTGATGGCACGTCCTGGTTGACAAGTATGGTCTGATGAAAGATCCTTCTGATTCTGGGATGCTTGTGAGCCAAAACACTAAGGAATCGTTTACATGATTTCAGTAGATAAAAAGTCAAGATTCTGGTTTTGCATCTCCGGATGTAAAGTCTCTGGCGTCGCTGTCTCAGCCAAAACCAACGCGAGGAAGATAATTAGGGCTAAGTTAAGCTACTAATAAATCCCTTTTACTTTGTTTCTCTGTAGCAGGGTCAGAGTCGACGGTAAGCGTCCGGTGGCGAAGTTTCACACAGGCATTGTGGTTCCGTGCTTTCCTTCTTTTTTGTGACTTTAAAATCTCAGAGAATCGCTGACTTTTTTTTTCGCTAATTTGTGAGTTTTTCTCTTATATTTACCACTTTAAACTCAGAGAATATCCGAGTTTTTCTTCTCGTAAATGTACTACTTACATCTCGGATTTCGGAGTTTTCTTTCTCGCAAATTTATGACTTTACAGTGTCAGAGAATATCCGAGGTTTTTCACGCAAATATATGTCAGAATTTCTGAATTTTTTCTCGTAATTTTACCCCCCTCCCCAGCCCCGTTTTATTTTATTTTTTTTTAAATATACAATGGCCCTAATACGCCGTCGTACACGACAACACGTGTTTAGCGAGGAAAAAATGTGTGAACACATGGTCGTGTGTTATCCGTCGAGTCTTTTCGTTAAGTACAAAAACAGGACAAATTTATAAATCATTTGACGTGACGTTTTCCCACGTTATAATCTGTGGCGGCCGTAATTAGTATTCTTCAATTTAGAAGATAAAACGTAACATAACAAAGGTGCTAGATGGAAAGGCGGATCCAGCCGCCATTGACGATCCCGGCGCGCGCATGTACGCTGGCTCGCGCCGCACGTCCAACCTAAAAGAGCCCGCGTTCCAAACCAGCATACTACCGTACTACAAAGGGTGACGCGATGCATCGGGTGCGCTGCAAGTCATACTGAGTAGTACGGTAGCACACAGCTGATGTTACCAGAAAGCCTCGAGCTACTGCCTGCCCTTAGAAACGTGAAGAACTGCAGTTGTTTCATGTCGCGAGTTTGATCACGTCTCCTAAGTTACGTTCGGTTACGGCAATTAAACTGCAGGAAGACTTGGACTGAAATCACACAAACATCACGCTTTGTCTTTATAACTGCCACGCGCTTATACAAACTCCCAACAAAGAAAGGATGAGAATAAATATCCTAAACGTTGTATTAAATATACTTTCAAAACAGCCTTGTATCAAGTTATAGAATTTTTTTTTCATCTTACATTTTTTCAGATAAACTGCCACTTGAGTACATCCGTGTTCAGAATCCTTTAAACAATTCTATTATTGTAAATAAAAAATACTGACCTTATGCCTCCCTCGAATTTTGTAGCTCCCAAGTTTGCCGTCAGCGAACGTGATAAGTTTGTCCATTCTAGACAGCAGAAATCCTATGTTGTGACATCCCGTTTCAGTCCCTTCTACCCAGGCGATTTTATCCCCTCTGATAGTCTTAGTTTTGCCCAGTTTCTGACAGGCTAACTGTCCATCGTGCATCTTCCCACCTTCATGAATGCGCTCGACTTCTTGTAGAATTCGGTCTCCAATTTTGTTTCCCAGAAAGTTGTCTATGATGCACAAACCGTATGAGTTCATGCACGGCACAATATACTGTAAAACTAATTTGTGGGTGTTAAGGCGTTTGTGTTCTTTCGATTTGGGATGGTTGCTTCTTGGCTTTTTGAGCTCGCATGGCAGCTCGTCGTTTTTCGGCTGTCCGATCCCGGTGCCGCCGCCGCCGCCGCCGCCCGCCGTAGGGTACCTGGATTGCCCTCGCGCTGTCCTCGCGCCACCTGTCGCATCAGTAACTATCCCGAGCATATTGTTTCTTGGGAGACTTGACACGTCGTCGGAGACATTTTCTGCGGAGTTATTTCCCTGACGTTCTGCCATTTGCCAGTAGTGTAAGCTACTGTACAGTTGTTATCATTCTGAGTTGAGGGGCGCGCCGCACGCGCTACGTGAACGGCGCCGCGCGTCCGAGTGCATTAAACGCAATCGCGCGCCGCGTTCTCGTCTCGCGTATTTAAGCTATCGGTTTCTACTTACAGCTGAGTCATACATTTGTAGCTATAGTGTATAAGAGATAGCCTCAGAACTCATCCACAACTCATATGGCAACTAATAGGAAGATAAGAGACGACAAACGTGCGCTTTACAGGTTCTTTTAGTTTTTACAAGGTTTGTTAAAAGTAAAAAAAACAAAACAACAGACACCTAACTCCCCGTTCATCGAAACACTTTTAACTTTAAATAGCTAGTCTAAAGCTACGCCGATGTATCCCTTAAAGTAACGCTCCTTAAACTGTACAAATAAATCTGGTTGTGTAAAAATTGTTTTACAAGATAACGTTATGATAAACGCTATTAAATAGTATTCCAAAGTCATTTTAAACCTATTTTCGTTTAATGTTTGCTAAATTTTAATGGTTGAATTTAAATTAAATAAGTGTATTGTATTTTAGTTATGTTGAACACAAAAGCAGCCTTTGACAATGAACCTTATCAATAAACCCATGAATAATAACAACCTCTTAATGAGTTCGAACCTTTTGTCTTAGGTCAGTTTGCATAGTTTTCATTACATTGTTTTTAGCCCATACAGCTTTAAATTATTAAAACAAAAACCTCTTTATCGCGCTGTTCAAGTATGTTGCAAATATAAACGCCTTAATTTGTCCCTAAGGCATTGTTTGACGCTGTAAAGTCTTTATCTGTCCATAAACATAGCATTTAATTACCTTATTCGTTTAAACCTTCATATAGTAATAAAAGTAACATTTGTTTTCTCAGTATTTACTGAACATTTTTAATCTTCTAAACTTTAGAGTATTTACATACTTAGTCTTCCAAATATAGCATTAAGAATAGTTTCTTAACTGTAACATGTTCTACAAGATATGCACAAGCATGTACTCTGATGCCAGAAGACTTTGCCAGGTGTTGAGCAAGAAATACTCTTCATGTCCCTCTGTCCTTTAAGGAGGTGATCTTCATTTCCTGTGCATTAGACCCAGACTTCTTTGCACTTCAAAGTTGCATTTATTCTAATGTTGTTCAATGTAAACAAATTAACAGTTACAGCCTTAAAAAGTACATAGAACAAAACATTATCTGGGAGACATAAGACTCCAGTAAACTGCAATGACACATCTTTGCTTTCTACTCAGAATATATAAGTAATGAGTATGAAGACAATATTTCACCAGCTTTCAGCCTTAGGACAAGTAGGATTTGAGCCATTGTATATGCATATCAAAGTATAATTCTGTTACTGTGTATGCATTAAAAATCTCATTAGAGAAAGACCTTAGATTAATCATCAATGCTGTCCAATTCTGTGGAAGCAATATAGAAAGCATAACCATTATGCAATGTATTTGCCAATAGCAGTTTCATAACAAGCAATTTGAGATGAGTATGAAATGACCTTTAGCCAGTTGTATTTAGCCTCATAAGGAATACTGATTTAGATATATTTGCCTTATACTTTCAACCAAAATAGACAAAAATGTTTTACAAACTCTTTCAGAGAACTGTTGAGCTCATTGGAGCTTATTATAATTACAATGTTGGCAGCACAGTCTATTTGCACTATATCTGAGGTGCAAACTCCAGGCAACCCTTGAGCATGTACGTGAGAACATCCCCATCCCATAGTTTAAACAGTAACCAGCTGCTATTTTCATTCTGACTTCATGCCAGAGAGATGAATTTCGAGAACTGTGTTGAATGTCATTGGTTGGTTTGGAAAGACCCTCCTATAATATGTCCTGCAGGCGGATGTGTAAGTCATCTACACATTTCTATATATTCATTAAACCCCCATGGCAGATTAAATAAAGATATCAACACACGTCAACAAGATCTGTATCTTCATAGTCAGAAATTCCGTTTCTGACCTTATAATTATTGATTATCCTAATCAGAGGCACAGTGAGAAACCTGCATTTAAAATGTTTAACACTGGCTAAAGTTTTTTATTCTTCATAGCTCTATATTGTAAATTTAGAAAATAATTTTGAGTTGATAGTTTCTATACAGTCTATGTCACCTTATACAGTTACAAATATTTAACCCACCCAAAATATGGTTGGGGGGTTAAATATAACTATATACAGTACCTGAATATGACATTGTATTAATTTAAAATCATTAAAAAAATTAAATCATTGTACTTTATTACAAAGGCTTAGCCATGAGAAAGCTTTATAATTCATATTCACAATAAAAAAGGTTAATGTCAAAGAATAAAGTATTGGGGAATGATCACATTATTACAATATTTTCATCTATAAATTTCCATATTAGAATGTTCATCAGTTACATAATACAAAACTCTTTATGGAGGATAGACAGGCATTGATCAACTTCCACTGCCCAAGACACTGGGCACTGGCATAAAAGCACAGACGCAGCATAACGTGAAAGAGGTATTTATTACAGTAGTTTTAACTCACAGAAGGTGCCACAGAGACACCACCACCTGAAAGAGTTTGATGATCTGATGAAGACCTTTATCAGATTTACTATACAGGCAGTTCTCTGCATGGAGTCATATGGAATGTGAATAAGAAAGGGAAAAAAAACTTAATTCATATAATGCTCTGTGGCAAACAAATTTGTTTTGTTACCAGCCAAAATAAATTTCTATAAAACATTACAAATATGTATACATTGAAATATACACATTTATTATCATAAAATATTTACCATATCAACAAACCACTGCCATCAAATGAAACTGAAGCATTATAAAAATTCAGGATTATATAAAAAGATGCATAATTTACCCATAGGGCACTATGTGCTTAGAGTCTTAGACACTGCACTTGTGTGGGGCTGCATAGCCACAGACATTAAGACAACAATGGATTTATTCCTCTTCCTGTTCCTCCTACTACTTCTTCACTGATACTGTCCACCAAACTCTTCTTGCTCCCAGTGATCCCAGGCAGAGGGTGAAGATTCCTGCAAGAGAATTCCTCTTTCTAACCAGCAGGGGGAGACAATGGGCATCCTGATAAGTGTAAGAAGTACAGTCTATCATTGGACGACTTCAAAGTAGTGTAAAATAGCCATGATGTGCTGTGGCATGAACACATAGCCAGTGTAGACAACCATTGCCGCTACGGAGATCAGGAGAGAATCTGACATGGAGTTAAAGGAAATCGGTTTTGGAAAAATAAACTTGCATGACTATCATATGTAGGAAGTCATGAACAAAAACTCTGACAAAGTGGCCGTAAACTTGTCTTGCAACTGAGGAAAAAATAACAGGTTAATCAATTCTATAAAAGCAGTGGAGTTACATCTCTCACATGCACTTTATTGCCTGCTGTTAGTGTCAGAAATTCTGTTACAATATGCAACCCACAATAGCCAATTTTTAGTAGTTAATGCCTCATTTAATGAGTAATGGAAGATTTATATGAATTTTTAATTATTTAACACTCTTCACCGTACTAGTTCCAAACCTCTCAATTCTTTTCCCACCACAAATGCCATATGGACAGAAACAGTGGAAAATACTATACCCTTATAGAATCTTTAATTAAACTTAATGCTGTATGAAAAAATAAAAACACCAGAATATGGACAAAATTAATGGAATTAGTAGTGACTGGAATTCAGAAAATTCATCCTTTAACCAAAAGGCAAATTAGTCAATTAAGATCCAAGGTCCAATATTGATGCTATCGACAAACAGCAGTTGGTAGCATACAGTTAGCGAGTTGGCTCAATGACTGGAAGGCTGCCAGTTCAAGTCCTGGACCGGTAAAGGTACCACTGAGGTAATTATGAGCAAGATACCGTCCCTAAATACTGCTCCACAGGCGCTGCATGTCAGCTGCCCACTGCTCCTTCACTGAAGTGCTGTGTTGTGGTGTGTTCACAATGACAAATAATTACTTAAATGGTTATGAGAACACTTAAACAGTATGATTCACCAGTTATGTCCGTAATTATTGGGACGAATAAAGGACACCACCTGCTGTTCGGTTTAAATTTTCTTCAGTACAGGACTTCTCAGCTTTATACTAAGATATGGACATAACTGCTGACTCATAAAGTGTTCAAATTACCAGAACTGGATCCGGACCAAATTAAAGAATTAGTAAAGGGCATCACAGAATATTACCAGCTGTATTACTAACTGACAAGTTAGAATTAATAAGTACAGTATCCTAATGTGTTCAGGATACACTTTGTGGCTTTGGAACCACTTCTTGTTATGCAGTGATTAAACAAACAGTACATGGTCGTCATATATTGGAGACAATGATATGGTTATTTGGCATTAACCAAACGAGTTCATACAAACTGTATATTTATATTGTGTTGATTGAAATAATGTTAACGTTAAAATTAAACAACAAACTCGCTACTTCCGCACTGATGACGTAAGGCACGCGTCGAACGCTTCTTGTGATCGATACATCACGTGTGCGAATAGTTTAACAGAGACGATGATCAGATCATACGATCGGGCACTACCTACTGCAATAGTACCCGTCCCAGTTTGACAATACACTATTTTATATTAATTGACTGAATAATAACTTTTAGTGCTCAACTGAGCCATTTAGCGACAACTGAGTTTCACTCGGTCGGTCGGTCGCTAAATGAAGTCTTAAAATAAGAACGCGCGATGATGACGTAATTCTCACGCAGCAAACGATCAGTTTATATATTATCTTCCATACCCAAGAAAGCCCTTGTGTTGTTGTAAAACGCAATATAAGAAACATTAAATCTGCCGGCAAATTTTTAAAAACTAACTTCTTTGACATGTCTCTTAAGCTAACAGGCTAAGAGCTAGTTGGCTAACCGGGTCAACACAGAACAGCCTCGTCGAATAAACCGATTGCTCTTTCTATAAAGGATACTGAAGACGGTTCTCTCCCAAGGCTCTAGCATGTATAGTGCGGTGACAAGAAGATACTGGTAGTAAAACCAAGATAGCTGTTTCCAAGCATCTCCAAATGCCATGTTTCCTACTCGCTTCGTCTTGTCTCCTCCGCTCCCTTCCGGTTTCCTCCTGAGACGGGGATTTATTAAAAATGTGCGATGGCGTCACTATCAGCACCGCCGTGGCGTAACACGGGCATGCCTGTAAAACTGGTTTGTTTTATTATAAATGTTTACCAATTTGCATTAAGACAACTTTAATCGGACGTTACCCTGAATATAATTTATTTTTAAACGATTCATTTGTCGTAAACCCCAGAAAAATCACTAAACTCTGTTGTTTAAATACATGTTTTAATTTTAAAACACTAACCATGGTCCATCAGTTAATCGATTTCCTCAGACCAGAGCTCAAGAATATCATGTCTCAAAAAAATTTATTCAAATAGCATGACAACGTTTATTAACATGCACTATTATAAACATTTGTCTAAAAAAACAGTATACCTCAAAGAAAAAAATAAAAGGTATCTTTTCTTCCTTAAAACAATCAGACATTTTTACATAATTTACAAACACCTCCATTATAGATAGCATATTTATTCAAACATTCCCTATGATCAGTGTTCCATAATCAAGATGTGAGTTTTTGAGCAAGGCTGCATAAACTCCTCAGCCAATGTTTAGAGTCCTTAGGCAGATTTGATTTCAGCCATGGCTTGCTAGGATGTTGAAAAAGTGATAAACTTCATCTTTATCAAATACAGCCACTTCAGTTGAGCACTCTGTACACTTCACTGGGTGATATGTGTCTTCTTTATCCATCCCACTCAGTCTTGAGTCTGTGAAGCCAGCCTCAGCTTCACTCTCTGCTGAGCCCTGACGGCTTTTTTTTCGCCGTCTGTTCTTCTGTTTGGCTGTTGGCTTATACCTCAGGACTTCATCCCGAATCACTGTACAGTTCATCACAAACATGGCTCTGTACTGTGTCCGATATTTCTCATGTCTGTGTGAAAAAGCATGAGAAATGTATTAATGTACAAGCATAGCAAACACAGAAATGAGCAGTAATGAGAGCGAATACTGGCATGCGGATGCATTAGCCTGCTGACCTCTGGCAGTCCAGACACAGGGTGGTCATACATGCAGGACAGTTGAGAACTGCATCACTACTTGGGAGAGGAATAGATCTGCTTTTGTTCCCCACAGACGATGATGGCCTTTTCCGAATCCTATACCTACATCCACCCAAAGGTAATCAGAAGAAAAGACAACTGCTGAAATTTTCAGTAAACACTCACCAACACTCATTTTTAAGGTACGTCTTGAAAAAAGATCTGACTAGTGATTGGTGGGAGTCATTCTACAT
This sequence comes from Distichodus sexfasciatus, assembly GCA_032718565.1. NCBI lineage: Eukaryota > Metazoa > Chordata > Actinopteri > Characiformes > Distichodontidae > Distichodus > Distichodus sexfasciatus. Next base: position 3,962,413 of record JAVGVS010000018.1, on the reverse strand, counting down.
TATATTATCATAGTTTAAATTTAACAACCCTTGTTCTTCAACTCACTCCTTTCTCTTGGCATCCACCCAAGCCTGATCCCGGTCATCTTCATCTGGGTCATAAAACAGCTCGTCGTTTGTGGGTATAACCCGCTGCTTGCTCCTCTGACTCTTTGAAGCACCTAAAGAGACCAGAATCAGCACAGATCAGTGATTTATAATGTAACACCCTGCCTAATGAGTTATTTAATTTCTACCTCGCTTGTCATGCTTACCAGCTGGGCCATCTGAATCTGAATCTGAGTCAAAATATATACTGTCATACTGCTGAGGATGAGTAGAGTTCTCTGTTGAAGCATTTCCACTGGTACCAGATGTTTCTCCTGGAATGGAAAACAATAGTCATATCTGGACACTAGGCACAGCAGATAATGTGTAAATTAAATAAATTCTCATTTTATTATTCACATAGTGAAACGCTTTGTTGTTTTAAAATAATTAAATAAATCTGATACATTGAGTGAAAAAAGGGAGGAAATGCTATAATACTAACCTTGACTTGATGGAACGGTCCATTTGCACTCCATTGTTTTAATAGTGCTGGTCAATTCAGCCTCCATCTCCTTCTCGAATTCATCCCCGCTGGACGACTCACTTTCTCCTGTTAGGTATTCTCGGATCAGTTTCCTCTTCTGATCAGGGGTTCCGTGAAGAAGAACATCAAGCTCGTCTTCAGAGCTGGAAAAAAAAAAATTATAATAATAATAATGATAATAATAACAATAATGACACCTCAATCAGACAAAGCACATCATTCATAATGAAGGCAGCTAAGGCTAGAGCTGTTTTCTAAATTATTATCAAAAGCTAATTTACTTTCATGCTGTGATGCAGCGTACATCTATAACCTCTTGGTCCGTAAGCCAGTATCATAATACTAAGTCACTACCCCAGGCCAATAAACTGGTAGCATCGCAGTTAGGAACTTGGCCACATGAGGGATGTCGGTTCATGTACCACTCATGAGTAAAGTACTTCCCTCAAGCATTTCTCCCCGGGCACTGTCCACCGCTCCTTTATGGATGTGTCAAACAGTAAACCTGACACATTTCGTTGTGGTGCACTGTTGCTGTGCTGTTGTGTTCACAATGACAGGATTTACACTAAAATCTAATCTATCAAATATATGAAGTCTAAAAAACAACAATGTGTGTGCTGGGTTATCTTTCTCGAAACCTAATATGTTCCACATGATTTACCACGTGTCGTTATTAAAGCGTTCAAACACATCCTAGTGAAAAGGATTTTAAACTGGTTTGTCAACGGTGGAGTTGCCGTGTGCCATGTTGTGGACAACCTACGCACCGATCTTAACACTTTTCACACGCTGTAGAACAAAAACCGACAGGGATTTAGCTGCAATTAGCTCATATCCGCCGCAAACATCGGCATGCCGATTCATAGGTCGGGGTCTAGTTTACACTACACAAACTCTATCCCAATGTTAAACCCAATTGAGAGTCGGTTCTAGCCTAGAAAATAGAGTAAAAGGTAAAAGAAATGTCGTCCATAGTTCGTCTTTTGCCTCACATCTCCAAGATTCTTTGTCATATACATCATTGTACAAGCACAACACTTTTGGATGAATGCTAGTAGTCCAATCATGTTTGACACAGTCTTCTAGTGTAAACTTCCAAGCCATCTGGTTGTAAAGTCAACACAAAGCAGACTGTTTATACTCCGCACGTTTATACTGTTTATTAAGCGGTATAAAGTCCCAGTCTACAGCATGGCAAACTGTAAGGCTACGGCATGCGCTCAACGCTGCATCATAATTGTGTTTTCTTAGTTAAATTACCTGCTGACTGCTCTCTCTTCATCACTTGGTTCTTCGATCTCGTATGAATCATATTCTTCCTTTCGGCTCATTATTTCTTTTGTCAACAGAATAAAATAGTGAACGACGAGTTTCGCTTAAACGCAACACCGGAAAAACACAGGGATCGTAACTACTTTAAACTTCCGGGTCAATTTGTTCCAGGAGACTTTTTAAAATAAGAGTCAGGCTAAGCTTCAGCGACTTAAAAAAGATATACTGTATATCTTACGTTTTCATCTAAGACCCGAACCACAACGTAAAAGCATTTGTTTAGATTTCGCACATAACGTCACGGTTATTGTCCTATTCGCAATCAAACAGGGCAGAGATGTCCATCCGCTTTTATGTCGTATCAGAATGCACATTTCAGACGAATGTTTTTTTCCCCCACTCACATGAAATAAATTCTATGACGTAAGGTAAACAGTATTATTTATTTTTGTTATGTCCATTTTTATTTTCCCATCATTTTTACTGTTTATATCAGCATTCCTCCATCTGAATAAATGGAAGCTTTGGTCACATACTGTGAAAAAAAACACATTCATGTACAGTGCACTTAAAATGCCTTGAGGGGAAACAAACGTATTCATTTATGACTTTTACAATATTGTATTAGTCTACATGTTAAGGCAAACATAATGATGCATTTTTTCCTCAGGAACGAAAAAAAGAATATAAGTAGTGAATTTTCTAAAGACTCATACAAAATGATTAGTCTGATTAAGATGATAATTAGCAGTACAATGAAAACTAATACAACATGTACAAGGCTTTGAGTGACCATACACTTTAATCATATTAACAATCAGCTCAACTTGAACAAGACAACTGAGCAGCATCCATACAAAAGGATTACCCAAACTAGAGACTCAAGGATTAGGCCAAAACAACAAATAATAAAAAAGAAATAATTAGACAGAAATTACAGGAACATAAATGTGTTGATGAAGCAACTCCCATAAAAACGTCAAATAACAATCAGAAGTTACCAGACGTGATTAAATGATGCTGTAGGTTCTTGTGCTGTGTGGACTTGGAACATCTTCCACAGTGGACCCAGTCACGTTAAGGGGGTCGTGGAGGGAGTATGGTGTCTCTGGTAGTGGTACATATGATGTTTCTTGACAAATAGACCCCAAGTATGTTCTCTCCTCCATCCTCCAAATACAGACGGGACCAAAGCAGGGAAAGCCCTAGACAGTAAACCTGAAACCAGGGTCTAGGTGTCCCCTTTTAGAACGGCCAGACAGCTTTGCAACAATTGTAGGTTACCCTTAAGGAGAAGAGGATAGTCAACAATTAACATCACAGCAATAAGAACACTTTTTAAATTAAAGAAAGCAATAAAAACACTTATTTTCATAAATGAGAAATAATATATGGTACTTTGCAAAGGTCTTGGGACACTGCACATTTCTTTATATTTCACATTTACAGCATTTATCTCCTCCAGAGCAAGGTATATCATATATTCAATAAAACACAAAGGGCTAACAACTCACTTGAGGATTGAGTCTAGTCCGCGATTAGCTTAGAGTCCGAAGGGTAAATCTCCTTTGGTACTACAATTTAGTCCAAGACTAGGCTTTATCCATGAGTAAGAAACCAGCCCAAAAAGTCTAGCTTTTTGGAGGCAAAATATGAAGAAATGAGGGGTGGCTCAAGACTTGCACACTACTGTAATTTTACACCGCAAACATTACAAGTAATTACAGGTAATCAGACATTAAGAGGCACTGGGTGTATGTTGGATTTAACCATAACACCACACCACTTAAAGTCCCTAAATAGTGGCAGTTGGTAGTGTAACAGTTAAGCCGTTCACCCTGTGACCAGAAGGTCGCTCGTTTGAATGCCAGACAGGTGAAGGTACCACTGAGGTACTCATTAGCAAGGTCCCTGGGCGCTGCCCATGTCAGCTGCCCACTACTCCTTCACAAACGGGTAAAATGCACATGGGTAAAAAGTCACATTTTGTTGTGTGCTGTGGTGTGTCCACAATGACAAATAAACACTCACTTACAGTAAATTAATGCAAAGTCTGCATATAAACCAGAACTAAATGGATGAGTCTGAGATCCTATTAATCTAACACCTCTTGCATGAAATGATTAGTTACCTTGGCATGCTTGAGTTCAAGCTCAGCTAGTTCCACCAAATTCTTTCTGAAGGCTGCTACTCTCCTCGTTTTAAAGTCTATCAGTTCTGTTTTAAAGACAAAACAAAAGCGAAAAATACTTTTGCAAATTCACAGTACAGTCTCCAGGCAGTACCCAAAATGAAATTGAAAGAATGAAAGAAATGATGTACCTTGTTTAGCCGATTCTGAGATTTTCTCAAACTTCTGACAGCACACCTGCTGGGTGGTTTCGGCTTGAAGGACGTCCTTGTTTTTGGCCCTGGCCTTGTCCAGAGCTTTGTTGGCATTCTCATAATCAACTAATGCCCTTCCTCTTCTATACAGGAGATCCTGAAGGGCAAACACATTAGCTCAGTCCAAAATCAACTAGTTTGCTCAGTCAAAATGAACACAAACGTACACACAAAGCATAAACCTGGCCTTACTCACACTGTAATCTAACAGTAGTTGCAGTGAAGTACTCGTGTAAGTAATGCGCTTAACATCCGTGTATGTGTGTGTGATATGTTGACAGCTGGGCTCAGACAGAATACCTTGGCAGCCTGCGACTCCCTGAGGTAATACTTCAACAAGTCAGCAAGTTTCAAGTCCTCATCAGCAGCAACTCGTGCCTCAATTTTCTACACAGGAAACACAGAGTCAGTTGGAGAGAGACTGCAAGGAAACTAGCGGATGACCTTATATTCGTTGACAGTCCGTGCACAATTATTTCAGCTTTGGTCTGGCGTAAAACTGCTGAGTTTGCCGCTGCATTAAGCAGCAAATTAGCAGCTCCTCACGTCACAGACAGGACTGATCTCAGACACTATCATTAAAAGCTTGGGAATAAAGGCTCATCACAAGACTTAACTTGAAAAACTTCTTTTCCCAGGAGAACTAACTGTAAGAGGTCGTTTGAATGACAAAATAAAAATGCAAACACATTCACATACCCTTATTTTTTCAAAGAGCTCTGACACTTTTAAGAAAAATCTGAAAGAAAAAGACAAGATGCAGAATACAGCATGAGAAGCAATAACATTAAAATACAGATTTAAATAAAAGAGCAAAGCCTATACCTTAAAAAGGGAAAGTCTAAGCAACATACTTGCAAACATCTGTAGAGTCTTGGGTCCCTAAAGTGTAAAGTGTGGAGGCAATTCTGTTGATATCATCTGCAGCACCTGAAAAAGAACACTTATTACACCTGGAGAAAAATCACACAACTTTTTAAAGGAAAACAATCTGCTCAGCCAATGCTCGTCCATGCCCCGACTCAGACATTATTCCCACACTCAGTCTTCCAAATAGGTGTGTCATGTTTCACTGAATACATTTGGACTTACATACCAAAGAGGAGCCACTGACTCGCAAGTATGGTTTGTGTATATGGCAGGTGACAACAGGTTTCCTAAACGTGTCAAATGCAGGCAGTAATATCCAAGTAATTAATTACTGATATTAAGGGCCGACTGATATGGCTTTTTCAGGGCCGATACTGATTATTACTAATCGAGGAGAACAAAAACCAGTGTTTTTGACCGACGTACATCTGATGCAAAAAAACTAAAGTTGTTCCAAATTCTCCAATACAAAACTTAATTTACTTAAGGCTCACAGCATCTATGTTAAAATGCCAAACTTTCAGTGCATTCAGTCTTCAATGTTGAAAGACTAAACTATGACATCTGACAAATCCTCTAGACCACAGAGTGATGTTAAACAGAGGTGGCTGCATCTTAATTTATTTTATCAGCATGTTATTTTAAAAATATCACAATAGCATTTTAGATATCGGCACCGATAATCGTTCAGCCTGATAGTCGCCAACTCCATATTAACACAATTCATTAGTGCAGGAAACGGTCACCTGACATAACCAAAGAAGCCAAAAAAAAATGTAACAACCCAGCTTTCAAGTCTGGCTTCTTCTCAGGCAAACCGAGAAAACTCCACTTACCCGTTTCCCCAATGGTCAGCAAAATAACGCAAAACAGAGAGCAGACATAAAATAACGTACAAAATGCAATGTAATGAAACCTGACACACACTATTTGTGAAGAACTCACTATTTGTAAGTTTGGAGTTCAGTCATGTCAGTTAATTATATGCTGCGAGCAGAACGACACATTACCAGTTTTGAGGATGCATTTAAAAGGCCATTAGTAACGCGCACAGGCTGTGAGTGGGCAAGAGGTGGTTCATCAACTACAAGCAGTGCCGACTGAGTTCTTACATAAAAATGAATCCATATGCAGTGCTGAAAGTGTAAACTCCATTAAAGTGAAAGGCTTACCTTACAATGTGGCGGTTAGGGAAAGAGGAAGAGAAACTTACTTTTGTGAGACCTGATCATTCTGTCAGATTTGAGTGAAGCATCTTTGACACGGTTATGGTACTCTAAAAGGAATGTCTTCTCATGTTCGAAGAAGTCATCTACATCCTGTATGCAAACGAAGTGTATGGAGTCAGTTAATTAAAAGTAAATGTATTAGTCTATAAAGAACTGCAAACACATAAAGCATTAAAAAGTCTGTTCTCACAACTATAATGAATTTGTAAATGATTGTCATGTCCACACCTCACCACTCATCTGACAGTCACACGACATGAAGTATGCAGCCTGGACTCACCTTCACTCCTGACACAATGACTCCGTCTGCAGACTTCACCACGTTCTTGAAGAAGTCCTCAAGCTTCTCCTTCTTGTTTTTGCCCCTTACACTTAGCTGCAGTTAGCAGAAACCAGTAATAAGGGTGTGAATGAAGAACAGATGCACTAAACAGCATTTTTTGCAACATTGTAGTGAGTCCACAACAGTCAGAAGTAGACTAACAAGTATGTTTTTTCAATGACATTTCTTATAAGAAAATTAAAAAGAAACACACTGAAAAGTTGTAACTCTCAAAAAAAAACCTGTGCCACAGCAGACTTACATCTTGATTGTACTCTAAGAAAACGTGAAAGTTCAAGTCTTTCCGCAGGACAGGATGGGCAGCAACACGGCAGAGAAAGACCTCGTGCATTGCAACAGTCTTCTTAAAAATGGCTAAGTATTCACTGCAAATCAAAATGCATAAGCAGTATATGTATAAGTACATAAGCAGATGAAAACACACTGAAGTGACACCAATAACACAATGACCTTTAGGTTTTTACAAACTGTAACTCACGCCTCAAGTTCCTGTTTCATTTTAGTGAACTCCTCCTTGGTCATGGAACCTTCACCCTCACCCAGCTTCTGCAGTTTCTCTCGCGATGCATCAAAGTCTGGTCTGGGAGGAGCGGGAGGGATCTGTCAAAAAAAAAAACCTGCATTAGTTACAGTCGCAAAGCATTGACATGGTGTTTTTTGGGCTTCTAAAAACATTCTGTCATTTGACATTCTGAGAGTAATGCTGATGGCAACCTCATAATAAATGGTATCAGTGCTCACAGCATCAGTCTGTAAATGCACAAAGCAATCTCTCTCACACAGTAAAGTAGCATGAATAATTCAATCGAGATGTGATGGTAATGCAAAATGCCTTCCCATGCCAAGATCCCCAGTTCCCTGGGTCGAAAGTATACTCTAAATGAAATAGCAATAAATCAGACAGCAACAGTGACCCATGCAGCAAAACGTTAACCGGCACAGAGACCACAAGAAGTGGAAAAACATTTCTCTCTCTTAGAATTAAGACAGGTTCATACATATTCATTTAATTATAAATTACTTGCAACATTGATGATGGCTTCAACTGAAATACATTTTTTTTTCGATATTTCCAATTTTAGCAACCAAATGATATGTGTGGTGGAATATTATGATTCTTCTGACAACAGATAAAGATATTAAATGCCTGAATCATCAGAGACTGTGCTGCAATAATTATGAAAAAAGTGGGCCAATGTCACTGTTGTCTTTTCTCCAGAATGCTTTAGGTTGTACCGCTATGAACAACATGACGTGCAATATCAACGGTTTGTGTTTATTTAAACAATGTGATATTTATTCAATGATAAGGCCACACTGGATTTTTTTTCTATGTCTAAACTTTCACTTTTAACAAAGAAAGGACTGCCATAGTTGAAAGGATGAACTTAAAATATATAATTTTAACAAATATGCATCCAAACAATACATACAATACACTGAAGTGCCTAATAGTGGCCATACTTACAATAAAACCGGCATAGTCTTCATTCTCAACAAATGAGTCATGGAGCCAGATGAACTCTTCATGTTGTCTGACCACAGAGAACTCATTCTGCTTGAAGTTGGGCAGAGTGCTCTGGAGTGGAAATATTAATCAATATAAATAAAATACTGCTCATCATTAAATAGTATTTACTGCTTGTTTTGGTGTGTGCAGCCACAACAACAACTATAGATCAACTTTAACAAGGTTACCTTTGTATGGACGGTGAATTTCACTTTGTCTCTCTCACTTAGGGCATCTGAAATATCCACTTGTAGTGTAGCATCAGTCTGAAGGTCCACATTAACAGCCCTCGGCTGTAAAAAGGAATCCCACATATGACAACGTTATTTTCTTCCTTACTTACTTCGACTCTGGCCTGCACAATACATTTCAGAATGGACTTTTGACAGTAAATTAAAAACTCTCCCAGTTCTGATATTTAATTACTTAAACATTCATTATCCGATCTGCTTAATCCCAACTGGGGTCGTGAGTGGATCGGAGCCTATCCCAGGAATTTACGGGCACCAGGCAGGGAACAACCACGGGCAGCCGCCAAAACACGGCAAGGCACACACACTCGTACAATCACACTTTATGAGGTCAATTTAGAGTCCCCAATTAAGCTATATTGCATGCTTTTGGACTGTGGGAGGAAACCCACACGAACACGGGGAGAGCATGCAAACTCCACACAGAAAGGCCCCACTGCCGACCTGGGGCTTGAACTCAGGACGTTGTTGCTGTGAGGTGGCAGCGCTAACCACTGCACCACCATGTTGTCTTAATTAATAATTTACAAGAGAAATCGTTTTCACCTTTTGGATAAGTTTTGTGCTCATGCAAAAGCTTGTAATGTCATTTGACACACAAATTCTACAGTTTTTATAATGCAATATATAGGAAAATACAGCAATGTCATTTTTATATTGTTCAGCCCGACTCTGAATGGCATAAGATTGTTTTCTGATATTTTTCCAATAAAATGTGTCTCTCTTCATTTGATTGATTTGTGTTTCATTGGCTAATTTTCTTTTATTCTTCCATTCCAATCATCTTCTATTATTAGTGCATGATTCAATGCTAAACCTTGTTGGTAAAATAGAGTTTCTTACACGCTTGCTTTATCTAACTTGCAATGTGTACAGACAATAAAAAGCAGACTTGCAAAACGCTAAGTGTGGCGGGAGGGAAATGAAAACATCAATCTACACTGCCGTTGTTAAACACGCTAAAAATGAACGCATTTAGAACTTTCTTTGCGGGCCTAAGCTATGACACCTCTTTACGTCGAGTGGCATATATTAATATTAACAATAATGTCAAAATACACCACACCTACTGACTGTCATGTATGCTTACATTTGACATCGATCACACGTAGATTAAAAGCCTAATCTCTAATTGTTTATGTTAACCACATAACACTTGATTACAAGCCAGCAGGAAGTCAACTGACTACGTCTCAAGCAGCACACTTGCGTACTACCACGTAAGCCAAGTCAGTGACGACGCACTATGTTGACACGCTGCGTAAGTGTGCTAGTGTGGGTTAGGGACGCGGCCCATCTCTACAGCGCTAATAGCTTGTAGCACTCAAACGACATTGAACATGACTGACGCGACTAATCCCTTCGACACCGCGTCGCTATTAAACGGTGCGAAATAATGCGAAAAAGATGTGAGCATTCTCCAGCGACGAAGTAGGCAGTGCAACATGGAAAAATAAAGGAGAAAACTTACTCCTCTGTCCTCTTCGGAGAGGAAATCGGGGCCATCGTCCAGCCCTTCTTGCTGTCAAAAGAAGAGAGAGAAAGCACAAAGGGCAGTGCTTAGACATTGATTCGACCACTTTGCTTGTTAGGAAACGATAAGAGAGTCGTGCACATTTAATAAAAAAAATAGTTCGAATGCTACAGTGATTGTAGAAAAACCCACCATCATGGCTGCTGCGGGTGGAGTACGAAGCTGTGGCGATGTCGTGTGACGTGAGGCAGCGGATCCAGGGAAGGTGGAGCCTGGATAAAGCAGGCAGAGCTCCTGACGAACCGAGAAACCGCTGTCCGAAATCCTGCCACACAGCTGGGGTGGAAGTAACGAATACTCCAATTACAGCTGCAGTTACAGTTTGTAATCTCGTTACTAGTTCTGCACGACTTTAGTATAATTCATTACAATGTATAAATTTGCGATATGTTGACAAAAAAACTAGATTAAAAGATAAGGAAAGTAATAAACATTCTAGAACAGTTGGGGTGATTTTGTAGGGGGTTGCATTCTTTTTACACTATTTCCAGTACTGGTTGTCATGGCAGCTGTGCCAACAAGTGTTGTGAATGGACCAATGCTATGAATGGTAACCAATTACCTTTACTAAAGACGTAACACTGAATCAAAATACAAATCAAAGGAGAAATAACTATGCGTGTTTAATGAAGTTAAGTCGCAAAATAAAATGTAGATATTTTTCACGATAGCACACTACTCCCTTTATTGTTTTATTCCCTGATTCTGCTGGTGTGTGGTCTATGTTTGATGAGGCAGTACAGCAGCACATCACACCAACACCAGAGTGCATGAGCAATCAACAGAGATAAAGTTTCAGTGCCTGGTGCCTTTAGAGATAAGGCAACACAGGGAGATGATTCGTTGGTGAAACCGCCAATTTGTAAACCACCAAAGCGAGGAGATATTTTTTGTTATTTTTTTTGTTTTGCACAAGGTGATTATAGAGACAAATACATATATGTACCAGAAATATTTTTAAAGACTCATTTTAGAATGTAGTAACCTTATGCTGCCACTAGGTGGGGCGCATTCTCGCAAACTCCGTCTACTGTATGGACCTCTGGATGTTTAAAGTAAACTTAAAAATAGCATTTTCCAGCATAACATTTGCAGTGTTTAAGTTTGAGTATTAATAAGGAAGAAATTATTATCAGTGTTAAAAGACATTTCAGAGGGACGACATTATAGAAAGAAATAAGCATTATAGTTTTACTAAACCTGGTGTTGTTCTAATAGTGATTATGTACAAAGTAAGTTGTCTTCCAAATGCTTGCAGGCTTTTTGCAAGGAAAAATTTATACAAATTTATCAATCATATATTGTGTCACCGTTTCAATGTTAACAGCCATTCATTACAGTATTTACATTTTTAACAGTTTCAAGTGTTAATACGTTAAAATGAATTAGGATGCATTGATTGTCTCTCTAAAACGAATAGAGGAGAGTTCAATTTAAATATCCCTTTTCTACACAATAACATGAGCTTTTTTGCACTCAATCCTTGAGATATTTTTCGTCTGTAACCACTAGGTGACACATAAAGCTCTAGCTTTGTTTTGCCTATAAACCTTTTATTAACCAAAATTCATGATTACTTTACAAACACAGCCATGGAGAATTTAGCAGTGAAAGTTCTTAACTCTATTAATGTTTTCAAGAATTCACCAGAGATAAGACAGCATCTTGACTACCATAAAGGTTCGCCCGAAATGAGCCCCTATACATGGCTGGCTTTTGACCATTGACAGTGGGTTTTATAGACTAACAGATGGATGGACTCTTAAGGTAATATTGTATATAACTGTGTATCAAGTAAAATAAATATTTAAGGAGTCTTTAGATGTATTATTTTGGTATGATGATGATCAAAAACAAAAACAATATCAGTCCGACATGTCACCAACCAGCTGTCATCCTGTAATAACATATTGGCTAACTTCGTGCTGAGGTTTAATCTTGTGACTGCATCATGCAATAACACGTCTATATTCCTTGCATGGGTCATGTTTCTCAGCAAATAAACATTGTGTTACACACATAGACACATAGAAAGCATCAGTGTTTCATTCTCCACTGACATTTCAAATGGTGGAGCAGTGCTGCAGTCTTGGCTTAAGTTTACAATCAGGATAGTGAATAGTAGTTGAACAAAGGCCTGAGAAACAGGTCTTGGCTAACTCTTATAGACAACATGTGAACCACAGAGAGTTTCATCACCTCTCATCTTCTAATAGAGAAATCATGTTGTGAACTACATGGTTGCACCATCTCCCTTCTCAGATGCGATCATCCTTACAGCAAAACCCTGTTTTCTTACCTCCTCTCTTTCTCACACTGTTTAAATTAGAAGAAATTTTAGGAATTGGTCAGCAGTATTTGAACTGAGGTCCACACATTGCCTGCATTCTAGTGCACTTAGCAAAGTCAAGCAATCACCACCCAGTGCTCATACCACATCCCCTTTCAGAGCGCAGAAACTTGTTGTGAGCAAGTAGAGGTCAGTTGTTTATTTTCAGCTCGCTGGTGCAGACAGAGATTCAGGACTCACATTAAAGGCCCTTTGTTCCAGGCAGTAGTGCCCAAAGAAACTCCATGTCAAATTGACTTTCTGGTCTCAAATGTTTTATGTTCTACTCCTTAAAGCAGTTAAACACATAAATAATCTTTGCTGTAAATAAAAAATACTTTTTAAAATTTAGTGTGTAATACATCCCATCTTTTTTACAATCCAAATGACATTTTTGGGGCGTTTTTCTTATTTATTTTATTACTGTTAACAAAACAGTGCTTTTGTTTTTCTAACTGAGGTATTCAGAATATGGACATCAATGAAATGCCATGTGCATTTGATTGTGCATCATTTTAATTTTGTCAGATATTGTGATGAATAGGAAAGCTAAAAACTTATAAGGAAAGCTTTATTGATTAACAAGGTTTGGGTGTGCCAAACAGCTGCATTTAGACACAGCCCTGCAGTCTGTACACTCATAGTGCTTGGGGTATGAATGTAGTTTCATAACCATTACTAAGAGGTTCCAGATCACTGCAAGTCCAATTAAGGGCTTATGATCACAAGTGAACAATAATATATACAGAATCTAATATTTGGCACTCAGAATCTTCGTAAATTAAACTTCTTGTTTTATTTTATAAAGACACTTGTTAGTCCCAATATTATGAGCAGCCTCTTTTTAAATGTGCCAATTTCCCATGTGTGAAAAACACTGTTTGTAGCTGCTACCGAGGCAGTTTGACTGGCCTTCCTTTTTCCAGCTCTCCGCAGGCATGCTCAGTTTTGCCATTTGTGGACAACGATGACAAGACACAAAAGCATGTTAGCCATAAATAGCACCGAGCAGCAGAGGATTGCTCGCTGCCGGCAGATCAAATTCTCCAAAGGGAGAAGCAGCCTCTGGCCCTAGGCCCAGTTCCACTGGAAGACCGACGGACCGTTCTCAGCGAAACACTTGGACCACATAAAGGTGGTCCTTTAAATCTCACAAAACATCAGGAAAGAGACTGTCCCAGTTCAGGAAACATCCGGCATCAAGAAGGACGTCAAGCAGGGCAAAATTTGAAGTCGTAATCTGAACGTAGATATTTACATAAAGAATCGAAGACATTAGAGAACATTTACTCTAAACCTACATGGTATATCAATTTGTGCACTACTGACTGCACCAACACTAAATATAAGAATGTTAAAAATGAAACAGAATTTTTCATGATCATGAGCCTAGTATTATTTTGTTGGACTATACCAGTTAGAACTGAATATGTTGATGTCTCAGTGGAAATGTGAAATGTGCAAACCAGTCAAAATTCACACATCCATTCTGTATGCCACAAGGTTTTATTGCAGTGGCAACTTCACTGATCTCAAAAACAAGTTTCAATTTAAGGCTGCAAATGCAGATATTGCCATCTTTACATATATTTATATTCTCTTTTAGTGTTAAAAAAACAATAACCAAGCAGCACCTCCTTCTTACTCAGTGGTGTACTGTACATTCAAATGAAAGTAAGGCTGCAAATAAATGATCTGTCTTTGTCCATATGCATTACAGGAATGAAAACTGTGGTAACATCAATCCGGTGACAAATACAGACATTCCATAGTCCCCTTGACAGTTTTGACTCAACTTGTAGTGTAACAACAAAAAGTGCTTTCAAATCTGCATAGTATTAAATGTGTTTCTCATGTCAAATGGGCCAGATTAAGTAGAACAGTTCAAATAAATAGTTCAAAATTCATGAGTGCAAAGTGCTATTGGTTAATGCACCTCTGTGTAGCATTAACAGAAAGCATTCTGTTACAGCATTATATTGAAAGTAACATAAAAGTATAAAAAAAAGATGCTTGCGTGGGAGCAGTGGCAAAAAGATATTAACGCCTTCTATTGTTTGGCAAAACACTATGAGAGAACCTTCTTGAGAACATACAAAAACTACCAGTGTGGGGAAACTTCAGCTGGCAATAAACTGGTAGATATGTAGCAACTCCTTCATATTGGGAGAGAGAAAATAAAAAACTGAAACTATTCCTTCTGGGTCAAAAGATACAGCTGCTAAGATGTGTGGAATCCAGATGGCACATGTCTTTTCAGTTTACAATGGTCGCCCTTCCAGTGATACAACCACGTTGCCTCCCAATTTGTCTGCCAAGGTTGAGCGGTCCTGAATGTCATCTAAACCATTGACTTGCCATTCATGTTTGATACCTGTAAAACAGATATTGTTGCGGCATACATAAACACAAAAACCTGTAGTCAATTAACAAATAATCTATATTCATATTACTAAGCTAAACTACTTAGTATGTAGACTTTCTTTACTTTTTTACATTAGATTCATTTCAAATCTACAGATTTTAACAACTCACCTGTAAACTTCTTTTTAATGGCATCTTTAGAGCTTGCATATATCATCTTGCTTTTCAATGGTGCACCTTCAGGAGCCCTAAATAAATACAGATTATAGCTTAATTCCAGCTTCCTGTATGACACTTAAAGGGCCAATTGAGCCATACTGTGACTACAAATTCTTATGGAACAATCACATACCAAAATATAAATACCAAATCCTCTTTTTTGGACTCTTTTGTTTCATAAGTTGCATCATACAAGCCATATCTGCAGTCGTTAAGAGGTAGGAGCTTTACAAAGCAGGCATAGGGATCATCAACAGTCTGTCCAATATCACCAACTAGGATCTGCTTGCCCTCCTCTACAATAATTTTCCTCTTGTCATCGCTGAGACAGAAGAGCACAGCCTTTTTGCGCTTTTTCACTTCATCTGAGGTCGAGGACTTTCGCACTTTCATTTCGTTGAAAACTTTGATGACTTCATCACTGACCGTGACTCCTGAAGCCTGGGGGAAGAAGGTGACAACGCATCAGTCTCAGACACCAGAAAATGCTGAAACTAATTTAACAGCAAAACCTCTTGCAGCTCTGTCGTAACTGGCAAAAATGATGAACATAGCAACAGAGCCTGACCAATACAGGATTTGTAATACTGATTTCATCTTACAAATCTGATAATGATATTTTAACCAATCATTACCTCCATGAACATAAACATAAATAGGTTTTTCTCCAAGAGCAATGTAGAAATAAACTTCTAAATGGTATTTTGAACATAGTAGAGCAAATACCTAAAAATGTATATGCTTTGATCTACTCCTAAGTATAAAACCACAAAAAAGTCAACCATGGAATTGCAGTGCTGTAGTGGACAAACTATGCAATTACAGCTCTCATAACTGAACAATCCACCTTCTAATTATGTTCACTGTCCTTTATCTCCTGTTATAACTGATTTATCTGCTATTAGCTCATACCAGAGAGTAATATAGTCACACATATTTATCAGTCAGTGTCTAGTAATAGTCATAGAAAACAACCAGACACCATTCCATTCCATCAAGTCATAGGGATTGACGCAGCCAATGCATCTGAGTTCTGTCTTTTTTGTGCTCATTTATTATGTGCTGATGTTTAATATTACAGCTGTTATCTTACAGAACTAAATGTAGTTTTATTAGACAATGCAAGTCACTGTCATTGCTTTAGTGTATATATATATATATATATATATATATATATATATATATATATATATATATATATATATATATATATATATATATATATATATATATATATATATATATAGATATTAATATAGACTGGACTGTTTTAATCATTTTATGTTTATAACACTGTTTTGTATATTTCTACCTTGGCCAACTAACTGTAATTTTTTAAACCAACATTAGTCATATTTAGTTGCCTTGATAAATGTAATTGGCACAAGGTCACTGATGTAGAGCTGAACACGCCGTATTATTTATCGCTGTGTATTTTATTTTATATATTTAGCTCTTTATTCATGATTTGATAAACTTAGAAAATGCTTTAAAATGATCGACCACTATTTTCCCCCAGACATCTTCATTTAAAAGTGAGCATTCGTGCTTACTCATGACACCTACATTAATCTCAAAGCTCTGAACTAAAGCCACAAGCCGGTAGCGTTTATTAATAATGGACCTAAATCACAGAAAAGCTTGCGATTTGTCTGGCTTTTGTGGCTCTGTGGGACATTTATATGCGTGGACAGAAACGTTCCGGCAATTGTGTATGTAGATATATATATACATATATACATATATATATATATATATATATATATATATATATATGTGTGTGTGTGTGTGTGTGTATATATATATATATATATATATATATATATATATATATATTATATATATATATAAAATTGCCGGAACGTTAATATATGTATATGTATACATATGTATATATGTATATATATGTTTATATATGTATATGTATATATGTGTACTAATAAAAGCGAGAAAGTATTTGTCTTTGGTAACTGAGATTAACATTAGGTTTGGATGTAATATAATTTATATTTAATTATTGTGTACGTCAACATGAGTACTTCACAAAGATAGCAACAGTGTGAGTGTTGTCAGTTAAATCCTCTCGAGTACACCGGTATAAACGCCCTTCTTCAGCGTACGCCCGACTGTTCACTGATGAACACGCCATGAGGAAGATTCCCATTTCACTACGGGGCAAATCGCTGCTGTAACACACACTGCTAATATGATCATCTATCCCAATATCCAGCTACACAATCTCAGTACAGTTCATGTTCAATTTTCCAACAAATGTCAATCTCTGCAAATGAAAGTTTGGTAGAAAGCGAGCATTCTTTAAACTTAACGGCACCGTTATAAACTAGCGTCTAAAATTAGGTTAAAATGGCCGCCTAGGGCTCAAGGCCCCGGCCATAGCTTTCCTAAACTAGAACTGATTAAATTAGCTATCGGCGAACAAATGAGATTACACCATAAAAATAAACACCGGCGCGAAAAAATTCGGCGGAATGGCGATGTCAAGTTTTGCAGAGCGGGGTGTGACACGTTACGGCGCGACGGAGTGACCGGCTCAGAGTTACCGAGAAAAGTTAACGGCGCACGCCTGAGTTTAGAAATAAATGTTCCTAGGTGTTACACGCGCCGCACGGGGATTTAACAGAAAATCGGTAAGTTGAAAAAAAGGATTCAGGACTCACCATGTCGTCCTGAAGATATTTGCGACTGAATGTGTTAATATGTTCTTGGTAGTTCTGTGCGGGAATGTGAGCGGCCGACCGTGTGAACGCTAGAGAGCGAGGAGGAGGAGGAGAGAGAGGCGCGTGGCAGCTACGGTGCAGGCGCAGTGCGGGGTCGCGTCCCAAACCGCACACGCTGCTCCTCAAATGGCTCCCTGTACGCCACAATAGGTTACATATAGGAACGACATAATCCACATAGCTATTATATAGATATAATATTAGATAGATAGATAGATAGATAGATAGATAGATAGATAGATAGATAGATAGATAGATAGAGATATAATATTATAGAGCCATTTTACACAGCTTACATAGTTACATATGTATTTGTTAATTCAACCAGTATTCTCATCCTGGCCGGGAGACATGCAAAAGCAAAGTTGAATTCTTTCTTCTGTGGCAGTACAAAAGAGGGAATACAATTTACTTTTGTAAAAATCGCATTTGGTATATCAGTATCATCTGCACTGATGTTCAGTGGCAGTACAAATGGTACTGATACTCACAAGGCGATTTTTATATCGCTGCAATACTTGTAGGTAGAGCGCTTTATAAGAGACAAGGGTCCAATGCAGATGCAGAATCAGGCCACTAACAAGAAGACTAACGTTCGGGTTAGGACGCGCCCGGTGTCGTACTAGAAGTGCCGTCGTCTGCATACTTTTCACACAATGGTGTGCGTTTTGATGTGTGGATGGACACTGCAGGTCTATTTGGAGGATGAACACCTAACTCTCCAATAATGGTACCATTACAAGTATGCACTTAAGCACACAAAAATGTGGAACTGAAGCACATAAACTTTCCTTGATCCTCTGCAGTTTGCTTATACGTCAAATAATTCGGTGGAGGAAGCAGTTCATCTCAACTATATTCTCAAATATCTCCTTTCCCATTACATGTGCTATTTGATACTGTAATAGGCTGTTAAAGGTCAGCATTTAACACATGTTCCAGAGCTGTTCGACAACTACTTAATAGACTTCTCAGATGACCCCAAGGACACTCATTCAACCAGTAGCCTTTCTCTTTTTGCACTTCCTCTATATGCACTGCAGCAATAAGTTTGTATATCATTGTGTATTGCACTGATTCTGGGTTTTAGTCTGTTTTTGTATACCTGCTAAAGCTGCAAAAGGATTCTGTGCACCATCTCAGCAGATCAGTCTTTTTGCACCTTTTATTCTTACAAATACTGAGACACTGGTGAGAATACGCTTATAGTCAGTGCATCATAATCGTTCCCCCATATTTACTGAACCCTTTAGTGTCTTCTGATCTGTTGTCCAGTGCTTCTTGATCAGCACCAAACCAAATCTTGTATCTGTACGTACTTGCCAGTACAAGTTCTAAGTTGTGATCTTAGTGGATTTAAAGATTAAATTATAAAACTTGTCAGCTAAAAACAGCCCACATGCAAACCCTTTTGGCCACTTAAGGCCATATTTGTGAACACTAACATACACTCCTAGCTATTAACAAAGGTAATTTATTTATACACAGCAAAATGTACACAACAGCTGATGAAAAATGTTCAGAAAGAAAAAAACTAGTTTGACAAACACAGGACACAACCTAAAAAAGTTCATAAATAAAGCAAGTTGTTACACTTCAAATTACATCCAAAACTAAAATAAATAACCAATTAGTCACAAAGAAAATGAAAAAGATAAACCCAGGAGCATGTTTTGGTTCCTATGTAGTGTTTAACCAAGTTATAGGGACCTGACTGAAACACTTGAGCAATTATTTACTATTTTAAAACAACAAAAATTCTAATTTCGTTTGAGATGCACAATTTCAGTGAAAAGATTTAACCTTATCAAAAATCTTTACAAACAGTAGTCTAGAAATGCAGTCAATGCATAAAATACAAATGCACCATTGAGAGTATTTTCAGAAACAATGCTTTTTTTGAAATCCTGAGTCAAATGTGAATGGAAAGGACTTTTTAAAAACAGTGCAAATATCTTTCACAGCACAAGTTTGCCTGCATCATCATGGACAAGAAGTTTTATTTGCATTACTATGTATACCTTTTATCTGCATCTTATGTGGGCAATCCACTAAGTCTCACAGATCCAAGAAAAGAGTTATATGAACTAATCCAATGATACAAGTTTCAGTCTTTTAATGAATGTGTGTGAGAGAAGTGATCGTTTACATCCGTGCTCGTTTTTGTGGAGGGGTCATGCGGTCAGCCAGGCCAAGTTTCTCCAGCTCAGAGTGAAAGAAGGCCTGAAGCCTGAGGCCAGCCTTTGCCTCACTGGTGGTTCGAGGGTTGTACTCAAGGCAGTTGGAAAACATCAGCTCCACATCTTCTATATACTCCGCTGTATAAGCATGAAAAGGCAGAAATACCAGTTCAAATACTGATAGTGATATCAGCAGTAATTTAGGTGTATGCAGATAAAATGTAGTAATGAACTTACATGCCGTCTGATATTCACAATTGTTGACTTTCTCCCTGATAGTACTCAACGCAATGGGTTTTTTGATTATATCATAGTAATCTGGTACCTATAAAGATTAAAACGGTTGAAGTTTAGACACCTCATTCTAGGATATAAACAGAAACAACGAACAGGACGAGCCAACTGATCTACTACAGGTGCCGGGACTTTGTAATGGAGTTTATAAACTACTGGAAGACTGCATGTTACCATAGCTTTGGTAATACCTGAGTCCTGGACACCAGTTTCTTGAAAGGCCAGCTGTCCTCATGCCTGACAAGGTCCACAGTGAGCTGTTCACATGCTGAGAGCTCATGGACGCCAAGATTTCTCCCTGAGCTGCGGCGACTGGATGAGGAGCTGCTTGGGGCCAAGATCACCTTTGCTTTAGGGGAG
Organism: Distichodus sexfasciatus; assembly: GCA_032718565.1. NCBI lineage: Eukaryota > Metazoa > Chordata > Actinopteri > Characiformes > Distichodontidae > Distichodus > Distichodus sexfasciatus. Next base: position 3,941,958 of record JAVGVS010000018.1, on the reverse strand, counting down.
ACCTCTGCTGGAAGAAAAGAGAAACGCGCAAAATGTCAGGCTAACTTTATGAGTGGAACGTAATATATTCAATACTTTTTATCCTGACAGCAAATATCCATTTTTTAAACACACTTTTAATTTAGCAACATTTAAATACCAATATAATCAGTATACCTAAAAACATTTTAGCAGCCAGTTCCCAAATAATCAGCTGCTGGTATATGCTGTTTAAACAGAGTCAAACTATTTTATCAAACAAAAAATATAATTTAAGCAAGTCATGTTTAACTTGCCTGTATTATGTCTTTTGCGAGAATCTGAGTCTTTTGCAGAAGGGCTAGTTTTAGCTGAGGTACTGCTGGTGTTCAGCACCTCCATGCTGAGACGGGCACTAGAGCGACTGCCAGCCCGAGGAGGGGCCCTGCCAGTGGATGTTTGGGCATCCTTTTTCCCTGAGTTTTTAGAGCCAGCCTTGCTGGCAGAGACACTCTGCTTGGGCATACTCTGCTTAGGTGTGCTCTGCTGACTGCGAGGAGTGGAATGACTTGATTCGGTTTGTCTGGTCCTACTGCTTGAGCGAACACCTTTAGTGGTCTGTAGTGGAAGCTTTACTGCAGCTTTCTTAGAAACACTGAGAGAACACAAAAGACAACAATAACATACTGTATGTCAGTTATTATGTAATGCAAGAAAATAACCCTTTACATCCTGAGAAATCAAGCCATCCCACCTTTGCTCCTCTTCTTCCTCTGAATCATCCTCTTCAGTCTTCTCCTCTTCAGTCTGCTCCTCCTCCTCCTCCTCTTCCTCAGACTCCTCCTCTTCTTCCTCTGACTCTTCTTCCTCTTCCTGGAGCTCTTCATCAGAGTCAATGGAAGACCGCTGGCGAGAGTTTAAGCGGCGTGAGCGCTGTTTGGGGCGGCACTCCGGGCAGAACCAATCTTCAGCAGGTACTGCCTAGAAAGCAAGATGAAGTAATGATACCGTTTTTCTAGTAAAAGGGAAAACTGTGGTGCTTATTAAGGGTGTAGATTCAAAAGTTCCTCAGGATACAATATTATGTTGATTCAGTGGATGATTCAATATCTGGTGATATCACAGAAGCGTGTTTAAAAACAATACTTATTCAGCTCAATTCAGGAGACAGTAGGTGCTATCATATGCTGATTGAACTTCCATTCATTTTAATAAAAAAAAAAAAAAATCAACTTAAATATCAGACAGTTTTATACCATAGCTACAGCACAGTAAGCTCTCATCATGCTTTATAAAAATTGTGGCAAAACCACCCTCGCTTGGGTATGGACATTATAATATGTATGATGTCTGATCTATGTCTTCATTTAGGATCGATGCTTTGGTTTTGTTGCTCATTGCATTGATACATCAATGTTACTCCCAATGTAATGTTACTCCCCTGGTGTCTAGTCAAGTTCTGTGAGCAGCAACTGTATAGTGCAAACATACCTTCAGTTTAGGTCGCACACAAAAAATGTGGTGACCTCGATCACAGCCGTCACACAGCAGCATGTTCTCAGCATCTCCCTTCTTGCGACACATCTTACAGCGAGCGTTCAGGATAGACTTGGCCCAAACTACGCTGCGCTCCAGAGAGGACAGGTGAAGGAAAAGCTGTGAGAGGCTGGAGCAAGTCATCAGAGATTCCCTCCAGCGTTCCAGAACAGTCTTCACCTGCCTCCCACATTCACTCCCATCTGCAGCACAAGACAAAGACACGGTCTAATCGTGCTTACTGCATTCAAAAAGTGGCACTAATTAAAAAATAATAAATAAATAAAATAAAAAAAACCTCAGTCTGCACATCTCACTCCACACAGAGCCCTATGGAAGTTCCCAGGTGTTGGACGTCAGGTTCTCCCAATGTTCGCATTAATAATTACAGACTGAGAACACTGTTAACTCACCATCCTTCTCGCTGGACTGATCATCATCCTTCTTCTTCTCTTTTTTCTTTGGTTTCTGGTCTTTTTTACCATCCTCATCACCTAGGACAAAGTACAACTGCATTGCATTTTGTTTTTTCCCCCCACATAGGAAACATTTGTATCGCTGACTGAATCTGCAACTGAATCCTAGGGTCGCTGGTTCGAATTCTGGACCAGTAAAAGTACCACTGAGGTACTCATGAGCAAGGTACCATTCCCAAGCACTGCCCATATCAGCTGCCCACTGCTCCTTGAGGGATGTGTCAAATGCAGAGGTCACATTTTGTTTTGGTTCACTGTGGTGTGTTCACAATGACAAATAATCACTCAGTTTCACTAGAACATGCAGACTGATTATGCTTCGTGCACAGATTTCTCTAACAGAAGTAAGAATACCTCCCCATATCATATTAAGACAATGTCGTGTCTTACCCAGAGGAGCTTTGAGGAACCTGCGCTCAATTCCCTGTTCCATCTGAGCCAGAGCCAGTGCGAGGTAGTGCACATTGCTGTTGACATGTTGGGGAGTGCTGGTGCTGGTGGAGGCTACACTCTGACTCTCACTCTTCAACTCCTGCAACCTATGCAATTAAAAAAAATAAATAAATAAATAAAAAAGACACACACATCCTCAAAGAGTAGAGACAATGGCACAACCAACTAAATCAACATACAGTGTCTGTACATAATGATAACATTACATAAATTAATTAACATAATACAATACAATCAATATAATTAATAAAATTATAACTTTTTAAAAAATAAACCATTTACTTTTGGCAAAATTTCCTGCTAGGACTTCAATGTACCTGTCTTTGACTCTCACATGGTTCACTTCTATCTCCATGGCTCCATTTTCTCGAGTAAGATCCCCATTCTCCTTGCCTTCCAAACTCAGTAGTTCATAGTTGCCACTTTCCAGTGCTGCCCTCCAGGTGTTTCTCTCCATCACCTGAACATGAAGATGGACAGCAGATATTAAACACAGCCTTGTTTGTTATACACTTACATAACATCTGACATTTCAGACACTAAGCAGTGACAAACCACTGAAGTCTGTATAGTTGTCGAGGAACTTTCATATAAACTGTGAATTTTGAGGTCACCCCGAAAAACCTCAACTGCTAAGTAGAAATGGCTGCAAAAGTGAAATACCTTTATTGCCCCCAGAGTTCCCTGATAGATCCGGTCTTCAATGTCCAGCAACAGATCCCTGAGACGGTTCTCCATGTAAGACTCAGCAGGTGCAGTGCTATCTGGGACATTCTTAGATTTCACAGTGCTGCCTTTGGTCTCCATCAGTGCTTTGTCTGGAAACAAAAATACCACAAATAACCAAGTGAGTCATTTATTTGAAAAGCCAAATTAGTGTTCCTAAATACACAGATCTATACTAATTGAATTAACAAGTTAACTTTGTGATAACTGAAGCAGGACAACTAACTGGCTAGCTACCAAAATAGCTAATTGGGACACAGTATGCCATTGGGGTTTTCCAACATTATGGCTAACTGAGCTGAACTCATACATACTAAATTGGTAAAATAGCTTAGTATTACTATATTACAACACTGCTATAATATTTGCACAATTTTTGCACTGCCGCTACTTATTTGCATTGAACTGATCACTTTCTAACTAACCGTATCTGCACAAACTATTGAAAAATATTGCACAGATTCTGGTTCTCCGCTACTGTTATCTGCACAAACTTAAATGTTAGTCATACTTTTTGAGAGATACTGTTTTATTAATAGACTGGATATAGAATTTTTCATATTGAAACTGTTTCTAACCTCTTGCACATCCAGTGTAAAAGTCAATTTCCACTTTTGTAGGTAATACTGCATCCAAACTGTCTCTTTCTACCTCTATTTCTATTTCTAGTTTAGAGTACTCCATTCCTAGTTTAAAATGTATATTTTGGATTCTATTTACATATTGTTTATTCCATATGTCCTTTTTGTTCTTCGTTTCCTCTTTCTTATTGCACTGTAAAAACTGGAGCCACGTCGTCTCGTCTCTCTGTATATCTGTACAGTATATAGCAGAGATGACAATAAAGTTTACTTTGACTATATGAGGTGGCTTCAATTTAGGGAGTTGGATTTCAGATCCAACCCCAGAAACTAACGAGCTTATGCTTATTCCAGAATGTGTGCTAAGGCCCTACACCATGTCTGTTATGAATTTATTGCTTTATTTGTGCTCAAAAACCTGAATGCAGTACTTATTTGTATGATTCTGCAAATAATGAGGGCCTAAGCTTTAGAGCAAAATCAATGGTGAATTTTAAAAAATGAAAAACATTTACTGCAGGTCCATACCCAACACAAACTAGAGGCAGAATTCCCAGCTCAAGTACATAGTGAATAAAAATCTAAATGGGAAAATACCCACTGGCCTTCAAACTGTCATGCAGTTCTGGGATATAATCACTCTTGACATGGTTTCATTTAATTACGTGGCAAACACAAGCACACACATATCATCTTGACATAATTAACCATGCCAATGGGACACACAGCCACTTATGTAACTGTTAATTGTGGGTGAGGTTGCATATGACATATGTAATCAAAGCTCTACAAAGTGCTTAAAGATCCAGTAAGGTCAAAATAATATCGACTTCAATGTTCCTCATACCAAAGAAACAGCGGTCAATAATCACCTCGTCAATTCTGAGTGAATATGAACATTGCCATGTAGGTCAAATTAAGTCTCAAAGTAGTGAAAACACAGGCGGTACTTTCTATGCTCGGATGCTGTAGATGTGTCGGCTCGAAGCAAAGAAGCACCGCCCACAACTACACCGACAGTTTGCTAACTTACATTTTACCATCCGTTACGCCACCGCTATAATTCACATTGGAGCTAGCTCATATGGATTAGCTGCGTGTTCTCATGCGTTCGCTAATCATTTGGAGTTCTTTACAACAGGTTAAACTTGGACGTCATTTCATTCATTCATTCATTATCCAAACTGCTCATTTTACAGTTTATAACAACACAACATAAGTAAATTTACACTTGTTGGCTTATCAGCAGCAGCTGGCGGTGAGGGAATGGAGATATTAGGAACCGCTTTGGACTTAGCATATGACAGAATCTCTTAGCTAACTTGCCCATACTAGCAGGTAGGCAAGGGCAGGGCTATGCTAAACATTCATTCATTCAGTATCTGCACCGCTTAAACCCAACTGGGGTCGCGGGGGGACCAGAGTAGAGACCTGCGCGGGACGGATTTTTCCGTCCCGCAAAAATATATATTATTTTCTCCCGCTCCCGCCCGCAGTATTCAAGTTTTGCCCGCTCCCGCCCGCAAAATCCCGCAGGTAAACATATAAGTAGTTTTATTTTATTTATAAGTAGTTTTATTTTATTTGTTTCACTTGCTTCCTTTTTGAGTATATATAAAAAAAGAAACGGAAAATAAAAAATGTTTCGTTTTATTTGAGTTTAATTAAATGGAATGATGAACATGAACCACGCGAGAATTAGCTTCCGACCTTGCGCCTGTAAATTGTTTTTATTTTAATTTAGCCGTTCTTGTTGCTTTTGTGCAGTAGATAAATAAGAGTGTTTTTAATAAATTAATTTTAAGATAATTCCATTTTGCGGGAGTCCCCCGATTGATTCTATTCTCCCGCAACCCGCACATAAATGAGGACCTTACTGCCCGCACCCGCATTCAAACATCAAATCTTGTCCCGCGCCGCACTCAGTGCGTTGGGTCCCGCGGTACTGCAGGTCTCTAGACCAGAGCCTACCCCGGGAACTTTCAGGTGCAAGGCGGGGAACAACCATGGGAAGGCGCCAGCACACCGCAGGGCACACTCACACCTTACAGGGCCAATTTAGAGTCGCCAATTAACCTATAGTTAGAGGTGGGCAATATATCGATTAATTCGAATTTACAGTTCAGGACGTTGTGTTTTTATGAAAATCGATTTTATTACTTATTTTACACGCGGGCGCCAAAAGCGGAACTAATAAGACGCATCGTTCTACACGGGTAAATTAGCGCGGCGCACCCAAACCCTGCAGCAGATTCACAAACAACATGGCAACGACAGGGGAAAAGTATGGCGTCACATCAGGGCCAAAACTAGAGCGCGCAAGATGGCTTGCGGCAAAAAATTCGCGGGTGTAAATTTCACAGTCGCGCGTGCAAATGCGACACTCGATAACACAAATTTAAGAATCAAGTGCGCGGTTAAATGCGACACCCCCCCCCATAATTAGACACTTTTTAGGTGAATAAATATGATTATAGTATAAAAAACGGAATCCAGAAGAATAAATATGGAAAAACGGAATTCAGGAAAAAAATCAAACGGAATTTAGGAAAAAACAAAACGGATTTAATAGGGCCCTATGTATATTGCAAAAGACCCATACATACTGTGGAAAAGCCGGGATTCATTAACATGCCAAAAGTTTTTGACCCGAAGTATGTGCTTCCAAGCCGCAAATATTTTTCTGAATTTGACAACTTTATAATGAAACACGTCAAAGAATCGATAGAGAGCTGCAGGAGGAGGTGTCGTATTATTCTGCCACAACTGACATGTGGTTTTGAACCATTTGTTTGCCCTCTGTAGTTTGATTTTGAGTAGGGGAGGAGAAAATCGATTAAAAAAAATCTGAGATTTTATTTTTAGGCCATATCGCCCAGCTCTACCTATAGTGCATGCCTTTGGACTGTGGGAGGAAACCGGAGCGCACGGAGGCAACCCATGCAAACACGGGGAGAGAATGCAAATGCATCCCCGGGGTTCGAACCCAGGACCTTCTCGCTGTGAGGCAGCAGCGCTAAACACTGCGCCACCGTGCCGCCCTATGCTAAACATAATCGCTCTACGTCAGCATGTGTTTTAACCCCGCCCTGAAAAACCTACTGTGAAAAACAGTTAAAACTGCATAACTCCACAACATCGTAAAACTGAATTCAAGGGTTTGCCCTCATCTTTTCAGACACACTTTTCTCACACATTACCAAACCAAGGACAGTTTTTACCGGCTCTTTAATTTTGAAGAGGCTTCAAGCTATACTATGAAATCCCACAACCTTAATTTCTTGTAAAGAAGAATGCTTTTTGGGCGCAACAGTATTTTCACGGCAATTCCCAAGAGACCATGAACTCAACCAGCCACTCAAAGTAAAGTGGCCTTTGATGAAAGGTACCTGAATCGTAGAAGCGCTCTGCTGTGCTACTATTGAGCGATGCGGTGATGCGATCTTTCTCCTGTACAAGAGCCTCCTTCAGGGCGCTCTCACGGTGTCCCCGCGGGTTTAGAGCCTCGATCAGCTGCTTCAGCTCAGCAGGCGTGCTGTAGAAGGACCACTGATTGGGCCGGTTCACAGGAGCAGAAGTGCGCTGGCTCACACTAGGCTCCTCTGCCAGCTCCTCAGATGTTACGGGGCTGTGGGCTGAGATGAGCTCTTCTGTTGTGGGTTCTGGCGCAGGTCGGTGCTCGAGCATGTCCTCGGTCAAGCCAAAGAAGTCATCCTCCACAAAAAGTGCTGCCATGGAGGGGAAAAACCAGTAGCGCCGGTAGTGTCGGTCGCGCCCCAGCGACATGGTGTAGGTGCACGCAGCAGCTGCGTAAATGCGCTCCAGAAGCTCCTTTTCTTTCTGTAGTTCCTGCTGGAGCTCCTCTGGACTCAGGCCCTCCTTCACCTCCTCTTCACTGGCCCGTTTCTCCGTCAGAGATTTGTTCTTAGCTGGAGAGTCAAAGAGATAAACCTTATTCATGTAACGTGCATATAACAGACTGATTTAGTTCCGCATGTTGCCATTTCCTATTAAACCCAATAATGGAATGAAATTAGCTTAAATAGGTCGGACTTTAGATGCCATTGTTTCTTATTTTAAACGAATGCTAATTTTCAGGAGTAGGTTTGATCGTCTTGAGAACAGTTGCTCTGTGGGAGAAGTGAATATATGTGTTTTAAAAAAATATTTTCAAGGGCTTAGTAGATGCTGTTATTCAGACTGTCCCACGTCTCAGTTTTTGAAGCAATCTGAGGTCACCCATATTTAATCAAGTTATATTAGCATGTTTTCTTTGCTACAACAACCTGGCTTGCTCAAAGGCCCAGTGTTGGGAGTTATAAGCAGGACACTGTCCGTCTCCTAACCACATAAAGTATCCTACCAGTAGGCAACTGCGATCATGGATCAAGCTAGTATTAATTTCTACTAGACAAAAATATTACTTAATTTTAACGGTACACAAGTATTATCTTTCTTAATCTGCTCAATACCTTTCTTAAATTGTTGTGTTTGGTCCCCTTCATCCTCAGTCTGCTGGTCAGCATGACTCTCTGTACTGGTGTCCATCTCCTCTCTGTAAGGAATAGACAGTGCAGAAGTGTTTAATCTTACGTTCCTTAATCTTGTGCTCTTGGATAATGACAGCGCTATAAGCTTACCCAGCTGTGTGATTGCCATTCCTTGCTTCCTCTTCTTTGAGTTTGTCATGTTTCTCTTTGAGTTTCAGTTCCTGCTCCCTCAGCTTTTCCTCCTTTCTCTTACGAACTCTGGCAGCACAGGAGAAATTAATTGTGCCATTTCAATAATATGGCCGCTCCGCTAGGCTCATGAGGTCATCCACCTCAGGACTACTCTACACTAGGGATGTCACGATTGTAGATTTTGATGGCACGATTATCATCTGGGAAATAATCAGTTTCACGATTATCACACAATGTAGACAATCACATTCTTTAGAGGTTTTTACCTTTTATTTACTGCTGAAGAAATACTGAAGTTTTTGGTCATTTTGAACCAATTTGGCCTATAAAATGAGCTGCTTTTGGCCTTTCTAGAAGAGACAGGCTAACTACATTTCCCACAACCCTCTGCGCGCCCTTTCGATTCTGGAAAAATTACCTCAACAATTTTTTGTAATAGAATTATTTGAATAATTGTTTCAGCTCTATGTGCGTGTGTCTGCGTCCGCGCCGTGCTGGACTTCTCTGTCTTCCTCCTCCTGCTGCTGCTGCTGACTATCCGGACGTATTCTCGAGTTACGAAGCATCTAAGAATTGATTTGTATTCTCTGTATGGCAGACTTCAATCGCTTCTTTGGTAGAAATAAAGCGTTTCCAGTTTTTTCCTCTGCCATTGTTTAGCGTGGTCAAGTGAGACGTCATTCGCTGATTGTACTGTCTGTGTTTCTAGCACGAGTGCACCCCTGGTGGTGAAACGTTCCGGGCGAGTCCCACCAATCTGTTGATAGCACTGTCATAATTTACGTTTTTAAGAGCGCCACCAGAAACACGGTGTTGAGGAGCCTTTACGATTAATTAACCATGCCATTTTAAATCGCGGTTAATCGTGACATCCCTACTGTACGCTGGAATTGGATGTGTTTGAGAAGGTAGCAGTACCTGTAAGCAGCCTCCTCCCTCTCTCGACGGTGCTGCTCAGCTTTGAGCTCACGGAGCTCCATCTTGGCTTGTCTCTGATCATCAGCACATTCCTCAATGAAATCTCTTGTGGAGGTCAAAGTCAACAGTTTTCCACAAAGAGCATGCAGGATCGTTAGCTTCTCTCCTGTTGATCAGGTTCAAGCCATTAGCAGTTGGTCATTCAGCTGTTAATGCAGACTACAAACACTAGCTACTGTTTATACAACAGTGTATGAAGGGCACCTTCACTAAATGTTAGGGCTGGGTAATGTTTCAAAAATTACCATACTTTAGGTCAAAATGTTTATATGTGATAAAAAAAATTTTCCTGTGCAACCAAACAAAGTATCTATTTTGTTTTTATATTTAATTAAATCAAAATGTTCATTCACTCAAGCAACTGAGAGGAAATTTGTAGTGATGGTAAACATTCCGTATGTGGTCATTACTCTCCATTCAACACAATAAGACATTAACATTTTAGGATAATTCAATTTTGAATAGAGCTTGAGAGTGTAATTTTCTTGGAGGAGAAGAAGAAGAACTCAACCAGGCAGAAGATCATAAACAGCAGTACAGGACAGCTTCTTAATCAGGCCAGGGTTAGAGAGACGCAACTCCACGCAGGCGTCGTCTGTTGAGCTGAAGCCGCCCTGCTTTTGGTAGCGAAACTTGGCGTTGGTAGAGTTACATTCGGCCCCCGAAGCCAGAATGTGAAGTCTTAGAATCTCAGAAAGAGTACAGCTGTCCAGATCCAGCTGCTTCAGACTGCAGCCTGGACGGAAAGAAAGCAGACATTGGTCAGAATCACTTCTGACGGCGTAATATCTACTGAATATAAAACAGGCGTCCTTGCTGAATCCTTGCTCTATTTTTGAGTGCTCACAACAAATGAGAACTGCACTGCTCACAATAAAATTCTCACCTTGATGAAGCTGAGGCCAGGCAGCAGCCAGTGACGCCACAGCACTGATGGCAGACTGAGTCGGGTCAGCATCATCATCCAGTGCCTCAGTCAGATCTGACAAAAGATGCACAAGATGGGACATGAGTTTTCTGAGTGTTTTCCTGCTCCAGCTCTTATATGTGGCCTTACTAGATCACAATAAGACTCTTTTAGTCACCCTTAAGTACAGAAAAGAAATAATTATATAACATTGTGCTGCACATTAGAATATCTGTTCTAAAGGTTTTTAGAATAAATATTGAGATGAAAAAACAAACTTATTTCTGAAAATAATGTGAATAAATATTTTTACATGCAACTTTTAACATATATCAGGTCAAAATCTGATCACTATACAAACAACAAAAACTATATCACTCTGTTTGCTTCCACATCAATGTAAGTGTACAATTATCTCTGACCTTTAGTGTCAGCCTCAGCCACCTGCTCCTGGTCCACCTCCTCTTGCTCCTCCGTCTGGGCCTGGAAAATGGCCGAAAGGAAGAAGAAGAGAAGCTCGCAGAGCGGGCCTTCTGGATCACAGCCCACCACAGCTTCCTCTAGGATCTCTGTCATCACCAGACAAAAAAAAATAAAAATAGACAAACCTTCACACAAAAAACTATAAATCTTCTACTTGCTACTAAACATTAAAATCATGTTCATTTCTCACCCAGGGTAACACCATCAGGGAATTCATCATTCAGGTCAAAGACATCTCCAAATGCCTTGAGGAATTCAAGCACCATCAGTGCATCTCCAAATAGCTCAGGAGGGAGACGGGTCTTCACCGACACCGGCTTTGGCAGCTCCTATACACCAAGAAAGAAAAATACTTACAATCCCATTGTCAACCAGCCTCTCAAAACTGTTGGCTTACTTCTCAAACGTCTGTACCACATCACTGGACTACGGTCACCGCTCACAGAAGAGCATTGTAATAACTTTCTTCAAAACACAAAAATTGCATCAGTTCTCTCTGGTCCCCCTATTCAATCAGATTCCCCTGTTATTATTGTTTTCTGATTCTTCTACATGTTCATCGGACACACAGTATACACATGACTCCTGCACATGAATGTGCTCCTACCTTGAGATCATCACACTCCATGTCTTCTCGAGGTTTACTCCACAGCTTAAGCCTCTCTGCATATTTTTTCTTTTCCTCCTTTAACTTTTCTCTCTCCTTGGTATGAGTAATAAAAGCATGAAGTCAGACACATAATAAATGAGCATAAAATACCCCAATGTGAACAAAGCTCAGAAATAACCTCAATTTTATAAACCACCTAAAGTCTTATTTACATCATTATTTATATATATTATTATTTTCAATCAAACAACTTATTACTGAACATTTCAAGGACTGTCTTACTGAATTTCCTGACCCTTTTAACAATAAGCAGTATGATGAGTAACACTGCACATAAATGACTACATTATCTCAGTGTCCATTTTTTTTTTAATTATTCAAACTACAAAAAATAAACTGAAAGATTAAATAAATAAACTGAATAAATCAAAATGTCTCAACTCACCTTCTCTTTTTCCACCCTCATTCGTTCCTTCTCTTCCTTTCTTTTCTGTTTCTCTTCTTCAGCAACTCTTCTGAGTTCCTCTTTTCTCCTTTCTCTGTCCTCCTTTTCTTTCTTTCTGGCTTCCATCAAATCTTCTCTCTCTTTCTTTAATTTTACCTTTTCATGCACTAAAAATAAAACATTGTTATAATTCTCCATATTACAGATTTACTAAAATAAGTGTATGCAATTTACCGTTTGCCAGCATTTCTTCTTTCTGTTGCATAAGTCTCAACTTTTCCTCTGCAGCTCTCATTACATTTTGCCCATCAACATAATTTATCTGTAATAAAACAAACAATTTTGTTTCTCCTGTGCCTCTTTTGATTACAGTATAGGGTTCTGATACACCAGAACCCCAACAAAGTTGAATAAGACCAGACTGACACAAATTTTGGGAAAATGTCTTTGTATTATGATCTTGACACCTACCTCGCCAGGAGAGCCAAAACTGGGGCGATGACCTCTGCCTTTTCCAGGAGGACTGAAGACAAAAACTGGGGGCTCATCCGGAAAAAACTGAGAAAAATTCTGTTCTGACAGTTTGTACTTTGCAACTGTCGATGGCTAGTAGTTTTAAAATAATAAAAAGAATTCATATGAATATTTAAAAAAATCTTTACAGTCAAATTTAAACAAAGGTGGTAATAACATCATGATGCATAATGGCATACTTTGAGTCTGATGGTCCCATTCATTGGTTCACAATGTTGTTTAAGAAGCAGCTTCAGTCTCTCTCGAGTAAACACATTCTTCTTACGACTAAAACAAGGGTGCAGAGTTACACTTTAAAACAAAATACTTAAACAACTAAAACAAGCTTTTACAACAGATAATAGCGAGTGAGTTGCACTTAAGTCTAGACATAGTCAGGATGATCTGAGATGCAAAACAAACAGGGCAGATTTTATAAAATATTGAACAAGTCTTATCCTGGCAACTGACTGCACAGCAAACAGAGCCAACAGAACACTAATATTTTTGCACTCTATGCAACTTAAGAAGCAGTGCTACTTAAACATGTGAAAATTACTTAAAACTCACATAATCTGTGCAGCTTTTAAAAGAGTAGGCTCAGAACCATCTGGTTTTAAAGGCTGGACCAAATATTTAAACATGGATGCATTGATGGATTTCCGCTTCCTGTTTAAAATAAAAAGACAGTTAAACACCAAACATAACAAAACATTTTATTCTTCCTTGATTTTTTTTTGTTTTGGGACAAATTAACATTTAAGTACTCACCCACTAGGTGTTGTTTTAGGTGACTTGGGCGAGACAATAGTGCATTCATCGTCACTGTCACTGTCACTAATGACGATGGAGTCTCCCTCCATGTGGTGTTTGACATGGCCATTAATTGTCCCATTAGAATGGGGTGGAATGACTTCCAAGATACGGCAGGGATTCCTGTGGAACATCATAACACAGAAATTGCAGAAGCAGTCATCTTATTACCCCTTGTTTACTTTCAAGAAACTGGCATGAACCACAACATTTAAATCACCAAACAAGTGTTCTGGACATTCTTTATTTTAAATATAACCATGACCACAAAATCAGACGGCCTTCAACATATCCAAGCACACTGTACTTAGCACACACACTTCATAACTGGCACAGACAAAGGAGTAAAAGGCACACATCCCAGCATCCCTTAAAATCTCCCAGGACACCTCCCAAAAAGCTCCCCTCATCTCCCCTGCTGAGCTCCATGTTGTAGCATGTCTGGCTGCCTCTGCGCAGGACATTATGATGCCATGTCTGGGACAACTCCTTATGCTGCACCAGCCTATCAGGACACCTCTCTCAGCTCCACCCTCCCACCCACACACACTGGTTATCTCCAAAAGGCAAGGTCAGCTTGTGATGGCTGCCTCTGATCCTCTCGTTGGAGCAGAAGGAACACTCTGATGCTTACTAACTCTACGAACCAAGGCCACGCTTATTGCCCCGACATTGTTTTTAGTCAAAGTCAAAGTCAACTTTGTCATCTTTGCTATATACTGTACAGATATACAGAGAGACAAGACGACGTGGCTCCAGTTCTTACACTGCAATAAGAAAGAGGGAACAAAGAACAAATTTGGCAAGACTATCATACTTGCCTTTTCAAGGCCTGACAAAAAAAAAGTTGACGCATCTCAGAGATTCACACATCTAAAAGACAATGACTTGCCCAGAACAGTACGAGAGGCTCAGCACCACTTCCCATATAAGTGATCTACAGCTGGTTTTTCTACTGAGCCATTCTCTCCTATTTGAACACAAAGTATGTGCTTAAAAATGCATTTCAGTTTCCACTGCTATTTAAATTATTCTGGGCAGTTAACAGTAACACAGAAAAAAATCATCTATGTTTCACAGACACTGTCCTACTAAACAAGTAGAAATGTTGATTTGACTTTCGTGAACATGCTTTTCTCCGTAAGTTTTAATGTTCTCTTTTTGCAGATCTGAAAATGTGCAAATAAAATTGTGCTCACGCAGTTAAGTATTTGATGTTATATTATGAATCTTGTGGTTTGCGTCTTGTCTGATGTGACACTTCTGCTGCTCATGTAGCCAGCACAGCCTACGTGTTTGATGTATTCTAGAATGCTTTTTATACTCATTAGCTTCCTTTAGACATCATACAACACATGCTGAAACCTAATCGTTATTTGCATGACACATTTCTTACTTTTCATCTTATAGTGAAGTTGAACTACATGTCCTGATGTTGACTGTGCAACAACTAAACAACATTTTACTGAGCACACAAATGAATGCTGTGGAAAATGTGAGGAATAGCTTGACAACCAGAAAAGGTGCGATACAGATATTTGAATGTCAGACATCCAGTCAATTATCAGGAACAAGACATGATCCAAGACATTTCCTTGGTTGTGACAAGGAAAACTAAAATATAAATTATAACATGTACAGTATGTAGTGTCAGCGAAGGGTGAAAAACGCCAGGGTGTTTTACCTGGCACCAGAGCGACTTAGCATATCCACTGTTTCCCCTGGGAAGAAGCGTTCTTTGACAAAGGAGTAGACGTCATCACATATTTCGTGCAGTCGCGTGCGGTGCGTGAGGGCAGTCAGGTGTAAGAGGGGAAGCAACAATTCAGCAGGAAAACTCTGCAGGTTAAGCTTGGCTTTCTTCTCACTTTCCAGGGCCTCCTGGTAAGTCAGACCAGGCTTTCCAGTAACTGCGCAGCTCCAGACCAAACTGTTACACAGGATCGTCCTCTCAAAGAACTCACTGCAGAAACGGGTCAATAGTGATATGTGAAAACCTTAATCTCCCAAAATGTCAACCCAAAGTTACACACATGCAGCTATCTGAAAGGACACAGATGAAGTTCATGTCAAAAAGAAATAAACAAAAAAGAAAGGTTTTAGCAGGGTTTTTAAAAAATAAATATAAAGCAGAGTTTAAACATTTTTAACGCCTAAATCCAAAAAGTCTGCACCTGCTTAATAATCTATTGCAACAGCAACGATACCATCATAATGCTCAGGATTAACCCAGTTTACTTCATTTCGCTGGACTCTAGTGTGTCTACTGTTCCAGTTAGTCCCGTACAGTTATAGCCTAAGTTTTTAAGGAGTAATAAACTGCAGCAGTAGAGCAGAGAGTCGGTGGAGTGTGGTAACCTCATCGCCTCCCAACAATAGCAGCCACCACGTTTCTGGCCCAATATCCTGACTGACGAGAAGTTAGCTGCATCCCGACACAACAAAGACAACGCGACTCTAAACTGACTCGGATTCGCAGTCGAGGCCAGAGTTTAAACCCAAGCGATTCGAAAAGACCAAATATTTTTTATAAAACTAACTAAATCTGAAGCACTGTTAAATGTTCATGGGTAACTTAGGTAGCTAAGGCTAACTGAGCAACGGCCTACGGAGAATGATTAACGTTAGGACGGGTGAGCTAAGCTAACTAGTTCACAAAACTTACACCTGCCAGCGCAGTTGGAGGCTTATAAATGGATGCTGTATAGAAAAGACTGTTGGTTTACTTAAGTTCATATAAAATACAAGTGGAAGAAAACATTGTCATAAAATGTGATCAAAATCAGAGCGATGCTCTATTAAATAAGAAAGTTTCTAGGTCTAGGACGTTCCCGGCTGTCACTCAGACTTCATAACTGTTTGACGCCGTTAGCCGGCTCGCTAACTTAGCTAACGTCCAATGAAGTTGAAAAGGAGGTGAAGTAGGACTCACTCGTAGGTTCTGAAGATTTCATGAGTTACTTTACAGAGAAAAACCTCTTCGTCTGGCTTGAGGTCAGATGGAGGTTTCTGCCTTACGAATGGCTTTTTGTGGAGAAGCGGCATATTTCTCTCTCTTGGCGTCTGTGCCGTTGATGCTGTGCCGCTGCCGCCGAGTCTCTTGGCGGTGTGTCCAAGACTTTCAAAAAGGGAGGGAAAGAGAAAGTGAGAAATCTTTAATTTCGAAACAATATGCGGCAAGGAGGAACCTAATCATATCCTCCAACGAGCCGTCTAAAACGGGCGACTGAAAAGAGTATAAAATAAAAGCGGAAAACTACGAGAATTTTCAAGAGGAAATCAAGCCTTTGTTAATGACACACGCTTCCCGGTCACACACTCGGTGACGTTAAATCCAGCCCACACCGAAAATGTGCTTTCAATGAAAGACTGTTTCGGTTGTAATCAATCGCAAATATGAAATCATTTCTAAAAACCGGCGATATCCACCAAAACTCCGACGAATAATGAATAAATGTACCAGTGGTATAATGAAGAATGATTAATCCGTTAAGAGAAGATAAAACTCCCGGGCTGCCCCACTTCTCCGCGCGTGTTGACGACAAGTTTTGATCCCCTAGTTCAGTTAAACAAGGAAGAGACGTGGGTGGGGCTTGAGGCCGCATCACTTACCTTATTGGTCCGTTAAGCCGCCACTCACAGACCTAGCGCCAATGGCGTACGGCCGATGTGGGCCTCATTTTCATTTCACTGATCATTATTAGAAAATAATATTTATTTACATTTAATTATAACAGCGTCGTTTAGTTGAGACAACTTCGATGATTGTCTCCAAAGTAAAGCGACATTTAATGGAGTTCTTAATATTTATACACTATTCATTTGATATGGACTTCACTTGACAGGTCTTTTTAATATAATGATTTTCACAGTTATGTCTACACAAAATGTTTATACTAACTGGATCAGTCAGATCAGATAAGATTAACTGGAACAAACTGGGTTAAGTGAACATTAATTCTTCTATGAAATAAGTATTAGTATATAGCTGATTTTAATGTGTTCATATATTTCTCCCATGGATACATAGATTATTGTACACATTATTTTGTCACATTACATGGACACATGTTGAGGTGTAAGTCAAAAATAAAAAGTGTACAGGCATATTTATTTGAAAAGCAATCTTAGCATATACTTACAACACAAAACAATGTAATAGGATATGGTATTGTATTTAACAAATATTCTTTCTGAAATATTTTCTGTTTGTTGATTTAAAGTACCATGTAAAGATGTATTTGTTTGAGGCTATCAGTTTCTGTGTCATTTTGAAGAAAAGCA
Source organism: Distichodus sexfasciatus (assembly GCA_032718565.1). Taxonomy (NCBI): domain Eukaryota; kingdom Metazoa; phylum Chordata; class Actinopteri; order Characiformes; family Distichodontidae; genus Distichodus; species Distichodus sexfasciatus. The sequence continues at coordinate 3,924,513 of JAVGVS010000018.1, read as the reverse complement.
CCATCATCAAGCGGCACTTCTTTTAGCCAGTGACCAATTGCTGATGCCACCTGAAATATGAAAAATAACATATCAATGTACAAGTGTTCTGAAATACTGTCTGCATTTAATATTTGTAGAAAATATTTGCTATAGCAGTAGTTTTCTCTGTTCATATTGTACTGGCAGCTGGGTTAGCCCAAATATGAAGTTCATGAAGGTATTATTAGAAGGTCAAAAAATGTTATTATACAAAAGAAATACAATTAAATAGGCAGATGAAACAAGCAATTTGAACTTTGCTGTATGAATAATCAGGCCCCTCAGTCTTCAGCAACATTATTAAAAACATAACAATGAATTTTGCTTACATAGTTTCCTTGCAGTTTCATGAGAGCTTCTTGAATACTGGGAACAGTTACCAAAAGTGATCCTTTCTTTATAAAATTCTGGCTGACAAACTGCCATGCTCTGGAAAAAGATAAGACATTAAATTAGATACATATGCTTCATTCAACAACAGTTTCTCAGTAAGGCGTTTTTAAACTTTACTATGATCGTTTGTCACCAAGTTCCTTGTTACATACAAAGAATTTGCTTTGGTGGTTGGTGCTAAGATATTAAAAGTAAAGTAGAGAGGAATTTCCGCAAGAAAAAGCAAATGTGATTGCTCTCTTGCAGTAAGACTTGCAAGGTGTTTGCTAGGGTGTTGCATATTAAGGTGGTGTTGTATGACACGGGCTGATGTTGAATATCAAGTCTTGTGGCTGTGACATGAAAACTGTCCGACTTTGACTAAAATGCATTGAAGGAACGAGGGATGATAAAGGTAAGGAAAAGACGAGTGAGGGTCAAGATGGTGGTCATGAGGTGTTGAGTGATGCGGGCTGATGTTGAATATCATATTTTGTGGCTGTGACATGAAAACTGTGCAAGCAGGAAGACTTAGACTAAAATGCATTAAAGTGGATGTGGAAAGAACGAGGGATGAGAAATAACGAGTGGTGGTGGCCGGACAGTAAAACTCCAAAAATGGCTCTAATAAAAAAATAGCGGCGGGAACGGCCCGAAAAATGGACATAACTCACGAATGGGAGCAGATAGCAAAAACGTATATACAAGCAAACTACACAGATATAGCTCATCGCAATCACATAAAAAGATTGAAAGTAATATATACCAGGTACTAATATTCACAATAACCAAGTTATTGCCCAGAGTTGGCTTACCTGACTTGGTCTTCAGGCTCCATGAAGTACTCAAACACATTATTCATGATTAGCACATCTGCATTTTGTACTAATGCAGATTGGGTGCAGATATCTGCATGTATCACCTGTGGAAGGTAAAAAATAATAAACATAACAACTATATGTAACTTGTATGAAATCTGAGTAAATTGGGTATAACATTCTGCTACCTGAATTCTGTCACTGAAGCCATACTTCTCCACAATCATTGTCTGAAGCTTTACAAACTCTTCAGTTATTTCTACCCCAACAAGTTGTGCTGCTGCACTGTAGAGGTAGCCCTACAAAAGAAAAAGTAAGTACAATCCTTCAGCTAGGCATAGTCCTGATATCAGAGTCAATAATAAAATAGATAATGAGATAAAAGTGAATTTTGTTTAGTAGGGCTGCACAATGTTTTGAAAAAACATTAAATAACCCAAAAAATCTGTCTCTTTTGCAAAAAAGTCATAGCATGATGTGTTTGATGCATCTAACTTGACACTACACATCCTGAAATGTGACTAATGCGCATGCAGCCCTGCAAGTTGTGCAGCCCTACTGTTTAATTAATTGTAGTTTAATTATTCAACCTCCTAGCAGTACTTTACCCCATAGAGCACTGTTCCTAGCCTGGAACCCACATCCACCACTGTCTTTCCCTTCAGATCAGGAAGAACACTGTGAAACAGGAACTGGAGCTCCAAGATGGAGAAGGAATGTGAGATGAATTCTGCAGAATATGGAGAACTAAGTGTGAAAACAGATTTATGACATTTCCCATAAGCTCATTTTCACTTACATTTCTTAACTACAGGGACAGTTTTCCTGGAGGAACTTGGAGCCTTGTTAGAGCCCCTGTTATGTCTTTGCTCAGGGCTCCAACTGTGTTTTGTTTTTAGAGGGGACTCAAAGATTAAAACAGCCGATCAGTCATTGGAGATTCCTTGGATTCAGACACCAAATGTTATGATCACTAAGGCTTGAGTCCACTGTGAAACCACTGCTACCACATTCAGCAAATTGTAATAAAATTTATACAATGTGTGTTAAGATTTACCAAGTGGAGCTGTCCTATGTGATCCACAACTGAGACAGCAGTTGCGGCTCATCTTTCCCTGTTCACACAGAGAATCTATCATCTCTTCATCATACAAAAATGCGTCCACATGAACTGTAGGTTTAGGAGTCTGCAATGAATAAAAGAACTTCAAAAGGTGTCATGAAAATTCAGTTGCCAGTGTGAAGGTGATGAAGGCAGACACCAGAAAAGACAAATAAATACATACAAAAAATATTTTTTAAGTGTTTCTCACACTCCTTCTTTAGGACATTCAGACACTATACTTTAATACTCAAGGAAATACTATGATTTAAAACATGCAGAATTATGCAGAAGTTGTTTAGAATTAATAACGATAATTAACATTTATTCTTGGTGGGACATATTGTTCATGTATTTTTATCAATAAATCAATATATTGAGTTTATCAGTATATTCTCCTATGGACCTAGTTGTATCAAATCCAACTCTATCCTACTGCCAGAACCTACTACCTACCCTGTAGACCCTTAACACCAAGCTGCTCCAGGGAGATGGTCCCTGTTACAAATGTAAGCTGTTCTGGGTAACGGTCCATGAACCAGGTTTACTTTGTACAGCCTATTGTACTTGTATAACCATGAATGTGACAAATGAAATCTTAAATTTTCCAGACCTTCTGTATGGTCATCGTTTCTGAAGGCAACACAGCCTCCAAGGGAAGATGACACCTGATGTCCTCTGCAATACTATGGAGTAGAACTTTGTTATTGTCAATCAAGTAGTTATCAACATCGTCTGAAACAAATACAAAATGAAATTAGAAATATCTAGATGACCACCTAATATAAATGTTCAACTATGTCCTACGAAATACAATTAAACAAACAGGTTCACTAATACAACTTGTCTGCAACCAAAAAAAACATAATGATGCATACTGAGATATCGTTTACTACTGAATTAAATATTACTGCATTACCTGAATTCCTCATCCAATCGACCAGTTTAGGGAGTTCTAAAACATTGGTTGTACTTAATATCTGTAGAATTGCATTCTTAGCTTCACTGAAGTCCATTTATAGTAATAATAATTAATTTATACTTGGTTGAAAGTCCACCGCGTGAAACACTTGTACAGAACCAGTGCAGCTTGGAAATAAGGGAGGAGCTAAAGCTGCCCTCATTTTAAGGTACACCTTAAAATGGCCAAATACTCTGGTTAAGAACAACATGTGTCTGTGGATGAAAATGAACAAAATTAATGAGCACAATGTGTTTTACAGATGTTTAAAAATGTGTGTAAATTACAATCAATATTTACCCGTTGTTAATGTGTCCTGGTTGAATGCCACCTTAAAAAAGTACCTACATTGCCCTGTTTAGATGTCTTTTATTGTGAAGCGTTTCCGAAATGAAATAAGGGTAATAGAAAGGAGAAAGCTAATATTAAATTTGCTATTTTCTTTACATTCTTTGCACGGCTCAGAGAATTAAAATATGACTAATGTGTAACTAAAAATGTATTTACGCTTGTGAACAAGCCGACTTTTATACCGGAAGTCAACGTGGAAGTAGAAAGGTTTTATGGGACTTTTTTGGGTGACGACTGCTTTCTACAGAAACAGCTGCGTCGAAGGTAAGAAGACACAAAACGACATAAATACTCTTGACATTTTTTCTGGGTTTGGTAGCAAATAGATTTAAAATGAACGTTTGGCTTAAAAATACGACGTGTATTATTTCATAATGACCGTTTCTGGTGGTTTTCTTTTTAAAACGTAAGGGCGAAGTAGACCCGTTTCAATGTGTACGTGACTAAAACAGCTTTAGTATGACTGTTTGTTTTGATTTTGTTGTTTGTGTGTTTGTATCAGGACAGACAGTAGCATCGCGGAACATTCTGGAGTATCTGGAGGCAGAAGGGGAATTCTAAGCGGAAACCTGCCGAGGGGGAGCACCCCGACAACACGAGGTCTCATTCACCTAGCTCGCAAGTAAATACCCCTCACTTTCATTCTGACATCACAGTTTTAATAAGGTCCTTACTGATCGGTGCTCATCGTTATTACCACTTGTCTTCACATCGTAGTCCGCGGTCTCATAAATCGCAAACATGGTGTTGGCGGACTTGGGAAGGAAAATCACTTCGGCGCTGCGATCCCTCAGCAATGCCACCATCATCAACGAGGAGGTACAGATGATGTTTACATTTATTACATTTATCAGAGTCTCTTATCCACAGTGATTTTTCTGACAGTCTCTCTGAAACAACTTGGAGTTAAAGGGCATTGTCCAGAAACCCAAGAGACTGCAGTAGCGTTTATCTAGGACCTGCCACTTCAGCCTTAATTCTTTTACAAATAATCTGTCATATGCACTCATTTACGACATTGTCTTCTTACTCTATAATAACACAAATTAACAAATTTTTATCGAAATAATCGAAATTATCGAAGTAAATTAACATTTTATCGAAATGTGTCTAGTTTTACTTTTAAAATATTACTGTTATTTTAACCTTAATATTATTGCTTACTTTTAATTTTATTGAAAGTCTCAGGTGTGTAACAGGCTTACATTTTAGTACTGGGTGTAATCATATAAATTTGTAGGTGGCAAACAACAAATCTTGAATCTGGTGGCAGAGCTTAATATTATTGCTCACTTTTAATTTGATTTAAAGTCTCAGGTGTATAACAGGCTTACATTGTAGTGCATCGTGTACTCATAATCTTGAATTATGGGGCAGTTGGTGGCATAACGGTAGGGTGTTCGCCCCGTGATCAGAAGGTTGCAGGTTCGAATCCAAGATCGGTAAAGTTACCACTGAGGTACTCATGAGCAAGGTACCGTCCCCAAGCACTGCTCCCCGGGCGCTTGTTAGCTGCCCACTTCTCCTTCACGAATGGGTTAAATGCTTAGGTCACATTTCGTTGTGGTGCACTGTGTGCTGTGCTGTGGTGTGTTCACAATGACAAATAATCACTCACCTTTAAAGAATGTGGTGGCAGTTCTCACAGTAGGTTTGAGCTGAATTTTAACCTACATCTTGGTGTAGGCATGCAGGAGACCACTTCCTGAACAAACCACTGTCATGTTTTTCAATTTTTGAAATTTACCCCAGACCCTATTTTTTGTCACCTGGTGTCTACTTCTAAATTATTTGCCAATACACAATGTTACTAGTCTTTCTAAAAGAATATCATTCTTTTTCAGGTGTTGAATGCTATGTTGAAGGAGGTTTGTGCTGCCCTTCTGGAAGCTGATGTCAACATCAGGCTGGTGAAACAGCTCAGAGAGAATGTCAAGTAAGACTGAGACCTGTGGTGATGTTGCTTGCTTTCTTTTTCTGTGTAGATCCTCAATTTAGCCATATTTATCTATTTACAGGGCAGCTATTGATCTTGAGGAGATGGCCTCCGGGCTGAACAAGAGACGAATGATCCAGCACGCTGTCTTCAAGGAACTTGTAAAGGTTTGTGAATCGTTTCTTCACATTGTTAGCACTTGGACATTGAAACCATTCAGATGAATACAGTCTTGTTTTGGTTTTAATTAAGAACCTAAGTGTGCTTCACCTCCATTTATTAAAATTGGAATCTTTGCTTTATGCAGCTTTGTCAGAAGTCTTTATTTTAATACCTGATGTGTTTTTGAAGAATGTAACTGTCCAGTCTTATCATTTTGTAGCTGGTAGACCCTGGCGTAAAAGCATGGACACCTACAAAAGGAAAAAACAACATAATCATGTTTGTGGGTCTTCAGGGCAGTGGCAAAACCACCACATGTTCTAAGGTGAGTCAAGAGATGACTCATTAACCACATTTTAGAAACAGGCATTTGTTGAATTGAAATGATCATAATATTCCACTGGATTATTTGATTTCTGAAAGTTATTTTTAATGCTTCACATATATATAAAAGGATAATTCCTTAAATACATGAATATCAGTTTTTACTATATATTCTTTCTTGTTTCTTAGTTGGCATACTACTACCAAAGGAAAGGATGGAAAACATGTTTGATATGTGCAGACACTTTCAGGGCAGGTATGAACGGCTCGTATTGTAACCTTCTTCTGCGCAAACTTCCCTGCTATTCAAATAAAACTTGCTATATATTTTTTGCGTTCAAGGTGCCTTTGATCAACTGAAACAAAATGCAACAAAAGCCAGAATCCCCTTTTATGGAAGGTAAGGCTACTTTTGGAATTAGTATTACTTTACAGAATTACAGAAATGATTTTTAAAGACAAACACATTTTAATTTTGAAAATTGTGTTTACCAACAGTTACACAGAGATGGATCCTGTTGTCATAGCCTCTGAAGGTGTGGAAAAATTCAAATCAGAAAACTTTGAAATAATCATTGTTGACACCAGTGGTCGACATAAACAAGAAGACTCCCTGTTTGAAGAAATGCTTCAGGTTTCAAATGCTGTGGTAAGTGTTTGCATGCAGGTTATATGTTCTACAAAATTCATATTAAGATTGTCTTGTTGGCAAACAAGTCAAATAAAGTTTACCACAAATTCATCCTATTTGTGGTTAGACTCATGGCACTTACTGTTTTTTTACAGCAACCTGACAACATTGTGTATGTTATGGATGCATCCATTGGGCAAGCTTGTGAAGCTCAAGCCAAAGCCTTCAAGGACAAAGTAGATGTGGCCTCTGTGATTATTACCAAGTTGGATGGTCATGCTAAGGGCGGTGGTGCCCTCAGTGCGTAAGTACATAGTTTATTTTCATGATAATGTATATAATTTTCACACAGAACACTGACTGATCTACAACCAATTTTAACAGAGTTGCTGCCACAAAGAGCCCCATCATATTCATCGGCACAGGCGAGCACATCGATGACTTTGAGCCATTTAAAACTCAGCCCTTCATTAGCAAGCTGCTAGGTATATTTACATTTGCTATTATAATCCTTTTTTTTAAGCTGTACTGAGTTTTAAGTATGGCTCAACTTAACTTAATTGGCTTAACTGAATTTATAGGTATGGGAGACATTGAGGGATTGATAGACAAAGTGAATGAACTCAAGCTTGATGATAACGAGGAGTTGATTGACAAGCTCAAACATGGTAAAAATCTGTTATCTTTCTCTCTCATTCATCAGATGTCAAATGTTGGTCAAGAATTCCATTGTAATATTTTAGACATGCATGCATTCCCTGATGATCATCTTCTGTGCTTCTATATCAGGCCAGTTCACACTCAGGGACATGTATGAACAGTTCCAGAACATCATGAAAATGGGACCTTTTGGGCAGATCATGGTATGGTCTTCATGTACTTGAAAGTCATTTGCCATTTGTTCACTTATTTTACTATGCATTCCATTTTGTAATGTTTTGCTGTTTTTGTTGCTTTTAGGGCATGATACCAGGCTTTGGAACAGATTTCATGAGCAAGGGAAATGAACAGGAGTCTATGGCGAGGTTAAAGAAACTCATGACAATAATGGACAGCATGAATGACCAAGGTATCATTGTTTTTGGTGTGATCAAAGTCCAGTGAATTGGTTTGTGGAGGATCTACATGGGGCTAGATAATTGATTGAATCTTAATCAAAACTGACAGAATCTTAATCAGATCTTCTAATCAAGGTAATCTTGCCTGAGACGGTTAATGTAAAAATTCTGTTAATGCTAAAAAAACTTTTCTGTTAATACTTTCTCCAGCGTGTGCTTATGTCCTGTGTGCTTAAAAACATACTACCTCGTGTTGTCTTGAGACTTCATTCTGCGGCTACATTTGTATGTTTCCTTCTATTAATTTCTATTTGTATTTCTATTAAAATCACAAAGGTATGCTTTCTGTCATTAGAAAAAGATCCCAGCTTTAATAATTAAGTATTTACAGTACAAACCTTGTTGATGAACTATGAGAGCAAAACAAAAGAACACATTCATTGTAATCAGGGTAAGATGTTCAACTAATTGTGATATTAACTGGTGGCAATATCGCCCAGTTCTGCAAGGACTGTCAGTTATTGCCCAGAACTGCATTTTAAACCAGGACTTCCCTTTGTTTACACAATGCAGAATTGGACAACAAAGATGGTGCCAAGCTCTTCAGTAAGCAGCCAAATCGTGTTCAGAGAGTGGCACGAGGATCTGGTGTTGCCACCAGGGATGTCCAGGAGCTGCTCACACAGTACACAAAGTTTGCCCAGATGGTCAAGAAAATGGGTGGCATTAAAGGCTTATTTAAAGGTTGGTTATCCAGTAGATTTGTGCCGGTTGACTTTCTCCTGATCACAAAATCGACTTGAGAAAAAGTTATAGTGATTTTTTTTTTTAGTTCAAACAGTCCTGGACGTATCAGATATATAACACTTACTTACACATTGTTTGGTTTGTAGGAGGAGACATGTCCAAGAACGTCAACCCATCTCAAATGGCCAAGCTGAACCAGCAGATGGCAAAGATGATGGACCCCAGAGTGCTTCAACACATGGGTATATATCACCTTCACAATATAAATCAGCAAACTTCATCAATAACTGTCTTGTATTTGCATAGACATTTGAGAGTTTTGTCTCAGTTTCAGTAAAGCAATCTTTTATGACTTGCTGACCTGTTTAAGTTGGTGGTAAACACCAGTGTGTTATGTATGTCTTATTTCTCTTGATAGGTGGCATGGCTGGACTCCAGTCTATGATGCGGCAGTTCCAGCAAGGAGCAGCTGGTAACATGAAAGGAATGATGGGCTTCAACAACATGTGAACCTCAGAGCCTTAAATAAAACATGGCCAACATCTGGGTATTAGTAGCAAAACGTCAAAAGTGGACAGGTGTTCATATTTTGTTTTGCCTCAAATTATACAGAATTTAATTAAAGCATGTAAAATATTGAAAGGCCTGTATTTATAAAGCCTTGTTTTTCTGGAGAAGGCAGTGGCTAATCAGACGGTTTCACAGAGAATGTTGATCAGTCAGAAGTATGTAGTAAAATGTGCTAGGCTGTGTTTCAAGCTAACATGCTCAAATCCAGGCAAAGTCAGCACACAATTGCTCGCTGAAAATGTTTTGTTGGTACATTGTGTCTACATTTTAACTGACGAGTTCTATTCTTGTCATTTTTTTAAACTTGATGGCAAAACGAAATGTTTCCATAATGAGGTCATATATGATTTTTTGTTTTCTAAACAAGCGCTCTTTAAATATCATTTAAAAATGTCATTTCACAAAACATTATCAGTTTAGATCCCCTCACATTATATAAACCGAATTTAAAGAATATTCATTGATTCAATGTTATTTCCCCCGTAATGTGATTTATTTTTAGATGCTCGCAGGTAGTCATGTTCATAGAAAAGCTGTCTTAATTTGTATCTAAGAAAAACACAATGTCTGATTAGTCTGTTGCAATATTTTGTCATAACATTATAATAAATTTATATTGCAAAATTTTGATAGCTGTTTATCTTGTTCTTATACTAGTTTTAACATGGAAATTAAATATGGCCTGTAACTAACACACGTTGAAGCAAATATATGCCAAGTATATGATTTACTTTATATTTTTATTACTTTTCACTGGAACATCTCAATTTTGTATTATATCTTAAACTAGTATTACTTTATTTAAAGAGTAGATTGTGGTTTTATGTGCACTCAAGCTCTCCTGGAAGAAATTGTGTTGCTTCTTTTGAAGCAAAACAATTAGCAGAACACTGAATTTATACTGGATTAAGAATGTTAAGAAAATTTTTGGCTGGTAAACAGAGCGTTTTTTAATGTACTACAAATTTGGTCTTAACAAATCACAGGATGTTACTTCTAAATGGTGGTGGAGAGAAATAAGCTTGTTATATTTGTCCTCACAGTGGTGTTCAGAAAAAAGATCAATCTATCTACATATCTATCTAGCTACACAGGGTGTTGGTGGCCTAGTGGTATGACATTCGCCTTGGGACCCAGGGTTGTGGGTTTGAATCTGACCTCTGGCAGTACCAACAGTGGGTCCTTGAGCAAGACCCTTAATCCTAAATTGCTTTCAGGGGAACTGTCCCTGAAATTAGGAAATGTAAGTCGCTCTGGATAAGAACGTCTGCTAAATGCTGTAAATGTACATATTCAGTGTGAGCACTAACCTCCATACTCTGTCTGCATAACATATTTCAGCATGGGCATCATGATGTACCTAAACACCCGATTCTAATTTTCCATGACTAATGTACGTTGTAATAATTTATTCATTTAGTAATGCTGCTATTATACGGTTTGAGTGATTTTAAAATGTAAAATGTTATTTTGCAGCCTTGTTTTATTTTCTGTTCATTTACATGTGTTCACAGTGGACATTAATACACTAAGCTTGAGCTCACCTGAAAGATGATTATAAACCAGATTTGAGTGATAATTGATGGGTGAGGAAAATTCCCCAATGTACTGAACGGCATATTTGGTTGTTGAAAGTTTTTTTTTTTTTTTTAAATTTAAATAAGTATTGTAAACTTGAGATTAACCACAAATAATTGCTATGATTACGGTGATATTTTGTTAATCGTTCGCCAACACTAAAGAATACGTAAGTTGAAAGTGCTAAAAAAAGGTGCAATTATTACATAAACAACAATAAAACTTTATACATCAAGTCAAAGAAAACTGAATCAAAGTGATTTATTAAAGTGATTAAGTACAGGTGATTGGATTTTTTAGCTTCTTTTTTTAAAAACTGGTCATGGTTGGGAAAGTGTATAAAAATACTATTTTGTAAAAAGAAAGAATAAACTATATATAGTGTCATTTTTATCCGGTATGGTGCTGCTCATTCCGACGAGCTGCGGCCTGATCCCTGACGTGGCACTGACGCTTCCGCCATGTTGGCTGCTACGTCAGCGAGAGTCTAGAATCTCCGGTGGAGGGTCGCGCCCGCGTAGCCGAGAGCAGCTCAAGAGCTTCAGGTACGTTCTCGCGTTAACCTTCCCTTGTGCATAACTGCTTGGGTTTTATTATGTAGAAGTTCCGATTTGTCAGTGTATTTGATAAACTGGGTGGTGATTTCACGAGAAATAGTCAGTGTTATCGCCAGTGACTTAAAGGCAAGTTGCTAACCTGTTAGCTAAGTTAGCTAGAGGATGAATGATTCCTTTCCGTACCTGGCTGGCTAGCTAGAGCTAGGCTGTGTGAGCAGTATAGAGATGTTGAGTCGGTTTTATCTGCAAATAGACAGGCTAAAGTGTTTTTTTAATATCAGATATTGTTTAGATAATTAAGACATTTGGCCAGGACGAGCACGTTTGTTTATTGGAAACGTTTATGTTGCGAAAGCTGCTCTGTAAGCAAGTTTGCTGTTAGCAAGGAGCTTGGAATCGTTCGTTTTCATTTTACGTGGCAGCCAAAACCTAGACATTTTAATGCACCTAATTACTAATATGTCTTAGTCATTTCGAACTGGTTTGTTTTCTTTGCTAATGCTGTCCGTTTACTGGTTAAGGCATTTAGACTGTATTAATGAACTGTGTTCTGAATGAATGTGGCAGTAATTTATATAATGTTGGCATTTTTCCACAGTTTAAAGTTCTACTTGTTAGGCTGTGCGGCATAAGAGATCCAGTTTGTGTTATCATAATCAAAGACGTGTCATATTTATCACAGCTTTTTAACCAGCAGAGCCTGTCTGAGTTAAATAAATAAAACTTATGTCACAAAACTCCAATACTGATGTCTTTTAGTTCTAACGGAGCTGTAGTTTCAGCCACTTTCACTGGTTTGATGTAAATCTTTGCTGCATTTTGTTTGAAGCTGAATTATTCCTTTTATGTTTTGTAGCTGGTAGTTCCCAGAGGGTGCAATGACAACCTTCCAGGAGTTTATTCAGCAGAATGAGGACCGTGATGGAGTCCGCTTCAGCTGGAACGTTTGGCCCTCCAGTCGACTGGAAGCCACGCGTATGGTAGTTCCGGTGGCTTCTCTTTTCACCCCACTGAAGGAGCGTCCAGATCTACCCCCTATACAGTACGAGCCGGTGTTGTGCAGCCGGAACACTTGCCGAGCTGTGCTTAATCCTCTATGGTGAGTCTGTAATATCCTGATGCGAGTCTCTTAAATTTATTTAGGATGGGTCTGTCAATGAGAAGAGATGGGGTTTGCATTCCAGAATACTTTAGCACTGAACATGAACATAATTATGTTTTTATTTTCTCCCTTACCCTCTAAATCAGCCAAGTGGATTACAGAGCAAAACTATGGGCTTGCAATTTCTGTTATCAAAGAAACCAGGTAAGGGCTGAAAATCAACATGTCAAACATGAATAATTATTTTGTTTTTTTATGTTATATTTGTTTTTTTTGTTATTTCATTTTTGCTAGTGTAATTTTTTTCTAGTTCCCACCAACTTATGCTGGGATATCAGAGGTGAACCAACCAGCTGAATTGCTTCCACAGTTCTCCACTATTGAATATGTTGTCCAGGTAAAGCGTAATTGTGCAATGCCTTGCTGCAATGAAATATATTACAATTCAGTGCAGCAGATATTTATATTATATTTATATAAAACATGTCTATTTGCAGCGAGGAGCCCAAATGCCCCTGATCTTTCTCTATGTGGTGGACACATGTATGGAAGATGAGGACCTGCAGGCTCTGAAGGAATCTCTCCAGATGTCTCTGAGCCTGTTGCCTCCCACAGCCCTGGTGGGACTTATCACGTTTGGCCGCATGGTTCATGTTCATGAATTGGGCTGTGAGGGCATCTCCAAAAGCTATGTCTTCAGAGGGACCAAAGACCTCAGTGCCAAGCAGCTCCATGTGAGATCTTTTCTGATAATGCTATAATTTGTATGTAAATAATTTTTGGAGAGGAATCTCTCACATGTCAAGACAAAGTACTTTTGCCAGGATACAGTGCATTGTAATAAGCTGATTAGGTTAGGGCAGATTGTTACCAAATTGAGTTTCTGTGGATGGTTGTAAAGACACTTAAAACAGACTTAAGACTTTTAGATGTTAACAATATATAAATATTCACATCTGAAAGCTTTATATCACTGGTTTTTGTAGGAGATGCTAGGACTGACCAAACCAACTGGAGCTCAAGCTGGGCGAGGACAGCAGCAACCACAAGCGCCCCCTTTTAACAGGTGCTTTTACGTTTTGTATGTAAAGAAATAAAAGAAACCAGTAATAAAAGTAATCTGGTAGTCACATTGGCATTCATGACTGCACAAGGCACTCTAGCTTAATTAACTGCAGGCACAAAACACTTTTACTTTGCTTAGGTAAAGAACTGAAAATAGTCATTTTGTGAACAGAATAGGGTTTAATTTTTTTATTCCCTGCATTAAAATAGTTAAAACAGTTTGTGCTTCTTGCAGGTTCCTGCAGCCAGTGCAGAAGATTGATATAAACTTGACTGATCTATTGGGAGAATTGCAGAGAGACCCATGGCCTGTCCCTCAGGGCAAGCGACCCCTCAGATCTTTGGGAGTAGCATTGTCCATTGCTGTTGGACTCTTGGAGGTAACTTTTTGTGTACAGTCTTGTCCATAATGGCCTGCACTACTAACCATTTGGTTATCATTAAATGTATGTGCCTTCTTTTGTCCCCTCTCCTTTGGATAGTGCACATTCCCCAACACAGGGGCTCGAATTATGACCTTTATTGGTGGTCCAGCCACCCAGGGCCCAGGAATGGTGGTTGGTGACGAGCTGAAGACACCCATCCGCTCCTGGCATGACATAGAAAAAGACAACGCAAAGTTCATGAAGAAAGCAATTAAAGTAAGTAAGCCTTATCAGCTACTCTATCTTTTAGTATTTTATTTGTACCTAATGTCAGTGATCCACAATAGGATGGCATAATACTCATGCTACTGGAAAGACTCCAGTAAAGAAGTGGGTATATTTGGGTGATTGACATGCAGTTAGCTTGCTCGGGGTCGCCTTTGTTCCATATATTAGAGCAGTTCATTTCATATGTGCAGCACCTGTGATCAGATTTTAGGTGTCACAGCATCAAAGAATCTGTCATAAATTATTAAAAAGTTTAATTTAATTTTCAGCCAGAAAAGCTTAGATGGTAAGAATGAAATATTTTTGAAGGTTTGACCTGGACCATGACAGTGCTTTTGACCTTTGTAGCAGCATAAATGTATAAAAATGTATTTGTCATGCAGCAGTAAGGCTAGCAACCGTTGCCTTTAGATTGGCTTTTTAATGTAATAGTTATATCTGCTGTTATTTAGTTGGTCACTCAGAAATGACAGGTTTGAAGAATACGTACATGACACATTTCCTCATATGTGTCAAAATAATGTAGAAAAACTATGATGTCATGAGATCAACCACTGATTATTTCTTTAATTGTAGCACTATGAGGCATTGGCCAGCCGAGCAGCTGCCAGCGGACACATCATTGACATCTATGCCTGTGCCTTGGACCAGACGGGACTAGCAGAGATGAAGTGTTGCCCCAACCACACAGGGTAAGGACCTCAGCACATACATTTAACATCAGTATTGCACTTCAGTGAAAAATATTTGTATTTTTCATGTTTGTGGCATAAAGCTAATGCCTTAGTTAAATATGCTGTCGTCTCTTCTTGTCTTGCCCTGCAGGGGTTACATGGTGATGGCGGACTCATTCAACACTTCCCTCTTTAAGCAGACCTTCCAGAGAGTTTTTAACAGGGATGTGCAGGGGGCTTTTAAGATGGCTTTTGCTGGAACACTCGAGATTAAGGTACGATCTCTGGTTTACTCTTTTCATATCACCTGTTCTGAGTGATTGTTTTATCTTTAAGTTGGATTTTTAATTAAATTTTCAGACATCAAGAGAGCTAAAGATATCAGGAGCCATTGGCCCATGTGTGTCTCTGAACGCCAAGGGTCCTTGTGTATCGGAAAATGTGAGTTTAATTTCATCCCTACATTGCATTTTTACCATCTTAATTATGATTACACTTATTTAGTCTTTTCTAAAAATACAGTATCAGTTAAAAACTTTATTATGATCTGTTACAGGAAATTGGAACTGGGGGCACCTGCCAGTGGAAGATTTGTGGTCTCGATCCCAACACTACGCTGGCTATTTACTTTGAAGTTGTCAATCAGGTATGAGTATATCTTATTCAAAATGTCTAAAACCACTTGTTTGAACGCAAGCCCCAATCATTCAGTATATTGTTCTGTGTAATCTCTAGAAATGGAGGTTTCTGCTGAGGTTTCAGACTCTTGTCTACCAGTTCGCCTAGAATTGAAGTAATGCTTAAATAAGATGGTCTGAGCGAGGGAAGGTTGTGTAGTCGTTTCTGTTATACTTTAGCCACAAGAGGGCAGGATTTTACAAGTAAAAGATGTTAGTTGTGTTTGAAATAAAGCTTCACTGAAAAAATACATTTTCAATATGGCGTGATCAATATTTACCACTGGAATTGCGAAAAAACCTATGACTTCAGAAAGTAACTTCTTTCCAGGTGATTAATTGATCATTAATTTGCTAAAGCAATTACAATATTATAGCAGGTTGCCTCTTGAATGCCTTATAAAGTTCAATTAGTATGATTTGTGTGGACAACTGAAGTGCAATTGCTCCTCACACAGCGTTCACCTCAGCTCCCTGCAGGTTCATAAAGAGAGTCAGTGCGTGTCTGTGGGGCCGAAGCTTCCCTGGCCGCTGAGGGCGGGTAGCCATGACTCTTGATGTCCGTCTCTGTGTTGGTGCACTTGGGGAGGGTGTTCTTGTGAGCATGCTCGAATGTCTGTCGAATTTTATTCACGCTCCTGCGCAGGGCGGCTCTGTACTTCCTGAGAGAATCAAACAAGGTCACGATTAACCACCCACATGCACACACACACTTGGCTCATTCTGTCATCTTTTGCCTGCATAACAACAGCACCATTTTAAGTGCATCAAGATTGTGTGTGAACTGTGAAGTGCTGCACTATGGCTTGGTGTGTTCTTGCAGCTTTGGACGTAAATGTTCTCCAAGTGCTTACGTCTGCGTCATGGAGTTGATCCATGGGTTGAGTGCGGAGGTGAACAGTGCTAGCCAGGTGGCTATGGCGGAGACAGACTGAGGACTCTCTCTCCCTGTCAGAGTCTCGTAGAAGCAGATGGCGATATATGGCAGCCAGCAAATGAGGAGACACACTGTTCTCACACACACACACACACACACAAACACACACAGCACATGCGATGCATTAATGATTAAGGGCAGGATATATTAGGTTGTCAGCAGCGGATATTACTGTAACACATGCATGCTGTATGTGTGATGGTTTGTGTTGTTGGTTACCTTGTGAGTTCCATCTGCCCTTGTTGGACTTAATCAATAATCTGAAAATTCTGAGTAGTGTGTGTCGCTTGTGGTAGTTCTGAAATACGTTATGAAGATTTTATGAAACTATATTGAAGTTTTGGGCTTATCTTTCCTTTTGGTTTAATTTATCCCGTTAACAATTGAGAGTAGACGTTAAAGTTACTGTAGAGTTCATTTCAGAGATTTAAACTTAAAAAAAAAAAAAAGATTGAGTGTATATGACCATTTTTATTTGCGAAGTAATGTCTTAGAGGAAATACACATGCCACATCACTAAACAGTGTTCTTGCAATGATCATGGGCATTAAGTAAAACATCAGTATCCAAGTATCTTGGCTTGGTTCTCATGTAGCTTACCTATTGTCGTCACCATCACTATGGAACTTCTGAAATAATTGTTGGCAGGCACATAAAAGCAGTGTTGCTCGTTGCAAACAAACGTCCCTCGTCGCACTTGGTTTCTGGCAACGTACACTATGTATCCGTACATAGAACACATCACCAAAATGGGCAAGATTATTCCCAACACTAAGAAGAGCATGTTGAAGCCTGTGCTGCCCGGTTTGAAGCTGGGAGCACAGAGAAATCTGCTGACACTGTAGCTATAGCTTCCAAAACCCATAAGCGGGAGAGCCGCGTTCAACAGCGAGTAGACCCAGATAACAGCGAGGATCACTCTAGTCCTGTGGGCGGTGAAGACTGTTGCATAGTTGAGGGCAAAGCAGATCTCGGTGAATTTGTCAGCCGTAGCCCAGGTGAGGGAGTGAACAGAGGCCAGTTGGAAAAGCAGAAAGAAAAAGGCGCTGCCCTGGCACAGAGCAGTGCTGCCGGCGTAGCCCTGTGGCCGGAACAAGCTGTTGTGGGCCCCGAAAGGTATGGTGGAGAGTCCCAACACGAGGTCACACACAGTGAAGCTCAGCGTCAGCATCCACGTCTCCGTCTGTAGGTTCCGGTTAAGAAGCAGAATCAGAAGCATTATGGAGTTCCCACACACAGCGAAAACACTAGAGCTGATCATCAACGTCGTATAAGCCACGGTCGTCGCTTGCATTTTGCCCACCTAAAAAATGATCACCTCCACATTTGGATGCAGACATTTAGGTCTCCGGCGCAGTGAAAATGCAGCACCATGAACTTGTTCTGTAACACTTGAGGCTGAGAAGAAGCCAAGTCATGATATCCTGTGTTGTGTACCTCTTACTAAATCTCCCGAGAGTACTTGTTGCTCTTATGCAGGTGTTCTGTAGACCTCACGCTGTGCTTCATGACTAGGTGATCCAATGCAGCTCCGCTTACTACACCCTAATCTCTGCAGGGAGTGTAATCTTAGCCCTCCTCTCGCTGTCAGCCCAAACAAGACAAATAAAACATTTTAATGAGGGGTGTGGAAATGGGACCAGCAGCGCTCACTCAGTATTGGAGAAAATAATGTCTCAACAGTTAATGCTGGGACATTCTGTGGACCCAGGCTGTAAAGTATGATTGTAAACAAGTTGCATGAGATTTAATATCCTCTTCTGCAGTGGCTTGCTGACTTCCAAGTTAATGAGCCATTCTGCACTCAAGTGTTGTTGGGGTAATTGGCAAGGAGCATGACTCTAAAGCGGTTTAAGCCTTAATTATTAATTATTGCCGTGCTGCCGTCTCTAAGCTTAAGCCTTCTTTCCAATTTCTTACTTGTTTTTGTTCTTCATACAAACAGAACAGTATGTAATAGAATATGTCTCTTTTTTTTGGAGTGTTATGTGGATATCAGCAACATTTTGTAACAGTTTTAATGCAGTGTTATTGTTTGAATATTGATACAGGATTCAGTATTTTATTGGTTACGAAATAATTGTACCAAAAAGTGTTATGGGTAATTTAGTCAGATGCACAAGTTGGCTTGATGCCTAGACACAATTAATGTTCAAGCAACTAAGAGTTGAAGAATCTTCTTGTGTCTTGTTTTTGCAGCATAACGCTCCTATACCTCAGGGAGGCAGAGGGGCCATACAGTATGTGACCCAGTACCAACACTCCAGTGGACAAAGACGCATCAGAGTCACCACCATCGCTAGGAAGTTAGTTCCTCTTGTT
The DNA here is from genome assembly GCA_032718565.1 of Distichodus sexfasciatus. Lineage (NCBI taxonomy): Eukaryota > Metazoa > Chordata > Actinopteri > Characiformes > Distichodontidae > Distichodus > Distichodus sexfasciatus. The sequence continues at coordinate 3,905,895 of JAVGVS010000018.1, read as the reverse complement.
CCATTTCTTGTCCTAGCTGTCCACCTGTCTATACGTCATGCTTATAGAAACTTAGAGAGAGAGAGAGAGAGAATCCATAAGTTTCTGCATAAAGCTTAATGACACAGCAGAGTCTTTAAATGGATGGAGGGTGCTTGTGTTTATATCAGTCTGAGTCAGACTTCAGTCGTCATCTCGGCTCATCTTCCATTTGTTGTCACCAGACTGCCCCAGTTTCTATGACAACTTCAGCCTTTGGAGGTTTTTAAGCTTTCAGCATGTGCTGCTCATTGAATATTTTAAATAAATAAGAGTGTACTCCTTTTAGTTTTCAATGTCACTAGCAGGTAAATGAAAATTAATAGCATAATATGTTCATTAGTCATTTTTTGAGTGATTGTCAGCTTTCGCCTTCATTTGCACACCGTGTGGTTATTTTATCCTCATTTAACATGCATGTAGATGAATCACTGTGACTTTTTTGGCATGATACAGCTGAAGCATGTGTACAAAGGTCAGTGTGTTCTCACAAGCCATTTGCTCTCATCTTCAGCTGGGCGGATGCTCAGACGCAGCTTCAGAATATTGCAGCGTCCTTTGATCAGGAGGCCGCTGCCATCCTCATGGCCCGCCTGGCTGTCTACAGAGCAGAGTCGGAGGAGGGGCCCGATGTCCTTCGTTGGCTGGACAGACAGCTTATTCGCCTGGTGAGGAGAGACTTTCACCTCTCAAGCTGTGAATCAGATTGCCAGTGAAGCATGAAACGTATAGCTCCTCAGTTCATTTTTCTGTCCACTTTTGCAAAGATCATTAAAGCTCCCTTGTCAACCTTTTTCAGTGTCAGAAATTCGGAGATTACCATAAAGATGACCCCAACTCATTCCGTTTCTCAGAGACTTTCTCGCTATATCCTCAGGTATGACGTCATTCTCCATCTTGAATTCTGTGACAGCATAGGTGTCGTCTGTCAGCTCAGATGCCTTTTTTTACTGCGTTAACTTGTGAACTTTTTTATATTCACAGTTCATGTTCCATCTGAGGAGGTCTCCCTTCCTTCAGATGTTCAACAACAGCCCAGATGAAAGCTCCTACTACAGACACCAGTTTATGAGACAAGATCTGACTCAGTCTCTCATCATGATTCAGCCAATACTGTATGCCTACTCCTTCAACGGCCCACCAGAGGTAAAGACACACTTTTTTTTAGTACTTATGTAAGTAGTATTCCTAAAGACATTTATATTAATAGTACATTAGTGTCAATATTAAGCGACTGTACCTCTCTCTGCCCTCTAGACTTTTTTAGGCCAACATTGTTTGATCAGTAGCTGATCAACACCAATCCATTAGCTATTGACATTCTGTGTTTGCCTGGAAGAGCGTGAGATCTAAAGCCTCAAAAGTCTTGTGTATAGTTTGCAGGACTTATTAATTACAATGATAATGATGTAAGTGTTATGCAATTAACCTGATTATATGAAATATAATTTGTTTTGTCCCAACTATGACACCAGGATCTGTTCTTTTGCATTGTGTTCTAATGTGAGGTGTTCTACCTAAAGATAGCACAGTCACGGTGACAATGTACTTTAAATCCCTTGACACTAAAGATTATCGTCCTGTCTGCTGCATGCTCGCAAGCTGTGAGTCTCCTTGTGTTTAATTAGTAAGCCCTGGGATCTTCCCTTTATGAAAGATCTGATTATCTTCACTAAGAAATCCAATATATAGTCAACTGTTATTAACAAATAGTACAATTTCCAGTAAACTTGGCATGAACTGTTTCCAGGAGATAAATTGCCTTTATTTTCACACCCTACTGCGTGTGTGTGGGGGGGGTGTAATTGTTATCCCCCATACCCTGTGTTTGCAGAAGTGTGTAATTTTCACAGTTGAAAATCCACTAACTAATGGCTTGTAGAGAGTTCCCTGTTGGCATGCCAGATTCAGCCATTGCCTCTAATGCAGACACGTTTTGTTGTTGAGCTCGGCCCATCTATGTAATGCGCTGCGTGTGGCCCCTAGCCAAAGGGAAAGTGTTTTGCCTCAAGGGGGAAGCTGGATGGTAGGGGTCAAACACCTTCAGAATGAATGCAGAGCTGCATGGACCATTGAGGACGTTAAAATTAGAGTTCTGATTGTCTGAGCAAATGCTGCACAAACAACTTGCAGAAATAAAAGTTCAAACCTCTGCACTTTTCCTAAACAGAGGGGAGTTTGTAAAGATGACTAATGCATATGGCAATCAGGATCATTTGAAAATGACAGGTTGAGTGCAGGTTCTGCTCCACAAAACCATCTGGTGTTAGCTGAGCAGCTCTCTTCTACAGTAGTTATGTGTGAGTTTGACACCCTCAAGCCTTGCTGTGTGCAGGATTAGGACATTACGTGTTTGGGCTTAATGTGGTTTTAATGGAAGGCTTTAACCTTCACTGTCAGCTCTGGGTTTCTCTTGAGACATCTTTGCGAATACCTGGAAGAGCTGCCCACACGACTACTACCTGTCAAAGAGTCCATTAAATAACAGGTTTTCTTTCTGTCTAGCCGGTGCTATTGGACAGCAGCAGTATTCTTCCGGATCGAATCCTATTGATGGACACGTTCTTCCAGATCCTTATCTACCATGGAGAGGTGAGCGCAGTTCTCTCTTCACAGCTGCGTGGCAGCTGGACATGCATGACAAATAGGCGGTGTGCATCAGATGTGGTTTCAATGTCATAAAAGCAGTATGCTATTGTTAGGTTGTAGAATTGCTCTACAATAGAGAAATACTGTTAGTGCCACCAGGTGCTAAATATGCTAATATGGTGTGACAGTGTAATCTCATTATATATAGAACTTGCATTTCTAAGAAACCATCCACATGATGTGTTTCTTTACACTTTGTGTAACCATTTCTCCTCTTCCCTATAGACAGTGGCACAGTGGAGGAAGGCTGGCTACCAGGACATGCCCGAATATGAGAACTTCCGGCATCTTCTCCAGGCCCCGGTAGATGACGCTCAGGAGATTTTACACTCGCGCTTCCCAATGCCCCGCTACATTGATACCGAGCACGGGGGCAGTCAGGTAACCCTACTCATCTGTTTTCCTCATCTTATGATGGGCTGAACTCATTTGCGCGTATGAACTCGCTCTGTTAATGAGTTTTGGGCTGAGAAAGTGGAGGTCTTAAATGTAGATAAGGCTCAGGCTTGGACCACAAAGCATTTTTTTAGTTGAAGAGAAATGAGAATTCTCTGGGAGGTTATAGAGAGACTGCACTTTAAAAAGCATCTGAGGGAATCTCTTTGATCATGCCAGAGCTGGATGGCTCATTTAGGGGTCTGTGCTGTTTTGCGTTTGTGTGCTTAATATGCCACAGGCTGTAGCTCCAGGCTGCAGACTGGTGATTTGATTTATTTTTTTTCCATCTTCCACATCAGGCTCGGTTTTTGCTGTCCAAAGTGAACCCTTCCCAGACTCATAACAACATGTATGCCTGGGGCCAGGTGAGTGAAGCAGAGGAAGTAAAACACTTTTACACATAAATTTGCAGCAGACCACATGCACAAAGTACAGTTATTACTTTCATGTTTAACATTGAACTTTACGTGAAGGTACCTTGTCTTTTTGGTGTGTTAACATTTGATGGTGTGTATGTGTGCAGGAGGCAGGAGCACCCATCCTGACAGATGACGTGAGTTTGCAGGTGTTTATGGATCACCTTAAGAAGCTGGCAGTGTCCAGTGCTGCCTAAGAGGCTGGTCAGATCATTAACATAAGTAATATGTCAGTCAAAAACCAGCTTACATCTGTTGAAAAGCTACACCATGACTCCCGTCTGACTTGTCATATTTTACCTTGTTTTTCAATTGAGCCTGTTTAGTTTGTGTGTAGAGAGAGGTAGAGGCGTGTGTAATTTACTCCCTGTTTCACATTTCTTTTATAATCTCAATGTAGTACAGAAATAAAACACCCAGCCACTATTATGCAGACGTAAGGATTATGGTCCGTCTGATGTTCTGCTATTTATGCTCTGTTTCTAACAGTATTATTAGAATTATTTTCCTGTACTTTCTAATAAAACTGCCTGTTTACCACGCTTGCTCTATACTCTTTATTCATTCGTTCATTCATTCATTCATTCATTCATTCATTATCTGAACCGCTTAATCCCAACTCGGGACACGGGGGGACCGGGGCCTACTTACGGGTGCAACCCTGGGCAGGCGCCAACACACCGCAGGGCTCACACATTCACACTCTCACTCACACTTTAACAGGCCCATTTAGAGTTGCCAATCAACCTATATAGCATGCTTTTTGTACTGTGGGAGGAAACCCACGCGAACGCGGGGAGAGCATGCAAACTCCACACAGAAAGGCCCCACGGCCGACCCGGGGCTTAAACCCAGGACCTTCTGGTTGTGAGGCGGCAGCGCTAACCACATGGCGTAGATTTTGGGGAAACCCTTCATATGCAACCATATTCCCAAATAGTCATCACTCTCTTTCGTATGAATCCTCACTATTCCTGCATTCTTGTGTTTATGTGTAAGAATTTTATTTTTATACATGAATTGTAAAAGGACTTGAAGATGACCAATCCTGATTCTATAGTCATGGCCTAAAACAGTTCATTGATTTCCCCCTCAGACACCCCTGATTCATCTCACCTGTCATTTGCCAGGTTTATTAGGTGTAATAAAGCAGAGAAAGCACCAAATTGGACTTTGGCTCTTCAGGGCAGCTACTGCCTTAGCTTGTAAAAGAAGCAGATCAGTATCTCTTGTGCTGCTCAGTCATTTTTATCAGCAAAGCCTTTTAAGTAGCCTCTTTTTAGGCTTCGAAGCATGACTGACACTTTAAAGGGATGGAGTCTCGGATCGAGTCTGGGTGAAGTTTTGCATTGCAGTTTACTTGCTTTCACTGGAAACCAGAGATCTGTTTTAAACTGTTGCTGAAAGTTCTGAATGTTCCGATTTTATGGAAATACACTTCTGCCTCTATAATTCTAAATATCAAACCCTCTCCTGTCTAAATAACAGTCTTATTATTAAAGCATTTGCATATGTTTAACAGGTGCATGTCCTTTGTTGCAGGACCACTCATACATCTAATAAAAGTTTCTTCCAGGGAAATGCAAATCCCTACCAAAAACATTCTAAAATCTGAGACTGGTGTATTGAGCTGTAAAGGTACCTAAGAATATTCAATGGTTTACTGAGATAATAGGCAATTTAGATTCTTTTATTCTAAAATTATTTCTAAAATATTTTGTCTGCCGTATATGTCATTCTGTCTCCTTAACAAGAACACTAAGAAAAAATCAGTCACAGCACCATGTTGCCGTGGAGACAGCAGGTTCTAATAAAGATAGATGGGTTGATGGAGGACAAAACGAGAACACATTTTCCAAGATGCTCATTTTTGTTATGGGTATTCAGCTCAGTAGCACAGATAAAAGTGAGCAACATCTATCTTGCGTGAAGCACTGCCCTTACCGTCCGAGAAAAGGGATGTAATTATTATCTGAAGAGATAATCTGCAGTGGATGGATGTGCCACAGCAGCATCTACAATGCCGCAGGGTTTTGTATGCGCAAGAACCAGACTTCCGCCTTCAATATATTTCCAGCTAACGTTTTGTCATTGAAATTGTGTTTATTTTGTAACGTGCAAAAGTTTTATTCAAATTGGTTTCAGGGCTGTGGTTCAATGTGCCAAATGCCAACTCAGTTAATTCAAGGTGAACATAAAAACAACTACAAATACAGGAAGTGGAAATTCACTTTTACTTTTAGCAAACACAAGGTATACATTTTAAGACATTCACATTTTAATCCCTTTTTACTGTTTTGATCATGGTTTACAAATGGGTTGGGTGCTTTGTGTTTTTCTTTTTGGGAATCTCTGCTGTTTTGGGTACAAAAGAAAGAGGGGAAAGTAAGCAATCACCTCACAAAACTACCTGTTTTAATCATTAGCATACTACTGGATCTTTAAAAATGTTTTTAAAAAAAACATACTGTGAAGGCACAACTTCAGAAGACTCCAGTAAGCTTTGCTAAAATGTGTAAATGATAGTAATTTATCAACATATATATGTCATTTATATTCTTGTCCAAATTGACAGATTATACATCCAGGAGCTTTTGAATGCTAATACTGTTGAAAATTGCATTAATTCAGGCAATGGCCTACTATATAATTATGTGAATTTTATAACAGAAGCAATGTTTCAAAATACTGACACTTTATTAATGGTTTTTGAAGATCACGTAGCTTCATCTATTTTTTAACGTAGGAATTAACCTCTCTGACATGCATTTAATTTGTTTCTTTGTTTCTTAGGAACATCACTAAATTTGAGCACCATATTCCTTTATGTTCAGCAGCCTATTGAATTATATGAGTATTTACACTGATACATGTTCCATAAGCTACTGTGATGATAAACTGCAGTTAAGGTTTCCATGGCAACTTACATCTCAGTTTATTTTCTACAGGGTAATGCCTTGAAAGGTTCGATCCTGAAAACCAACATAATGAGAAAGCTTATAACTCGGATGACATTCCTGCCTACAGGGACACTATCAACCTAATTTTTGTGTTCATACTGCAGTGTGTTTTGTCAAAGATCCTTAGGCTAAAGAGACATGAAACAGCTGGCTGGCATGTGAAAAATATCCTCCTGCTTCCAACATGCCCTTGAAGACAAGGTTGTTAATGGAAACAAAGTGGAACTAATTTAGCATTTTTTCATACTTGTACTTTTAGTAATTAAGTATATTATCACTTACAAATACTAATAACATTTCATTTTAACTTTTACCTCATTGTTGTTCTTTAAGGTAGTAATGTCACTAGTCAGTTGTTAGTTAAAAGGATAGAACTGCACAGCTAACAGCTCTTTTCTTATAATAAGCAAGATTTGAAACTATATTTAATTAAATGCAGTACTATATGGCCAAATAGTAATAACTGGTAGCCCGTAGAAATAACCAGCAGTTGGCTAACATTATTTTACATTTACTCTGTGAACACCTTCATGAAAAAACACCTGAGATTTTTTAATATTATCAAAACAGCTAAATGGAGAATGGCTTCTGCTAATGTTGGACAAATTACAGTGACATACCAGAAGGAACTTCATTTGTGTGGTGAATAATTTAATACATTTACTGATGGTTTAATTTTGTTTATTTTCACTTAAATATCATATCTGGTCACTGTTCATCACTGCTGAAATACCATGATCATCTCATCCTTGCTGTCTTTGAAGAAATTCTTTCTCTAATCTCTAATCTCTTTTACAAAACCCAAATTCTGTTATGGCTTATTCTTTACCTGTTAGCACTGTCTTTGGAATCCTACTGGGATCTGTTCTACTTCCATTGATGTTACATAATCTGCATATTTGCCTAAAATAAGAAGACATGTTTTCATTCTTGATTCCATCCATTCCATAAAACATCAGATAAATCACAAAATATGGCTGATTTTAATATTGTCCATCTAAACCTGGTTCTTGTAGGCTAATACTGTACAACGATTTAAGTTTTCCAGACCACAGCACACCTGGGGCAAATGATCAGCAAAATAGTAATATAGATGTGTAATGTGCGTGTGTTTTGGAAACCCGAAAGGCTAATTTAAACCAACGGCAGAGATGTTCATAATTTTCTCACCAGACGTCTTTACAGCAATGCACACCAAAACATTCTACATCATTCTTCATCATTTTCTTGAGGTCCCACATGGCTCACCAAAACAACTACTCTGGGACAGGTTTCTGCAGCTAAACTCTCTTACATAATACCATTACACATCTACCTCTTCAAAAAAAGTAAAAGCTTCAAGAAACCATCAACTCTAAGCACTTGTTTTTGAGCTATATTGCCTCATGTTTGAAACGCTTTTGGTATCCTCATCTATGCCATCTCCTGACAAAAGATGATCCATGATCCAATACAACAATTTGCATGAAACCTTATCAGAATAACTCACTGATGATGTTTAGTAAGTTTCTCAACAGCATTGTAATCTGCATATGACTGTTCCACGGCAACCATTTATCAGACAGATTTCAGCAGTCAGTTAACATGCTTAGCACTGACCAAATCTCACCAATCTGCAACAGATGCCTCATTGCCTTTTTCAACCCTATTAAATCTGGCCATTAGGTTGTGCTACAGTTACACATTCTGGCCTTAATTTCATGTATGGTAAGGATAGATTCTACATATCTATGTCACATAGTATGCTGTTTTATTGAAACAAGCTAAATAAACAGGCTCAATGGCCACAGAACATAAACTGAAACTTGAAACACTGAGCACACCAACATGGAGTAGACATAACAGTGAAAAACAGAAGCAAAAGGGAAAGAAATGCCTAAATAGGAGACTAATTAAACTGAAACACTTGAAAACAATAAGCTAACTAATTAAACTGAACAAGATACTAAATTACTGAACCAATAGAATAACAGAACTGAGTTAACCTGGAGGCAGGAACACTACGTTAGCAACACTATGTTAGTTGCTAATGTACACTATGTTATGCTTCTGGGAAACACATCCCTGATCTGGAAAACACTGGGAACAAAGCACAAAACAAGAACAGGTGTAATAAATAATCATCTAACTAAGGCAAGCTAACCCATCAGAACACAGGTGGGCAGGACAAAGGGAAATGATAGACATGCCACGCAAGATAGACATAAGACAAGACAGGAGTGCCCTCCAGTGGGTGGCTGGGGTAAAGTCCGGGGAAAGCCGTGACATCTGATTATGCCCTAAATCTGTATGAACACAACATACTCAGTAATCTTATGTCTTGCTGTATTTTGGAAGATCACAATTTATCTGTGTAAAACTTGCTAAACTTTGGCAGAACAACAGAAAAAATTTCTCCCATATTTTATAAAAACAGTTTAATGTGGGCGTTGTACTGTGCATGAAGGTACTTCCTAGTGTAACAGGTTGATATATATAAATATATTGTATTGAAATGTATACACTTATGTATTAATATATAATTGCACAATAGATCTAGTTTGTATTATAGTTTTCTTTAACTTGGCACGCCGCTTGTGAGGGTCCTGGTGGGTTCCTCCTCCTCCCCTTGCCTTATCTGTTTGTATCCCCCCGCCTTTCCTGTTTGATATCATTTTGGATAGAGGAGTTGGAGGTGTAAATGTATGGAGGACCAACGTTTTCATTTTGATATGCTTTGTGCAGAGAAAATAAAACTTCAACGCAGCAGTTTCCTCGTTTTGGGTCATCTCTCGCACTACAACACAACGCAGAAGTACACCCCGGTTACACTAGCAACAGCTTATCTGATTGAGTGTAAACTTTGTGTGATTTGTGTCACATGATGTTGTGTTGTGAGTTGTGCCTTTGATTTTAATTATCGCACATTTTCTTAGCATAACAGCACCTCATTACATGGTAAGACTCCCTGGGGCAACTTCAATATAATTGACTTTCTCATGGGCTCAGATAGTGTTGGAGGTAAGATACAACCAGTCTCTCTCCCTTTCTCTCGCTTACTCACTGTTTTTCTTTCTGCCTCCTTGAGAGAGACAGGAAGAGTAAGAAATTCACTACAGTTTCATGGACTATGTCAAAATCTTAGCTGTCAGAAAAAATGGAGGTTCCTAATGGGGGAACTAAAAGGGTCTCAATGGATAAAAAACATAGAGAAAGAGAGAGACTGGCACCATCACTGTGGTCATGTGGAGGTACCCCCTTTTTCTGTCACTCACTCTCTCTCTCTCTCTCTCTCACACACACACACACACACACACACACACAGCCTTGTATGACTATCTTTGTGAGGTCTTTCCATAGACTCCCATAATGACTAAAGTACATAATTTTACACCTACACCTGATCCTAACCCTAACCTTAACCTCAGTAACCAAAAGCACATCTTTTATCTCTTTTAGTTTCTCAAATAAAATAAGCACATTTTCTATAAAGTCATTTCTCCTCATGGGGACCTCTCAAATGTCCCCACAAAACCCAAAAAAAAAAACAGATAAAAGTGATTTTAGGAGACAAAAATGTCCCCACAATGCAATAAATACAGGAATACACACACACACACAAGGAACTATTGCTAAAGAAAACCTACATTTTACTGGTGTAAGGGTGTTGGTGGTGTAGTGGTTAAGACACTCACAGCTGGACCAAGAGGTTGTGGGTTCAAATCCTACCTCCAGCACCACCATCACTGGGTCCCTGAGCAAGACCCTTAACCCCGAGTTGCTTCAAGGAAACTGTCCCTGTCTCAGGGAACATTAAGAAAGTAAAAATCACTCTGGATAAGAGCATCTGCTATATGCTGTAATTGTAAATAATGTAAATACTGATATCCTCTGAACAAATTTGTGCACAAATGAACAAAAGAATTCCTGTTTGATGCAGGCAAACAGCCTTACAAAGGAACAACTGGCTCTTTACATTATTATTTACTCGTTCATGATCCTGTGAAGTAAGACATTTAAAACTGCATTTTTGGAACAATCCATTTTCATCATCTTTATTTGCTTCTGTTTTTCTCTGCTGGTGTAAAAACCTACACCAGTTTTCATCGCAGCAATGCAGTCAGCTGGTAGCATGTGACATGACTTTGACATGATTATCCAAAATATATATAATTTTCAAAGTAACATGACTACCGTGAACATCTCCCATCCTGAAAGTTGATATGTTTATGTGACAACTTTAAGGGTTCTTTAACAAAATAGTAGATGAAACTGAAGATTGTTTTAGCCAACTTTTAGAGCCGGAATAATCCATGTCAATTTTGGGACAGTGTCATTTGTAGATTGCACAATGCAATACAGTTGCAACCAACAGCTGTTTTGATTTTTGAAACTGAAAAGCAGGTTTAACTGATCATAAGGTAAAAAATTTGGCTATATTGTGTTATTTGTGGAACATGCAATGGTAGGCCTAGTTGCCTGAATCACTAAATTGTTATTTTGATTTTTGCTTTTGGAAAAGTCATACCTTTCCTGAATGTGCTATGTTTAGAATGCCAGCATGTTGATTTAATAAATCAAAAGAACAGCCACCCTTGTAAAGATGTGGGTTGAGCTCAGAGTGCCTGCATCAGTACGCTGCTGCTTTAAAGTTGGATCACTTTCATTAGCATACAAAAAGCATGTTACGAAGTTCTTGTGGCTTCATGATGTGACGCACAGTCTATTATTTCAGCATCAAAGAGCATTCATAAAGGAGCCATGATGGAAGGTGCACTGACACTATTCAGGGTGGTTCAGAAGAGGAGGAGCAGGACTGTCGTCTCCTGCAGCGCTAGAAATGCAGTGGCTCTTTCTGTTCTGTGCTAGACTGCTGAGCACAGCCCACTGAAAAATAATCTTAAGCAGAAAGTCTCATGCCACAGGGCTGAGCATCTCTCTACAGTGTGGGGTATAAGAATTCTCATAATGTTTCACATAAACAATGCATTAATGCCCAGCAACTATGATATTATTTAATTGGAAGTGGCTACTCAAGGAAGTATATTTTCCCTGTTGGTATCTGTTATAAAACAGATGGATGGCACCCCAATATGATTTGAATTCAATTGATGTTGGAATATGATCTTAAAAAACATAATTATGCATTCACCACTGCACAATTCTGCAAACTTTAACACATCATACTGATTGCCTGGGGATTATGAAAAACATAAAGACCCAAATGCAGAACAAAGTTGTACTTCTTAAGTAGAATGGTCCATACTCAGAAAGCTTAGGTAGTGTTTAAATGAAGGACAAATCTTGCTGAGAATCGAACTCAAACTGAAACCCAATAATTATGCAGTTTTCAATGTACTTAAATCACCTCTCTACCCTATAGTGATGCTAGCTTTAAACTTCAACAATTACTCCTGACCATGTCTACTTGCCTAGATGCACTGAGTGTCTTCCACATGGTTGGCTGTTTAAGATATCTGTTTTAGCAAGCAATTCAACAGGAATGCCTCATAACGTGACCAGATGTGTATATCCCGTTTTCTCCAATAATCTCCCACACCTCCCACCAGCCTCTGGTCCACCTCACCACATAATGGACTACATCCTGAGTTGCATTTCCTAATCATACTCCCAAGAACTGTCTTCTTGCAGTAACATGGGGTCCAGGGCCTTGCTCAGGGGCTCATTAGGAGAAGCACTTACTTTTCCAACTCCATGTTTTTGAGTTACTTAGGTTTTATGCCTAATCATCTAGACATTCAGAATATTGCACACACATCTGCAACATTGAATTATTAACACTTGGTAAAATATTAATGAAACATTATGTTTTGTATGGGATATCAACGTATTTGCTCAATTTTTCTTGTATGGATCGTGTATGTCAATAGTTAATTGAGTTATGCTAGGAGCCTTTGGCTAAAACATGGTTTCATCATGTTTATCTACATCTCTATCTGGGGTTCTGATTGCTCTGAATGAGTAACAGTAAATCTCTTGGCTAAACGTCAGTGCTCCAGGAGAGGGAACTAATTGGGAGAGAGGAGCACAGCAGCTTTATTGTAGCATCCAAAAAGATAAGAAACTGCCATCAATTTGTGGATGTGTCCACCTCTTTCATCCTGACATCACACACGTGCACACACACACACACAGACACACACACACACCCTCACAGGACAGTGTTTGGACCGCCTGTCGCTGTGAATCCAGTCCATCAGACACAGAGCTGTCACTAGGCTGGGGGAAGGGATTAATCAAAAATCACTTTCCTTCAGTGTTTTTTGAATAAATGGAGTGCAAAACCGATACTCAGAAGGCCACATGCAGTCAAGAAAAGCATTTTAAAGCCCATAAATATATACGGAAACTGATCCTTTAAAGCCCTCCAAGTAGTAAAATAGATCTTCCGTGGATCTTCCATAAGATGTGTTTTCCAGCAAATCTTACAGATGCTCAACGGAATTGAAATCTGGAGTGTTTGAACGCTGAGTCAATACCTTGAATTCTATCATGTTCCTCAAACCATTCCTGAACAATTTTTTAGGGTCACTTTATCTCTGATAAAAGAGACTACTGCTAGGGGTCTGCTAGACAGTCCCATTTGCTGTACTAAGACCATTTTTGTTATGTATTCATCACTGACATTGGGGACACCCAAAAAAGACCTGCCATTTTAAAAATGCTCTGACTCATTTTGACACACACATTATATAATAAAGTATAAAGAAATCTGTAAGTAGTGGCTTCCAAAATAAATCAGATAGAGTCTGTCTCTATATAATGTCTGTACTAGAGATGAAACATTTGTGCTTTGCTGTAACTTCTAAAGCTCCCTCTCCACAGGTTACCCCCAGATTAGGCTGAGTTAATGATGTGTAAACCACCGATGGTTGTGTCCATGAACCCACCCGACTGTTCACCCTCTGTCTAACAGTGGTTGGTCTTATTAATCACCAGACCTGGAGCCCAAGCTGCTTCTCCGCATGAGTATCAGAGGATCATTATGAAGGCCAGTGTCAGAAAATTTTATATCTACTGCTAAAAAGCACCAGAATTTGTCTTTAAATGCTTTGACAGATAAAAAGTTTGGTGCTTTTATATTATCCTGCTAAACCTGCTAAAATGATATCATGCAGAAAACCTTTAAGCTACTGTGGGTAAAACTGGCCAATAATAATTCTGCTGTGGCATTCAACTCCAACTTAATAGAATGCCAAATGTGATGCTTTAATTTTACATTGAAAGACCTTGAAAAGTTTACATTGATTAGTGTAAAGCTTTCTCTTTTGCTTTAATACTTATTATTCTAGGCATCATTCTTTACTGTATACCCCAAAACAAAATTGGTGGTGGCAGAAGTCTTTAGAGAGAGTAGATCCTTTGTATGATACCAACAGCATCTTAACTGAGTAACAGAAACAAATGAAGAAATGTGGTTAATAAACTTATCAATGTATCATAAGATAGTTTGAATTCCAGTTCCAAATAAATCATGCTCCTTCACATAAAAATGAATTATTATCAAAACAACTGAGGTTGACAGTTCTGTTGTGCTGATATATTGTGTAACTTAATAATAATCCTGAAAATATTGAACTGGTGCTTCTGTATAGTTAAAACTTATTTGCTTTAATTTAAACTGTGATAACTGCAGAGTGAAACTATTATTAGGGTTTTTAAGGGGTTAAAGTTCAATTCTCTATAGTTATATTGCAGGAACCTACTGAGGTTACAAAAGCACATCACTGAATTGGCGTTTCCTCAATCCACAAATTAATCAGCGCAATATAATCCACTGTCCCATGGTAGGCCAGTGTTACAGCAGCTGCTAGTGATGACACTTTTCTTTCCTCTTGGCAAAATGTCAAACAGTTAAGTATGTCCTCTCCCAGACTTACTCCTGCAGCTCTTGTGTTAACAATGACATTGTTCCATTCAGAAAAGGAATCCACAATATGGCCTATTCTAGTTTTTTACACGAGCTGGACCGCTGTATTCTGTATTCTGTTTTCTTCTGTGAGTTCTGAATGTTGAAGGGAGAAAAGTCTGTAGGAGCATGTCTGGTTTCTGCCAATCAAACCCAATACTGCCATATTTGTAATCTCTGAGTTCCTGCTACCAGACATGGACATCAGTCATTCTGGAGGGTAAGGTGTCATCATGGATGGCAGAGGGCACATTCATCTCAAGGCAAAGGCATCCACAATTTTCTCCAACATTCCACACATATTGTTCAGAAAAATCATGTATCACATTGTCCGACAATTCCACATTGCCATTTAAGAATATGTTGTTTTGTTCCAAGTCATCAGTGCTTCCGTTGGTGGCCAAAAATAGTTCAACAGCAAAAAAATAAATAAATAAAACGGGTGCCAGAGTTAATATTCCTTTTAAGCAAAATTTCAGCCATGACTCATGTAGACATACTCAGAAGTATGGTAAAATTTCTGGTTCTTAAGGATTCTCCTATTGTCATAAAGAAAACCAGATGGCACAGATGAAAAACATGCATTTAGCATAGTGGAACATGATCCATGTGTTTAGTCATTATGTACTAATATACCACTTTCACCTCATGGAGTCTGTTGCCATAGTGAAACCATTCTTCCAGCAGAAAAGATACATGAAAAACACAATCCAGGTTTATCACATGCCCTAACTGTCTCTATGGCAATAGCCGTAATGAGGGACCTTTGATACTTTGAGTTATGTGCACTAATGCCACAAAACAACGACACTGTTTGACGTCCGAATCAGTGAACATCGAGCACTGAGACGACACAAAGGCAGGTCCCATATCTTTTGTCAACACAACGACTATTTAAACACTGAAGAATAATTCTTGATGCAACATACTGACATGTTCTGTCCTGACAGAGGTGAAAAAGCAAACATTGGTTTAGCGAGCCCACCCTGGTGGTGTGCTGTTGTGTGAGAGGGAGTTCCAGCAGCCTATTTCTATCATTCACACTGCATTTGCTGAACAAATGATATTCTCCATGGTGCCTAGATAAATCAGTGTAGCTTGGCATAGCTGCCAGTCGTCAATCATTCTTAGTACCTGAGAGTTTCATAAACAGAGGTACTTGGGGAGGAAGCCTCTCTGTGAATTCCAAACACCAGTTTCGGAAAACACAAGCCGTGATCAGTTGTCCCTCTACTAGTTAGTGTAAGACATGAAATACCACCCGAAACAGAAAAGGCATGTGATGGCATTACCCGGTCCACATGTTCAAGTGATAACCATTTGAATTCCAAACATTTTCTTGGACTATTTTAGCTTACATTCCCTCCCAGGAATCTCTGGCCTCCGATCAGGCTGAAGCACTTCACTGGGACTGTACACAGTGATGCAAAATCTCCATACTGCATGCTTTCTGGTCTTGAGGCAAAACCTTTAGCATCTGTAATGTTGTAGACGTTTGCAGTTGGAAATAAGTGATTACAGACTTCATATTTATATCCTACCTTTGTGCTTGGTGTTTGCAAAACAATATTTGAGTCATTAAATTAATCAAAATGCTTTTGAGCCATTTAGAGTAAGCTATTCATTCTTACCATGTTTGGCCAGTAATGCATGAATGGTGTATATCTGATCAATTCAAGAGACGAAAAATTAGCAAAGACTTACATTTATACCAAACAAGAAGCTTCATAAAAGCCCTGAATACAGTTCTATTCGTTTATCAGCTTGCAAGCGTACAGCATGCACTCCAGCAACATCATTTCTGAACAGTCTTTTATCTGCAAATGGGTTTATCTGTATTACTACTTGAAGGAACCAGTGATCCCTGAAAGGCATTTATGAGAGCAAGACGCTTAACCTGTCAGCGGATGTTGTGGTACGGAAAGTGCAGCGGTGCACCAGGTCATAAATGCAAAAGGGGCCCCACTGTTAAAATGTCATCCATAATGATGAGGATTCCTCTCAGCGTCTAATAATACAGAGGTGTAAGGGATAATGTAGCCCGATGACAGACAAAAAGCAGAGGTAGACTGAGAAAAAGACTGAGAGATCAGTATGGATTAGTCCCTAGAGAGCAGCCGCTACAAAAATAACAAAAGTGATTAAACATTTAATTCTCAAATTATTTGTGTTCATTTTGGCAGATGGCCATGAACAATACATTGCGGAAATACATGCTTTCCGCTCTTCACATCCTGTGCTTTGATGCGTCTGGCGTGGACATGAAACTTTAAAGGCTACAACAATTGATCTGCTAATTAGCACTAAATGCGGAGGTCAATTTACAGATTATTTCTGAATAATGCAGCCTAGATTAATAACATAAGGCCTTTCTGTTATGTATTGGCTTTCAGCATGTTTTTATCCCCTTGCTTCCACAGTTAGCGTTCATGGGAGCTCACTGGCTAACCTAATCATTTAGAGTGAAATCATGTGGGTGGTTGATCAGCCAACAGAAATTTCACACATGCCAAAGATGATTTCAATCAAGTGTGAGCTGTTAACATACAAAGTGTCTTCTGCAGGACACATCATGCCTATGCTGCGTTTGTTGTGCTTGTGTGCATATTTGGTAGGATAAAATTAGTTAAGAGGGGTGGAAAGATTTAGAAAGTGTTCATATATGGCTCACTGCTTTCAGGTGTTAGCTGCTGGTACTGACGCTGACAAGAACACTGAGAGAGGTTTTCATTGCTGCATGCTTCCTTATGGTCATTTTTATTCTGCATGCAATCTGCATTAACTGATCACACTTTTACAGCAACTGCTGCAGGCCGGTTCATCTGCTAAATAAGGCCTTTCATTTAAATAATTGTCTACTCAGGCAAAGTGTCTACTTAAGTGCACAGACAGTGGCAGATCCGAGGACAAAGTAGGAATACCTTATGCATTTCGCTTATGAGATTTGGTAAAAAGGCTTTTCAAACGCTGGCATGTTATTAGTCCCTGCTAGAAATGAAACTGGGCCAGCAGTGTTAAGCCATAACTGTCAATCACAACCATACCACACTCTAACTACTGTGTGGGGTTAATGGAGTAATGAGTACATAACCATCAAAGGCAGTCATTCTGTAATTACCAACTTTAATGGGGAATAACACAGACACTGTCTTCTGTTTAAAGTTAAAACCACATATAAACATAATGTATTTAGTATAAATGCTGCTATAATCATCAAAAGCCCCTAGTGCTCATAATCCTATTATTCTGGACGTATTAATGGTAAAAATCACAGTACAAGTAAGTAAGTGGTGCATGTGGTATATAGTTTAACAAATTCACTCAAATGGGAACTGTATCTACCAGGTTTGACCTATTAAAAGCTGTTAGCAATGTTGATGTAGTAGTGCAGTTAGCAAAGGTTTAAGACATTTGTTTAGAGAAAAAACACTGCCACATGGATAGAACATTATGTTATATCTAAGTGGGGTTAAGCAGCTTATCAAAACACAGTAATTTTACTGCATTATCCCAATGCAGTGTTAAACCACTATAGCGTAAACCAGCATTCCAAACATGGCTGCTAGTGCCTGGTGCAATAAACATAGGTGACATCTAGTAATTGATGAAGCGGAGCCCTGGCTGGGGTATTTAAATAAGAGGTGATGAACAGTGCCGGCAGAGACTGGACTCTCCCTACATCTGGCTTTGAATGGGCTGTGACAACAAAACAATACATTACACCACATTTGAGCATCCAGTTTCTCTCTCTCTTTCTCTCTCTCTTATTCCCTTGACCATTTTATTTCCTGCAAAAAAGCATATTCCTGTATATATTTAAATTTACATTCCTTTTCAGGGAACTGTGCTAATCAGAAAGTACTTCAGCTTTTAGCATCTTTTCCAGATGTGTTTTTTTGTTTAGCACTGTGCAGCGAAAAAGAATGTGCATTTGAACATAAAAAACCTGGCAAAGATGCAAAAAGCGGAAGTACTTAGTGGATTTGGATGTTTAGCTCTACAGCTGCAGAGCAGCAGGTCAAAGCTAATGGTGGATAATGTTGAAAGGCCCTGACTTGTTTCAATGGCACAGAGAGTGTATTTAACATGGTGGTAGTGAAGGGACAGTTCAGATTGAAAAGGATGTTTCGCTGTACACTATATCGCTACTGCTGACTCCCAGCCTACCTGACAGATGACCTTCTGAGCTAATTTGGAATTATGGGTTTAATTATTGTGCTATGGACCATTTATTGACCCTACCTTCCTCCACAGACCCACCTTTTCCCTTCAGGAAACCAGTTAGCCAGCAGCGAGTTGCATGTCGGTGTGTGTAAAAGGAGTGCAGCTTTTGTGTTGGCCTTGGCAATGCAACACCTGCAAATGGTCGAGGAAAACCCTTTTAATCATGATCATAGCAATTATATGCCCTGCAGCTCATTTGGAGAACCACATCAATTTTAATAGTTTCTGCTTTAAAATTCAGAACATAGGACAGAATGATGAAGAACACTACACCTATGCCGTGACAATCAGCCCATTTGTCAATCCATTCGAATGTAATGTCTTTCAAAAATCTCTATTTCACAGAAATAATTACAATTTGAAAATTCAAGAGATGCCACCTGAAGTGCAATTTTTTCCTTCACTACATCCAGATCCAAACCCATTGTTCATGCCAATATTTCCTCTCATTCATCCTTTTACAAAGAGGGGTAAAAATAGTTATTTAAGAATTCATAAAGAGGGTACAGGAAAAAGTACATTATTTGAGTAAAAATGAACTCAGTGAGAGAGTTATTGGTTCATTTGTATCCAGCAGTGTTTACGAAAGGCGAGGTGAGACTCAAAAGAGGCTGAGCGCTTATCCTAACCAAAAATAAATATACCATTACCTAGGCTTAATAAGGCACCAAGGCCATTAGCAAGCACATAAACAAAAGGACTAATCAATGCTTCCAGATAGGGCAGACAATGCAAAATAGAAACTGTGGGTGTGATAGCTAAAAGTGCTTGGTTAATTGTTTGTTTCCTTGAAAGGTTTTTATTACTGTTCCGTTAGGAAAAGCTGCAAAAATTGGTTGCATTTGTCTGAAAAAGAGTTCCATGTTAAAGGCGGAATTTAAATAAATGTGAATATTCGTACAAATCTCAAAATACATGTATTAAAGTGTGAAACTGCAATATGATGCTTGCCTCACTTTCTTTTAAGCTATTGGCATGACATATTCTTGAGACAGCAGTAAGCTCTTATTCAGTGGGAACAAAATTTTAAGCTCTTTTCCTCTGTTGATACAGAGGCAGAGATTGATTTGAAAGTTTGCATTTTCCTCAAAATATGTTCTGCTAGTATTTGAAATTTTTTAAAAGGGAATTTTTCATGTGTTGAAAAAATATGGGTATTTTTCCTGGTGTTGTGTTTTCACAATTAGGAAAAAAGTGCATCTTGGCCTCAATCACGATTTAACCTCATTATCATTTTTGGTCTGTGGATCTGAGGCGGCACAGCCAGTACATTTTGCTCTTTTAAATTCTGGACAGTAATGAAACCCTCATACATGTCCATACAAATACACCTTTAAGGTTCTGACTCAGCACTGACACTTTCTTATTCAGAATTTGCCCATGAAAAGTTTAATTGAAACAGAACTTAATTAATACTTTCAATATTCGTCTAGTTCAGTAAAACAAGTTGTTGGCTACAAAATGCCTGTCTTGATCTTGCAAATTTGCATGGATGATTATTATATTGATTTTAAGCTAAGTCAGAAGATATCTGCATATATCTACAAATCTATAAAACCTATTAAGCTTTCCAAAAGGAGAACTGTCTACAAAGTGAGAATCCATTCATGCTTGGCAAGATCAAAAATACCCATATGATCAATATGAAAAAGGGCTATTTATAAAAATACTTTCTACTTAATTCATTCTGTTGTTCCTGAATGACGTACACAGTGAGCAATTGCAGTACGTCACAGATTTTTACATTTTTGAAAGCTGCATGAAAACGGACCTCATGGAACATCTTGAAAAGCCTTACATAATGCCTAAAATGAAGAAAGAGAACATTATAAGAATGAAAAAACAAGTCACCTTGGACATTATTTTCAGAATCTGTACAACAAAACGTGAAAAGCATCTGTAAAAAGTGAGGATGAATGTTTTTGTTATTTAGATTAAAAATCTTTTAAATGTCATGCATAAGAATGAATCAGATCAATAAATGAAGCTTATCATAATTTCTGCACTTTCAGTAGCACTCTGACTGAAAGACTGAGTGGCAAAATTTTCCTACTTTATAGGTCTCTGACTAAAAGACAGAAAACCTACATTAATTCAAATTAATTCCAAGGGCAGACCTAAAACACTGTGTATGTCTATTCAATAAAAATAGGCACTTCTCTTTCTAAAGCACACAGAGAAATTATTACATTAATAATGAAGTCATTTTGTGGTTCAAACTGAAAAATAAGTAAACTGATCTGAACTGAAATATTGCCACAAACAAAACAAATACAAACAACTAATCTCATCAGTTCTCAATTTACCTGTTCTGTTGTTCATTTTCCGTTTGATTGATCAGCCATATTTAGACTTTATACATTTTCCCTGCTCAGACCTTGAGGATGAATGTTAATCAATGTAAATATCATGATTTTATTGTGCTGATAATGGTCTTATCACATCTGCTGTCCCCCTGTTCACACAACAAATGCTAAGTCAGAGGGAAACAAGGAAGCTTGGAGCTATAATTAAATATCCAGTCCTAATCTTTATAGGATTGATGGGGGGCTATGAATAGGTCTGCTTGAAAATTGTGGATCACCTTTTGCTGTCATGTTCACTATTCCCTATGGCGGGGTGGAAAGGACAAGATAGCAGTGGCATCGTTACTGACTAAGGACAAATCTGAAAGCATTTCCTCAACAGAATGAAAGGAATTGGCCTTATTGAAATGCAGGATTGTTATCTCTTCCTCCATAAACACAGTTAAAATCAGCTGAGTGGCATTTTATACTATGCGTCTAGCAGTTAAATGGGGTCATTATGTATACAGCTTATATCAAATATCATAAACAGCGGCTCCATCTGAGTCTGAACCTGAATATGGACTGCAGTGTTGTAAACAGCTCTGACCTTCAGTCTGAACAGCATGCAACAAAATGACCTTTAGAAACTCACCCAAGGTCTAGAAAAACAGATAAATTGTTCAAACGACCTGTAGTGAAACTCTCTAAGTCAACAAGAACTATGTAAACCACTCTTCCTTCATGTCTTATCTCCCCAGAGCATTGTAGAGCCTCCACAGTGATCAGTTTACAGCACACTTTTAGGTCATACAGCAAAGCAGAACAGATCTTAATCCCCCGTAAACATTCCATCTGAAATGAAAATGTTAGAGAAAAACACCCACTGTGATCTTACCCAGTATGTGGAACATGTGAATGTGCTGAGGAGGACAGAGAAACCCTTAATATAAACACAGGTTGACCTGGATATGGTCATTTTAGTGTTATTTGCACTTACATTCAGTTCACTGCATATTAGACAGATCAACTTCCATTTCTGAATTACAGGGACAGTCTTCCTGGGTTTAAAGGTCATGCTCAGGGGCACAATGCTGGTAATGCTGGAGGTTGGGCAGAGACAGACTCAAATCCATGATCTCTTTGACTATAACACAGTATCACAGCTTTAGAAAAGTACATCCGAATATATGTGCTTCACATCAAAAAATATCTTGCCTAAAATGAAAGGATTCCAATTTAGATTTTAACTAGAACGTTGTGATGGCTGCTGATCATAAGAGTCCTCATATTACTAACCTGTGGCTGTATAATCACACATATTGGTACTTTATGAAGCACAAAACCTCTAATGTGATCAATCACTGTAATGTGTATCACTATTATTGCAGAAATCTAATCTTCTGAATTCCTATATATTAACCACATTCCCTGAAAGCTAATTTTATTACTTAGAAATTCTCTCAGTGCTACCTCAGAAGTTTTTGAGACTAATATTACATAAATTATAAAGCAAGAATTACACAAGCTGTAAGGTCTGACTGTTTAGTCAGGGTTTTCCTTGCATGTGTTCAGTGTATTAAATGTCACCATATTTTATTCATGTGTTGCAGAATATGAAGTGACAGTATGTTCTGCAGGTAGTTCCATCATGGTATTCAAGGACTCCTTGCAGTTTTAAAGGCAGCTCCAGACCCGATTTTGTTACTTATACACAGCCGCTGAAGCCAAAACTTTAGTGATGAAAGCAGTTTGGAAGGAAAAATAATTAAGAAATGAATAGCAAGTGGAGACTTCAAGATCAAGAAAAGTATTACACTACATATACTATTCAGACAGAAATTTGACTTTATGCAGGAGAGCAGGAAGGTACAGTTACGCAATTACAGTTTTTGCATGCAAATAATTATATGAAATATATATGACCATTTTCAGATTTTAAGTCTTTGTAGACTTTGCTAAATTAAACTATTTTCTCAAAGTTATGTGGCATTACATTTCAGTCCATCAACATGGTTAAATGAAGTTAAACAAAATCTAAACAATGACCTAACCCAATACCTTAATTATGTCAGTGTCAAGGGCAATTCTAGAATAAGACAGAGGCTCTTGGCTTGAACAATGAGGTTGTCATGTTTAGTCCAGATTTAAGATCTTTTAGCTTACATTTTCAAACAAAAGCTGGCTGGACGATAGACATACCATAAAGGCTATTAGCAAGATACCTTCTTAAAAATGGGCACTGTAACGTTGCCCAGTTGTGCACAAAAATGGACTTAAGTCACAAATGGGATTAAGTTTGTTTTTATAATTGTCCACAGGAACCACAACTATTGCTCCTATGTTTTAATATGTTCTTTTCATTAATTCTAACTCCATTAGGCACATACCTTTACATTTCACTGTTGAGAATAATGACACCACCATGTAACATCTGCAGTACATTCAAATGCCCATTTGAATTAAAGCAATCAGGCAATCACAGACATCAGAGTGGAAAAATACACTGCACTCTATGCATTTCATGATAAAATAAAAGTACCAACTACAATCTGGTTGATTATTGATCTTGTAGTAGAGAAAACATGATTGGTGGGAGTTTCTGGCCTTGTTGTTTTTGCTCTAAACTTTCTGGTGACTCCTTTTCCTGTCACTCAAAATTCCATTTCCTTTGCTTGTATCCACCCCCCACAATCCTGACTCGAATGCCCCAAATCAAGCACCAATTGTGACTTCACTTCCTGCCATTCATGGGCATTTCCTTCAGGAAGCATCTGGTGCTCTCCACAAAGAAGCCCATCAATGAGTTAACGAACTACATCAGCTGTTGGATATGTAACACTGCTATAAGTCCCAAGAGAAGCGGTCTACACACCTCCTGAAGTCAATCAACACTCTTTTGAACTCTTATCGTTACAGTGGACTGTGAGAGCCTAAGCTACACTGCCATTATGTAAAATAATCCCTCATGTCATTGACTGTTTTGTGTTTCTCTCTCACTAGAGCAGACATCCTGTTATAGATATAACATACAGTAAATGTGGAATTGTTGCCTCACTTAACACTCTTGCCCCCAAACCTCATTTTCTTCAGCTTTAAGAAAGGTTAAAAGCTAAAAGATGTGACACTGGTCTCATTAAGACTTCAGAGAGATTTTGAGTGTAAATAAGATGAAATCTAGACTTATCTGACATCTCACATTGTACACCATATTTTACCTTCTGTTCTCTCACTGTTTTGAGTTCATCTGTCACTCTGCTGTGGGAGTTTGCCTGGAACTGTGAAAGCTTTGGCAATGCGAGGTAATTTCTTTTAGAGTTGCTATTGTTTTGCTTATGCACCTCCACCACCCTAGAGGAAGTGGAAAGTTGTATCAAGGCTGAACACACTTCCCGTGCTTGTTGTCTTGGGAGGACCTCACAGGGTGGCTAAGAAACAAGATATGAAGTACATGTTGGTTCAGTCTCAGACTGTGAGAGTTCCAGAGAGAGAACACAGGAGACATTATAACTGCTAATGGGAACAAGGTGGAGAACAACCATGGATTATCGTACTGGATTGTTTTTTCTCTACTTTTTGAATGCTGTTTTCTGCATACCTGATATGTTCTACAGTGTACATTTGGAAGAAAAGACATTTGATGATGCTAAAAATCACTGTAAGTCCACTGGTGGTGTTTTGACTAGCATCTCCAGTAAAGACATTTATAAAATTCTGAATGCTGTTAAAGACACAGTTAAGGACAATAAAAATGAAATATCTTCTGCTTTCTGGATTGGTCTGAAAAAGAACAAAGAAACATGCGTTCAAGACAATCTAGCACTGAAAGGATTCCACTGGATAGATAACAGCACTGATTTTGAGCTCAATAAGTGGCGAGAAAACCCTGAAGCGACATGCACAAATGCACTTTGTGGACAACTCTCTGTGGACTACTCAGTGGACAATGGATGGGGTTTAGCTGCTAAGCATTGCAAGCATTCATTTGGTTTTATCTGCAGACACCAGAAGCCATGCCCTGAACCAGCTATAATAGGAACTTATGACATGAAGTATAAAAACAATGATCCGTACACAATTGAGATTATTTGTAGCAACAATTTTACATTGACTTGTTCAAAGAGCACTCGCAAGTGGAGCCTAAAAGGTGGAAGAAAGGTAGATATTTCTGAACTTTGCTTGGAATGCAAAAATGGATACAAAAAGAGTGAAGCAGATGGAACATGTGTGGATGTAAATGAATGTGATCAGTCTCAAATATGTAAATTCAAGTGTGTTAATACAGAAGGCTCATATCAATGTAAGTGCTTGGATGATCAGGGCAACCTTCACAATGAGGACTCTGAAATCTGCAAGAATTCTACAGGCCTTTTCAAACCTACCTCCCCTTCAGTGAAAAAGGAGCCTCCTCCAACGACACCAGCCAATAAGACAATTGAGGAGAGTACTAGCGACTTGTCAAAGATCTTTGTCCCTGTGATTATAGCTTTGCTGATTTTCATAGTTCTGGTTGTGATCGTTGTGGCCATTGTGAAATATTGCCTTATTAGACGATCTAAAAAACGGGCCAGAGAAAGGTCAGCAGCCTTTAAAGAATCAGTGGCATTAAATGGATCAGATTCCATGGAGAAGGTGAATGAAAAAGAAGAAACCTAAGTGCAAGTCATGGTAAAAGTCAGTCAAAGACATTCAGTATCTTGAAAGAACTCAGTAACTGCAAAAATCTCTGGAAATGTACAGCATGTAAGATTAACATTTCTATATTGTGCTTACCATTTGAATTCTACTGTTTTGGAGTTTAAATCAGGCTACTGAAGGGGCCATATACAAAAGATTATATTTATGAGTTCAATATCTTTTCAAACAGACCTTCTATGGATTTTGTAATTTTATTACTTACAGTCTATTGCATATGCCTGATCTTAAATCTAAATATTACTGTTATGAGTATACACAAGCATGATTTTCAATAGACTGTAGGGTAATAAAATATAATGTACAATATAAATACTTCCAGAACAGCTTCATGTGAAATGAAAACTGAAAATAGATTCCTTAAATTGTTTGTTTAAATGAAAATGAATGTCATGAAAAAAACAATTAAGTGATCATGTTTTGAAGAACAAAATAATTGTAAAGTGGACAACCATAATAAAACACAATTTTACTTGCTTCTGACCCACTGAAGAAAAACTCATTTAGTTGTAAAGTTTTTTAAACATAAAAGTACGAAGGGAAGCTGACCTATTAAGTATAGCAAGTTAGTGAAGACACTGATTTTCCTGCATGCATTTTCTTTAATGAAAGTGAGTGAGGGAGTGAACATAACAGCACTTAACAGGACAGCACATTTCACAGGCAACAGCACTATTTTGACTTTCTATTGTTGTAGACTTCCTCAAATTGCTCTGAATATTAAATGTGTTGGAGGCAGGAGCCTCCATATGGCGTATGAGCCTTACTGTAATCACAACCTGTCTGTTTGTTTGTATTGTTTTGGCAGGCATTTTAGGAAAATGACAAAAAATGGTCTGAAAGGTTTCTTTAGAAATGTGGTTAGAAGAAAGGGTTTATTGAGTGACCATCTGCAACCTCATGATTCCTTATGTGTCTGTAAAGAGAATCATCTGTTAATTTTGTTCTTATTTCTTAGGCAGCCCACAGGAATACATCAAAATCATTTAATATCTCCCAGTTAAAATTAATAATCAATTAATCACCTTCATATTGTATCATTCATACACCCTTATTCCAGTCAAAAATGTAAAATTTGAGATGTTTACATGAAAAAAATATTTTAATGTTAAGACTGATGCCACATAATCGTCAAGCCATACAAAGTCAGCAATCTACACACATACACACAGACCAGAATTTTATCCTCAGTAATCAAAAGCAAAACTTTTGATTCCTTTAGTTTTTTTTTTAGGACAACCTACAACTTTTGTATAAAAGCATTACTTTCTCATGAGGACCAGTCCTCATAAAAAGTTCCTCACAAAGCTACACGAAGACAATCTCAAGATTTCTTGTCTTTTAGGAGGATATCAAATCCTCAAAAATAGCTCAGAAAAGAAAAACTCTCCACACACCCGCACACACAATAAATAATAAATAAACAAAATAAATATAGAAATAAATAACTACACTTTCATCAATCAACATCGGAGCTGAACAGTATCTTTGTTCAAATCAGCAGTAAATTACAGTGTTGTAGTTCTTGAGGTGCAGGTCCCATTCCTGCAAGTGCTGTTGGTTTCTAAATTGTCCGGCTGAAATTCGTCCACACTGTATCCACGACTTTTAAGGGCTGTAGCGTAGTAGTCAATAGGCTCCTCGGTGGCATTGTCCATCCACCTGAGGCATAAAATTCTTTGGAAGGAGCGCTTGAAATTGTCAGATAAGAATCCGTACAAAATGGGATTGGCGCAACTATTGGCGTAACCCAAAACCACGGCCAGCTGACTAAGAGTTGCGTTGTGCTGCTCCACGAACACGTTGACGAGTTGCACGATGTGAAAAGGCATCCAGCAGATGACGAACACAGTCACCACCATCATCACCATCAGCGTGATCTTTCTCTCGGACTTTTTGCGCTGTTGCCAGCCCGCTTTCAAAGCCACAACTCGCAGTTTGACGATAATCAGGATATAGCACATGCAGATGGCGATGACGGGGAAAAGAAAGCCCATAAGAAAGGCGTAAAAGACAAACACAACCATCCACTGCTGCTGCGGCTCGGGCATTTTCATGTTACACGCCACCGAACCGTCCGAATTGGGCGTAGAAGTGGAAAATATGATAATGGGTAAGATGACCAGGATGGAGAACATCCAGACGCCCAAGTTGACCATTTTAGCGATTGTAGGTCTCCTGTAACGCGCCGCTTTAATGGGATGCACCACCGCAATGTATCGGTCGATACTTAAAACAGTTAAGCAATAAATGCTTGTGAACATGTTAATTGCATCAACACTTAAGACCAGACGGCACAAAAACGAGCCAAACGGCCAGTGATGAAGTAAAGAAGATGTCACCAAAAAAGGCACGCTGAGCATCAGCAACTCGTCGGCGATCGCCAAGTTCAAAATGTAGATATTAGTCGCCGTCTTCATTTTGGCATACCTAAAAATGACATAAATTACCATGGAATTCCCACAGAGTCCAACCAGGCAGACGACCGAATAGACGAAGGAGATGAGGATCGCGCTGCCGCGGGAGTCGCTGTGCGTTTCGTTGCCAGAAAAATTGAGAAACCAGCCGTCTTCCAGAGACCTGAACGTGCCGTTGGACAGCATATTGACACGGCTTCTACTCACTGGGTCAAGCGGCTGCGAGGCTTGTAATGACCTCAGATGATCTCCGTTTGGGAGTTTAAGTCCAGAAAGCGCATCCTCGCCATCGAAGCCTCCCGCTGCAGCGTGGGATGCGACTCAGCACCATGGAGAGTTTCTCCACTAAAGACCCGCTCGCAATAAATTTAGAGATGCGACGTCAGACGCCGCAAAATGACGTTGCTTTGGACATCGGCGCGTTCATCGGAACATTGTCTCAAATCTCAAGCCGTAACAACTTTATAGAACAGCATCACGACAATAAATGGCTTGTCTAAATAGCGACAAAAAGAAACAGACGAAGAATAGCAAGAGGGGTCCTTTGCGCCCCGTTTAAAAAGGATGTCGAGAAAGATGCTTTTCTACATTAATATTATAGTAAATATAGCACAACCTGTATAAACTAAAGTATTTTTTAACATAAGGGTTTGAAAAAAAAAACATGCTTAGATCAGCTTTATAAAGTTAACTATAAGAGCACAACTGCAGAGCTATTTCTTGTTTATTGCAGGTAGCTCAGATAAAAAAAGAAAGTCGTATAACAGGTTAACAGTTTAAGAGGTTAACAGGAACAAATAAGTACATTACAATCAGACCGCTTCTAACATTTCCAGAAGAATCACCTGTGCAAGCGACAAGCAATGTGCCCGATTTGTTCTGTAATGCATTACTTTATATAGCTGATAAAGCACAACCCTATAAAATACCTTACCAAGAACATCCTCTTCAAGACACTTTTTGTACTACACCAGCACTGCAGGTCTCTCTCTCTCTCATTATTCTCTCACTCCCCTTCCCTGCCTCCCTCCCTTCCAGGAAAGAGATCAATGTTTTCATTCCTTCAGTCTGAAGCGTTCTTCCAGCTTTAAGGTTATGGCCTCAGGCACTCCTATTAACCACTGCAGCTGCTTATTTTTCACCTCCCATATTTCTTTAGTTTCTCTTTTCACACAGTTATTATTCTAATATATTATGTTCGTTTTACTGCTGCCATCCCTCAGAGTTGACGTCTGCGTCCTTATGATGAATTAGGACTTCTTTTGCCTTACATTTTATGTTGAAATGCCCAAAGCATTTCAGTAAATATGTTTCTGAAAAGAATTTTTCACTTGGTTGAACAGGAACAGATTGTATCAATAAATTTTTTTTCAAAAGATGTGCATATATACCATTTCCAGACATATATTTTGCATTCAGGCAAATCTAAAAACAGTCCTCTCTTGTCTTGTTAGGCCTCTCTAATTATCTGATGAATAATGTGAATCTTTGTTTAATTTTTCGCCACCTTTAAGAAGAAACCATAAGCCATTATGATTAATTGAAAAGTGTTGCCGTTTTACAGCAGTGTCTCTACAAGCACAATTTAGCATTGTATAATATATTTATGATTTATGACAATTTGATGAGCTGTGTTATATACCTTTTTTTTGGACGCTTGAGAATTCATCACCCTACACCAACAGCCAAAGCTGAACATAAACTCTAGTGATATTTCAGACAATGAATGAATGGATGTTTATTTTTGTCAACAGCAAGAAATGGAATTCAACTTTGGAAGAAATTAATGAAGAATTGTTTATATTCAGCAATATAAAAAGTTTCATTTTGTTCTTATGCTAAGAGACCCGTGGGTGTCACAACATACTGAACTAAGGAACTCCAATAACACCCCACTTTCTTTTAGTCCAGAGAGTTGCCCTTGAAATGTATTGGGTAAAACCATCACAGCTTTGTGTGCAAGAGGAGCAGATGGCCATGGTAACACTCTTTCGCATATTCTCTCTCTCTCTCTCTCTCTCTCTCTCTCTCTTGCACAAACACACACACTCTCACACACATATACACACAAGTGAAAGGGTGCCAGAGCATTCTGCAGGTGTTATGCTGCTTCTCTAACATTAGGCTTTCACCTTGCTTCTCACCTTTGTGCCTGTCATAGTTTACATTGCCTTAGCACAATCCTATTGTGAAATAGTGTGTAGAGAATTACTCAAATACACCAAAGATGTACACAGATTAAACCAGCTACAGAACATCAAATTGACAATAACACAATAATGGTAATTATACAACTACAACATCAATGAAAGTGAGTTTTCTCCAATAAAGCGGTAATCACCTGTAAAAGAGATGCTTCTGAGTACTCTATAATGTTTCTTGGAGCTCCAGTGCAGTTTTGTAGTCTTTGACTGCCTGCTCTGTCAGCCCTAGATGCCCACGTACATCTGCCCTCATCTTATACAGTAGGGCATCATCAGGCTGCAGATGGAGAGCTACAAAATAACACACACACACACACACACACACACACACACACAGCCAGTCTTAACAGTATAAAATACAAGACATCCATTATCAACAGTGCATACCTCCGTAGAATAAATCATCACCTGCCGGTCACTACCATTGTTAATACTGAACAATGGGGCAAAATTAGTGTCACCAACATGGTATATTATATTTTAGTCTTCTGTTCACTATATAGACCCCAATAAATGAGAAAACATCATACAACTATTAAAACTCTTATTTAGTGACCATACTCTTAGAAGGGTGTAGTGGAGGACACTGTTCTTCAAATGAATTGAAGGGATAAAAGCCATTTGAAACGACCAATATGCAAATTTCCCTCACTCAATCAGCACAAAACAAATGTTTTTGTTTTCTGTGAACCGTTAATTCAAAACCTCAAATACATGAAATTCACTTGATTTGAGCCATCAGGGAAAAAAACAAATAAATGTGAAATGCAACGGGCACTTATGTATTACCATACAAATAAATGTGATACTGGAAAAAGAGTCTGGTCTTTATGTGACGAATGACCTCACAAGTTTCTGTTTACTGCTAATCTTCCATTTATTCTTAGAGATTTAAAATGAATGAAATGTTAATTACGGAATTCTACTAAATTATAACCTATTACATTAAATCCTCAAATTAGATGACCCATCTTCATATCTGATTTTAACTTCACAATTTAAGGTCCCTGTGCTGCTGAGCAAATGCAATGGAAATCTAGCAATGGGTTTACACTGTAACCATAGTAACCATCTGTCTCTTGTTTTACACAAAAGAAGGAGTGTCTTGGTTACATGATCTGTAATGAATTTTTGTTTTCTTTTTGGGATTGGGTCACACAGTGTAAAATATACAGTGTTTCTGTGTGTGGAGTTACATATGTGTTCTACGTTAAAAAAGAAAGAAAGTTAAAAACAAGTGAACGCTGTGACCTGTGCCACATTAGCAGATGTGTTAAACATCACTTCTTACGTCAATCTGAGGGGAGTCAACAGGGATATTGCCTCTGGTTTTCCTGTTACTGTGAACACACTGATTGATTAGTATATGAGACTTGAAAAAACCTGAAAAATCAGGTTTGGTCAATGTCGCATGAATTCTTTGGTATCTGTCTGTGTGAGTAATGCAGAAAGCAGCACAGTATATTTGGGAGCATCAGAAAAATATGGATATGATGTAACATAAAGCAGAACAATTTGTAAAGGACTACCTTGAGTTAAGTCCATCTCTGCTGATTTGTATTTCTGTATAGAGATGTACAGGTTGGCTCTGTTGAAATAGGCATGAGCTGACTGAGGGTTGAGGTGGAGCGCCTCATTAAAGTCTTGCAAGGCTTCTGGAATTTTCCGCAGGAGGGCCAGAGTAATGGCACGATTCAGTATGGTCGACTCGTCTCTGGGGTTTTGCTCAAGAGCCCGGCTATAGTAGCCACATGCCTGAAGTGAAGGATATTCAGATATTTGAGACTACAGGTGCTGGTGTAAATGCAAATCTATTAATTAGCCTTGATTTTACCTTTTCATACTGTCTGTTGTAGAAAAAGAGGTTAGCAGCATTGAAGAAAGCCAGTGTGCATGAGGGGTTAATAGAAGTGGCTTTTTGATAGTCCCTCATGGCACTGGCATTTTCCCCCATGAACTGATTTATCACACCTCGGTTTGTGAAAAGTTGGCCGGAGCAAGGGCTGATCTGCGATTACAAATAGAGAATTTAAAAAAGTACATGGCACATGGCATGTTTAATGCACGGCAAACTGGAAAACTATCAAACTGATTTGAATGACTGCTCAAGTTTTAAAATAAGACAGCTGTGAAACTGTGGAATTCCTAACATAAGGTCTATGTCATGCCAAGCTTCATAATTCAGCAATAATTATACATGGTTGCACTTCTGCATTCCAAAAGTGGTTTGAGCACAAACTGATAGCACCGATACCTTCAGAGCCACATTTATATCCTGCAGGGCTCCAAAAGTGTTGCCCATGTGTAGATTGACTACAGCTCTTCCCTCGTAGGCAGCCCAGCACTTTGGATTAACCTCCAGAGCCACCGTGAACTGATTCCAGGCTCGCTGGAAGAATCCAAAAACCTGGAGCAAGGAAGGGGGATATCAGCAGAGCTCAATGCAAATCAATAGCAGGAGGAGAGGCAACATGCACTTTGAGACATCAGTTTTGTGCCAAGAGAAAAGTCTGATAATGAGGACAAGGATGAATCCAGTGAAAAGGGCACAGGAATCAGATATCTCTAGTCTGTTTGGATGCTGTGTGCATAAGGACTGAACTTAAAGGCCTCCATTGCCATTGTACTTGTGTTTACTGGGGTCAGACCTTTTTGAGAAGGGGAAAAATGCAAAGGAGTCAGAGGAGAGTCAAAGTGTAGCAGAAAACATGAAAAAAGTGTAGTATTAATGTTTTTCTTTGCTTTGCCCTTGGCACATGGCACGAAGCAGAAGGCCATTCAATAGAACAGCAATAGGACAGCACTTCACATATTTATCAGTGGAAGACTTTAATACAGCCTTTTGCAGTTTGCAAGTGAAAAAAATAACAGGTCGTAGTGCAGATATTGGCTGCACTTATTTGCAGTTTAGTTGAGCCCAATATTTCATATTAACAATTATTAGAACGGTTTAGGCAGTGTCATTTGTTAGTCTCAGAGAAACAACACAAGACTTTGTTGCATATAGAATGAATGTAAGTGCAGAGAGAGATTTTAATATATTTCTGCTGACATTTACAGTGCTGCAAGAGAGTGATCCACAATTAAATCAACTGGAATACATAGATTAAAATATTGACTGAGAAATAAATCTGGGAGATATTGCTGACTAATGGAACCCTACTTTTTTTTTTCCAAAACCACAAAAGCATGTCATTGATCAATGTTAGCATAGATTGTCTTCATAAAATATAATAAAGTTAACTATTATTCATATCACAATACAAACATTGATTTCTCAAAAAGCATGTACTTCTACAAGACCCAAGGCATATATTAAGATCTAATAAATCAAATAATATGTATGGTGAGATAACTTCACTGTAAAAAATTCACCCGTATATTTACAGTAAAATACTGGCAGCTGTGGTTCCAGCCCTTTACCGTAATTTTACGGTTTCAACAGTGCTGTAATTTTACAGTAAAATACTGGCAGCTGTGGTTCCAGCCATTTACCGTAATTCTACGGTTTTAAATTTTACAGCTCTGCTTTAATTTCACTAAGTACTGGCAGTAAAGGTTCTAGCTAATTTATTAAAAAGTTTTAATATAAATACTGTTTTCTATTTACTCTATTGT
Organism: Distichodus sexfasciatus; assembly: GCA_032718565.1. Lineage (NCBI taxonomy): Eukaryota > Metazoa > Chordata > Actinopteri > Characiformes > Distichodontidae > Distichodus > Distichodus sexfasciatus. The sequence continues at coordinate 3,872,062 of JAVGVS010000018.1, read as the reverse complement.
CCGATATCTATTAACATCCCTATATGTAGCATAATGTATACAGACTATCTAAACAGACATTTTACTCAATGGAATAAATGAAGAAAATAGATTATGGTACAGTATTGTTTGCCATTTATTTAAAACATCTAACAGGTTAACAAATATATGAACAGTTGGGGGGGGGGTCACAAAAAAAGGAACCAGTAGGCAAAAAGAAGAAACCTTACAAAGAGGGAAGTCCGGATTTGAGAGGACAAGAGAACCATGTGGTGAAAAAAACGTATGAAAAGGCAAAAAACAGCCAACACGTCCCACATCAGCTTTTGATCTGTTCTCAGAGGAAATCCAAATCTGAGAGGAAAGAAAAAAAAGAAAATCTTAGTGGTAAAATAAATCACATGTCAAAAAATAGTAATCACATATTCTATGAACACTTTTAAAAGAGACATAAAATGATCATGTTATTGTACATAACTAATCTTAGAGAGCAAATGATGGTGTAATGTTTGTTACAGCATAGATGAAAAAAATAAAAAACATAATCTTGACAGAAAGATTATGGGGTTAAGACAAGATGAGAAAGTTTAGCTGTGTGTAACAGATCAAACAAGGTACTAATGAACAACCATCACAAAACAAAAACATTTGTGGTTCATAGTCAAAGTCAAAGTCAAGTCAAAGTCAACTTTATTGTCATCTCTGCTATATACTGTACAGATACATAGAGAGACGAGACGACGTGGCTCCAGGTTATTTCCAGTGCAAACAAACAAAGAACAGTAGAACAGAGAATAAATAGGCAGTGGCACGACTAGGCACATGGAATAAACAATAAATAAGTAAAAATACTAAAATATACATTAAACAATATACATTTTAAACCAGACAATATACATTTTAGACTAGACAGGGAAGACAGACATAGAGCTAAACATGTTTGTCAAGTCAGGATGCAGTATTCTTAACAGGTTGAAATTGACATTTTGCCTGCCTCATTTTCTCCAAGACAGACTGGAACTGGTGCTATGTGATTAAAATTACTTTTGAAATAGGTTTTTCGTCTCTGGTCAGTATAAAGTACCTGCGAATTGTAAGTCTGAAAGAGGTCATCACTTCGCAAAACATCAATAATAGCACATATATCCCTTTCAGCAAGCTGTAATGCAACTAATTTGTCTCTTAACTTGAAAAGCAGGTGTTCCTTACTCATTTCATGAATTTCTTGAAAGTGACTAACAATTGTTTGAATTACAGATGATGGAAGTAGACATTTAGCTTGTAATTTGAGATAAAATAAAGCAAGATGTCTCAAAAACAATGCTTCGTCAACACTTTCTGCACTGTCATCTTGTTCCATACTATGGCTTTCATCACATGGAGCCTCATGTGGTACTTCTGACAGGTGGTCAGAGCTCTCAGACAGGCTACCAGGATTAACAGAAACCAGATTTCCTTCAGAACAATCACGATGTTTTCTAGACAAGTGTGCAGTAAATGTGAAAACGTTGGAAAACGCTTTGCCACATCCCTGAAATGGACATGGAACTATTTTCCCCTCCTTAATATGCATCTTTAAATGCATGCAAAAGCTTTTCAATGACTCACACCTGACCTGACATAACTCAACATGACATGTTAGGTCAAATGAGTTGAAGGTCCTTTAGCACTATACTCCGTTTGGCTTTTTCCATGTCTATAGCTGTGAGACTTAAAGGCCTCAAACTTTTGAAATGTTTTTTTGCAACCAGGCAGAGCACAACTAAAAGTTATATTGGAAGCGTGTCTGTGAATTCGCATGTGCCTTACAAATGCACAAATGGTGCTGCATGCTTGTGCACAAAGTTTGCAAGTATACATGGCGTGCCGTGAAACTCACCAAAGGTTAGGGCTCAGTAAAACATCAAGTAAATGATTCCTAGAAAAAAGAAGAAAAAATTATTATTTCGTCATCTTAAACCAAGCAAAGAAATTCGACGTCGAGCATGGAGAACATTCAGCTGAGTGTAAGGCCTCAGCTGTTGAGAACTGTCAATCTACAAAACGTGTTTCGCGCCGAAAAGTCGAGAATATCCGCCTCGTCTTTCAAAAAGAACCTCTTTGACTTTTTAATACTATGTAAGTTACTTGTGAATTTCACAAAACACGCAGGTAACAGCCTAATCGCAGCACTAAATCGAAAAAATATACATAAATATCTATTTTGCTTTGGGAATTTTAACAGCTTTACATTATTTGCATGGAAACTAAACAAATTGACCACTAAATTTTAATTATTATAATGGATCTGGATATTTAGAGTAGTTTTGTAATTATTCTCCATTTTATGTGCATGAGATTATGTGAATAACGTTGCCATTAATGCATCTTGTAAGATTCGCATCATGTAACATTACTGAATCAGAAATTCATGTAAATCGAGTTAAGGGTTACTACAAATGAAAGCCAAACTAATTTCTAAATGGAAACTTAACTTTAATCAAGCAAATAGTTTGCCGTGATAATCGGAGCTCAGAGAACATTCATTAGCAGGCAAAATGCCTCAACCGTTGAGAGCTCTGTCGACAAAACGCGATTCGCACTCAGTAATCAGCACAGTCAAAAATACCTCGTGAAAAAGGCGATTGTACAGGTTGGGAGCAACATAACAGACGAAACAGTAAAGACATAAACTTACCTTGAACAGTGTCCTTCTTTAACACCATTGATGAATGTTGCGAACTGCTTTCTGTTCGAAAATAGACTGCGTAGTGCGTTGAAGATGCCCCGCCCCCACGTGCTATTTTTTACAGCCCAATACTGCTTTTTTCCAGAAACAAATGGGTTTACACATAAATGCTGTAAATTTACGACAAGTAATTAATTTATGGAACGTGGACTGTAAATTTACAGGATTAAACTGTTTATTGAAATAACAGTATTTTACTGTTGGAAATTGGCTGTATTTTTACAGCAATTTTTAACAGTGTTGTCATGCCTATGTGCACTTGCCAAGAGCAAAGCCATCAATTTGTGTACAGTAAGGCATGCCTCTGACTAGTATACTGCTCTCTGGTCATTTTCTGCACAAACTAAATCTGTGCTGTGTTGCAACAGTATTTTAAATCCATTTTTCATGTCTGTAAAACTAATACCTGGAGGTTGTAGGCCAGGCCCACACGTGCACTACAGCAGCAAGGATTGAGGTGCAGAGCGGAGAGGAATTCTCTCTGAGCTTGTTTGTTGGCCTGGACATGGTCATACTCCATGAAGACATAACCACGTCCCACGTAAGCATCCAGCAAGAAAGGGTTGAGTCTTAAAGCCTTGGTATAGGCCTCTACCGCCTCCTGAAGTTTGCCTAACCTTAAAAGTTCACAATGATATTGTCTCATGTACCCATTTGCCAACAGATGATAGATGATATAATACACCGAAGCCAGGACTACTGGGACTAGTTGTGACTCATTGTTCTCTTTAGAACTTCATAACTGACAACAATAGTAATTGCAATCATTTTATGCAGTGTAATGATTATAATCATTAAATAGGAAGTGATCTCATTCATCTTTTTGAGACCAGGGTTAACTGAGTCATCATTAAGAAACAATATCTTCTTAGTACATAAATATCTCTACAGCATACAATTGCCTTGAACAATTCTAACAACCACAAATGAATATTATTTTAAAACCTATACCTGCTGTACTCAGACACACACTGCAATGTCTTTATATTTACCTGAATGCATGCTGCTTTCAGGACACTCTTTTATTACTGACAAATGAATTTACACAGACATGACGATTCAAGCCGAGCTATTGATGAATATACCCTTTTATACACCCTGCATACTGCCTACATTGAGCTGGAAGGTTCGCTATTGAGATGGTTGGGTGATTAAAGGATGGTCTGTATACGGAATGCCTCAATATCCTTTCCAGTGTTGATTAGTAACACTAAATAAAGAACGCACGGTTTGCTTATTCATCGCTGATGAGATTATTCATGTGCCATATGACACATCCACATCCTGTATTATAGGCTTCATTCTTAAATACATACATTATGAGACTGTGAAGGACAAAGAAATTTGCAGTCTCTATTCCAAATAAGAAAATTCATTCATCTATCCTGCTGCAATTCTACACCTCCTTTGAACAGTGAAGGCATAGAACAGTCTACCAACAGCAAAGGAAAGTATAGTAGAAAGTTTTATTGAGCTCAAACGGTGTGTTTAAAGGCACTTTTATAGAGGATTCATCATTGCCTTAACAAAATTCTGCCTTAAAGCACATGCAGTAAATCATTAAAACCCTCACTCTTTTGGGTTAGATTTTTTAATGTAGATGCTCAGAAATGGTTGAGTCGAAGATAATGAGAGCAAGACAGCAAGTCTCGTATAGCAAGCATGGTGGAGTCAGGCAGATAAGTTAAAAAAGGTCACATGATGATGGAGAATGGGAAGAGTCAGACCCAGGTGACAGATTCCTAGTGCTTGATAGACACAGAGGCATCTCCGATTGATTTGTACACGGCTTTTAAAATCCTTTATTTAAATAAGGAACAATTATATTATATTTTAATAGTTAAAATAATAATAATAATAATAATAATAATAATAATAATAATAATAATAATAATAATAATAATAATAATAATAATTGTGGTTAAATAACACTAATAATAGAACTCCTATGTAGTGTAATTTAATGTTTTATATTTTATGTTTTATACCAAAATCATAAAACGTGACAACGTACGATCAGAAATGATCAAGTAAAGCTCATGAGCTTTATATTTGCTTTTCCATCTAAAACTCTTATTTGCCACTATGGCTGCCACTGTGAACTAAATGGTTCTTCAAGTAGTACATTTTAAATCTGAATATAACACTGCCCCAATCATAATACGTGACCTGGTCAATAGAGATTAACAGGCATTTCAGCATACCTCAAGCGCACTGAAATAGTCATCAAGCTCCACATAGACAAGAGCACGGTTTATCAGCACTTTTAGATGAATCTCTTTCTGAGTGGGAAGAAGCAGAAGAACGCCATAGTCTTGGAGAGCCTTAAAACAAATAAGTTTACTTGTGAACATCACAATGGTAAGTTACATTTCAAATGTGAACGCCATATACCGTTGAATTGTGCTTATGAAATAAAATAAAACATCACCTGTTCATATTCCTGCATCTGATGATGGCATAGGGCACGGTTATAATATGCAAAAGTGCAGGTGTTGTCAATTTTGATGGCCATGGTTAAATCCTCCACTGCCCTCTTATACCCCTGGAACAGAACCCACCTCTATAATTAACTTCAATAAAACACAATTTAGAACATATATTATACACTGACGTTCACCTTTTATAAACATAAAAAAAGTTTTTTTTTCCATTTCTAAACATTTTTAACATGCTTTTAACTATACCTTCATATAGAACTTGAGAACTCCTCTGTATAAGTAGGCTCTGACACTGTTTGGGTGGATTTTGATAGCTTCATTACAGTTGAAAATTGCTTTGGAATACCGGCCTTTGGCTCCATAAAAGGCTGCACGACTTAGGTACACCTTAAGATAAAGAATACATAAATTACTCTTTATTGCTTCATGTCAAGTTGGATTCTAAATGAGTGAGTTAGTGATTATTTGTCATTGTGAACACACCACAGCACAGCACACAGTGCACCACAACGAAACGTGACCTCTGCATTTAACCCATCCGTGACGGAGCAGTCGACAGCTAACAAGCGCCCGGGGAGCAGTGCTTGGGGACGTTACCTTGCTCATGAGTACCTCAGTGGTAACTTGGCTCATGGCTTAAAATGACTTAAAATCTTCCAATTGTGACAAATATAATACAAAAGCCATATACATGTTCTCCACTATTCTTAGGATGATGCATCTAAAGGGAAAACACTGTGTATTTTTATTTTATATTGTGCTCCTGCAGAACAACCACCGAAGCACCACCCACTGGGCATCAACTGATGTTACATCTCAGACCACTGTGACTGTCAGGCAGCTGCCAAAAATCCAAAGCTGTTTTATTAAGTGACAACAGCAGGAGGATCTTAGACTGCAAATGTGTATGTGTATCTGTCTCTAGCCCAACAAAACTAGAAGAAACATTTTGTCTTGTGCAGTTTTGAGAAAGAAAGCCAGTAAGTTGAAGTGACCTGGAAAAAGTTGGGGTTGATGTGGAGTGATCTGTTGAAATCTTCTACACTGTTGAAGTGTTGTAGACGCACACGGCACAGGCCTCTCTGGTGGTAAGCCTCGGCATGGTCAGGGTTTAGTCTGACTGCACTGCTTAAAGCATCCAGAGCCTGGGGCAGCAGAGAGTCTTCTCCCTGTTTATATATAGATATAGAGAGAGACAGAGAGAGAAATGCACAGGACGATTTTACATTGTATTTAATGATATGGGGTAGTGGGGTAGTGCTCATTAATAAATACTTACAGTAATTGGCAAGATAATCTTTTCAATGGTTAGATATGTTATTTATTTCTGTGGAAATGAAACGATGAGGCTGTAATATTCCTGAGAGTATGTAAAAGCAGAACCTGAGCCATGTAGCACATGCCAGTGAGATAGAAGAGCTCAGACGCCTCAGGCATGTTACAGAAGTTTGTTTCACAGGGACCCAAGAATGACAGAGCTTTTTTGAAGCTTTCCACTGCATCCTACAGACACGATAAAAACCCACATAACATTTTATATAATATGTTTATTTACTGACATTGCATTGTATTTTGTGTTTTGTAATACATGAATAGTGCATAAGGCTTTTTGAAAAGCACAATAAAAGAGAGTCAACTGTCATTCGTCTGGATACTATTTACACTAACTTGTTCTGATTCTGGCTTGTTGACAAACAGGATGCCTTGCATAAGTCAGAGACCTACCATGAACCTGTTTGCCTTCATCTGAGTTTTTCCTAACAGGATGAGGATTGGGGGAGAGGGAATAGTGTCGGCAGCTGCCACAAGGCAGTCGATAGCTTTGGCATGGTTTTGCAGGAAAGACTGGACAGCTGCCTGCTGGAACACAGACGATCCCAGAGCTGCAAGTGAACACAGGAAACACTGTAGTGGTCCTTCACCAATGTATTGTGGCTTTCATAATACCCTGTGGTTACTACATGTTGTTTTGGTTCAAGGTCTCTAATGCCTTGAACAGGCTGTGTTTCTGAGAAATACTTAAGAAGTCAGTTTTCTGCATGATTAAGTGAGCTTTTGTGCTTGGAATGAACCATTCCTTACTGAAATTGTGCATGATATGTACAGCCGCAGTTCCTTCGTTCAGTTTCACAATAATGGTACATTGAATCAATACCTTTGCTCATCTCTGCTGTGTACTCTACACACAATGCTGCCAAGTCAAACTTCTCCATGTCGCACAAGCGCTGTCCTCTAAAAAGCACAAACACATTTATTTTGTCTTTTCCACACTAGTCCAGAAGAATTAGATCAGGAAAATCAGGAGAATATAAATGGAACTGCAAACTAAGCTTCAAGAAAATAACAAGATAACAACCTATTTTCTTGCAGTCTAGTTTACATCTTTAATATCAGTGTTTTACTGGCAGAGAAAAAAAACTTTTAACCCATTCTCAATTTCACACTGATCCAACTGATCAATGTATTTAGACAGATATGAGAAACAGAGCCAACTCTAGGAGATTAAATAACCACTAATGTTTCATGATACCTCATGATGTGCAGATGTTGGGCATCTGGCCACATGTGAATGGCTCTGCTTAGATCTTTCACTGCTCTCTCCAGGTCTTTCACCTATACATAAAAGTAGATCAGGTAGTTCCACACACAATTACAAGTACTGGGTAATAATCCAGGTGCTGTAATCAGGATATTTATTATATGTATAGAGCTCTATGTCATTAACACCATGTTTTCTTACATTGTAATAGGCTGTTGACCTGCATATATAGCCTCTAATATAAGTGGGCTTCACATTTAAAGCCTTGTTGAACATCTTGATTGCCTTATAATTCTGCCCCAGCTGCTGCATGTAGATTATGCCCAAGTTTATATAGGCCACAGAAACAGTCCTGTAATTTGAAAAATAAAAAGTTGTATATTGTATAATGAAATTGTATAATGATGCTGGATTAAGTGCTTGTAAAGAGAAATACGCTTAAAGTTGTGCGACACTTTTCAAGAGATTGTAAAAACTTTTACACGGGGTGAACTTTGGTTGCACTGTATTTTTTTGCTTTCACAAACATATAGAAGAGGTTGTCACCTGTCGATTTTGATCACAGTTTCAAAGTCAGCCACAGCCTCTTGCCATTGACAACATTCTGTGTAGAGCAGACCGCGGTGCAAGAATGCGCCAAGATTCTCTGAACTATTGTTGATAAGCACTACAAAATGCACACACACACACACACACACACAAACAGACATATTATGACAGGTAGCTGGCTAAAAGAAGACAATTTTTAAGGTATGTGGTGGCTTACTTTCACACAACTGACACTTGATAATGTCTATTACCCAACATATAGTACGCTGTAAACACTTTGCTGTTCTCAAATCTCTCTGAAATTTACATCCTTTGTAAAATATAAACCATATACGATTTATGAAACAATTCCTTTGCTGAGAGGACACTGTCATTTGAATTCAATTGAAAAATTATTGTCTTGACTGTATCTGAGTATACTACCAGAAAGGCTGAGGTCTCTTAAGGCCATAACTGGCATTATCTTCCGCAGCAGACAGCCACGGTGGTAAAATGCCAACCAATCATTTGGATTCAAGTGTACAGCCAGGGAAAAGTCTTCAATAGCCTTTTGAAAATGACCAAGCTTGGCGAAAATCCTTCCTCTGTATGTCCTGCCAATTTTAATGTACCATGGTAAATATTAAAAACAAACATCAGTTAACAGTCACACTTAACAACATTAAATTTATAATTATGCTTTAATTGTTTAAAAACAAAAAATTGAAGTAATATGTCAAGAACAATTAGACACAACAGTAAACATGATGGCCTGATTTATTGACTGAATTAAAGCTTTATTTTAACAGGGTAATTCTATAGAAGTACAGGACATTGTTTTGAAGTAGGGCACAACATTACTTTGAGGCTTGATCATAATCAAGGCACAATCAATAAACGCAGTGTTGAGATCACCTGGCTCTGGTATTTCCAGGCTCTTGCTTCAGCAACAGAGAAAAGTCTTCCAAGGCCAGCATCCAACTGGAGATGTTGAAGTGGTATAAGCCATGGGCCATCAGTGCATCTGTCCTTGCTGGATTAATGGCAAACGTCTATGGATCAAATATAAATGTATAAGAGGAGCAGATGGTTGCACAGATGTGTGAGGCGTTTTAAACAGTGCTTCCAGTGAGAACAGTCATGAGATTTAATTATTTGCATACACCAACCGTACATGCATGATATACTTCTGAATCCTTAAGTTATTATATTCAATAATAGTTCAGACATTAGTTTGTGATGCCAGTCATAATTAATCATTTTAAAGGTGACTTACTTTAGCGTAGTCTTCCATAGCCAAAACGGTCTCACTTTCCTTCTCATACAGCTTAGCCCTTCTGAAGTAGATTTCATCATTATATGGCACATGTCTGATATACTGTGTGTAGTCAGTAATGGCTGGACAAGTCTCTCCTCTCATACTATAGATCTCAGCTCTTGCCTTAATTGCATCTGGAAACAAAATTCCAAATGACAGAATTTCCTAAACTGATCAAAGGTTCTATATGAACAACTTATGCACATAAAAAAAGATTGCAGGACATCAGTATTGAGGTAAAAAATGAAACATACAGGATAGCTCCATTATTTGTCCTCTTTTGACTAGTGTAGTGAGTGCACAAGTATGCACTGGGATCTACCTGCATGCTTCTGATTGTGCGTAATGATGAAGCTGAGATCACTGAGAGCACTACTGGGGTTGTTTCTCATCAGGTGGATGCTGTGTCTGTGCCAGTAGGCATCCAGCAAATGAGGCTCCAGGGAGATGGCCTTTTATTGAACACAACAGATCGATTACAACACACACAGGGAGCTAGATGAGACATAAGGTCAAACCTGTAAATTACATATTTAAGTAGTCCAAAATAACTGAGGAAAAACAAATTATTGTTATTATAATAAGAGTGAAAAAAAACCTTACAGCATTAAGATCCTCCAGGGCTTTGTTGAGACAGCCCAGCTTTTTATACAGTGCACCTCTTCGGCACAGGTCAAAAGGGTTGGCCCTTCCAGATGTGTCCATAATCTGGATCAGACTGGCCAATTCCATGTCCAGGTTGGCCCTTACATTCTCATCCAGTGTTTGAGAGAAAGCCACACTGTTCAAATTCTGGTTCTCATCTTGTGAAGGCTGTTTCTCCGGCAGCTCATTGCATGTTCGCATGGCATTCTGATCCTTCTTGGTGCTGCTCACCTCTAGTGAGGGGAAAACATCCTGCTTTGTAGCAAAGTTCTCAGCATTTAGTAACACTGGTAGGCTTTTGCTACGGAAGACAGCAGTCAAGGGGCTAGAAATGGGCTTCTGAGACAACTGACTTAAAGACTCAGACCTGTTTGGACAGAGAGGTACTTAACATAAATGTTACGGCACAGAATGCAGAAACACTTGGATAAATGTTTAAACAGAATCAGTTAATTACTAGATGGATTAACCTTTGCTAGGGTTTTATATATTGATTTCATGTTTAGATTCATTAGAAAACATTACTTATATATTTCTATATTCACATTTTATCAATACATTTACTGGGGCATGACAAAATGACAAATTTATGGACCTGGTAAGAGTTTGTGGAACCTCTTTCAGTTTCTTATGAACACATTCCATCTTTGCACAACTGAGCCTCTTCCGTACTCTGCCAGTATTGTTTTTGAAATGAGAGACCCCGGTTCTCTTGATGAAATGCTCTCCAGAAATCTCCATGCCTTTGGCCCTATGGTGTTGCAGTGCCTTGTGGCCTGGGTCCCATCTGGACCACTTTGGAGGACCGCTTTTGCAATGGGCATCCTTCGGCTGAGCCTGGCTGGCACTGAGCTGAGAATCGGCCTGGGCACAAACGGGGGACCCCTGCTGCTGCCGGACAGCTTCCCACTCTCTGGTGGTGGTTGTAAAGCCAAACTGTGGCCTGAGTAAAGGCTTCAAATCTAGTGGTAAGTTTGGTGCAGAGCAGGGGCGTCTTACCTGAAGATAAAATAAAAAGAAGGGATATTTGTTTATTACAACAATAAGCATCCTCACAAACCTCATGAATTCATGAAATATAATGCACAATAAAAACCCTAGATGCAGAAATTAAAACTCGCACTGGCACTATGCTGCTTTCACACACATGCATACTAAATTATTAGAGTGTTCAAAGTATTAGAATGTCTATCATGTAACAATGATGTTTGTGCTAGAAATTTTAGTTAGATATTGATTTTAGAGAGAAAAATGCTGACACCGAATGCATTACAGACAGGGCCACAAACTAAAAAGATTCAAAGTTGTCATAGATGTCATAGCAAATCAGACATGTAGCTTAATTACACAAGGGAGAACAGCAAGTTCAGTAATTATACCACTGTGTCTTTGACTTTTTAAGATATCCATTTTGACTTGCAGTATAAATCCAGTAAAAAGTACAATACAACCTGCTCTTTTAAGCTCATTCGTGGTGAAAGCTTGGGGAGTTCTCCTGCTCTCAGGTTAATCAGGGAAGTGTGCTTTGTAGACAGATTTTTTGCCTGGAGTAAAAAATACAGAAGTATTAAGAGGCAATTAATTCTCACTAATATACCAACTCACTTATGGCAGTGTTTCTCATCATTTTAAAATTTCAATACCCTTTTTAAAAAATCAGCACTCTGATGTGATGATTGACTAAAATGTACAATACAATGGTGTTGTCTTATTTAACACATTGTAATTGTAATTTTCTACATTTTAGAATTATTTATACATAAATTATTTATTTTGTTCATATGTTGAAGAATAACAATAAATGAAACATTGAAACATTGTCTATGTTATTTGCTTAATCTGGAAAAGATGTGTATTGAAACCTTAAAACCTTATAAGAACTTAACACCTAAACCGCAACACATTTCTGCATTCCTTGAAGTTAAACCATAAATTAACTGACCAAGGAGGTGCTTAGCTTCATCTCCATGTGATCACTGGCTGATTCTGTCATAGTCAGCAGGTTGGCCAGGAGATCCTCCCTGGATAGATCAGGAGGGGTAGCCTAAAGGCATAATTTTGGAAAAATGTTTCAGATAAAAAAATCATATGAGGAACTAGAAGATTTACATCTCAGCTTAATTTAAATTAGCACCAAAGGGAACATTTCTTGATAAGGCCTTATTAGGGGATATATTATTAACAGCTTGAAATCCACTTAAGGCACCTGCAGTTCTTTTTATTTAAAGAGATGCCTAAAATAACCTTTGTCTCCCTGCTACCCACTGCTCCCTGCCTCTCAAGAGATTATTAAGTGAGGCAAGAACAACCCATTGGTTTTAATCTACCAGTAAGAAAAAAAACCCACTTTATTCTTTTCTCTGAGGAACGGCAGCAGTCTAGCAAGTGTGTGCTATCGACAGGGAGCATATGGAGGTGGGGTCAAGCTGTAGTTTGAGCAGTAAACACTGCTGTTAAGAGTCCCAGTGGACTGGTAAGAAATACAGGTCCATCTGCTAACTTTAGAGACTGAGTGTTACTGTACCTTGTAGCTGGCAAAGAGTTTGTCTTTTATAACACGTGGAGCACACATGAATTTAGGAGGTGCAGGACTGCAGAACATTCGCAACTCACCATCACACATTGTGGCCTATGGGGTTTGGGAAAAACATGACAAACACAGATTGACTGCTCAAAATCTTTTTTTTCCCACACTATGCTGTAATTTAAAATAATAATTTATAGTTTTGCATTTTACACATTTCTGATCACTGTTGAAAATGCATGGTTATGCATTCTTTGGACTGGTTTCTTGAACGTTTCTTGGATTAAGTCTAGTCTTGGACTAAAGCTGCAGTACCACTGAAATTTACCACTGAAAGTCAAAGTTAGTCTGAGCTGAGGTTTAATCTTAGCCTGGGAAATTTGCCCTTTAAGTGTAATATTTAGAGCTAAATATAAATCTAACTCTGTCAAAGTTGCTAGCAACACCAATAACATCACATTGCTTTAATATGTCACATAGAAAGAACATCAAACATGATGGTGCAGGTCAATCAGAAAATAAAACAATACTTCATAAAAGAAGCATAACATGTTGCAAAACTAAATGTGTAAATACAAAGAACATGTGCAGAACTTTGAACGTATCAGAATGAGTTTTATGGAAGATTTGTTGACCAAATTTTGTGGAAACTAAGCCTAGGCTAGCTTTGAGTTTCAGTGGCGAATATATCTGCAATTTAGTTTAAGACTAGGCCTAGTCCATGTTCTAGAAACTAACCCTACATGTTTGTTTATTTGAAAGTATTTCCCAAATGAAGCCATTAGCGTCTAGAGCACTCACTAACTTAAGGGTCACATGATGTGTCTGCTAAAAATCCATTCAAACCAGAATTTTAGTGTCCTAAAGATGAAACTCTCAAGTGTGTCTTTAGTGCAACTCTTTGGTTGTGACCTCATATTTCAAAGATGGATGTGTGTCTGATGCCACCTAGTGACTTGATAAAACCATCACCAAAGGAACATAGTAGAAGGTGCCGGCACACAATGAAGATGTGCAGTAAAACTCTTATGTTTGACTTCATATTAATAACAAACACCAAACGTAAGCACTTTAACAATAATTTTCTTCTACATTTTTAAAGCTGAACCGTCCTATATGTTAATCAGTTTACTAGTTTAAAATCAGTTGTTTGCTTCAAATCACATTAATAAGAAACTGTTCAGTTTTACAGTTATTACACTATTACTGCACCCTCTTCATTTATGGCACTGTATTGTCATAGTATTTTAATTGTGTTGAGTACTTTCCTGGCACTTCCACAGTGTAGATGCAAATCACAGATCTGGATCTTGCCAGGGTTGTAATAAAACAGTATTACCACAGTACTTGAAGAGCTTTAAAAATGCTCTTGCTACTGTGATTTTATACATATATACATATATATATATATACTTTTTTTTTTTTTTTTTTACATAGTACGGGTACCCATCTTACCGCTTGTCCACACAACATCATCTTGGGTTTCTCCACATAGTATTCAGCAATCCTCTGCCAGTCTGCTAGAGCACCAGGGGGCTGTGCAGGAATGTATACGACACCACCTGTTTGTTCTGTGTCCACAGCATGCTCCAAAGGAACACCGTCACATAACACCCTGCAACACACAGTATAGCACGGAGCATCTTGCACCTTAGCCCTCACACACAACTGCCATTTATCAATTGATTTCAAACGTGACCTTTGCAAAGGTCAATATTTAAAATATTATTTAGGTAATTAATGTGGTAAAACAAGCTCTTCAGTAATAATAACTGACAAAGTAAAACTAAAAAGACTCAAAAATGGACCTGCGTGTGTCAGTCAGGGCAGCCAGGTGTCGGAAGGCTGCCCTCTGTTGGTGAAACTGTGGAGTTGCCATGAGCATGTTCTGAGTGTGGCAGACTCTTGATGCCAACTGCAGCTCCTTAGGCAGCACTAGACAGGCTGGTGTAGTACAGAAATGGTGGATGCTTTTGACCTCTCCTGATCTTTGATGTGAAAATAAGAAAACATTTCATGATGGTCTTTAAAACACTAAAGCGTTTACACGTGTGATGGTGAACTAGTGGTAGAACGTGTGACTATGGAACAAAAGGTTGTAGGCTTTAGACTGTATTCTAACTTCAGCACAATACTGACTCCTCGAGCAAGGCCCTTAACGCCAAGATGCTTCACAAGACCTTTGCTGCAGATACATTCCTTAAAAGCAACTTAAATAAAATCCATAGTTTTACATATATAACTGCATATATATTTTTGTAATAGAAATATTCTGCTTTGGATTCTCAGTATTTCTCAAGACAAAGACAGTTTCATTAAGAGGTTCCATTCAATCTTACAGCCTATGTCCTTTGTAAAAATAGACTGTGGGCCTCGTGCTCAGCTGATGATTTATCAGTCTATTTACACAGATCATCTATGCTATAACTTCTCATTGGTCTTTGAACTAGAGACAGAGGAGGGCAAATTCGTGCGTGCCTCTGTGTGTGGGCTCGCTGTGTTAGTCAAACTGCAGGCAAGCAGGACCAAGCCATCGCCGCCTCCTGCTCTGTGGTTTCATTGACAGAAGAAAATTTATGGCGGGGATCGGTTCACTTCGGCCTGTCACGAGTCAGATTTATCACCTCCCTCTGGCATGCATAAGCCTCGCCGTCAGACCTGGAAGGTCACAGCAAAGTCATCGGCCCTGCCTTCTCTGAAAGGGGACGTTCCTAAACTGTGAAGGGCAACCATCAACCTGCTCCTCATCCATCTCCCCTGCAGGCAGGCCACCCTTGTTTGAAACCTCTAAGCTGCATGCAAAAGCTTTTCAGTGACTCGGCACAAAATGGAAAAAGCTAATAATTAAAAGTCAGTCTGTTGTTTTTGTAGGGGGAATGGCATGAGTCCAAATCTACATTTGCAGGTAGTAAATCTGGGGTTGAACTGAGAGTGGGATTGGCTTAGAGGAGGAGTTTGAGGGCATTCAGGCTCCAGTCTGACTTGGCACACGGCTGAGGGGGTGGAGGTAAACAAGAATTACTTGCTGTGTCACTACCTCTTAAAGGGGTCTGGGGTTGATGACAACCTAGTCACTCACATTGACATACTGACAGTGAGTTGAAGAGGTCATTGCATGAACTGAAAGACTCTAAAACCTGGTTACCTTACTTGTACTTGTACTTTACTCATGTAAAAAAGTGAGTGATTATTTTGTATTTGTGAACACATCACACCGAATGTGACCTCTGATAAGGTAAAAACCCTAACCATTACACTATCAACTGCCCCAACATTATTCTAATGTGTAGATAGCACGTTTGTCTGTCTCTTTAATAGATCAATTTACTCTGTTGTAGGTGTCCATGTAGAAAGAAGGGAGAAGCTATGGATAGGTTTAGGATTCTGAGACACCCTTCTAGGTCTCTGGACTGGATCAAACCTACTCCCTAGAGCTTCCAATACATCCACGTCATCCACCTACCAAAGATACAAAGTAAGAAGTAAGACAAAGGCAGTGCCTCAACATGTTTGCTTTCCACATTCTTTCTACAGTCTGTTAGGAAGTACCTGAGAGATGAAGCCACTGGGGCGTTCAGAATTGACTTTATTGTCTCTCTCTGACACTGACTTTTCTATTTTACTGCGTTCAGACAAAACAGAAAGTTGACACTCTTCTTGAACTTCCTCTTCATTCTGGGCTGTAAACATTTCCTCCTGGTTCAGGACCTTGTGTAGAGTGTATAATTGGTTATGTAACACATTACGTTAAAATTGGACAGTAATGCTATAGTTTATAGGTAATAATGAATCTGTATTGTAAAGCAAATATGTGAAAATACAAAAGGCAGGATTCCTTTTCAACACATAAATCACACCTTACTATTGTCTGAACTGCTTCTAAGTCACACTCAACCATGTACTCCTCCTGAGAAATGATAAGTAAATACTTATCCACACCATTAAACCTTTACATAACCATACATATTTATACTTATATGTAAAATACTTACATACTGTGTGTAATAATACATAATATATTTTGGAAAAATGGTTTAACAGGTTCTTACAGTTAAACAAAATATATAAATTTTCATACATATACATAACATTAAGTAAATAAAGGGAAAGTATAATGCCAGACCCAATTTTCAGTAGATGTAAAGTATATCAAGATAGGATTATATTTTATACATGTGCATTTGACTTTACTTCGAAAAAAACTAATTCTGAATCAGAACTTACCATCCTCACCTCGTCTCTAGAGATTTCCCTTTGCTCTCTGTCCATCATCCTTTTAACGGTCAGTCCTGATTCAGATGCAGGTCCAGTTCCTCTCACAATCATCTCTGGTTGAGTTTCCTGTGCTGCCATCTGCTGGTCAGTCTTCTGTACTCCCCTTGCAGCAATGTTTCTTGCTTCCTGCAGCAGCTCAGCCACAGACTTCAAACTCGAGACAGTGCTGGTGGCAGAATTGCCTTTGACACTCTCTGAGGTAGATTTTTCTGAGGACCTCAGCTGCTGATAGATATTCCTAAGATGCACTGCTGTTGTTTTTCTTGCTTTTTCATGTTTTTGTCTGTCCTGTTCAGACTCGTCAAACTGATCTTGACTGTCCACTCTGTCCTCAGAGCTCGAGGAGCTCAGTAAATTGCTTCGACTTGAAGTGGAGCACAGAACACGAGGGCTGGAAGCATCCTTCTTTTCACCTGACGCCTGTTGTGAATATGTGAGGTTTCTGGAAGTCCCACCTGCTGAACAGGGCCCATCTGATCTGGGTTTAGCAGGCGGCTGAGGCCTTTTAGACATAGATACTAATCTGACTGTTCCTGCAAGGGAAGCTATAACTGGCTTTATGGGTGTTCCAGGTCCAGAAACATGATATAGTGTAGTATTTGCCTGTGGTGAAGTATATATACCCCTATGGGGCAAATCTGATTTGATGCTTTTTCTCATACTGGAATGTTTAGGTCCGAAGAAGGTAGAGAGAGGAGAGAGAAATTAGTAACCCAGCAGATGATAGACATTTTGTTCCCCTGACCATGTATGAGGGAGGAATACAAGAATTTAGCAGTGACTCAAATGAAAAGGGCTTGGTTTGTTAATATTGTGTAGACTTTTTCACAATTCACCTCATTGAATGCCCTGTGAATGTTCATAACATTTAAAATTGATTCATTAAATCAAAATGTTAATACAGAGAATAGTTTCTGAATTTATCTTAAAGGATAGGTTTACTGTTTTTCAACCATACAAGGTGAGTTTTAGAACTGAGATGTACCAGGATTGTTTTCCCCCATTTTGTCATGTATTAATTATTTATATTAACAAATGATATGTATTTCATTCATTCATTATCAAAGCCGCTTAATCCCAGCCAGGGAATTTACGGGGGCGCAAGGTGGAGACGGGCCCTAGGTAGGCACCAACACACCCCAGATGATATGTATTTATTAAAATATATATGTTTTTCATTTTCAAGCGTGAGCCAAATTTAAATGATATACAGTACTGTGCAAACGTTTTAGGCAGGTGTGAAAAAATGCTGTAAACAAAGAATTCTTTCAAAAATGGAAGTGTTAATCATTTATTTTCATCAATCAACAAAATGCAGTGAATGAACAAAAGAGACATCTAAATCAAATCAATATTTGGTGTGACCACCCTTTGCCTTCAAAACAGCATCAATTCTTCTAGGTACACTTGCACACAGTTTTTGAAGGAACTCGGCTGGTAGGTCGTTCCAAACAACTAACCACAGATCTATAATCCTACAAAATAATACAATGACTATAATCCTACAAAATCCCTGACTTTGTGCAAGTGTACCTATAAGAATTGATGCTGGTTTGAAGGCAAAAGGTAGTAACACCAAATATTGATTTGATTTAGATTTTTCTTTTGTTCGCTCACTTTGCATTTTGTAAATTGATAAAAATAAACAATCATTATTTGTATTTCTGAAAGCATTCTTTGTTTACAGCATTTTTTCACACCTGCCTAGAACTTTGCACAGTACTGTATTTGTGTACATGCTTGTTTTCCTACAAATTTTAGTTAGTTCCAATATTAGAGAGTTTTGCAATTAGTAAACCATCTTTACAGTATATGCAAATTTAAACAGCCGAATCATGCATCATTACATACAAACTACAAAGTTTGTGTGAGTTATACAGTGTCTACTCTGCAGTCCAAACAGAATTTATTTTTCAGCCCAATCACAACAAAAAAGTCATGGTTAAAAAAATTTTTCTCTGCCTCATAAATAAGGCATAGATACTAAATATAACTACATGGCAGATGGAATTCACATACATTGTTTTTATAAGAGCTGAGCCACATCCCATACTGATTATATTGTATTGTTAAACACATCTTCACATCAATCACTTGGACACATCCCCAAAAGTGTTTCCACATTTCCTCCTCTACTTGACTCTCCTCCTTCACTTATCCACTAATCACGTACTTTTAGGTGTAATGGTGAGGAGAGAACAGGACAAAGGACATGGAAAAATGTGTCTTTTCTGTATGACAGGCAACATATAGGCACACCCACTCACACTTTGTCTGTATGTGTATTGAGAGATAATTTAATTGAAAGAATATAGACATTATTAAATAAACAACATTAGCCTAAAATGACAATTTATGTTTTTCTCTTTGTGTAATGTGTTTACAAGTCATTCTTCTAGTCTTTATGTTCACTTTAAATGCACTCAAATGTATGCCCAACAAAATTTTCTAGGGTTTGAAAATATATCAAAATAAACCTCATGTTCTGGTGTGTGTAGGATTTTGATGGGATGTGGTGAAGTATGTAGATTTTTTCTTATTGCCAGTATTCCAAAGACTTAATGTTCAATGCATAATTTCTTAATCTAACATTTACTATATTTATGGAGAACACTGTTAAATATTGGTATTTCAGAGTGTTTTTTTTTTTTTTTTTTTTTTGTTGAAGAGGTACTTTTGTGATACTGTTTTTTTTGTTGTTGTTTGCTTATTTGTTTATTTTCAAATATTTTCAAATATTTGCTTATTTCTCCCAAAGCAGGACATCCAATTCTTACAATCTTAGATACTTACCAGACAGTGTCAAAAGGACTAACAAATAAATTCTAACTTGGCTTTCATTACTAGGCCTGTAGACATTTATGTCTAGTGAGTGTAGGAAGTAAATCTAATAAGTTAACATAATAAGACTGAAAATGATTAATGACTTCTGACTGACAGTAATAAGACATGTTTGTAAAATGTTGTGTGGCATTATTAGGACTGGCTAACTACCCGAATTAGCTTTCGCTTCATAATGCAAGAGTAAGTAACTGTGGCTAGATCACTTTTTAAACTGTGGATATTGAAACGGTCCCACTCTTTTACAGAGATGTTCTCTCTGGAAGATTTTCAGCATTCTGTATTTATAAAAAAATCAAAATTATAGGTGAAGTAGTTGTTGAACGTAAGAGTCTACAAATAAACTTTTTTCCTTCACATTGTGAAGCAAACAAGCATCACCTAGCAACTGTAATAGTAACCGAACTGCAACGCTCTGCGGCAGAGGTTGTATTACTACATTAGCAAAAATCTGTATTGTCATTTAAAACACGTACTATATTTTAATAAATAGTTTACCTTTACAACGTATATTGATTTCGCTTTCAAAATAGACGTCAATATGGAAATTGCTTTTGTTTGGAAAAAAAATGCATTAAAAACCTCGCCACTAACGCACAAGCGAATCACTAACCGCAAAAGTTGTAATGCAGCCTGATTAAAATGTTCGACCCTGAGAAATTATTCAACATATTACTTTACATTTTACACTCTCAAGGCCTACAATAAAGCCGTTTAGCTCACACACGCTCAATTCGACATGACTCAATTTAGTCTAAGTGATCCAAACAGCCTGCATTTTACGCAACGTATACCCTTAATACAACAGTGTTTTCGACGCCTCTCTCTCTCTCTCCCTCTCTCTCCGCGGTGCACTGGCGCGGGCTCGCTCTCGGGGGGCTCTGATATCGGGCTCTAATGTTCTGCTTCATGAGACATTTCATTCCCGCCCCGTGAAAAATCGATTTGTGCTCTAATTGTGTTAGAGATCACTGGAGATAATCCGATGTAAGTGATGATCAGTGCTGTTATTCGCTCATTAGCAGGTGTACAGTGGGAAACGTTCCCCCCTTGTTTATGCGCGCGGGCGAGTTTTCGCAGCTCGCGCTGGAACCGTTGAGATTGACTTTTTACACGTGACTATAAACAGTTAAGATAATCATAAATCTATTGTTTTTAGACACTTTTAACCAAAGAATACTTGTTTTGCTTTTATGAATGTGTATTTAGTGCATGGCTAGGCTATTTGTGGCCTATACTAGAAATGAATTGTCTTCATTTTTTTGGAATGTGTGTGTGTGTTATCATAAATGATTTTTTTAAAATACATTTTTGCACTTTTTAGGTTGTTAGTTGCCATTTTTAAAATCAAAAACAAAGAAAAGCTTGGGTTTTCCCTGAGTGAATCAATGGCCTAGGCAATGAGAGACTGTGAAGTGGCTGTACTGTTCTCACGTAATAACTACATAGGGAAGATCTCCAGCGCACACACAAGCCCTGGAGCTCCTAACATTTCCTCACTCTTGCTCCAAGCTGCCGTGCAACATCCCACGAGTTACTGCGCACCATTTGCCGGAGCACTTTCTGAAAACTTGAGCCTGGCAATTGCATGTTGACGACTTGTAGATTTCCACCATAATGCTTGGAGCAGTGAAAATGGAAGGACACGAAACGCTGACTGGGAGGGAAGTACAGCCCGACGCACA
The DNA here is from genome assembly GCA_032718565.1 of Distichodus sexfasciatus. Taxonomy (NCBI): domain Eukaryota; kingdom Metazoa; phylum Chordata; class Actinopteri; order Characiformes; family Distichodontidae; genus Distichodus; species Distichodus sexfasciatus. Next base: position 3,850,559 of record JAVGVS010000018.1, on the reverse strand, counting down.
AGAGGTATGTGGGACCAAGCAGATATACTATTATTATGGAAATAGTGAAATTTGTTTTGAATAATAAATTAAACGAATACAGATAAAATACAAATGTTGTATAGCACACAGTCTAATATCTAAACTAAAAATCTGTATAAGCCATTTGTTTGGAGTATGTTGTAGCCTAGACTACAAAACTGAATGTTTTTCGGTTAATTTAGGACAGAACGACTGACTCGGACCCTGGTCGGTCCACTTGGTGGCGGTAGTGACTCCGTAGAAATCTGCCTGGCGCGGTGTTAACTGTGGTACTGATTGTTGAAGCAATGCGGGAAATTATCCTAGTTGAAATGAGAGCGATTTCGCGTTTATCACAACAAAATATTTTACTTAAATTTTATAGATTTTATTTAATAAAATGCATTATTCTGCACTACAGTCCTGCAGAGTTTAAAAACAAATTCTAGACAATTATTTGATTCTAATATTCAAGCATGATTAGTTTCCAAAATATTGAGTGTCATTTATTTAGAATTCTTAGATACATTTTTGGAAATGGTATCTGTGTTGTTTCTGAGGCAGATAAATGTTTAAAAAAATCCCACTGGATGATGAAACACGAGATCTGTTTTCAACATGAACAAGATCTCGATCTAAAACACTTATAAAACAGATGTGAAGTACTGCACAAAATCAGAATTATTTGTTTGAATATTGCAACTTTATGTATAATTGCTGAGTGAACTATAGATATAATTGGTGTAAAAGAAGGCATTACAGGGTTTTTTGGTTAACTTTTCAAAGCATGAAATCTATTATATTTTTTACTTTTCTTTCAGGTGTACTCTCCCATGACGAACAGCACCATGAATGCTGGACTGAGTTCCATGAACAGTATGAACAGTTATATGAGTATGTCCAGTAGGGGAATATGACTTCTAGTTCTTTAACATGTCCTATGCATCCTGCCTTCAGCTGGACTAAGCCCTGGGACCATGGCAGGAATGCAATCAAGGCGTAAGCAGCCCATGAACGGAATGAGTGGTGGGGTTTCATCCATGGGCACTGCACTTAGCCCTTCCAACATGAATGCAATTTCAGCTCAACACACTTCTATGAATGCACTGAACCCCTACTCGAGCATTAGCCCGACTATGAGCCCTATGACCTATGCCCAACCCAATCTTAACAGGGGAAGGGACAACAAGACCCCAGGAGAAGCACATGCAAACCTCCATATTCCTACATACATATCCCTCATTACGCGGCCATCCAGCAGTCACTCCAGCAAGATGCTTACCCTATGAAATTCCACCAGTGGATAATGGATTCTTCCCATACTACCGCCAAAAAACCAACAAAGATGGCAAACCCACCAGGACACTCGCTGTCCTTTAATGACTGTTTTGTCAAAGTGTCTAGGTCACCGGATAAGCCAGGAAAAGGCTCTTATTGGACGATGCACCCCGATTCTGGAAATATGTTTGAGAATGGCTGCTACCTCCGTAGACAGAAGCGCTTCAAATGTGACAAAAAGCTAGTTGGAAGTAAAGGGTCAGATGGAAGGAAAGACCACAGCGGATCAGGCTCACCCACAAATGACAACACAAACACCAAGACCGGGCACATGGACTCGATAGCCAGTGCAAACCAGTCCTCGAGTCCACACAGCTTGGAACACAGAAGTGGTACCACCAACTCTGAACTAAAGAGCAGTGGCCCACAAATACACCCCGTGGCCAGCTCAGCCACATCTCTCGCCTCCATCCCTTTGCCCTCACTTATGGCCCACCTAGTCTCAGCTGCACCTAAAGGGAGACCCCCATTACTCTTTCAACCACCCGTTTTCCATCAATAATTTAATGTCCTCCTCGGAGCAACAACACAAACTAGACTTTAAAGCATACGAACAAGCATTGCAATATTCATCTTACTTGCCCAGGTGGGTGTCTTCCAGTCTGCCACTGGGCAGTGCCTCCATGGCCGGAGAGTCACAGCATGGACCCCCTCGGCATTAGAGGCGCCCTACTACTCAAGGTGTGTATTCAAGGCTGCTCTTAACACTTTAGTTTGTACTGGATTATTTATTTAACTCAACCATTTCTGACAGATAAACTTTATTTTATTTTTTGCATGCACCCGGTGCATAAAGGACTGTTACTTTAAAGTATAATAATGTGTATGTGTATAATAAAATATTGTAAAGTGTTCCCTGAATGATTGTATATCCCACCTGGCAATCATTAAGAAGTATTTAAAACAATTCTTCAACTGGTAAAAATAATGTTGTAATCCTCAAACATGTAGACCCTATTATGATGTGTCCGTGGCAATAAGTAATGAATGAAGATCATTTATGATCTTCTGGAACGCGTGCTGCAGGTTAAAAAAAAAAAGCAAAGCACCTGTCTGTTGCAGATGTATTTGGATGTTGTCATTTTACTCGTTATTTTTGGGTTTATTTACCTCGTCTGACAAAAAAAACTTTTCAATCCCAATCTTGTACTGAAATAAGTTCATCAAACGTGGAAATGCATTAAGAATAAAAAGCGTATTTCTTAATCACGCCAGTTAATGTTTGGATTGAATTTATGATTTATGCTTAATTTACTCCACTATTAGAAGTTTGTTGAATCTTATCCGAGCGCATCAGTTGATTCGATTTATTATTATGAAATTATTATGAGTGTACTTCCGATTTATTAAAACAAAGCATGAGCAGTACATTTTATTAAAATGTTTTCAATATTGATTTACTTATCAGCGTTTAATTTCAGCGACAAAAACCACAACTTGTTATTATGATAACCCATATACGAATGCATATAATAATAATAATAATAATAATAATAATAATAATAATAATAATAATAATAAATAATAATTGTGGACAACTAATGAGTATATTGCACTTGGCTTAGCATACTTAACACAATTAGAAAATAAAATAAAAGTCCAACGAAATGAATATATAATTTATATTTTATTATTATGTTTTTAAAAAGAGCAGTAACCACACTTTTTGTGAGTTTTCCGCAAGTAAACAGGACACAGACTGAGTGTTGGTAAAAGACCAAGAGAAAATCCAACGTCTAACACAACCGCAGCCTCAAAGCCCCGCGCCATAAAAGATGCGATCGCTTTATAAATGGGATTTTTAACAATATCATAGCGAGGCCAAATCATCTTTTTGTCACGCGTAACCTACATGACGGACCCGTGAACCTGAACAGATTTGACTTTGATCATGGTATTTTGTAGACACACATTTTGGCTGACTAACCGTGAAATTCATTTAATTATCATGTAATTCCCCCCGACGCGTAAATAAAAAGGGGGAATTGAGCGCACAGTTGTGTAATTGCTTACAAATTGTTCATCGATTGTGATTTTTCGTATCATACAGAAATAACGTAATCGTTTATTTATTTATTTTTTTTAATTAAATTTGCTGTTTCAAGTACAGTATAGCTAAATTAGGCCTATTATCTCCTATAAATTCAAAACAGAAATCCCAGACGTGTTATCTCATCTTAAATAAACGGTTTAAATTGATCATTCCATTGGTGACGCGTTCTAGATAAAGTCATAAAGTTGTAAAATAATTAAACCACCTTCAAGGATGAAAAGATTAAATTAAGTTAAAATATAAATATAAGGCGAAAGGCGCCAGGCCGCTTTTTTGCACTGTTCAAAGTACCTACTCAGAATAACGGCATGCCTTTATTGATAATTTATACATAATTGTATAAATAAAATAAAAACAGAATACTCAAATTTGCATATTTAAATCTGTATTTTAAAATTCAGATTTAAAATAAAATTTAATCATGTTTTCGGACGTCATATGTATTTGGCCAGCCTATTAAACCAATATATAAATTGATCTAACAGCGGAACAAGAAAAAGTCGTTTTGCGACAAATATATTTTTAAAAATTATAGCTTGAAACAACTTTTCCGTTTGTATATCTTAGAGCCAAATCACAAAACGGACAGTTCCGCTACATACATAGTGCCAAAAAACATTCTTTCTAACTATCCATAAACAAATATTTTGGCATACATTTTAGATATAGAATTATGTGCAATGTTACACAACTCACGAAAAGTCTTGAACCTATCGGTATTGAACTACGTTATTGTGTATGAAACCTTTCGATATTCGAGAAGTGACGCAATCTTTGTTTTAAAACATGGTCACTGATCAACCAATTTAGGGGCCTTTCTGTGTGTGTGTGTATAAGCATTTTCATGCCGCGCTGTACTTTAAAAATAGCCCAGAAATATTTTGCTCCACGGTGTCATTATTACATTAAACTTAATTGTTTAGGCAACGATTCAAAACAGTGACGTTAAGGATTGATATTCTGTAATTTAACAGAGGTTTATACATAAATATAATTTTATTTTTTTAACTATCAAGTCCTACCCTATTGTTTCTTGCCTTATTTCGCTCACGTGTAAATAAATATAAATTAACTGACAGAAAGCAATCTGCCCTTATTAATACCTAACATATGTTATCAGCGGGCAGTGTTCAGACCGGAGGATTCAACAGCGCCTTGTTTTTCAACTTATGTGGCATTTCTCGTTACCCCATCAAAAGCTCTACTGCTTTCTTCAGCCTTATGGACAAAAATTTCGACTACAATACGCAGGGCCCTTTACTTCAAAAGCAGCCATCAGCGGGCCTACCAGCAGACCTTTCTTCTTCTTCTTTTCATTCTTAGTTTAGAAAGCCACTACAGGGCCAAGGCGCTTCTAATACCTTTTGATGGGGATTGAATTAATTATCTCCAATAACACAATTGTGCTTGGCCAACGAAAAGAGCAAAGCAATACCCCTCCAGAATCACAACCGAAAGAAAGGAGCTTTCAAAGGGCAAGGGAGAAGAGGGAGAGATCTCTATCCGAAATCAGCTTTGGAAGCAGCTGGTTTTCCATTAAAAATTATACGGGAGAAGTTTATTAGGGCTTTGTGCCCTCCTAATATGCATCAGCCGTGTCAGGTTGGTGGTCCCCGCGCTGCCCTACTTGAGCTCCATGTTTTCTGTCTTCATTAGTCTCCCGAAACTCGCAGACCGCAGACAAAGTGCCAGTTGGAGGTGTCTTATGGACGTACCACTGGGATGCTTTTTTTTAACTGAGCGGGGTGCGTAATTGCTGCGTAATTCTTAGGGTGTGTGCTTACGCGCAAGCAAAAAAAAACTATTTTAAACAAATAAATGTGCATGCAAACTGCCAAATTCAGAACACCAAACGGGCACGGAGGTTTGAAGATGCTATGTGAATGAGGACGGTGCATCCCTGAGGCTTACACAGACATCTGATAAGTTGATTTTTTTCAGATGGGGCTCTAAAACAAGCTTGCTAATAAAAAGGCAGTACAGTTATTGAAAAACAATTCCAGTTCGATAGTCTAATGATTTAAATTGTTTTTCGCAGACAAGTCTACACGCAACCTGCAATGAAAGAGAGGAGGATGAAAAAGGAGAAAGGCTTGAAATATTTGGTGTCGTTATAGCAACGGGTTCAGTCATGGTTTTCTTTGAGAGTCATTCAGCATAGGCTGTCGAAACACGGTTTTAATTAAAGCGTATAAAAAGTTGTTTTGTAGTCCGGTCATAGTGCTACCGATTTTGGGAGGATAATCGGGATCTGCTTTTGTTACGCCCCAATAACCGCAGGCGCGAGTCTCCACACGGAGTATAACGAAGCCATTACAGAATTTAACCATAAAAACTACGATCGCTCCCCAAAAATCGTGTTATATAAGTCTGATGTCCAACTCTAAGCGAAGATACAAATCGAAAAAATACAGATAAAAAAGTTCTACATGAATCAGAAGAAACTCTGAGGGAATCCGGTGCGAGGACACCCAGGTCGCGCAATCACCACGGTAACCAGCAAAGGGAAAATCCACAGACTTCTCCGGCTGTAGTAAAAAAAATATTTACATATGAGGCGAAATGTCCGAAACATCTGACAAAGTATTTGAGATGTTAGTACTTTAGTTGAGCCCATTTTAGGGTGGTTTCTGAGTCATTTTGAGCGCTAATGTGCGATTTGGTGCGTGAACATTTACCATCAAAGAGCATTTGTCAGTTTTAGTCAAAAATCTGTCACACGTACGAGTCGCAGACAGCGTTGTGAAGCCAAAGCAGAGGCTCTTGGACACCAAACACGGTTCTGAGTACATAATCGATTATGCTGAAGTCCCCAAAACACGGACTCGCGAGGGTCACACCGTCCATACCCGAAAAGAGGAATGAAAACCTTCTCAATATAATTGTTTGGTAAAGGTCGGGCGATCTCTTTGGTCCCACGTCTTAGTAAATGATCAATATTCACAGCATCCCTGCAGCGGCAAAAACAAAAATGCCATCATTTCATAACAACCACAAATAAAACAAATCACAACCTACATTTGCCTATTATTACAACTTTATTTTTGTGGCGAAATTTCCATTTCCATCCAAGTTATGCCATTATTTTTTTCCCACGAGAAGCATTTATGTCAAATGTTGCATTTTAGATCATGTACAAAATCGAATTATTTATAATTATAATTTAAAATAATGTTATTACTCTGAACAATCTTCTGTGTAACCTTTAGAATAATAAACTGAAGTCTGGAGTGAATACTGTCTGATCTGTGACACTAAAATTTTGATATACTGAAAAACATGGTTTAAAAGTACACAAACAATATAATGTACAATCAGCAGTGATTTAGCACCAGACAATTAAGAGCATAAGAGTTCTTTTACAAAATATTTCGTCTAAATCATCACTCATAAGTGGATAAATAAATAGAGGTTGCAAATCCATTAGATGAGAGCCGGACCTGCCCAAAACCAAGTTACTGATCAAAGGATGAATAATGTTTCTCTAAAAATAAAAGGCTAAAATATGGAAATTAGAAAATAATATATATATAAGGAGTAAATGCTTTCTAATTTTTTATACTGGATATTGCACATTTTAGTTGAATTTTATAGAATCTAATCTTGAAATTAATGTTCCTTTATTTTAGGAAAATGCTGGACATAGAGCTGAAAAACACTCTGTAAATGATTTACTCCAACATCAAAAGCCTTAATACATCTCTGCGTGGATGCCCATTGATTTGTGACCCCATTAAATATCTGTACAGCCCTTGTCATTCCAAACTTACACATCACTCAAATGACCAAATAAAAAAATGAAGAATGTGTACAACAGTTTTGAATGCAACAGTCTTAGCCTGAAGTTGCAGCAATGAGGTGAGAGAGGTTAAACATTTACGATGGAGTGAGTGCAGGTCCGAGGGTGAGGGAGTGAGCAGCACTTCCAGCCTGTGTTTGTCCAGGCTAGGGCTTCGGCTGTTTGCTCAGAGTTAAATGCAGCAGCCTGGTCACCAGATGTGGTCTTCTGCTCCGGTCACCCACTGGCCAGTCAGATCACAGTACGGACACTGCCTGTGCCCACCTTCTTCCTTAAGACTTCTACTAACCGCTCTAACCTGCAGAGAGAGGGAGTCAGAGAGATTTTAAGAGATGAAGAAAGCATCAGCAAACATTGGTCCATTCCTCTTACTCAGACACAAATCTACTTCTTGTGAAATTCCCAAAAAGGCAATGGTCCCATGGTTCACAAAATAAGATTAGCCACTCGTTCTTCTAGTAAAAGTTGAGGAAGAACCTGTTATTACAAATGCGCAAAAAGTCCAGTAACCCTGTACGTGGGGTAATAAGATAAGAAAATCAAAAAGAATCATTTTAAGAGCAATGAATAAAAGAAATATATTTTGTAGGAAAAAGGATTTCACTATATTTTTATTATAACTTTATATGCATGAATTATAATTTAATTGTAATAAAAAATAGAAACTTTTCAAACTACAAGACAGCATGATTAAATGAAAAGTTGATGATGAAACATGTCAAGGCATATTTGTCACAGGGCAACAGAGAATAAGGAAAATAATTTTCACATGGATATCATTTTAAAACTAGAAACTAGCACTGTTAATGTCTTGTGTTCACACTCCAGCCAAATTTGCTGTTGTGTATTGTCCAGCCAGGTTGGTGTTTCTTATCAGGGAGCATATGGGAGTGGTCTGACCCAAGCTTTGTTGCCTCAGCCTCCTCCACCTGTTTCCCTGCACAAGGAGATTTGAGCTCGACTGCTGGGCCATATGTATTTCACACACACAGAGACACTCCATGAACATACACTCCATGTGTGGGTCGTGTGTGTGAATGCATATAGACAAACAAACAAACTGTGGGCAAGAGATGCATCACATCAAGACAGAGGGAGGGAAAAAAAGACCCAAAGACTGACTAATATTCATGCAAAGGTACTGTAACTAAATAAAGTGTTGTCCATATATGCATTTCACAAAGCAGGATAAAGTCTCTCCCTCTCCACCCTCCGTCCTACTCAAAAAACCTTTCGCCCTGTTGTACATTTTTAGCATTTCAAATATATTCGTTAGCTGCTCCGTCACGTCTGCGCAATTAGCAGGTCTGCTCTTCTGCCACAGGATGCCCAAGGTGTGCCGGTGTGCTGCTGGGGATTTGGGAAAACACTGTTTACAGAGGGTGGCCAGTAAACCCAAACACACACGCCAGGGGAAGAAGCAGAAAAAACATAAATCCTGATTAAGAATTCACAGAGTCGCAAAACCAACAATTACAGCTCAAATAAGACAGAATAAACAGCGACCTTGCATAAATTCAAAACAGCACCACAGTTCCTATAGAACACAAACATCCACTTTTTGGTAAAAGCTTGTGCTCTTTACCTTGTTTATTACTTCTGTAATCTCTTACAATAAACCTCAAAGATTTATTTCAATTCTGTATCACTAGAAGAGTGTTCATCACTGCATGATCAAACAGCGGACACTGGACTTTGTATAAAGGTGCCAGTAGAAAACAGGCAATACAGACTGTCAGCATCAGCTATGCCAGCCGAAGGCAGGACCACATGGAAGTCTGCAAGCCCTGGGCCTGATGGGAAGCACCAAACACAGCCCATTTATGGGCCGACTAGCCAAAGAATAAGGCTTTTGTGTGTCTCTCATGGCCAAGTTTGATTCAGTGGGACATCAGGCTTTCAACTCGGCCCCTCCATCAATGGGTGCAGAGGGCCCGGCACTCAGGTGCCACATTCTGGGCCTGCTCAGGGCTTCCTCCTCCCAGCATTACACGCCAAGGGGGCCTTGGCCTACCCACCCGCCCGTCTCGGCCCCGCATTCTTCTCACAGCTGTGTGACGAGGCCCACGTCAGAGCTGCTTACCACAGCCACCCGGAGGACGGTGACTACAGGGTGTCCATCCGAATGTCAGCTAGCATTCAGGTGTGAGCAGTTCATACGCCCCGCCTTGTGTCACTGTCTGCCCCGCACACTGATGCTCCAGTCTGTCTGTCTGTCCATCCTTCTCTCCCACAATAAAACCCCTCACCTCCACCCTGCAACCCCCATAACACCCCCTCTTCCCACTGCTGCAGCAGCCAAACCCCCCAACCCACTCTGAGGCCCCTTCCCTGGCAAACAAACTGCGGTTGAATAAAGGCGAAGGGTCTGGTCCCGAGTGTGGCCACTACACAGCGTCTGGCACCGAGCAACCATAAGCCTTGGCGCTGGCGCCGGTTCAGACTTCGGGGAAATAAATAAAATGACGATTCTCTGAAAGTGAGGAACTCGCTCGTTTCTGCTTCCAGTAATAAGGCGCAGCGCCGTGGTGAGGTAGATGTTCCCCGCACAGCAGTAACTGTGATTCACACACAGCTGAACCTTGCACTGTGGACATGGCTGGGTCATGCCTCTAAATCAGCGTGTTAACGCAAACAGGTCAGAGGCTCCGACATGCACAAAGAACACCCACTCGCTCAGCCTCTCTCACGTCCATTTCTCACACACTCTTTCGCACATAGCACTATGAAAGTAAAACTAGTCAGAAGGACTGGAACGTGTAATACTTCATAGTTCCGCCTTATATATTAAACAGATGGAATGTGCCCGTATCTTTGATGAGGGAAAAAACAAACCTGACAGTCAAATAATTAAACATATTTTCATATGTCAGTAGACATTTAAAGTTGCAACATTTGTTAGTCCAGTTATTTGATACGATTCATGGTCAGGTGTCAAAATATAAAAAATTTCAGCCTTACCAGAAAAATTACCTAATTGTCATATTTTCAAGTAGCAAGATCCTACTGCTGTTCCAGCACTGAAAACTAAACATGAATATATACGGCCAGGCAGTACTTCCTTCATGAGCTGAAGTGGACATAAAGGTGCAGAAATTTTTTGAAATGAAGGGGGATCCTCTCTGAGGTCTAAGCACCCCCTAGTTTCGCATCCCCACCCCCCAGTTGGTTAATTCATCGTGTAAATAGATCAGCAGGCCGAGTTGTGTTTGCTTTGCGTGGTCAGCTCCAGTTTGTGTGTGTGTGTGTGTGTGAGAGAGAGCGAGAGAGAAGAGAGAGAAAGCTGGAAAAAGATGGAGACTGAGACAAAATGAATAAAAGAGCAAGAGAAAGGAAGACAGTCAATGGATGAGAGAGCAAGATGAAGAGAGAGAGAGACAGCCGGGAAATGTATTAAGACTATAAAAACGTTTAGACTATAAAAAGAAAGTTTAGGTTCTTAAATCAAATGAACAGTAAAAACGTGAAACAATATCACTCTTTGAATTTTTGTTGGTCAATCTGATGGTCGGGACTTTTGGTCATACTCACTTGTTCACTTTCTCGAAGGCCTCTCTCTCAGATTCCCGGGTTAGACGCAGTTGGCTCTGTGTGTTCTGGAGTTCTGAGGTCAACTGCTGAAGACGGTTCTGCAGGACGTGGCTTGGGGCACCAGGGCTGTCCTTCGCCCATGTGGCAGAAGGAGAGCTGGGAGTTTCCTTCCTACCAGAATCATCTCTCTGGCTCTGCTGGGCACTTAAAAAAATAGATATTTAAAGTATGGGATGATGCACTGACCAGCAAAACCCCTTTAATAATTGGAAATGCAACTGAACGACTTAAAATGCTAAAAGAATTCAACATTAGATTTAACCGATTGTTTCAGTGCAATTTTTGAATGCACGCAGAAAGTGAAGATTGACCCTTGTCTGATTCAAAAGAAGAGCAGTTGCAGTTCAAATTGCTGAAAATGTTAACATTAGCGTCAAAACACAGCATCACAGTCTGATGTGTACGGGGCTGCGCAGCAGCAGACCTACTCAATATCAGGTCATAATCAGTGTTGGGAGTAACGCATTACAAAAGTAACGAGTTACAGTAACCAATTACTTTTTGCTGTAACGTAGTAATGTAAGGCACTACTTATCAATTTTCAGTAATATTTTACTTGGTACATGTTCAGTAACGCGTGCGTTACAAAGCCCTTTGAACCAAAAATTTTAACCAAAATTTAGTTGAGCCTCTTGCACAGTGCATCACATAAGGCTTGCTTCTCCGGTGAGATGGCAGAAGACAGTACTTTTGCGAAGTGGAAAGTTTGCGCATTACTTTGAGTTCGTCAGGGATAAAGACAAAAAAGAACGTTTTAGTCAAGAGCAATCTTTGCCCAAACCCTAAAGAACTATCGACGTCGAGAAATAGCACTTTTTTGAAAAAACACCTCGAGCATTATGCATGACTTAAGTTGTGACTCTCTTGAATTCAAAGAGAATAAAGGAATGACAATCGTAAGAAAAATGCATCTTTTCTTGTCATTACAGTAAGCATTAATATGGGATATAGTTTTGTTTTGTTTAATGATGAACAAACCTAGACTTAATATTTATTCCACCTCTATTATGATGTTATTCAGAATCTGGTCATTTTTCATTTTGGCTGTTCATGTTTCTTGAATTGTCTCTTAAGCCCTTACTTTGCCAGTTATATTAATCATATTGTTTGTAGCCTGGTTAGCACGTAATCATTATGCTACAAAACATCACCTTTTACCGGGCATGTAATGATCTGCAATATTTTTTCTCATATTAGAATGTCAAGTTATATTTTCACAGTTATTTTGGTGAAAGTAACTGAAGAGTTACAGAAGTCATGTAACGATTACAATTCTGAGACAGTAATATTGTAAGGTAGCGGATTACATTTGAATACCAGTAACAAGTAATGTATAGTGTATTACACTTTGCAAGTAACTTGCACAATAATGTTATGGTTGACTGGTGTATATATTGTGTAATTATTGCCTTGTAGAGAAGAACTGCCAAATTCCCAATACCAAGATGCCACAGTGGAAAAAAATGGCACAGGAAAAATGGAAAGCAGAGTATGCATAAGCATTATATTTGCCTAAATGGTGTGCCAACAGGTTTGCCTTTGCCCTTCTTTTACAGCACAAGGAGAGAAATACCAGTGACCAAGCTCCTTACACAAACACACAACTTGACCCATAGAATGAGAGCATGCTCCCAGTTTACCTGTGGGTGAGAAATGGTAACTCTATATCAACACCCTGAGTCAACAGACACATCTAATATTGAAACGGAATGTCGGAACATGAGACAATATCTGAGGGTAATAATGCAGCAGATTGGCAGTGGAATACATTAGGGTTGAGCGTGCAGCGCCGCGCCACTTCAGGCTCAAGGTGAGTTTCACACAGGTACTCTTTCAATGAGCGGCGAAGGACAGGCGGATGGATGCAGGAGATGATGAGAGAAAGTGGGAGATGAATCACTCGCACTGACACTGCGGTTCACCAGATGCTGTCGGGGAAAACCGTGGCATCTGGCGCATTCAGATGGGAACCAATAACACTCCACAGCAGGACCAAAAAAACCTTTGAACCAAATACCTGCTCCACATATTACATGGCACTGATCATTGCTTACAGGTATGGTTAAAACAAAACACAAAAGGTCAGACTTTAGGAGATGGATTTGCAGAAAAATCCAATAAATTTCAGCAAAAGGAAAAAAAAATATTTCATCTGTATTCTGGGTAAAATTTAAATATATAAAACAACATATAAAAATCATATAAAACATCTGGGGCTGCATGCTGCTTTCTAATCACAAGCCTAAAAACCATCTGCTAGCCATGTTCACTGCAAACGGTTAAAGGTCTTTTATGACATGATATGTCTTTAATAACCCGACCAGGTGGAGAGTGCCCACTTTAGACCCCACACAAACAGAAAGGCTTGTCTTGCCAGTCGGGGAAGCAATGCATGTAATAATAGGTCACAATCAGGCAACAATACATACTAAACCTCACCTTTCGGGCTGTCCTAAAGAGGAGGTTTGCTGCGGTTTTACTGACAGAAGAGATTGATTGTTAGTCATTGTGTGTGTTTGTGCCTTAATGTCATATTACCCATGCTGCCCTGTTGTCCTAATTAGTTTCACTGAGGTTTCCATGTCATGCTTCTCCCTTCCTTTCCCTTTTTGAAAGCAGGAGACAAATCAATTCTGATGTGATATTGATAGCCAAGCAAGTGATGTAAAGTTGTGTGCTTTGTTTAATTAAATGCAAACATATTGGGTACGAAGGTCCAATGACAGTGACAAACAAGGGCAGAAGACCAATGCCTTACAATGGATTATCTTATCTTAACCCCCCAACCACACACACACACACACATACGCACACACAGCTCTCCCTCACCAGCCTCCTTTATGAGTGATTTATTAGAAGTCATTAAAGTTAATTAAATTAATAATGCTTAAATGGTCCTAAAGCTGCAGGAGGTAATGATGAAGTTCAGAAAAGCGCAAACTAAGCCCGATGAGCGACGCAGAAGGTTAATCACATATTTACATGGGGGACTAAATGTTGGCGTATAATATTTTGCAAATTAAAATGTGAATATAATACAGATGGAAGTCATTCAAATTGCTTTGATTTGAAGGATTTGCTATGTTCTAAACTCAAGAGACTCCAGACAAGCTTTATTAACAGGTCTTAAACTCAAACATCCACAAAATGTAATATATAAATAAAGCTGCTTTCAAATGGTGAAAAACATTTCAAACAGGATCAAAAGGACTGCAGACCAATAACTAAACCCAATTTATACGTCTCTCATTTTGTCCTTATCTTTACTGTGCTAAATTGTGTGCCTGTCTGCACCCGCCTAAGGTTTATAAGGTCTGTGAGGGCCTGTTTGTGTTGCTCTAGCTTTCGCCAGGCCCAGCAGACATCAGGTCTGAGCGCTCTGCAAAACATTAACCAGAATCAGAAGATAACTAATCATAGAGGCCGGATCCAAAAGAACCTGTCTCTCTAACTGTGGAAAAGAGTTAAATATTAACCTTACCATGGCATGCTATCAAAAAATATGTAAAATATGCCTTTGGCAAAAACGTACTTGCAGCAACATAAACAGAGAAGAAAATCACGATCAGAGGGAAACTGCCTTTTGTTAAGGTCGGGTAACTGCAGCAACAAACACACTGCAGAAACCAACAAGCAATCGCACCCACCTTCAGTCCCTCCCACGAACAATATATCACTCCAGAACATATCTGATAAAGGCCATGACAGTTTCTCTTACTCACATCTGTAACACAAACTGCAAGAGATTGTCCTGTTTACCTGCTAACGTAATATAGGGGTCGGTGGAAGGCAGGGGCACTGCTGTGTGTTCTGAATTAGGTTCCTGATACTTTTCTCCTCAGTGCAGCTTGCTTGCTGAGAGGTGTTCTGGACAATCCACACAATGTATTTAGCAGCACAGAATGGTATAAAAACAAATGCACCGACAACGGCTACACAGATGCTCGATCAGACCACAGCCTGTTTTTCTTAAGACATCTCAACTCAATATGAAATGATAACATCTCTGCCAGTACGCTTCAATGACCTTCTTTTGATTTATCTCCAGATGTGTTCACAGCTATGAACAACAGGAGTGATGTAACAGGGAAGTCAGAATAACTGCACATGACAGTTATTGCCGTTACTTAAACTGCTGATATTACTGCAATAACTGCCATAGATGATCAACTTCCTGACTAGTAATCTTAAATCATCCAAGACAGAGATTAAACCTGCAAACTCTATGGTGTGCCAAACAGCAACCCAAAGATTCCTTGAATAATCTCATCAAAGATTTCTTGAATAATAATAATAATATCATAAAATCCATTGAACAAAACAATGTCTACTAAACTGAGGTGTGGACAGGCAGGACTGTTTCTCTGAGTGATAATGACTGACCTCTGGGGAGTCAGGGCATATGGGGACTCGAGTGTTAATCCATGTTTCTACCCTCCTCTGACTCCCTCTGCTCCTGGCTTACGCTCAAACAAAGCACCTTCTACTTACACAAAGTCTGACCTCTTCTACACAGCCCCGCCAACGACAACGCATTAAAACGACTTGTCCCGGTCGGGCAAAATTGCCTCAGTGCTGTTCTTAACCTACAGGGAGCCTCCTCACAAGCTACGGCTAGGAGACAGAGCTACCAGATCTCAGGGTTCACAGCAGACCTTCAGTTCCTACCCACTCTCCTTGCATCGCTTGCACTCGTCTGTTCCCTGGCCTTTCATCTGGCTCAGACTGTCTGTTATCCTAAAAGACACAATGGAGCTGGCCGGGCAATCCTGAGAGCAAACACACACAGCCATCTTCTGGCCTTTGTTGGGTATGGAGGATTCTCCCTTTAAAATGCCCAGCTCCAAAGCCACATTGATGGGGCCTGGGAGCAGGACTGCACCCCCTGTCTCTCACACAATGCAGATTGTCTGGATGAATACAATGTCCGCCTTCTCTTCCTGCGGGAACGACTCGAGTCTTTTCCCTTCCCCTTAAAGCATCTCCTCCTACAAGAGTCAGCACACCGTCACACATGTAAGAGGACATAAACTCAGGCACGTACACAAAGCCAAAATGAACTCAAGATCCTTGAAGCAGACGGATGTATGTCTCACTGTAACAGGATACAGCTCCCCAAACTCGAAGAACCAGTTTATGAGCCAAATGAACATATCATCCATCAAACTGACTAACAGGAAAACCACATATATAACGCATATCACGCATCACGCCAGTGTTTATTGACAGAAAACCTGGGCATGTGGAACTTCGTGTAGTACACCACACCCGTTCCGACGCTGGGTGAGAAGTACTCAATACTGTTGTCGAGATGTACTATCATTTTGCACAGGAGTCTTAAATAAGCAGTGGGCAGCATCTGGGGCCAAAATCATCTGACGTTAGACCATGGTGAAATGTCTGCGGTCAATATCTTGGGACCTTCCAACAATACAGCAAAACAATAATAAAAATCCCTGCCCTTCAAATCAACAGTCAGTCTGCAGAAGCACAGGGGAGGTACCGTGCTAGAAGAGAGACAGACTGGCAGGACGTCTTCACGTCCACTCCATACGTATAAATCATGAAATTGATGGCAATGATTTATGCCAGCGGCCTATTTTGGTCTGGGTTTTTTTTTTTTCCCCAACCCAGGCACACAATCCATTTATTATCTGTACGTGGATTGGGTTCCGGGCTGCCTCAATAAATGTTTCCTGCCTGCTTTAATAAGGGTCATGGTGGTGATGAAGATGATGATGGGAGGTGCCATGCACGGCTCTTTATTAAGAAGTTAAAATGGAGAGCACTATGCGAGCTGACTTTCAAAAGTGAGGATAAGAATGATGGTACGAGATGGACGGGAGGGGAGTTGATGAGGAGAGAATAAAGATGAACCTCAGACTGAAAGAAATAGCAAGCAAATGTAATAAACAGAAGGAAGTCACCAGTACACGTAACTTTATTTCCACTGGGAGGAATATATGTGATTACGTGTGTGTATATATATATATATATATGATATATATATATATATATATTATATATAGAGAGAGAGAGAGAGAGAGAGAGAGAGAGAGAGAGACTGCACAAACGTCTTGAGTCACCCCTCAGTTCTTTCTATTTTGCTAAGGCCTCGTCCACACGGACGTCCGAAATGGACGCCCTCTGAACGCCATGCGCGTTTTTGCTGCGTTTTGTAGCTGCGTTCGATTTGCGTTTCACTGGCGTTTGCAATAGCGTTGTTTTCCCTCGCTGTTCGTCGGGATTTTGACGCCAAGAAAACGTTGCATGCAGCGCTTATTTGACGCCGCCCGAATGCGCAGCCGGCTGAACGCCGGTGCTGAACGCCCATGTGGACGCTTTGATTTGCTCCAATGAGCAGAAAAACGGTCAGCGTTCAGTCGGCGCTCACCTGGCGCCACGAACGCCAGAAGAACGCCTGGTTCAGATGTCCGAGTGAACGAGGCCTAACTACAGTAATTTACTGCAGCGTGTGCAAACATATGTACATACTATTCCTCAAAACTACATTTACAAACAGGAAAAGTCTTAATCTCTGGAAATAAGTACTACATATAATGAGGGCATTAACATCTTAAAGTTATGGCTAAGATTTTTCAGCTTTTGTTGGGCAGACCCGCATCTTTTTTTCCTTTAAGCTGAATGTTTAGCCTATGAGCACTGTGTCCAAAGGATGAGCCACTTATGGTACCTGCGCAAGGCCTGAAGCTCCTCTTCCATTTTGTGACTGAGCGCTACGGCCATGTCCCGTTCTCTCTGGACAGCGTCCAACTCCAGCTGGATCTATGCATGGAATATACCAGAACAAGCTTTACTGAAATATGCAGGATTGTCAGATAACTGGCTTTCATCATCGGATGTCAAACAGTCAATAGGAAACACTGAACAATTACAGTGACTAAAAGATTGTTTGGTGAACTGTTAAGCATTAATACCAGGTCATAAGGACGATTAACCGTGGTATCACACACGCCTTCTTTTGAATCTGTAGATTATCAGTGTCATTTAGGAGCAATCGCTCTGCTGATACTACTTTATGTTTATGGGCTCTGTAATTTAATTACACTAATGCAGCAGTCTTATCACAACAGCCAGTTTTAATTGCTTATTGTGGGACAGCTCGCACTCTGCGTGGATCTCCAGCAATAATAACTCTCTCTCTCTCTCTCTCACATACACACAGGATCTCATTGAGCCTCACACACACGGTGTAGAACCCACTCCAAGGGGGATCCGATTCGCTCTATTGTCTTCCCACTCAGCACCTCCTCACGTTGTGTGTCTGAAGCAGGCCGGAGCCCGATGGCTGCAGAGGAGGCTGGGTAAACACCGTTTCCCGGCTCGTCTGTGCTAAAACCTGACCAGCAGTAAAGCCTCTGCTAATGACCAGCCGTTGAAACAGATCTATTGTTGGTGTCACCCTCTTAACAGCTGGGAGAGGTGGCCCTGACAATGGAGGTTGTCTAAACAAACATTACAACCTGCTCTACTGTAAATGCCTGCAATTGACTAACTACCATTATGATGAGAGGAAGAGAGAAAAAAAAGAGTAGGAGGGAGAAAAAGACAAAAAGTGTGATAGGGTGAAACGGGGGTTAAATAAATTGACATCATGGTCACTGTTAGATCAGTATTATTCTAGGGCTAGTGAAATTAATTTATGATAGTTCCAAGAGTGGGTTGGACCACACCGTGCAGAAGATTTGAGATGTAAAGCTCCCTAGCATGTCTGATTAAGCCCACTGTGGATCATGATAGTGTACTTTACTTAAGAAATGGGCATTAAGGTTTTATCTTCCCTGTCAACCACAAACCTCAGCCCAAAGCTAGCGGTATCTTTCAGGCAAATGTAGCAACACACCTTTATTACAGGCAGTTACAGTCTCAAAAATGTAGAGTCAATTATTTTTGTTTCACATCTAATCGTAGTCAAGCAGCTTTTCGTTTCACACAGGCAGCTGAAACAGAGACGTGCCCCGTGCCCCGAGCTTCGGGACGACCACTGCGAGGTGAGCGCTATAAACACCTTTGTCCTAAGTGCATGCCGCTTCCGCTGGCGCAGCCCAATCATTCTAATTACTGGAGCGCAGGTCTGTCAAGTCAAAGAGAACATCAAAAAGAAGCTAACCTCTAAAGTCAATATGTACTTTTCTCCAACAGTGAGCGGAGCTCGACTTCAAAGCCCGATTCTTTTAATCATATGTATTTTATCAGCATTCATTATAATATTATCCAAATGAGTTCCACCGAGTAGAGTATTAACCTGGAGAGATTAAACCGCGTACAGGAGAGCGGCTGCCTTGACCTTTAGGAGAGGGTGGTGGGCAGGGCAGTGCTGGGCTGAGCGAAGGCAGGCGGGCAGATCATGGCCTTTCAGCCCCAGTGGGAAGAGAGAGCTGCGACAGTGACTAGCAGCAGCGCTGTGCTCTGCCCGCTCACTGTTTAAAGGCGAACAAAGAGGAGCATCATGTCCACACACTCTCACTGATCATTGTGTCATTAAAGGCTGTGACGTGAACTGTTTACACTGGAGAAATATAAAAATGAGCTGCGGAGTAAAAGAGTCATTTTTGCATTACCTTGTTAATGTTTTCCTATTAGATTTCTCATTTGCATTGTAATGGACCGGTGGTGGTGCCGTGGTCGGAGTGGTTGAAACCCTGTCCTGGTGAAGGGAAGTGAGAACCCTAGAAAAGTAAGAGTGGCAACACCACTGGGCAGCTGAACAAAGCCCTTGATTCCCAGTTCCTCCGTGGAGACTGTCAACGTTATTAGTAAAGGAAAGAAACTCTTGAAAACTGCACCTGCTTGAAGTCCTAGATGGGAATATAAATCTTTTCCTCTACAAAGCAGGTTGTTGCTATATATTGAAAATTACTTTATACACCTCACAGTCAACAGCAGACAAACAAGGATGGGAGAGCGTTCCTATTCTCTAAAGGCAACACAGAGCTTTCAGCAGAGCCCAGAGGTTTCTACAGCTGTCACCACAGCTGGTGCAGTGCAGAACAGGTCTAATATCCATATGCTTGATGAATCTGCTTTGTGTTATAAAGTTGCATTCACTTCTACATTTAATGACTTAATGATTCCACCATCCTTTGGCATGAGAGTAGTGACGCTAGGCACTTTTGGAGATTCTAGAACACAAAGACACTGCAACAAAAAAGGATTTAATTTTGTTGGTGATATCTAGTCATTACAATAACATGATCTGAACAAATGTAATTCATGAAAGTATCTGCAGGTTTCTATCAGAAGAGTCCAGCTCTGAAAGCGAGGGAGGTGCTCACACTGAGGGGGTTCAAAGAAAGGAGCAATAACTATTTAGTGCGTTAGCAGCTTGGGAACAGGGGCAGGCTTGTGTGATCACTGTGTGGCCGTCACTGCTCCGAGAGAAAAGCTGCAGAGCAAACACAGGTGGTTCAGGGCTGGGGCAGAGCCCTCAACAGCAGCCCACTTCAACTGACCTCCACCTCCTAGCCTCTTCAACCTCATCCTCCACCCCCACACCAGCACTCCATCCTGGGCGTTTAGAGCACCCTGAATCCTCTCTCACACACACACACACACACACACACAGACACACACAGTCTATGTATTACTATCTTTGTGAGGTCTTTCCATAGACTCCCATAATGACTAAAGTACATAATTTTACACCTACACCTAATCCTAACCCTAAACTTAACCTCAGTAACCAAAAGCACATCTTTTACCTCTTTTAGTTTCTCAAATAAAACAAGCACATTTTCTATAGTCATTTCTCCTCATGGGGACCTCTCAAATGTCCCCACAAAGCCCAAAAAAAACAGATAAAAGTGGTTTTAGGGGACAAAAAGGTCCCCAAAATGCGATTAATACATGGACGCACACAGGCGCGCACACGCACAGACGCACACGCACTCACACCCACCAACGTTTAGTCTCAGAAACGGTCACCAAACAGGTTTTTATCCAGGTGGCATGGAAAAGAAAGAAAGACAGGGAAAAGACGTTTTTTTTCCTAACAATGTCGCTTGCAAAAATATTTCCTGAAAAGTGTCTTGTTTGGCAATGTTTGCTTATCTACATAAAATATTAAATACATCAAAAACAAATGCATTCTATAACTGAAAAGAGTTTAAAAACACTATTTTAAGCCCTGAAATGAGACTGGCATTTAAAAATGAGATTCTTCATGAATTTATCCTTCAAAGACTTTGTCCTAAATTTCACATAAAAATCAGGATTTTTCTTTTAAATAACCTCTTCCCTTTCCCCTTGCAGCTTCACTCTGGTTCCTTTAAAGTAAAATGTCAGTTGATAAGTAGAAGTCCTGTTCATTTTTAAATTGTTTTGTGGATATGTTCCCAGCACTGTTGAGTAATTTTTCGACAGCTGTTCCCATTTCATTTTAAATTAAAAACCCCGCTCTGTAATCCCAGGAGTCAATCTGTAATTAAGGGGATTTATAGAAAAACCAAGTGCTACATTAATAACAAAATTTAATATATTTCCTAATAAGCCACAAGTCAAACCATTTTAATTGTGGAATGAAAAAAAAAAACCTGAAAGTCCTCTGGTAAGTGGGAAAGCCTTGATTCGAGATACAAACTGGACTTTCTCTCAGATTACCAGATGGGTTTTAACAATAACTATGATAATCTTACAAAATAGCCCCATGTCGTAGAAATATGTCATAAGAAATATGAATTCCAACAGCAATTGTTTGTGCTTAAAGGTTCGGCCATTGGGATCACATAGGAAGTTTGACTATAAAACTGTTAAGTTATTTAGAACTGACCTGATAAAAGCTTACTATTCATCACTTAAAATCAGAGCATTACATCCCATTTATCAAAATATTTTTTAAAAATTAGTCATTTCATTTGCCTTCATATTCTCAATGCACCTGAGGCAGGTATAATTAAGTTTTGCAACATAAAAACAAGGTAACAATTGTGGATGTGTGTGTGTGATTTATTGTGAAGTTGGTATATGTGTGTTGCAGTGTCTCGGGTCACGGCCCTGACTCATCCCCCTCCTCTCCTTCTCTCTCGGAGTGTGTTTGCTCAGCTCTATCTAATGACAGTCCTTTTACAGCACTCTGCATTAAACTCAAGGGCTTCGGCTGCATCAGATAAATACAGAAAATCAAACAGGCCCGTGTTTGCCCTGCTCCTCCACGACAGGCCTGTGGCGAAGCGCCGCGGCCCGCTGACCGCCCTGTCATCTCAAAAGCGCGTCTGACATGGACTCACACCACTGCCCCGCTCCCGCTCGTCACCGCGGGTCAGGCTGATATGAGTTAATAAATGATAGGGTGGATTGGTTAATGGGCTGATGATTGAGAGGTTAGTGTATGGGATGAATCAGAAGGGTACTTCTCAAATAGTACCATTACGCTTGTGTGACTGTTAAGCTGAACCTTTGTGATTATAACATCCACGAATGTGGATCTGCCGTATCTCAGGGGAAGAGAGCGTGAGAGATTTTACCTTATGCACCTCATCCTGAGTGTTTGGAGTGGTCAAGTGGTGCGTGTTGTTGCCCTGCCTCAGGTCTGTCATCTGGAGTAGATCCTGTTCAAGGCGGAGGCACTATAAAAGGACAAAGCGACATTAAGCAAGTTTTATTCGTCCCAACACAACTTTACAAGAAGCAAAAAGGTGTATCAAATACACACGTGCCTCCAGGAACGCCCTTCTGACTAAAGTTCTCATAAACGTCTCTACGATTCCTTCACTATCTCGTGATTCTGACACAAGCGTGTGCCTGCATGTAAACAGTACATGAACAAAGTAAATCAAAGAGTGATGATACTCGAATAAAATCTGTATTCTCAAAATCCATGTTTACGGCAGGTTGCATCTTTTATTATCAACGATCTGCTTTTTTGACTAAAATAAACAAACTACATGCACTGTACACAGATTACACCCTTCATTATTATTTAACATCACTAAACCAATATTTACCAGGAGGCTTGCAGTCTGAGCAAGAACCTGTTGTAGTGAAACCATGTGTAGGTACTGTACGGGAGGTGAAACCTCTGCAGGATCGGAGCCCCCAAATTCAGTGGTTATTACATTTATCGTAAAGCACACAGCAGCGATATTGCTCTCTCTGTCTGTCTTTAATCCTTGGAGACAAAGATTCATTTGTGGTGTAGTTGAGAAATAAAAATAACATTTTTATTAAGAGGAAATGCACAAGAAAAACAAAAGCTACACGATGGTAACAATGCAGGAACCATGGGAGGATGGTGCATTTATCTAACCGCAATACCCTCATCTATTCACACAAATCAGTCCCTCCTCCCTTCTTCACTGTCCCCAGCTATAGGACGGAAGGCAGCAAGACGGGCAGACTGAGCAACGGGATCGACAGACAGTATAAACACTACGATGCGACAGGCCCTATGCTGAGTATTATTGTAAGCCGGGTTGTTTTAGACCAGTCCATATGTGCTCTTCTCCATGTGCACATTCCAAGACCGAAGGACACTTACCAGGAATGTAAACCATCCTTGCTGCCTGACAAGTCCCAATGTTTCGACGTCCAGCTGCCTCAAAGCCCAGTACCCGCGCAAACAAGCGCCTCAGCCTCCGAGCCCACTCCCGGCCCTTTTCCTCTGCAGACTAAAATAATACCGCCACCAGCCAGACCAAACACACAGCTCCTCTTTAGTGTCAGCCTGAGTTATGGCTCTCGGGCAACAGATGTTTTTTTGGGGGAGAAGCGTATTTAAATCCGAATGTACCTCTGTTCTGACGCAGAGGCCTGTCCTGCTGTTAGCGTCCCAAAAATAGCCCCAGTTGCGGGGAAATGGGCCGTACAAACAGACACATTAACCTAGTTGAGGTGTTTAATTCGTCACCGCAAACCGGAGCATCAGCCAAATGTGAAACCCTACCTAATTAGACAATTACTGTCGGTAGAAGAAGTGCAAAGCTGCGTAAAAGCCTGCTTAAGGAGAGGGGGAAAAAATCCACCAAATAAGATCTCAACGACAAATCATGCCGGCCTAAAATCATCTAGAGAGACGACTTCATTTCCTCTCCCGCTTTAACGTCGGCACTCTATCGAGATCAGGAGAGGGGGGGAAAAAAATTCAATAAGCACGTCAGGCGCGGGGACATAACGAAGCAGATCTTATTCTTCACATTTACTGCAAGGAGAGGCAGGAAAGGGAGAATAAGATTTATTCCTCCCAACACTTATCCAGCTTTTCATATTCCAGCAGGCCGGAGGGATGTGGCGGCCCTCTGCCTGCTGCTGGCAGCTAATCCCTGCGAGATGAAGAGAGGGACGGGAGGAGCGGCAGGGGAGGGAGAAATCCTTAAGGATAGAGAGTGGACCTATCTCTGCCTCAGAGGGATTAGGCCAGCGTTTGCAACATACTTCTGAAATTGCCCCACAGATGAGTTTTTGGACTCGAGGAAAAATCAGGCCACAATTTCGCATGGCTCTGGCACAGGTTGGAGGATTGGGGTAATATAGTGGTGGGGTTTGGGTGGAGTTAGGCAGGTTACCCGGGTCTTGCCTTTGCACTAGAGAGGTTGACACTGTTTTTCGTATTTTACCAGTTCTGAATCGTGTAAGAGACATACTGAGACTCGAGTTATGAGGTTCATAAAAAATGGCAACAGCCTAAAGATGCTGAGAGGCCCAAATATATTGAATGTAGATGAAAATTCATACACGCGGAATATAAATATCCTGAAGCTTAATATAGTAGTTTATATGTGCCGTTAATAATGTTGTTTCATCAAGTCTAGAGACACAGAACTAGTCTGTGTGTGGATCCTAAAAAGAGTTTCTTCTACCCAAGAACCAAGCGACTGAGTTTTCTTCTAGTCTGACTCCAGTCATCATAAATTAATTTTGGGAATCAGTCTTTCTTCTGTGGAGGTGCAGCAACAGCACAGCAAGTGTTCCATGTAGCTACGTTTGTTCAGCATACACCCAGTCTATTGCGTTGCCTTTCTTCTCCACATGTCTTATGCCCGCCTTTCTGTCCTGTTGGGTATAACCGGAAAGGATCCAGGCAAGTCGCCCACAGGGCACGCCTCAGAAAGGATCCCAATCATAAATATTCCTGCAAATCCAGACCCGGAAATATCAGAGCGGAGGAAAACCATTTAAGAGCTCAGTCTGAGACCACCTACACAGATGAGTTTCTGACCACATATACTTTCTCATCTTTGAAGTCTCACCGCCATTTGACAATCCTAATACATTCTTTGCAGTTAAAAAGGCAGAATCCCCAACTAAACGCAGCCATGATTTTAAAAAAAAATTAGATCACTAGATATTTTCCTACATGTTTCTTCCGTTTCTAAGTTTCTTTGTCTTTGTGTTTTCACAAGGCAATGATACTGATTTTACAATCAAAGGTAAAAATCGATTTGGTGCTTCTACACACCCAGAAACAAAATATCTAGGAATATAACATCTCACGGGGAACCAGAAAAAGATGTCACTGGTTATTCCAACAATGAAAATAGCTTTAATATGACACAGTTATGCAATATGGCCAATATTTATCAACAGAGAATTCTGAGCAAATACACTGGCCCACACTTGAACTCTATGATGGAGCAAAATATCTCGATGTCAATATTTGGCTACCTGCTTATTTGTTTTCATTTGATTGAAATATGTGTGTAGGAATGGTATATCAAATATTTGAGGTTATGCAGCAATATTTGTCACTACATGTGAATTAGGTAGTCGCTGTGTTGATTCTTAAATCAGGGCTGGATCAGTGAATAAACAGATATATGTGGTTTAATAGACTGATAATCAAATGCATCAGGCAGCAGAGGTAAAACTCAAGAAGGAGAGATAGTCAATATTTAGAGAGACCTGTTTGATTTATTTCTATGGTGTAAAGGTTTCTGGCCTGGAACACAACCATTGTGGGTAAAGCGTTTAAAGCCAGTGTGTGTTAAGACTGACCCTTGGTGGAGCTTACATGGTGTGTGTGAGGGTGTGTGTGTGTTAGGGTGACTGTGGTACTATTACCTACCCTGGTTAAAGCCTCGTCTCTCTGATCTATGACAACTCTCATTTCCTCAGAAATGATCTTGGAGCGGCGCTCTCTGGCCCTCTGAATCCGCTCCATGATGGCCATGCCGCTGCGCTCGATACTCAGGGCAGAGTCTGCTTTGCTCACCCTGTTCAGCAACTCCTCCAGGTCCTGAAACACACATATACACACACACACACACAATTCGTAGAAACATCCATAATGAGGTTCAGCTGATTGCCCAACTATTTCTTCTTTCGTGAATCAGGATTTTACAGGCTGGGCAGAAAGGCACACGTTCCAGTTTGTTCCACGTTATCAGTCAATTCATTTGTCATCTCACCTGTCTGCCTTTAAACAAGAACTACACTTAACAAATTTGACATCAGCTTTCCAAGAGACCCTCACAATCCTTTGTTCCCCCAAAGTAATTTTCTTACACAAGACATTCTCACAAAAATGGTACACAGAAAAACTGTAAGACCACATGAAATTCTCTGAAGGGCTTACCGTGTCACTTTCCTCTGGGTTAATATTCTCCAGCCTGGAGACGGCGGGCGGGAGGGAGAGCGGGAGCAAGCAATAGGGGTGGGAGAAAAATAGAAATGAAATGTAGTGAGCTTCCATCAGTTTCCTTTCCTGCACATGGCAAAATGAAATCACTTCCCAAAGCCAGCAACTGCATTCTGTTGGTTTTTCAGTGAGGAGCAGAAGACAATCCAGCATTATTATTATTAAAAGTTCCACCAGTCCTTTGATATTATTCCACAATAATGCCCATTCGGCCCTAAACAGACAGTGAACTGTTAAGATATTAATGTTTACTACTCGATATAGACTTCTGGGATCAGTTGTTCATATGTGCAGGAAGTAAAGGAAAAAGGATGAGGGTTAAAGCATTTAGTCCGTATAAACACAACGAAGTTTAAGGCAAAACCCCACTTTCTCCTGAAACACGAACACAACTTAAAATATTTATCTGCCATTTTAACTATGACAATGTGAACTAAATGTAAATTAAAATAAATAAAATGAAAAATATTTTCAAAAGGTTGAAATTCACTTTTTTCACCCTGCCATAATGAGTTCACCCTAAGAGTGAAAAGTTGACAAACCGTTTTATGCACACAAATAGGCTCCTAGTTTACACATCAACTTTCAGGGCCTGTTAAATTGCCTGATAAACTGCCAAAATCCCTCTGGTCACCTCACTGTCCTTTGAGAATGACTCCTGATTGTTCCTGGCCCTCTCTCGGCAGAAAAAAACAACAACTTCTCATCTCATTTACAAAGGCATTACACGGATCACCTCCTATTATAAAGGTACATACTCATTCACACACTGCACTCTGGAATGACCTCGGAAAATAAGGGTTTAGAACACGCTCTCCTATTCGGCCAAAGATAATGGGATTCTACCCACTTGGCTATCAATTACCATTTTTAGCAGGAGGCTAAGGTAGGCGCTGCAATACAGCTAAGAGAAGGACGCACTTTCTTAATTAGATTTGGAAGTGATCTGGTATTTGCTGGAATCAGAGAAAACGCTTTTCATGCCTCTCAATAATTTCAGCTGGGTTCACTGGTTTGGGTAATGGTCAATAAATAATGAGACTGAATGAAATATTAAATATGGTGCGAAATGATTAATATTTAAGAACAGGACACTGATAAAAATATTAAACAGGTAAATAAGAAGGCTCTTTCATTAGGTATGGGCCAGGTGGCATTCCCTGCCCTGTCTATATGCTTGCTAAAGCAGAGTTAAAGGCAGTAAGCTGTATTCCCTAAAGTAAAATTGTAATTACTTCTCAACTACACAGAGACGTATCGATTCCCTTCCTTTTGCAGGTGCACCAAGCCGCTTTCATCTCTAAACGGTCCCAGTACTTAAGAACAGCATTCTCACCCCATTACTACCTGCACCAGCATTACCAGCTAACTAAACAAACACGAAAAGCAGATCACATTAATTAGGGCGGTCGAGGCAGGGTGTTAATGGTAAATACCTGCCAGGCTGAAGGACTTGATTGATTTCCTATGCACTGCAACTTTTGACTGACAAGCCAGTAGTAGGGTGAGGAGACTCTTATGAAATGTCACACCCCTCTGATATATTTCCAAACCAGTCGATATTGGATTTTTCTCTTCCTCACCCTTCTCACCCCCCAGTCCATTCATTCAGCTTGTCCTGCAACGGCAGGAACAAAGCAGCCTCTTACAGTGCCAGTTAGCAAACCCACACCCTGGGCGGCGTTCACAATGGCTTTAAACACTGAGGCGAAGGCCTGACATTTTTAGTGCGGTTTACGACAGAAGGTTGACGGCAGGATTCACGTTTTGGGATTTCATAGCAGTTTCTGGAACATTCCCGCGTTCGCCTTCACAACTTCTTACAATTTACATATTTTCGTCTAAACATTAAATATAAATATTAAATAAGTTACTTAACATATTGTACATGACCCTACTACACCTACACTATTAACCTCAAAATTATCATTTGATATCTTTATTTTTATTCCATAAAGTCAGCCACATATCTTAAGATCTGCAGCAGATTAGACACTAACTAATAAAAGCTAATTCTGTATCAACAGTTTAAATGTGGGTTTAATGTAGGGTTTAAATGTGAAAGACGCCAGAATGAATCCCAACCCTTCTTGTGATTTAAAAGAGATGGACAGCCATCAGGGCATCATATGACTGATACCCATGAAGCCTTCAGCTTCTTGAGGACAGCTCAGGTAAGAGGCTGAGGGAATGGTTTGGATCAGTGTAATGGAAGAACGTACTCCAGTGCAGCCTCTTGAATCTTCTTGGCTCGGAGAAGAGCCTCATCCCTCTCCTCATTAGCTAGCCGCAGTCTGGCCATCACAGCCTGGTCTCTCTCCCTCTGAGCTTTATAAATCTCCTCCACCAGTGCTGAAGGAAAGAGAGAAAGAGAGTGTGAGAGAAAGGGGGAGAGGGAGAGAGCGAGAGACGGGCGGTTATTACTCTTCTATTGCAGAAACAGGCATTCCAGCTGCACAATAACAAGGCTAAGCTCCTCGGGAAGGAGGTTATTGCTACTGAAACACTGTGGCAAAGGTATTAATAACTATAAGTGAACCTCAATTTGAGAGGACTGTCTCCGCGCAGGTTCGACATGTGTGTGCCCAGAGTAATAAAAACAGCAGCCGTGCCCTGCAGTCAGAGGGTCACCTCCAGAAGTGGCATTTCATATGGAAAAATTCAGCATCAAAATACCCCAGTTTATCACCACTACAGAGAGAGCAAGCAATTACAGTTGACTTGTGGATGTCAGAAAACTCATAGTCTCATAGTCAATACACATGGAAAAAGCACTGGACGTTTGACTAATAGGTCTCAAAAACTACCAGGCTAGTAAAACTCTACCTGTACTGTACAGTACTTTTGACTGCATTACTCCGGTATAATTCCTATAACCCCTTTTAATATAGATTTTAAACTAACAAATAATGAAAAGCATCCCATCTCTCCAATCCATAGAAATCTGTTTCCTGATAGGTAGGTACCTGACCTCAGATTATGACACAAATGACAAAGTCCAATATTAAACCTGTCTCCTGTGCTTTGGTATCCTGTTAAAATTTCCCATCCAACACACTCTGGCCTGACTCATGCGGCTCCCAAAATGATCACGCATTGAGACAGTTCGTTAAAATCCACCAGATTTTGGGATTATCAAACTGTCCTCGGCTCCCTCCTTAAGCCCACTGGAAGTAGCACCGAGATCCATCAACACCTAATTCCTCTCCTTGCGCCGAGATGGCTTAATGATAAACAGGCAGGCTGCCGCTAAGCCATGACAAAGTTCAGTAAGAAAATCAATATTGCATTTTAGCTAGAATTTGCTCATTAAACACTGCCTCCCTGAACCATGCAAATCATATTGAAATGAGGATGGCAAATACATGCATGTTCATCTCATTATTAAACGAACAATTGGCTGCCTAATTGTGCTCTATATATGTCTTGTGTTTTCTTTTAATTATCAAAGCAAGAGGGAGGGTTTTTTGGACGGTTACGAAAAAAAGAGGAACCATGAACGGATTTAAATATTTGTTCAGCAAAGGTGAGGAGCAAGTAAATTCCATTAACAAAATAATTAGCTACAATGTAGCATAATTCATTCTGATGCGTGTGGATGTATAACAAATGAGTAATTGTTTACAAGTGTGAAAGTCTTCTGTCTTTACGAACAACCTGAAGCATCAATAAAGAACCTAAAAAAAAACCAATTGTTCAACATACACACTGTGTATTTGGTTAAATCATAATTTAACACCTCCCTTTGTCCATGCTGCACCTCCCTACCTGCAGCTCTCTCACATGCACGGGCCTCGATTTGGGTTTCCTGAAGCTCTCTGTCCAGTCGCATGGTCTCCAGCTCCTTCTCTTTTAGGGCCAGCTTGTCCTGCAGCTACACACACCAGTGTAAGTGGATAGAAAAATACATTTGTGAACAGATTTGGTAATAAATAATTCTCGGTCAACAGAAAATGAAAGTTATGCCAGCGATCTTAAAAAATGGCAGACTATACAAGCGCTCAGCCTGATCTCACTTGGTAGTGGCAGCACCAGCACCTCCATCACATTATTTTGAGTCTCTAATAAAAAAGAGGAACTGCTGCGTCTTGGCTGCAAATCTGCAGACTAGAAGTGGTTCTGTACACTTTTCTAAATGATAGATTTAACCTCCTGTCTGCAATATTTTGCTCCCCGTTTGTTTTTGACCCCGTTGCACTTTGAAAACGCGGCAGGGCCAGGCTGGCGTCCTCAAAAGACTCTCTCACAGCTCTGCCAGTGAAAACACACTCTTGGGACATGTTCCTGCCCCTCTGTCAGGAGTCACAACTACTTGCAAACCAGGGACATCAATTACAGTTGTTTTAGTGAGTCTCTCCACGCTGACCCATTATAGGAGAGACATCAGATGAGTAGGGATCCACAT
Organism: Distichodus sexfasciatus; assembly: GCA_032718565.1. Taxonomy (NCBI): domain Eukaryota; kingdom Metazoa; phylum Chordata; class Actinopteri; order Characiformes; family Distichodontidae; genus Distichodus; species Distichodus sexfasciatus. Next base: position 3,819,781 of record JAVGVS010000018.1, on the reverse strand, counting down.
AATGACATTAGCAGTGCAAAGCAAGACAATATTCAAGTGTTCATGCTCTGAATATGAGTATAGGACTATACTGTACTGTAATGTTCTATATGACTCCCAATGCTGAGATTTTTACCCTTAGCAAAAAGTAGTTTATTCAAGTGTACTACGAGTATACTTATTATATACTAAAACTGAGGCAGTATGCTTGAAGTTTACTTTTTATATACATTTTATATGCTTAGTATAGTATAGTGAAGTATACTTGACTTATACTGATAAATATAAAGAAAAGTCTACTAAAGTCTAAAAGTATACTTTAGTAATCTTAAAACGACCTTATAAAGTATACTTTTATAAACTTAAAAATGTTCCAACTTAGTCCGAAGAAGTATTAAATTATAAGTATACTTTCTAGTACACTACAAGGTACATGGTACATGGTCCGTAGTATACTTGCTATACTTATACTTTTACTCAAGCATACTTAATAAAATGAACTTCAAGTATACTACTTTTTGCTAAGGGTAGTCAAAGTGTTAGGTGAGAGGAAAACTAAGTCAATGTTTTAACCATACTCCAAATAATGAATGAATGAATGAATGAATGAAAGTTAAAAACTACCTGATGCAGATTGAAGTCTGAACATCATAAGCATGTATATTTACATTTACAACATTTATACTCATTTATCACACTTATCCAAAGCAAACTGGAGTAACTTAGGTATAAAGGTCTTGCTCTGGGCCCTAATGTTGGTCCTGCGGTGGAAAATCTCAATCTTACGAACACCAACAACAGGATTTCATTCACTCAGGCCACCAGCCCCGCAAACTCTGAACATGTTTTGCATTCATTTATATGGCTACAAAAAGAAAATAAGAGAGATCCCCTGGCATCACAAAGGGCACAGGTACATGCGGTGGTGGCGGTTGTCTAGTGGTTAGGACACTCGTCTCTGGACCAGGAGGCTGTGGGTTCGTATCCTACCTCCAGCACTACCACCACTGGGTCTCTGAGCAAGATCCTTAATTCTAATCCTAAATTCAGAAATTGGAAGTTGCTCTGGATAAGAGCATCTGCTAAATGCTGTAATTGTAAATGTTAAATACGAGGAACAAAACAGTTACTCAAGCATACAATGTACAATAATATGACGTGAAAAGTTTCTGTTACTCATAAATTACATAATCTGCTAGCCACTCTACCTTCCGATTGAGCTCTCTGAGGGAGTCCAGCTCCTTCAACAAGAATACAATGTTCTTCTCTTTATCCAAGACTGGAACCTGCCTTTTGGTTTCACGATTAACTTTGGAATTCCCATGGTCCTCACTGGTGGCTCTTCTTCAGCATGCAACAGTTCATTAGAAACACTCTTATTAAACAGTCATTCCAGCAACACAAATGAGCCATAGTCACATTTTGACATGCAATTATCAAATACACAAGGGATGCAATTTCAAACTTTCAAGAATATTACTGTGTCTTATTTACTTTGAGATATTACGCAAATCATACAGTTGACCTTTAAGGTAATATTAAAGTATTACTGCACTGTATTGGCAAGTAAATTACTTCCCTCTTGTAACCAGGAATTTGAGTCAGTTCTTATTAAAGAGACCCTGAAAATGCAATGCCTCATATATTCATCAAAGGCCGTTCACTTGGTGGTATAATTAGAGCCATCTCACAATGGACAAGGTTAGCTGCTGGTATATTTTAGTGATAAAATCATCTGAAGATCTTTTCTTAAGAAAAAATACACACAGTGGTGTGATTTTTGGTGTAATGTTAAGGACTGTGCTAGATGTATACTGAAGCACATCTGGAAAAATCTAAACTAAACTAAATATTTTAACTTAACTAGTATGGAAACTACGCTAGTGATTATTTGTCATGACTGTCATTGTGAACACATCACACTGCACCACAACAAAATGTGACCTCTGCATTTGACCCATCGGTGTAGGAGCAATGGGAAGCTGACAGGAAGTGCCCGGGAGCAGTGCTTAGGGATAAAACCTTGCTCGTGGGCACCTAAGTGGGATATTTACAAGACCAGGATTTGAACCGGCAGCCCTCCAATCACAAGGTCCTCTCCCTAACCATTAGGTTACCACTGCCCCAAGTGGTGAGGTGTTTGAGATGCATCGGAAGTAAAATTACGTCCTATATGAGCGGCTATCTGACCTGGGTCCTGATGGCTGAGGTGTACTACAGTAAGGTTTGCTCAGGAGCTCCTCTTCATCCAGTCCCTGCTGTACCAGAGGTCTTTGGGGAGACAGTCTCCCATCTTCCATGCTCCTATACAGAGCTGGTGGGGGAGGCGGTGGAGGTGGAGGAGGTCCGTCTTCCAAGTCTTCTTCAGGCCAAGATGCTTTAAACCCTTAGTGAGAAATGGAAGATTAGTGTACCGTAAGTATTTTTGCAGAAAATGATTCACTGCTTTACCTTCCCATAAAGGAAGAAACTTGCCAGATCACGGAAGCAGTCGTTATTAATGCAGATTTGCGAAAAGTGTCACTCATGAAATTAGAAAACTCTCTGAAGAGAAACGTCATGGCCAAACGTAATGTTCCCATTCTCTCGTGTGGAGAAGAAGGCCTAACAGTTGAAAAGCAGCTCTGTTGGTTTTCAGCCGCTTTGCGTCAGCTTTCTGAAAAGGAAACTGGGTCTGGCCATCTTTCACGGAGGAATGTGGCGAGCCTGGCTGAGTGACTGGCAGGAGGGGGAGAGCATGGTCCTCTGTCAATGTTTCTGTAGCGCTCAGGGCCAGAGTCACAGGCTAGGAGACAAACACGGAGGCCTGTCTCGCTGGCAGCCTTTCTGAGGACTCGCATCATTCCCCTGGTGAGGTCTGGCCCGTTCTCACTCTCTCTCCCTTTCGCTCCCTTACTGCCTCTTCACCAAAACCTCCCCACTATTCACACTCCATCAAAACCAGCAGCGCAGCTATTAATGCAAACCTTGTCACTTTGACTCGATGTAAACCTTATGCTAATCATCAGTGTATGAAATATTTTAAAAACGGCTGTGCGTAGTGATCTGTTTACTCAGGATCGTAAAACCACTAGATGCTAATTTTAAGGTGCAATTGATGTTAGTCCATTTCAAAATGTCCTATAACAGTTTAAAGGGATGCCCTAGGTCAAGTGCTACATGGGAAAAATTGTCCTGTTTCTTTTGAGGTTATAAAATATACATAAACGGTTTCAACATCAATGCAATTCAAATCGAGTTCAATTCAATCACAGACTACTTAAAGCATATCACTGCTTCAAAAGCATGCTCTCGCTAGGAAAAGAGAGAGAGCGAGAGGGGCAGAAAGAAAGGGGGACTCCTCTGCATTAATAAATGCAACGTGATGCAGGAGTCGCAGCCTTGCCACCGCCATGTCCAAAAATCTCCAGCTAGCAGCCACAATTATGTAGCGAAAGGTCAGGTTTTGAAGTTGAGATCAGTGAGGTCTGCCTCATAGCTTTGTTGCTAGGGCTCTGGTCTCAGGATTGCTGGAGACAGTGATTAGTATTCTCCCTAAGACTCACCAGCGCAAACACCAAATTCAATCATGAATAATAATGCCAAACACACTTATAAGCCCTTTGTCACATGGCAAATACACAACTTCTCGATACATTGTTCTCTAACCTGGGTTACTTCTTTAATTTTTTTTTCTCATCCTTTTCTGGACGCACCTCACAAAACGCATAGCAGACCAAGTACAAGGGAGCATTTAATGTAGCATCTCTCTCAAACTGAGTACAGACATTTAATCTAACCGCAGAGGAAGAAGAGCCAGAGAGAGCAATTACAGAAACTGAATAGACTAAAGTCGTAAGAAATTCATTTTACATAGTGATATCAGGACTAAAATGTATTCAGAGTACCAATAAAAAAACAATACCTCTTAACACTTTAAAGCTAAATAAAGAACACAAATAACCACCATTTGAGTCCGTCACTAATAACTGTCCTGGGGCCTAGTAAAACCTGTGTGGCAAGCAGGGGCTTGAAGTGGTTCAACAGCAGCCCAAATGTATATTTGAGCAGAGCGTCAGAATAAATTTGCGAATCAGGAGCGTTTGGTGAAGGGAGGGTAAATACGGTGTTTATCTCTCATTGTCATTCCAACCAGTTTATCTAAATACTGGCTCTACCATAGCATTACGGCCTAGGCAAAGTTATTAGACAGCAGACTGACATACTGGCTGAAGGTGATTTACGCTCGTAAATAAATGTTTATGTATCGCATGGAACAGCAAGCGGGCAAACAGGGAGGCTCTTTTTGAAATCTTGAGCCATTTGCTCAAAACAGACAAAACGTTTAAGTGGGAGTGGGAGGGGGAAACAAGAATTACAAAGTAGCACAAACATCCAAGCGCACAATGTGCAGCCAGATGAGGAGCAGATAGCGCTGATTAAACAGAGATAAACACTTTGGTTCTTGATGCTTCATTTATTTTCTGACCCATTAAGGCTTCACTTATAAATGAACAAAATAACAGAAGAAATTAAATATTTGTAATATTTAATATGAATATCTTAATTTAAAAAATATATTTAAACAAATACCTTTTATGAGCTTTATGTCAAGAGTCTCCGTGTCTGATGCACCAGCATAGATATCTGTGCTAGTGAGTAAAAAAACAAGAAAATACTTTTTAAAACATGCTGTTAAGAAATACAAAGAAAGAAGGATGAGAAATATTGATATCTGGACATAAGAGTGTAGGCTTTGATGGACTTGCCCTTGTTTTTTCAAAGCCGCCAGCACGGGTAGAACATGAGGTAAATATCACAGATTTTGAAAGAGAGAGGGAGGGGGAGAGAGAGAGAGACTCCTGACAAAATCAGGAAAATTTGCAGACAGAAGAATGTGTGACGTGCTTCGTTATGCACAACATCGATAATGTCTTTGTTCACATTATTTAAAGCATTTTTCCAAATATTAATTTAGGATATAACTTTCTCAAAAATATTAGATGGTCTGTGCTATGCAGGCACAATCTGGCAGGTAAAAATGCCCTAATGAAAAGAATTCCTATTTATTTATTGAATACAAAAATATTCTTAAACTTGTGTCAAAGGAGCACCGCAAACGTGAATTGAAAATAAACGAAATTTTGCAAAAGATGATCACTTGTTATACAATCAGACTATCAATGTGGCAGCATACATTGTACTGTTACATGCATACATCCAGCGCAGAAATATTCTCTCAACAGGAGCTGCATTTATATCCAAATTCTAAATGCATCTCACTGGAGATGAACAAACTAAACTAGCAGCTGGTTTTTAAACATTGTAACGTGATATTCGGATTTAGAAAATATGTCTCTGCAAAGATGTCATTACAGCGAGTAATCACCAGCAGCGATGTACACTGATAAACATTCTCACATATTAAAAACCCATCTTTAATTGTCACATGTGGGAGAAAGCCATTGACAAACAATGTAAAATGAGCAGAGAGAGGCATCTTTACCCAAGTTGTGGTGTGGTCTCTGAACAATGGCGCTTTACAGGGGACGGCAGCCTTTGTTTCAGTTCCTCATTGACTTTAGGATTAGCTGGAAATATATAGAAGGTATGATTAATTTCTCGAAGTGGGGGAAAAAAAATGCTTTTCATCACATGCACCCAGTCAGCCCGCCTTCCATTAGACTTAGAAAGGTTAGTATTAATTATAGCCTGTCAATATGATCTCAGGGGTTCTGGGTGGGGAGAGATCTTTAATAACCTCTGGAGCATAGACAGCAAAACAAGACAGGCAGCTTTAATTTGCAGAGTGAAATTGTGCTTCAAGACTTTGCTTTATCCCCTCCGCTGTGTACCGCGGCTCTACCTTACAGTTTATGGAAGACTAATGAATGAGGGCAATTAACGAATCGTAATCCCATCATGCCACCGTTCTAATGCTTTTAGCTATCAGGAAAGTAAACAGTCGTTTAATACAGCTCAAGCCATATCAGATCCTGGTTTAGGTAGCACCAATTAAAGTTCAGCTTCTCAGGTGTAATTAAATGATGGTGGATAATTTAGTTCCACAAATGCAAGTTAATTCATAAGCAAGCAACAAATAGGACGGAAGCAATTAGGAGCACGGCTGACATTCAGAAACTGGGGGCCTGCTGCGGCGCGTCATCACGTGCAGCAGTGGGAGTGGGCTACCCTCTAGTGGTGGAGAGGCTAAGACAATTATGCATAACGCAAGAGTTCACAATTTCAATGTAGCTTTGCTCAAGTAGAGCCTGGCCAAACAAGGCTGTGTTCACAGGGGCATCCCAGCACCAACCACACACGACCAAATCCTGAATGTCCCGATGCTTGGAAGTGCTGTACATGAATCGAATGAGGAAAAAACAAGATGCTTACAGAAGACAAAAGAAATGTGACGATCCATAAGCTGTCTTTTAACGAGCTGGTCATTTATCACCCTACATTAAGCTCTCACTCTTGCCACTTTCCCAGGTTACACCCACCGAGCAAGTTGCACAGACTGGTGTGATGGTTTCATAAAGAAAACTTCAACAAGCGATGAACCAATGCAATACAGATATCAGACACTGATTTGATATGGACCTAAACAGCTAGACTGTGCATTGTTAAAAACCGGCCTATCTATTACATTCAAATACTGTTTTACACCTGGTTCCAACTGTGATTTATTAAGCTTGCGGTTTGTGTTTTATTGGTTTATGACTTTTACACATTTTGTTCTTGAGCTTTAATATTGGAACTTTAATAATAGACCAATTTGTCTTTAATAGTAAATTTGGAAAGTTTCAAGCTAAATAGCAGGTGCTCAATTAACCCTTATTTTATGGTTAAATAAATCCGTAAATGCTACGTTTGGACTTGTCTAAAGTTGATTTAAACATAAAAGGATGACCCCCAATCTGTGGGAAACGACCAGTTCTCAATATCAACCAACAGTCCAAAACCCAGGGGTCTGTATCACTATCAGCACTGAAAAAGTTGGATGGATGCATTCCTATTGAACACAAGAACTGATTTTCTAAACACAGTTAAAGTGCAGAACAACAGGATTAGAAAGGAACTGCAAAAGACAGAGAGAGGCAGAAAAGAGAGTCTAGGGAAAAAAATTAAAAGAGTGGGAGTGGGTTGCGGGGGGGGGGGGACAACGCGTTCTGGGGAGGTGCGGGGGGGGGGGGTGACCCCTGGGGCAGATGCCAGTGGAACGTTATCCCTGCGTTGTAAGCCAGCACACACAGCTCACACACTATTCAGCTCAGGCACAGTCAGGCGTGAACGGACAACTGGCTTTTTGTGCGAGACACCACGGGGCTCCATTAATCTCAGTGATAGACTCTGGGCAGGAGCCGGTCCTGCGCACAGGACTTTCAGAGGGAGGGGAGGAGAAGAGGACTCCTCAGCTAGTAGGTACGTCTGAGGAGTCTCGTAATCCTTTACCGCGAACACGAGAAAGTAGCTTTTGAAAAGAGAAAGGGTGGGGGGGAACAACAGCGAGCATACAAACCTGACCTTTTGGTAGTCTCATAATTTTCAGCGAGGCACATGGCAAAGAGCTTCCGAAAAGGGCGTTTTACCAAATAAATTTGGATTCATTCGCTGATTGACGCTGTTTCCTCTGAGAATTACCCTGGAGGAAGTTAATGAAATTGATATTCCGCAATAAACTGATACTGAGAAACAGAAAAGAGCTCCCTCTGGTTTAATGAAAGTATGAACTGAGGCCTGTCTGCTTTGAAGTTTTTCTTGGCTTTCCAGATGGTGAATTAGCATCACATCTACATTTCTACACAATCTTCATGACAGATTAACGAGCTATTAGCATCAGTACACACAGAGCCCTACTGAAAACTATGTTAATAATAATGCATTTAAAAATACAGTGTCGATAAATAAGTGCTGGAGTTTGGTCAGTTCCCATATTCAAAAAAACAGCATCCAGAAGAATCTACAGAGGGAAATGATTTGTCATTTACATGATGTTTGGTTAAAACTGGCATATTTGAAATGGCTTTCTTAAAAAACTGCAAATAAGTGTCAATTGTAAAAAGCAAAAATGCTGATTAAAAACCAAATACCGAATTAATCAAATGTTTCAAAGAGTAGAAACTGATCACAAGGATATGACAAAAATGCAAAGAATCTTAACAACAACACCACCACAATCCCTCTTAAAACCTTATCTTTTACTTGAAACTTTTCTCATTTCCATGTGTCCTCTACTGTCTCCCAGTGATCTTCATTTTCCTGTCTTGTAGACTTAAAGCTAATTGCCTCTGTGGGCTACTTATTATTCATGTACAATTATTGCAGAGTAATGTCTTTAAATCCTTTTAAATGACCATTCATGCATCGCATTCATTGGAAATGCCTTTGATGTCTGTCAAAAATGGAATTCTTCAAAAAGAAACCTCTAAGCCCAATTACAATCAACCAATACAGGGTTTTGCATTTTTGTCTAATATAAACTAAATTTCATTAATTTTTTAAGCTCCATTTAATATATTTCTGCGACAAAAAAGTTTCCAGATTCCTCAGTCTGCCATTTGTATTCCAGCTGACTTTATGAATATTAATAACAGTGTTATCCTGATTAAATGGGCTTCATGCAAAATCCCTGTGAATCCGCGAGCTCAGGCTTCTCATCTTACCGATTCTTTATGAATTTTTATACGGACATTAATCTGAAGAGAAACTTAAAGCAGGTTTAATTGTACACCGTGGCTGTGCTTTCCAACGGCAGGGAAGACAGGAATTGATTGGTTAGGGATAAACAGCTGCTTTACGCGGTACATGACTGCAGCGCCCGCCGAGAGCCCGCTGGGTACTTTGATTGTGACGGGCTGTTGTGAGGCGATGAGTGGACCCAGCTTCTCCCGGATCAAAAGATATTATTGACTCTCTGCAATGCCAAAAGAAATTCACTGTTTCTTCAAACCAGCTAATGTACATCTAAGGTGCATCTGTCTCATCACTGCTGTCCATTCAAGACCAATTAAGTTCACCTGTTATAGTGCGGACGGCACAAGGCAGATTTAACACACACAAAAAGAGTGAAAGAGAAAGATCTGTCTACATTCTTGCATGTAAGGTGTGTCAGAGAGAGGCAAAACATTTTACTGATCCTGGCCCTGGACATACACCAGTTCTGGGTCCAGTAGCATCTACTGTTCAGTCTGAAATGACCGGTTCGTCCTCAGAAGACAACCTAGTAAGCCACTCAAAGCTATTCTCTGTCCACTGTAATTCTATTCAAAAGCGGAATTCTCTGACTGCTATTTACCACACGGTAAAGGAAAACAAGGAAGCAAAATAGCTTTATTTAAAATATGTATAATTATTATAATGCATCATTTGAACGTCACGAAGTAAATGACCTTTAAACAAATCATTTTCCACTGAAGTGTGGAAAGAAAACCTCAGCCAATTGTCAGCGTCATCCTTCTTGAATTATAAATCTCCATTTGGACCAGCGAATGATTAACCAATCCTCACTGATACAAGCTTTAATTGTGTGAGAGAGAAACAGGAATGAAGGAGCAAATCTACCAGTGTGGCAATTACAAATGGATCAAAACAAACATATTTGTTCCCGAAACACCATGTGCTAATTACTTTGATTTTTTTTTTTTGTTGGCCAATTTACGAAAGGCACAAATGAAGCATTCGCCAAGACCTTCAGAAGTTTATAAAAGCGGTCTCTAACTTCACGAAGACTGCCTGACTGAGCACGTAGCCCTTTGTTTCCTGGAAGATTGAAATATATAATAGGCAGAGTGGGTTCGGTACGATGGGGAAGCGTGTCTTACAGGCCTAAGCTCATTCTCAAAGCAGGCGTGGTGGTAATTGAATTGAGATTGGGGGAAATGAGGAAGCAGTGCAGTCTCAGATCCCCCTGATGGATCCAGCCTCAATGGCATCTAACAGGCCGAGATTCACTGATCCCTGGGCATTAGGAGGGGAGGCGCAATGACCTGCCAAATCTACCGGGATGAGTGCCTCATTTTCCCGAGTCCCAGCTAATTTGGGTGTGGGAAAGCCGTGAGCTGTATGGAGAGAACATGAAGCACTTCTACCTCCTGCCATTGCTCTGAAACGTCACAACTTCAAACGGAGTTCTGAAGTTTTGACCCTCCCTGTAATGGATCTGATATTAGTCGAAACTGCAGCACTTTTGAATCAATATGACTACAAAGCTAGCTGTTCCATTTTTTAACGCTGTGAACGAATACAAACGAGTAAACTTTATTCAGAATATGTATAAATCTTTACATCTTAATTCCTGTAAACGAAACGTACGAACAACACTAAATTATATTAAAACTATTGTAAAGTACTAGTTTGTTAATTAATTTGCAAGATCTGCACACAGTTTATCCATACCGAGTGGAAGAATGTTTAACCCCTGCCCTTGCGGTGGTGAGGTCATTTCATCATCTGCATTCACTACAGAATAATCAGCACAGCTCAAACATGTCAGTTCCAGCCTCAATAAACACACACCACACATGAGCAAACCACCATCTTCTAGCTCTCGAATCAAAATTTTACATTTTACACCAATATGTTATATCTATTAATCGTAAACCTCATCTTTACGATGAGAGAGGGACAACATGCTTTTCTTTTTAGTCATAAAGGAACTTCAAGAGTGTTTACAAAATAGGATTTTACTCTCCAGGAAAAAAATATATTAATGATAAAGTCATTTCATGAAAAGCTTGATCGGGTTAAAGCTCCAGTAAATATATCGACTAAATGCGTTTTTATCAGGACTGCTCAGGCCATCTTATTCATTTTTATGATTTACTCAAAGTTACAATGGACCTCATTTTTACAACAGATCTCAATTAGGTCAAACCATACCTAAATCTACATGCAATAGCAATAAATATAGTTTATTAAAGGAAAAAGTTACTGCCTAGAGTAAAGCACTTGGACAAATACCATATCCATCAAATCTTTTTGATGTCAATAGTGAATATTTTAGACACCCTACACTTTATCTGCTGAAGGTAACCTCAAAATTGGCTCTGTAAATACTGGCTAAGCTGAGATTTGCATTGGCTAACATTTGGGAGGGAGAGAGAGAGAAGTTATTTGAGGATGAGCTTAATGCAGTGAGTAAAAGGAGAAAACATGAGGGAGAAAGGTTTCACTTATATTTCCGAAGACACAATGTTATTGAAGCAGGAGGGAAAGCGGGAAGATCTTGACACTAACCGAGCGCTAATCAGCGACAGTCTTCTGACCACAGGCAGTTAAATATGATCTTCTTGTCTACGTGTGTAACTGCTTTATTAAAGCAGCATATCGATCTATTACAAAAACATTTAATTATGTTGTATTCTCGTGATATGAGGTATAATTATGGAAATGGAGTTTCTACAAGTTCTACTGTGCAAGCCTTTCATGATGTTTTGTCTTTGGAACATTCCTACAGGACATTTTTTAGATTACGTGACTAATTGCTCAATAATCTTTTCAGATATGTAAACAGATTCGGGACATTTTGTTTAGTTACGAAACATAAAATGCCATAATTGCTTTGTGACCTTGTAATTCTTTTCTTAGAGCTTTGATTTATCTTGAAGGTTCACCCCCACCCGACCTTTAAAATGACACTCCTTTCTGTGAAAGAAATTCCAAGTTCAAAGCACTGACGTTAAAAGTGTTTTACCTTCAGTGTATAAAAGTGGGGAAAAACAAAGCCTTATTGTGGCAGGTAAGGTTGTGAAACTGGTGCAAGGTGGTGACACTAGCCATGAAGCTGCTATTAGTCATCTGAGAGACGCCGAGCGGGAGAGGTGTGGCTCCGGAGTCGGAGTCAACTCCAGGTCAGCTGTCTTACACGAGACGTTTGGGCCGTGAGTTTCACCCTCTCACCCTCTTGCTGTTTCTATTCTCCTGATGTCACAGTTTCGCTGACTGACCCTGTTATTCAGTCATAAACCTGCTTGCAAATAAAACTCAAATCGACAGAAACGGAGCAGAACTTCTTAAACAAGGGGCAAAATGTCTTGTACCCTTTGGTCAACTTAAGACTAAGCAATGTAATCGAACTACAGATTAAATTTAACCCTGCTTTTTTAAAAGGCAACAGTCAAATGGTAACAAATCCAGCCTTATTACTGTGCATGCCACCTCGCCTTGAGCCCGACACTAAAACACACACGCTAGTGCCGCAAGTATCCTCGGCAAACACGTCTTCCTTTGTTCTGGAAATCCTTTCTCCAACACGCACTGCAAAGTTGAACTTTGGCGATGCGCTAGCTCGGAATCCAAACAGAGCTTTCCTTTCTCTCTTTTTTTTTCTCCTACAAAAGGATGAGCGATGCTTGCGCTTCGACCTGTCCTTCAGACAAAACGGCTTTAAACAGCGGGAGACTTGAAGTGCTGAGGCTGCAGAGTCAACACTCTAGAACATTCCAGGGTTCTTTTTCAGCAATAAGAATATTGTAAAATAAACGAGCTTCATTAAAAACATAGTCGAACGCAGACGCTGCCGGCTCCCCTCTACAGTAGCCGTCACTGTGGGAGGTTAAGGCGTGTAGGTGGTGCAGTGTGCACACAGAGCTGTACATCAATGCAAATATTTAGAGAGAAGCTGATGTACAATGGAGGAGCCACATGAATATCTTCTCTACACAAAATACAGACACTCACACAGATGTGGTTGCGCTTAGGATATAAGCAGATCTGTCCTCAGAAGAAAAAGCAAGCAAATCTGAGGACCGGCTCTCACTCTTTCTCTCGCTCTCTCACACACACACACACACAGTCATATCTTGCTCTTTGTGAGGTGTTTTCGCTGACTCCTAATATTACTAAGTGTGAGCAATCAAAACAATTTCAACCAAATCAAAAATCTAAAGCAAATAACATCAAGCAAAACCTTAGTCTAAACTCTGTCCTTAAAATGTAAGGTTTTTCGTTCGTTTAGGGACAATCAGATCCTCACAACGACATTTTGTACGAAGTACTCACTCAAAAACCTCTCTCCACATCATCTTTCATTTAGACTTTAACAGTGTTACTAAAAAATGTCAGGTCTGAATAGCCTGAGAACGACAGCATGGCATGAAAGTGCTTTAAGGAGGAGGGGGGTGGGATGTGTTGAAGGATTGAAGGGAGGCTGGGGCAACTGGACCAGGCACTCAGTCCTCATTACCACTTGATGTTTGAACACAGGCCACAGGAGTGACCGTTTGAATTGCTCCCTGTTCAAACAGTTCCCAAGCATCTGTGGTTCACACCAAAAGCTGGGCCTGTTTGTTTTCCTCTCTGCTTCATGGGCCATCACTAGGTCTCCCGGAATCCCGCGACTGGGTGGCAATCTAGTTTGCATGGCCTGAGCATCAGTGCAACTCTGGGACAGAACACAAGCCACAAAAGACTGAACATCAAAATTGTTTTGAGCCAACACTACATAAGGAACTGAATCCAGGCCTGATCCTCCATTCCTGTTATTCTTAGTTTACAGTTGCAAAAAAGTGCAATGTTATTTTTTATCTTCTTTCAATCGAGAGCAGAGGTGGAGCCGTGGTCAGACTGACTGTAAGATTGGAGGCCTGAAACCCTAAAATGACTATAAGGCATCTGCGGAAGGGTCTTATCCAGGGTTTTCCAAGGTGTTAAAGATGATGTGGATAAAAGTGTCCGCTAAATAGTAAAAACAAAAGGTAAATAGCTATGGATAAAAGCATCTGTTAAATGGTGAAAAAAATGCAAGTTTAAACATAACCTGCATTATTAATTAAAAAAACAAAAAAACACTCAGCGACACACCAGAGTGGACCGAATGTTAGTGTTGTGTGTTTGTACGCTTGCGTGAAGGGTTTTAGCGGCCCGCCTCAGTTAAGCAGTGCCCACCCTGGGTCTATTCCTTAAACCAACACACCCAGACAAAAGGGGGACAGCCTATGGAATCCCTCTATCTGTGCGCCTGTGATTCTGTGCCGGTGGACCACCCACTTAGGCGGAGGGCTGCAGCCTGTAAGGCCACACGGCGCTCAATTCCAGAGATTTTGAACTTCAATGGGACCCACAAGGAAGCTGCGAAAGGGCGGCAAAAGCGCCTCTTGCCCTCTGAGGCGAAGCACGGCAGAAGAGGAGTGGGAAGCATGCTCAGGGTGGGTGGCTGGCGGAAAAGCCAAAGGACAGCAGACCACACCACGACTGGGATGCTCCTCCGTAAGCTGCTGTTGGCCGAGCAGAGCCGATGGGACTCAACGGTACGTTTCCTGCCTGGGAGGCTAACGCAGAGGGTGGGGGCCCAAAGGTTAAGTCAAAGGTCGATCCACCTGCTAAGAACAAAGCTTGTAGAGTCTGCAGTCCTTTCTGTCTGCCTCCTTGGAAGGAACAGCAATTCAACTCCATAGGAAACTTGCTCTGTTTGTTATGATGGACTTTTTTGTCTATGTGTGTATGCTTTGAATTTTGGACTTGCAAAAGAACAATTTAGCCGTGTGAAAAAAAACAATCCACCACCAGACCACAGATCAGTTGTAATAACACAACCCAGCCCATAGCAGTAAGCTTATCCCAAACAACGGCAGACAAATAAAAGCAGCAGGGCCACAGAATGTATAATAACACACTCAAACAACATGACACACACATGAAAGTTAATTCTGGATCAAGGTTGCTAGTATATAAGTATATAATTAATCAAGAGACACGCAGGATCGCTAAAGCTGACCTTGTAAATCATGCTTGTAGTGCCATTAAAATTGCTATTTAAATCATGGTCAGGCAAAATAAATAAACACATTTACTGGAGGTGCCTCAATCAGAGGAGGACTAAAAAACCTCGCATCATAAAGCTAAAGCCTTGGGCGGAAAGGCAGGTGTACTGCAAAATGTAACCTGTCATTTTAACTTCAAATGTGAAAAGGACGGACACCTCATTTTACATACAAGAAAAATAATCCTGCTAGGAATATTCATGTGGATGTACCCCATCAAGATGGGATTTGACACCTGTTATTTCACCTGCATGAGCCTCATTAAAGTGACTGCGATCCAAGCAGCAAAGTGTTTCTTGTTTTAAAGGGAATTAGGGATTTGCTGGTTGTCGTGCTGATGACGACTCGCTGCCAGTGGGATCTAGAGGCTCATCGGAGGCTGCACACACAGTCTCTGTGGAAAAGGTTAATAACTATGAATTAAATTAACCTACAAGCCAGATTAGGCCTGATTGGTATGGTTTCTAACGCAGAACAGGGCTCTGTACTGATGGGTCCATCAGCCAGGAACATGAAAATTAGAGCTCAATATGAAGTCATTTATGTCAAAGCCCAGAAATTCCGCCTTGCCATTAGGCTGGCTATCGTAACACACTTCTCACGATACTGTGTTGGAGTTAAGATGTTAAAGGATAAAAGCAGATATACACTACACTTTTAGTTCACTCTCCACATCCCCACAGAAAAAAAAAAACGGGAATGCTGCCAGGACTGCCAGAAGGCTCACACGCTAACACGCACAAGTGTGCGGCTGAAGACCAGATATCAGGATACATTACAAGTAAGATCCTGTTTCAGGTGCTGGTCTCCACCCACCTCTAGGATGCAGTGCTCGAGGCCACGCTGCGACATCCTGGTGTCAGCAAAACGGCAAGTCAGCATTTACATCAAAAACAAACACGCCAAAGGACATGGCATGGAGGTTAAGTTGCTCTCTGAGCTACCGGATTTGGCAACACACACTTAGACTGGCCACTGAATATTTCAATTTCATACTTTGAAGACATTAGCAGAAAAATAAATGGTGAGAAATAGAGAGGGTAAAAGGTGAAAACCTTACACAACTCTGCCACAATATTTCCAATTAGAAATTACTTAGATAAATTGATTTTAATAATACTTGTGTACATATCTGAGGTGAAGGACAGTAACATGTTAGGGTATTTTTTTATGTCTTTAATTGAACATTATAAAACATCTTTCTGTGCTAATATAATACGGTAGGCTTTTTCTTAAATTCAGTTTTTAGCGACCAACAAAAATACAGCGGCAGAACAGAGTGATGAGTCAGTATGTTCTTGAAGAATTGAAATGACAAGGTTGTCCTCTAGTGGTCACACACAGGATTAATCAGTAACATTCTTAGCACAGTTTTCTTTGAAAGCCATAAAATAGAGATCTCTGCACAAGACCACATTTCTTCAGATCAAACTTAAAAATTTACACACCCCTAAATTTTCATTTTTCAATTTACCCAGTTTTGCTCCTCTTTTTCACTTAAATTAAATATATGGTTTATGTCTAACTGCACTGAATGTACATGATGTTTTGCATTGTTTTAATTAACTATATAAAATAAAGCTTTTCCTGAGCTTTTTCACACACACTTCACTAATTAAAATGTCATCTGCATAACATCAATTTCTACAGAGAATCACAAGCCTTAAATAATTTACAAAGCTATCTTCACTGAATCTTCACACTCATGTGTCTCAAATATACCTTTATACATATCAACGAGTGAATCCTTCAGTTCTTGTTTAAGCTTCCATGACAGGAGACTGTATTCCTCGTCACTCTCCGAGATGCTCTCCCTGAGTCAGAATAAAAAAATAAATAAAATCATACAATCTTGCTTCTCACTCCAGTTTTATATCACATTAATCCCTTCAGAACTGCATTCAGAACTCAGGACCACAAACTATTAGATTGGATGCGGAACCAAACTCTGTTGCAGAAAATGTTATTTGAACTCGAATCAAATTAGGGCTGTACTATATATTGTATTTGACACTAGAATGTGCACATAAAAGAGAGTTATGTAAGATATGACCACCCTAATAACATTTCTCCTAAAATATAAGTGTGCTCCCGCTTTTAAATTTTGTATTGCCAAGCACGGTGTCACATACAAATTCCTGTGCACTGAAACCAGTTGTACAGCAGTTTATGGTTTCCTCTCAAAACAAGTCTTCTGATTGGCAAATCATTTTTCAGCTTTTATTGTTTTCTGTAGATGCTATGCCTGTAAACATCCAGTGAACGTTATCAAAATAATTTACATTGAAATAAAAATACAACACGTAAACAAATATATAGAAAACATATCCTAAATAATTAATAAACATTAAATTATAAACATCATCTCTGCTTGTAAAAATGCAAAGTGTGATTGTGTGTTCTGCAGCCCTACTCACATTTTATGAGAAAGTCAATCTTTGTGTGGCGTGAGGGAAGTGCACCAACAATATAATTGAATTAATAATTGCAATTTTAAAAAAGACTGAAATAATCTCAGGTATGCAAAGCGTTTTTAAAACGTTGTAACAATACAAGTACCCGATATAACTGCAAAACTGCGTCCCACAGAATAAAGAAGCCAAATAAACTCTACTGTAGTTAATGTAGCTTTGTAGCGCCCTCTAGGAAACAAGAGGCACTTTATACTCGGGGTTTAAGTAAAAGGTACCCAAAAAAGAAAAGCGCATCAGCCCAGTTTCTCCAGTCCAGACCATCATATGTTGAAAACAGAGTTGATAAGTCCGATCTTTGATATGTTCATCGTGAGAGATGGTAACGTGAACGACCATGGTGAGGGTGATCTACTGGTAAAGACACCCGTCTACAAACAAACCAGTAGTTTTCTGGGTGCAAGCCTGACACCATTGTACCCCGAGCACCATCATCACTGATACCCTGAGTAAGACCCCAAACCCCAAGTTGTTCCGGTGAGACTGTCCCTGTAACTGGCGAATGCACGTCTTTCTCTGGATGATAGCATCTGCTAAATGACAAAAATGTGAAACGTTTCCCCACCGGAGCCGGAGCTTTCCGTCGAGTCTTATCAGCGCACACAACACCACTCACCTCAGACACAGCTCGGTCTCCAAACTCGATATTTTAAGTTTCGCCCTTTGGATCGCGTTTTTAACGTCGTGTGCCATGCTTTTGATATTCATGAGTCAGAAATGCAAGTCGGCGCTAAAGTTACTGCGCTAGGGCGACTTTTACACGCAGCGTCTTTGCTTACACGCATTTACGTGCAACTTGATCCATGAGGGCAGACGAGGAGAGAGAGGCAGACGCGAAGTTGCCACAAAGGAGAAAATCAATTACAGCTAGAAATTGACTTGTGGTGGAAAGTTTGCGTCTTGCTTGTATCAGGAAAGTTAGTCCGAATATATTTTATTTGTACACATACCCGTTTTAGCAAGCCAACTAGCTTACTAGCTTGTCAGCTAACCAAAACAATGGTGAAGTGTGCATACTTTCTCCGACCAGTTCAGCTCGCTAATAGTACAGCTAGAGAGTTTCTTGCTACAAACGTATTTGTAAACTTTTTCAGGTCATTATCAAAATAGTAAAGTTGAAAGCACATGTACACCATTCACTGCATTTACGTTAGCATGGTGGCTTTGGAACTTACCATCTAAACCATCATGAAAGTAATGGTTGACTGGGTCTGTGACTCACTTCCTAAAAGTTTCCAGAGCTGCTTCCTACAGAACTTGTTCCATGTAAGTGCCCAGAGGGAAACGGTGTAGGAAGTAAAGATAGAAAAGCTGATGCACATTTTGTCCAGCAGGGGGCAGGAGGCGATGTTCGGATGCGTGCGTGCACCTAAAACGTACTTTCTCACAGTGCTATACATATTGACGGCAAAATGGTGCCTTTGGGTTCTTCACCTCTTCAGAGCTTGTTCTTTGCGTGTGTATAGATCAGACAGAGGTGGACAGTAACTAAGTACATTTACTTGAGTACTGTACTTAAGTAGAGATTTTGAGTATCTGTACTTTACTTGAGTGGTATTTTTCTTGGAAACTTACGACTTTCACTTCACTACATTTGAAAGACAAATACCATACTTTTTACTTCAATACATTTCTATCAAGGTTCTCGTTACTCGTTACTTTCAAATCTGTGGATAAAGTGGATGTTATTCTCCCTTTTCTAAAAGGTGTTTGGTTGTTTGGCAGGTGACAGTCTGTCAGTAATCAGTAGGTTACATCACGCCTGTAGACTGGAACTATAAAACCAAGTTCAGACACTTCTGCTGTTTTCTGTCTTGATTAAAACATTGTTGCTGTTGGAAAGTCATGAAGCTAGAGGTGTAGAGCTGGGTTTTAAGCAGGTTGGAATGTTAATTTGATGTTCTGAGCTGCATTTACAGCTATTGCACTGTCCTCCTGATTAAGTTTGGGTTGTGTTTCATTCTCTAACATTCCACTAGTTCCTTATTCTACAGCTTCTACAAGCTAGTCAGAGGCATAAGGTATTGTAAGTGTTGTGGCAATAATGCAGCAATGCGGTGAAAGAAGACATACTTTTAATACTTAAGTATTTTTTAAAACAAGTACTTCAGTACTTTAACTTAAGTAAAAATTTGACTGTACGACTTTCACTTGTATTGGAGTAACATTTGACATAACATAGTGAGTAACATAGTGGTATCTGTACTTTCACTTAAGTAATGAAGTTAGCTACTTTGCCCACCTCTGATATCAGACGTACAAATCCAGAGCGACTTACATGCATAATGACGGCAAAAGGGTAACTTTGGGTTCTTCACCCATTTAGACCCTTTGGGCTTTTACCTATTTAGTGTACTCTGGGATCTTTTTACCACCTCCCCCAATTCCTAGGAATTTACTATTATTGCCTTGCTCAGGGGGCTGACCTTTCAAATTCCACCTTTTACTCGTCTCCCAGATTTCCAACCCCAGTCTTCCAGGTACTAGCACAACAAATAGCGCTCAGGTTACTGTCCCACCACCACCCAGTAATGTTTTTCATATTTTTACACAAGTAAAATGAAATTGAATTAAAATTATTTGGATATTGAGATTAGGGACCTTTGTTTTCTAGTGGAGGCCCCTATTCTCAGCAGATTTGCTCTACAATCTTTGTTAGCACTTAAAATCCTATATCTACTCAAATATTCAAATTGATTCTGACTATTATTTGTAATTACTTCTTTATAATATAATTATTAAGTAAATGTAATAATTGCATTTGGATAATTTCCTCAACTCACTGATTTTATTGTAGAATGTATAAAATACCAGGAATCTTTAAAGAATGAAATGGTTACTCCTTGAGTTTGTTGATCATATATAAGGTAAGGTATTCCTTAAGGTATTTCCATGGTTATTTTATCAATTCCAAATGAGAATGTTGTAGAAAAAACAGGACAGCAACGTGGAAAGTCAAAACAGGCCAAAGAAAGCCACTGCCTTGCAGAGATGTTTTTTTTTCTCAAGGCTTAATTCCAAAAAATGCCTATTGTCTACAGTTTCTTGGCCAACCTCTCAAAGAAGCACTTGATATGACTAATTATAGTAATTTCCTGACTAAAAAAGCTAAGGTAAGAGGATGTTGTTATTAGGAAAGAGCCATAATGAACTGGGTCAAAAACCAGTACCCAAGCGTTTACAAATCCAGTCCAGGAGGAGATATTTTCTCCTCTCTCAACATGCCTGAACCAGAAAGTAAGAAAATAGCCAGCTGAAAATGTGTTTTTGTTAGCCCTAGGGACTGGGTTTGCAAGCACTTCTGGAGACAATAAGCTCTTTTAACATATACATGAAAAAGACTGCATAATATTATGCAAGTAGGTATGTAAAATCACACTTTGCATTTTTACAAGCAGAGATAGTGTTTATGATTTAATGTTTATTAATTGTTTAGGATATGTTTTCAATATATTTGTTTACGTGTTGCATTTTTGTTTCAATGTAAATTATTTTGATAACATTCACTGGATATTTACATTTCACTACACAATGTATGTGACAAATAAAAAATCTTAAAGTACCATCTAGTACGCCTCATTGAGAAGAGAAAATTAGTCAGTCATTCTTCTGTGTTTTTGCAAGTCCTTTGTCTTGGTTTTCTTGAATACTTTTAGCCAAAATGTACAATGCAAATTAGTAATGCGTGTTTGTTGTTTCAAGCTGCAACAATGTGGGTGATTTAATCAGTGTCGTCGCCTAGCGGGGGAGTGAGCCTGGTCTTGGTGCCTGTAGAGGCGATGTTGAGCACAGCTGGCTCAGGACTTTCTCCTGGAGGCACAAAAACACTTGAGAATCTGGAGGAACTGCCGCCTGTTTCCATTTCCGAAAGTGTGAAAGTGTTGCTACTTTGACCAGCCGAAATGTTGAACTTGTTCATTAGGTTTTCTTTGCTTTTTGTTTTTTTCCGCAATGAATGCTTTTAGCATCTTCTCCGTGTTTGAGATTGTGTCGTTCTCGTGTTGATGAACGCTTGCTGCGCCAACTTTATTCTGTAACTTAATCTCGGCTGGTGATCGTTGTAGCGGCGTTTTAAACCGCTGAGAAAGAAAGGAATGTTTCATTAGAAGATGCTACAATGGGGATTTCTCTTTGGATCATACTCATTCTCGTGCACTACACTGACGGTACGTTGAAATTCACAGTACTTTTTTGGGCAAATTTGCGGTGGAGACGTGCTACTTTTTACAACAAACGTTTTACATTTCCACTGGAATGTAACTTGTCTCCAAAGTGTTATAAACTTTGTAAAGGTCTTAGTACCTAATGTAATTTAGTATAGACGATAATCATTAGACGGCCTTAGTCCTGTTTGAAAAGGTTTGAACAACGACGTGCCTCTTAGCTGCAAAGAGCATCATTGCTTAACCAATTGTTTAGCAATTACAGTTCGTGAGAGTATAGAAATGTAATATATTCTGTTCTGTAGTTATTTGTCACTAATATCATTTTTCCTGCCCAACCAGTCCTACTGGACTGTCATTTAGTAATCACCCCGTTAGCCCCTTCATGGCTAATGAATGTGGTCATTGATCAGGTTGTTTTGGTGCTGCAGCTCTGTTGAAGCTGTAGTCTGCTGCCACAGTAGAGATCTTTCATCGCGATGCAACGTGTATTACGTCTGCTAGCCTGAGTCACAACATGGACACTGGCAAAGATCTGTGCAAGTGGCACAGGCACAATAGGCACCACAGATTTGGATAAAAAATAGTAAATAAGTTGCATTAAATGCAATTGTTCCAATTTTTGTGATGTCACAGCACTTGACATTTATCACAGAACATCAGTATTGCCTTGTTCTGCTGCAGTTATGCTATATAAGTAATGGAAAAAGATTCAGTGAAAGATGATTTAAGTTGAGTTTGAAAGAGGCAAGCTCATTTATTCCAATGGCATGTAAACATTTTCCATTGCTGTCTTGTAGGAATAAGGTTCACCAAAAACCCGGCCAACCTCACTGTAACCCAAGGGAACATGGTACGACTGGGCTGTGCCATCGAGGGCTTGACCGAGCCAGAGATTGTATGGATGAAAGATGGAGAAAAGCTTTACAGCACGGACCAGATGTACATTACTTTAGATACCCACCACTGGGAGACCTTTCACAGGTATGGGTATATGTGTGGGTGGGTTTTACTCTAATAGTGAAATTAAGCTAAAACAAGAAAATCCAGAAAACCCAGAATTTGCTTAGTCCAAAAATGTTCCCTCCATGTGTTTAAATAAAGGGAATATGTTTAGTGTTGACTGTGAGTAATGAAATTGGAGGATTGGGATTGGAATAATGAGATTTTTCTTTTGGGATGTTCTGATAAAGAAGTCTCACTGAATTGTAAATAAGAACAGTAATGCCCATCTCTTCTATGAAGCCTCTGAAGCATATTCCCTCTTCTCCTTCACTCCCTCCCTCCCACTCCTTGGAGATTTACAAGGATTCCAAATACAAAATAAGAAAAAGAACTGCTGATAAATTATCAGTCTTAAAACTGAGTTCAGCTTCCCCCAACTGAGTTCATAAACAAGAGAGCAGGAGAGTAATGTATTTCTTCTAAGCCACATTGAAGTACTGCAAAATCAGAAAACAAAAACATCTGTCCATGCTCTGATAAAGTTTGCTGAAAATTTGATATCAAAATGTTTACACCAATCAGCAAAGACAGAATGGGATATTAGGATGTTCATTTTGTTAAGCAGGCAGGTGTAGTCATCCATTTGTGAGAAGTGACAACAATGTGTTGAGCTGGCCATGAGTAACACGTGGGCTGTGAGCATGTGTGTGTGGTCTTTTCCGCTAAGCCCTGGCACGAGTGCTGACGTACCGGATCTCATGGCTGGCCTTTGAGACCCAGAATATTCTAGGTTCTCAAACCAAAAACAGTATTCATAGAAAGGTTTAGCGAGGGCCAGGACTTCCCTAACTCTAACCCACCAAAATGTCAATGTCTGTTTAAGGTGTTTTACCTCAGTCATTCTGACAGATCTGTTGATAGTTGTTTCATGAATGATTAGACTGTTCAGTTGTGAAATGCTTAGGCATTGTTCATTCACTTGTACATAACATTCACTAATGTATGTAACTTAATATTTTGTTATATTTCTTCATACAATATACTACAGTTTCTTCAAGTATTTTTGGCATTGTTGAAAAATATAAAAAAATCGGAAATTATATGCATTATTATTTAACTTATTTTTTTTAATGTTCTGAGCAGTGACAAATCTAAGGAAATACATAAATGGTTAATGTTCTTTTAACAATGAGGCATTTACTCATGGTCTGTGTTTTAGTGTGAAGTCAGTGCAGCAGCAGGATGCTGGGAAGTACTGGTGTGAGGTTGAATATCGTGGCATGGTCATCTCTTCTGAGCCAGCGTGGATCACAGTGGAAGGTTAATCAATACCACCCTGTTACTTTGGTTTCATTTATTTTTTAGCACAATCATGTTTGCACTCATGCTCATGTAGATAATGCATTTAACTTATACTGCAGCTTGTGGCAATATAATGCATGCCATGTAATTGCTTAACTGTCAGACATCCTTTGTAATTATCTTTATAGGAGTACCTCACTTCATTTTGGAACCCCAGGATGTAGCCACATTTCCAGGGGTTCCTTTTAACCTGACATGTGCAGCGGTTGGGCCCCCTGAACCTGTGGAGATACTATGGTGGCTAGGAGGTGTGCGAGAGGGAAACTTCAGGCCCTCCCCATCTGTCCTCCTTGTCCAGGGTATGTCTCTTCTCAGACATCTCTGCGAGGGAATAACTTTAATAATTGAAGTAATAGTAGAATTATTCGCCTGTGCCAATGCCTTTTTACTGAGATATGTCACACTTGTTGATTAGTCATCCGTATGACTAGTATATTGCAAGTGATTGTTTGGTTTGCGCAGTTGAGTGAAGGGTCATGCTGAGTGGGTGGCAAAGCAGTTATTGTGTTGACATGCATTAATCATTACCTAAAGAAGTTTTACACCCCATTTCTGCATTCTAGTGAAAAGAAAGTTTCTTCTTTTTTTTTTTAACGTTATCCTTCATTTTCCAGGCAAACAGAACTGGTTTGATTGTGTCATGTAAAAATAAACCAGTAAAAAAACATAGGGGCACAACAGGCAAGTACAACACTCATGAGGTTGGATATTTAGGAAAGTTACAGAAATGAAATGTAAAAAAGAGATAATATGGCTTAAATGATTCTTGGGTTAATATTTCTGATGTGGGTGAATGATTGTCAGATTCAAAATTGCATGAGGAATGTTAAATTATCCTATCTGTAGCTTTGTCCTAACTATATTAGAGCCCTTTATTCCTCGTGATCTTATCAGTGGTGTCCTACCTGTTCCATTGCCCTGCCTACTCCATCATGTAACTGGAGCACATGCCTCCTTTATTGCTCTGAAGTGCATTACGGAAATCGATACTGCTTGAGTGAAAATGCCAATGCAAACTTTCCCTTTATATATGGTGAAGAGAATGAGAAATTACCTTATCATATGAAGTCCTCATAATCATCAAGCAGACAGTACATTTCTGTGTCAAGTCAGGTTTTTAGAGCTGAGGCACTTTGCCATGCAATTCTAAAAAGCATGCATTGTTTGGGTCTGTCTCCAGTTCTTCTTGCCAGTCGCCTTTTCCTGTTTAATCATGTTGTTTTCTTATCTGGTTTGAATTGAGTGCCTTACACCTCAGTGAATATCCTCTATAATCATGCTTTTTCCCTCTAGGTGTGAATAACAGTTTAAAGTTTTATTGTGAGGCCAAGAATGCTAGAGGCATTTCTGTGTCACGGACTGGCACGGTGAACATTAAAGGTGAGCTGTACTTTGTCATTATTTTTACTACTAGTGTGTTTTGATACTTCTTACTCAATCAAAATATGGAACCTAACATCTTGAAAATGCATTGATAATTTATTAATTTACTTGTAAATAGCCTCATGTTAATCAAGACAAGGAGAGAATAAAAATGTGTTGTGTCTGAAGTCTGAACCTTATTCCTTCTGCAGTGTTGCCCAATTCACCAGTGAATATTCAAGTTGACCAACTATCTAATAATGTGACAATAAGCTGGAGCCCTGGATTCAATGGCTATTCAGAGCTGTCCACCTGTACCATTCAGGTAAAAATCATTCATCCCAAACTGCAGTATTTTTGCTGTATTGATGGTTAAGTTATGGACAAGAGGAATCTTTCAGTTTGATGTGCCAGATCTGGTGCATGTTATCCTCTCTCACTCTCTCAAAACGTGGCAAGTGCTTATATTTCACCTTTTTAAAAACTCAAAATAAGAAGACTCATTAGCATTTAAATATGTTGCTTTTATGGTGTCACAAATTTACGTGTTAATAAGTTTTTTTTCTTTTCCGCTTTAAGTGCTTATTCATAGAAATGTCATTCTAAATATTTCCTGTTGTGCAGTTTGATCAGTTAAATATTATCACATGGCACTTTCAATTCCCTTTAGAACTGTTTTGTATAATGTTTACTTAAATTAGCCAGAAGATGTGGCTCAGATCGTAATTATGCTTTGTAATTGTTGGCTTTTGCTAAACAGTGCTTGTGCAGTTTGTCTGCAGCTAAATTTGTGTAACCCTTTCTTGTAAACCTTTTTGTCATGACTGGAATCTCCCTGCCCCCATTCTTCTGCAGATGGTTAAGAGCTCTGGGAGGAAGGTGAAACTTCCTGACCGGCAAGTAGCAGTTCCTCCATTTCGACACACAACTGGGGGAGTCAGCAGTTACTCCAACTACAGTGTGCGAATCCGATGTGATAATGAGGTTGGGCCTTCCCCTTTTTCTTCTTGGATGGACTTTCAAACTCCAGAAGCAGGTATTCTCATGACTCTTGATAAGCTTAAATGCTGAGTCATTGTTGTGTTATGTTATGCTTAACACTAGGGTGTATACTCAAGCAACGAAGGAAGATAATACAGAGGAATGTGGGAACATATTTGTTTCCCCACCCCAATGCAGACTATTGTGCACATTTACAGAATAATTAATTAGATTTAATTTATTGGTATTGCCAGTATCTATGAGCAAAGTTACAGTTTAAAGCTTCCCTCCTTGTTACAAAGTACATGCTTGACAAACATTGCTTTTGTTTTTGAACATCAAGCTTTAAAAAACCCTAAATAATTTTAATTCCAGATTGATTGGGTCAAATGCTAAAGATAGACGACTGCAGTGGTTGTTTTCCTGGCAGACTTTAATCTGTTTTTGGGTTTATTTTGGAATGAAACCACTGCCTCAGTGACTCGCCCATATGTGCTCGCTAGTCGGGGAGTAAATAAACAGCCCCAAAATCACACCCAACCTTTCCACAATTCCTCTTCAGCACTGGGCTCAGAGGGCCCCAGCCAACTGCATGTGGTTGGGGCGGAGAAGGGAGCTGGCCTGGCCTGTTAGGGGAGCAGTAGGGGTTTCTACTGTTGACCTTGTTTGAATGTTTGTAAACTGGCAGGACTGGCCTCAGTCCAGTGGATTCCAGCATTGATAGTACAATACACCATTGTGTGTGTGCCCCCAATCCATCTCAATGTCTAAATTATACATGCTGCCACCCACTGGACATGACTGAAATTACCCTCTGAAATTGTTTTTTTTGGGGAAAAGGTCATTATATTAAAAAACGACTGTGAAAGTGACATGCAGTTGTATAGAAATGTATTTACATTGTTTTGATGACTTTTTATGCGCAGTGCCTTCTGCAGCTCCCAAAAACCTAACCTTTGAGCTGACAGAGCAGCAGCTCTCTTTGACCTGGGCAGCACTGGCTGGAGAAGATCTGAACGGGCGATTGCTGGCCTACAAAATTCAATGGAACCTTGCAGGAGAGAGTCAGGTACCTTGTTATTACGTGCAGATAGACAACATTTGCAAAAAATGTTTGAAGAACATACAGTATTAGTAAACCTAACTCTTGAAAACGCCCTTATTCTTTTGTCCTAGATCACAAGCTTAGACATTTATAAAATGTGGCTCACTACTTGACCTTATTCCCAGGCAGTTGGAAACAAAGACTAGATTGCAACACCTGTAATTGTCACACAAAAGTAAACTTTGAGATAAATGTTTAATGTTTACTCTGTATTCCTTTGTTAGCACCATGCTCTACTTCCGGTCTCATTTGAACTTTGTATTGTTTTAGCAAGGTCATGACTTGGAAAAACAATTAGTTGACCATGTGATTCCAACGACAAACAAATTAGCCACCCCATACACACGTTGCCGGGAATTTATAAAAATATTTTTCTCCTTTGTTTTCGAAAATAACTTGGCACACATGAGCTCGTTTTCAAAAATATCTCTGTACGCACAAATCCTGATAAATACGCCATCAAGAGCTTTGTAGAACCATGTCAGGCAATCAAAATCCTGGAAACAAAGAAGGAATTACATCTGGTGGACTGGTGAATAATGGCAATAGATGCTGCTTGGTATGGACATATAGGGAAGTGGAGTTACTTTTTAATGTTAGTAGAGGCAAACAAGCACAAATAGCTAGAATAAGGAAGAGGAGAATCACTGCTTTAACAGTATCCATCTTCAGTCTTAAACGTAAACAAACGTTGGCCACCTGACGTCAGCGCATTTCCTGTCGCACACTTATGACGCTATGAACCTAAAACTCAGTTTTCCCCGTTCACACGTAGTCACCGAAAACTTTTCAGAAATGTCCACTTTGGCTGGAGTTTTCAAAAATTAGTGGGTTTCAGTGACTGAAACCTCCATTTATGTGTGGACAATAGGCGCACCCTCAAAAAATATCAGTTTTTATAAATACCCGGCCTTAATCATCTCTTTACGAAGACATAGAATAACTAAAACTTGTGAAAATCACAGATTAAAAACCTCAATTTTACTAACTGTGATATTGTTTACTTTTAAACATTATTAGTGTTTGTTGCACTGTGCACAGGTATGAAAGGACAGCTAGATGTGGTATTGTTTTAGGAAACTTTTAATATGCTTGCATATACTGTATGTGGTAATAGGATGTCAATGGATTTGAAATGTACTATCATTATTTTTAGGAGCCATTGCTCTTTAAGGAGAACTTTGCCCATCTCTCTGGAGGAGGCCGCTTTTTCAATGCCACTTTTCAGGTGTCTGCGTGCACTGTGGTAGGATGTGGACCATGGAGCCAGCCAGTACTTGTGATGCCAGCCTCAGGTAGACATTTTGCTCTACTCTGTTCAAAAACAAATGAGTTGCAGGTTGGATTATGTTCAATATATAACTGTAATTTTCATGATTTTATTGTTTGTATTCTTCGTATCTATTGTTTGACTTCATCATTTTTCTCACAATTTAATGATTTTACGAGTGCATCCTGTCTGACGATGTTTTCTCTGTTAAAGATATGGTGTGTATGTATGGTCTTTCTGGTTTTGTAATTTTCTGGTTCTTTCCCCAGCCATGCAGGCTCAGACTCAGAGAGGCCATATGTGGGTGGGTCTCATTTTAGGACTGCTGGTAGCCACAATGGTGGGACTTTTGCTGACTGTTCTGGTTCAGCGCCGAGGAAAAGAGATGCAGTTTGGGTAACTTAAAACATCTTGTATACTTATACTTACTTGTAAAATTTACTCTAACTCTGATTTCTTAATTTCTGGTCTGAAAACCAGTTTTAAAAAAATCAAGTAGTCTTTGGACGCAAATGAGGTCTTAGTGTGTTTTTTATGAAGTAGGACTATATTCTGCAAACAACGTAGACATCATAGATAAAAGTTGGCACATTGATACAATTTGAGAACAGATTCAAGGACAAAATCATTCTAATGATAATGATTTTAAAATTGTAATCATGAAATCACAACACGGCATTAAAATTTTTTACTATATTTTTACATCTTTTGCCTGGTTAACAGATCTGCATTTAAGGCCCCAGGGGCGGAGGCTATGGTGTCCTTCACAGCAGCAAGATCTTTCAGCAGGCAGGGCCATGATCTTCCAGAATCCGCCCGTATGTGTATATGTCTGTCGAGGTTTACTTTAAATATAACAATCATAGCCATTTCTGCTTGTGTCAAGGAAGATGTGATTTGGAGTTTCTTGTTGTTTCCCTCTAGTGGACAGTTTGGGGATTAACGAGGACTTGAAGACCAAACTGTGGGATGTCCTGATCCCAGAAAGGCTCCTTACCCTGGGACACATGCTAGGCAAAGGTCAGCAAGTCCACAGTTCCATTTTCCTTCAAAATATATATTGTATAGAACATATTAAAGAGATTTGTGGATTTAGCAGTATAAACGTAGCTCAAGGGCGGCATGGTGGCGCAGTGGTTAGCCCTGTCGCCTCACAGCAAGCTCAAGGGCGGCATGGTGGCGCAGTGGTTAGCCCTGTCGCCTCACAGCAAGAAGGTCCTGGGTTC
This sequence comes from Distichodus sexfasciatus, assembly GCA_032718565.1. NCBI lineage: Eukaryota > Metazoa > Chordata > Actinopteri > Characiformes > Distichodontidae > Distichodus > Distichodus sexfasciatus. The sequence goes on along the minus strand of JAVGVS010000018.1, from coordinate 3,790,176 downwards.
GAACCCCAGGTCGGCTGTGGGCTGTGGAGTTTGCATGCTCTCCCCGTGTTTGCATGGGTTTTCTTTGTGTGCTCCGATTTCCTCCCACAGTCCAAAAACATGCAATATAGGTTAATTGGTGACTCTAAATTGGCCCTGTAAGGTGTGAATCTGAGTGTGAGTGTGTTGGTGCCTGCCCAGAGTTGGCTCTGTTCCCCCCGTGACCCCAATAGGGATTAAGCGGTTCGGAGAATGAATGAATGAATGAATGAACTTCATTCAAAAAATTCATCAAAAAACTTTTGAACTCCATATTTTTCCTGTGCAGGTGAGTTTGGCTCAGTAAGAGAGGCCTTTCTTAGGATGGACGATGGTTCAGTACAGAAGGTGGCTGTGAAAGTACTGAAAAGTAAGTGAGCAGTGTTTTATGCAGAATTGATCATTATTATCTTATTCCTTTGTTGCGCTGACTTCTTTTTTTTTGTTGATGAAGCTGATGTAAACTCATCAAGTGATATTGAACAGTGCTTGAAAGAGGCTGCCTACATGAAGGATTTCCACCACCCCAATGTCATCCAGCTGATAGGTTGGTGAACGCACCTTTGCACAGTTCCACAGATCCACGGCCTGCATTTAATCAAGCTGCCAAATAATGTCCAGGATTCACAGACATATTTGATTCAATGGACATTTCTCTGTCTTTGTTATTTGTTACATTGAACTTGAGTTATTGCTTACTTTGTTGTGTACTTTGTCACCATTTTGTTCTATTTTGACAGGGGTGAGCCTACATAGACGTCACCAGCAGAGATTACCTATCCCCATGGTGATCCTTCCCTTCATGAAACATGGTGACCTTCACACTTTCCTCCTCATGTCTCGTCTTGGGGATGAGCCATTTGTGAGTATTTCAGTTGCTTTAAAAAAATGCATTTATGTAACTCCTGCACCAACCATGTAAACATAGAGCTTTAAAACCTTTTAGTATAGGTTTGAAATTGTATTATCTTTGTCCCGACAGCACCTTGTTCTCTTTGCTAAAAGAAACTGCAAAATCTTTTCCCTTTTTGCCTCGTGATGTACCAGTTTTACCTTGTGATTTAAAATGTAGAAAATCTGATCCGTAACGCTAGGCTGTTCGCCTCGTGATCAGAAGGTCGCAGGTTCAAATCCAGCCCTGGTAAAGTTACCACTGAGGTACTCATGAGCAAGGTACCGTCCTCAAGCGCTGCCCTTGTTAGCTGCCCACTGCTCCTTCATGGATGGGTCAAATGCAGAGGTCACATTTTGTTGCGGTGCACTGTGTGCTGTGCTCTGGTCTGTTCACGATGACAAACATCATTCACTAAAATCTCAATTTTTGTCAGAGATTGGCTTCCATTTTACATTTAGAGATGCTATTTAACGTTGATTTTACAAAATTACTGTAGATTCAGATATAACATCACAATAATTAACTGATTAACACCAATTTATAGTTTACCCCTATTTAGACCACTGAAAAAATATTGTTAATACTTACTGTAATGCATATCTGTGGTAGGACGGTTGAATTCTATTTCATAAGGCATGTTATGAGACAATTGTTGTCGTGTTTAGACTTTTTAATGCTAATCAGGGCCACCTGTTGTTGATTTTGAATTGTTTTTCAGAAACTCTCTGATTTATTTGCCCCTCTTGCAGACTCTCTCCCTACAAACGCTTATTCAGTTCATGCTGGATATTGCTCGGGGGATGGAGTATCTTAGCAGCAAAAACATCATCCACAGGGATTTGGCAGCTCGTAACTGCATGTGAGTGTTTTTGTGAACGCAGTTACTTCTGTTGTTGGAAGGAAGCTACTTTTAAACAGTGCAAATTAGTTCTTATTGTCTATGTTGTATCTAAGCTGCCTATTGTCTTTTTCAGATTAACAGCATGATTGCATAATACACTATTAAAGCTTATTTTGTTTGCCTGACTCATGCTTTAGGTTGAACGAGAACATGACCGTGTGTGTAGCAGACTTTGGACTTTCCAAGAAGATCTACAGTGGTGATTATTACAGACAAGGGTCTGTCTCAAAGTTACCAGTCAAGTGGATTGCACTGGAAAGTTTGGCAGACAATGTCTACACAACGCAGAGTGATGTGGTAATTATGCATCTCCAAATTCATGTATACAATTACTTCATTTAAGCAATTACAGCTTTGGAAAAAAAAAGACGACATCACTTTTTCTGTTCACTGACTTTGCAATATGTGGTTGTGAGTGTAAAATGTACAGGTTGCTGTTCTTTTATAAGCTATTGCAGTTGCAGGTCTGTGGAAAATAAGAGAGCAGTCCATATTTTAATATATACCTGCAATTCTGTTTTTATAGCAGCTATCCCAGGTGTTATATTCCAACACCTATACACCTGATTCAATTAGCTGATTATAGTAAACAGAGCTCAGCAGATGAGGATACCGTGGACTTCTGAACCATATTATTTTGATGACATAATTATGAAATAATATATGTGATGTCAGTGCATGTTTACACTATTTGCCTGAGATCGAATAGTAATTTTCACATTTAATACCGAAGGGTTCAAGCTTTGGCCCAAGTTTAGTGATGTCAGTAATCAAGGGCATTTGTACCATTCCCCCTGTATGTTCCTGAAATTAGCACCAAGGAAAGATTTTTTTTCAAAGGATGGAAGTGAAGTCACATAAGCTTAGAAGCCCAGGAACTGAAATGATGATAATTCACCACATTATAGCCACTGCAAGACTTCAGTAATGTTCTTAATGCCTCAGCCCATGATTCATTGGGCCAGTGACGGCAGAAAGTCCAGGCTGCCATTTGGCTTAACTGTTGGATCAACTTATAATTTGGAACTAAACTGTTTTGACAACCTAGAGCTTTGGCATTGTTTATAGGTGCTGGATATTTGTGTTGCAAGAACAGCAGAAGGAAATTCAGATTGTCTAAATGCCATTATTACAACAGTTTTCTTAATATTTAACACCTGTAGAAATGTTTTTTAGACCAGACACACATAATAAACTGTGGAAATGACTGATTACTGAGTTTATGTATTCAGCCACACTCACTGTTGGCAGGGCCATAAAACCCATAAGCAGTTCGGATAATGAATGAATGAATGAATGAATGTATGAACCACATTCTCCATTTACAAATATTATGCAGCAGAATGGGTCAAACTGAATAGATGTGACACTCACTGTCTGGCACCTTTACTCCATGTCATTACAATATATGCTGGCCTATGTGCAAGTGCTGTTTTTGTGAAGTGGAAGTGTTTAGGGGCAACAGTAGCTGATGAGATAACATCTCGGAAAGATGAACTAGGTAATTAAAATTAAAAATTAAAAAAAAAGGTTTCGGAGGAGCTGATATAGTAATGAGGGTCAGGAGAGCACTGGAAAACTGATGAGCTGACTTTCATGTTTGTGAAATGGAGTGAATGGACATGCTGATATGGCACTGGTTCTAAACTCTGGTTCTTTAAAAATTGATGATAGATGGTTCTGTTGGTGGAACTAGCTGTGCATTATATAAAATTGTTAACAATTTTATTAAGAATTGTTAATGTGCATCCTGAAAAGTGTAATTTACAGTTGCTTTCTTACATCTGGGTAAAGTTGTCATGTAGAGTGTGCTCTGTAATCATTTATATGGCTAAATATTTATTTTCATACCTTCCATCAGTGGGCCTTTGGAGTTACCATGTGGGAAATAATGGCTCGAGGACAGACACCTTATCCAGGTGTGGAGAACTCTGAAATATATGAGTATCTCATCAAGGGTGAAAGACTCAAACAACCACCAGACTGTCCAGATAACATGTAAGTTTGAAGAATGCATACATTTTTCCCTAAAATGCTGTAATGAAGAATATCTCAGCACTAAAGAACTGCCCCCGGCAACCATATATAATAAATTGTACAGATGAAAGTAGCCTTGCCTGCTTTTAGTTGAACCTGTTTACAGCATACGAACCGCTTTTCTAATCAGAAATGCTGCGTTAGAGGAAACATCATGTTGGTTTTCTTCCTCTCCATTTACTCCACCTCTTACTTTTTTTCTAGTTACGAGATCATGCACAGCTGCTGGTCTCCTGTCCCTAAGTGTCGGCCCAGTTTCCAGCATCTGATAGTCCAGTTAGAGAGTCTCTGGACAGGACTGTCTCCATCACCTACAAAGGAGCCACTGCTCTATGTAAACCTAGACGGTGAAGATGGGGACCCGGAGTCCTGCCTTGAAGCTGGTGCTGGGACAATGGCTGCTGAGGAGGCTTCATGGAGTGTGCCTTGGCAATGTGAAGGTATGGAAGAAGATGAAAAAGACTGGCTCATTGTGTCATCAGGGGCTGCGCTGGCTATAGGTGGGGATTACCGCTACATCATAGGCCCTCATGGTACTACAGATGACCACAGACACACAGAGCAAAGCCTGTCAGAGGATGCTAGGGATGACGAGGAGGATGTTATCATAAATGTGTAATATGATTTCACCTTATTGGACCTCTTCCGGCTTGGACTAAACAAACAAAAACACTACCACCCATGAGCTGATGGCTTTGGGGAAAGCACACAAATGTCCATACAAGGATACAACCACAAGCAAAATCCTGATGGACCAGGTCAATTTTGAGATAATACAGAGCATGAGTAATCTACATACAGTGTTCTATGTGGCCATATAAACAATCAGCTGCTAATACTATGGATAGAATGAATCCATTAAGCAAAAAGTTCTTTTTGACAAGACTAACAATATTTTATAAAGATATTTGTAATGATTTATTAACTTCTCCTTAGCCCTAATGTAGGGATTGTAAGGTTTTTATGCTACAGAAGTATTTTGCCTTTATTTTGTTGCCTTTCCTGTATTTTCTAGTAGTTCATAAGATTTAGTCTTTGCACAATTGATTTTATAAAGCAGGTTGCTTTGTAAGAGGATAGTCTGAAGGACACGATTAAGCATGCAGATTTGCCCTGAATGGGCCTTATCACTGTCACCAAGTCCATAGATCATTTTGTGTACCAAGGAATATCAAGGGATGTGAATATTTAATGTATTCCAAGATGCCAGTTTTGATTTATGATGTGAAGGTCTTCTCTTTAACGTTTGTCAAGTTTAGATTACATTTATGATTGCAGTGCTTTTATAGGGCAGAATATGTATGTTTGCATTGTTATAACTTATGAATAGTATACAAATTAACATGTTTTACATGTAAATTTGCACATTAACTTGATAAAATTGACAGGAGTATATTTTAAAGCATATAACAGTGTATCAAATGAAGACAAATTGTATAAAGCAAGTGTACTTTTATAGTGTCTAAGCTACAGTGTAACATATTTTTGACTGAAGAATTGCACATTGCAACAGAAGAAAACCTTTTATTTCAACTACTGTCATGCAAATCTGACAGACAATTTTCAGAAGAACAAGTGAAGAACACTGTACATGCGATATATAGTAAATATGCTGCTGCAATGCAGCAAGGACATTACATGAAGACAGACTTCATTCCAGTATTTAAACGTCACTAGTACTGTAAAAAGCATTTTCTTAATGGAAATAAAATGCAAGACGTTTTTAACTTGTGACTTAAGGTCTTGTTAGTCTGCGACATCCAAGACTGGTTTGCCAGTCTCGGATTAAGACCAAATATTTAAAAAAAATGGTTTTACTGGTGAATCATTTGACATAGCAGTGTAAAACTGGGCTTAATCCATGTTTGGGGAAAGCAGCATCAAGTGTTGTAAGGGAGCAAATTAGGATGATTTATGTTTGTGACTTCCCTTTACCTTAAATAGATGTAATATTAAAAAATAAATGAAGATGTCACTGAATTGTGTGCATTCTTTACTTACATTAACATGCTCAGTAATATATACAAACGTTACAGACCGACTTCATGTCATCAGTTGCTCGGCTCTAATGTACTAGGTCCCGCAACACGGCTGCTTTTGCGGTAACTCGCCTAACAAGTGTGAGTGGGAGCGTTCTGATCTTCACCTATAATCCCTGTGCAGCTCAACAACACAACCATTGAACTACCTTAACAAAAATACAGGTGAGTTACCTGAAATGTTTTCCGCAAAATGTCAATAGTTGTGTGTACAAATGAATGACCCTGTAGAACTGGGCCAGATAGCAAATGAGCGATGCTCCAGTTCTTGAGGTTCAATGCGACTACAGCGACTAAGCGTTTCTTTGCGCGAAAATGTAGATTCGACCGATGTATTTGGTATGCACGATAAAATTATATCGTATATAAAAAATGTCTTGTATCGACATTACTGAATTATTACGTTTTATACAATTATTTTTGCATTACAATTTCAAAAAAACTTGACTGTCTACTTGTAAAATCCGCACTGGCCGCTAGTCGGTTTTCGCTATAACAGTGATGCGTTACAATAAAGAGGCGATTTGAGCAGAGGTTACGGTTTGGGTCCATGGCGGGTTTCGCGTCCATGATTCTCTTCGTCGGTCTTTGCCCATCCCACAACGTTACGGAGAATGTTTGAGTAAAACGCGGACCATTCGCGCATCGAATGAAGTCGTGCGCTCGTTTATCCGATCCCCCATAACCTCAGCTCTAAAACTCGTCCATAAAGTCCAAATAAGCAAAACGTAAAGCAGGCGATGGGGAATAATGGACGAAGGTAGAAGTGTTAAGTAAACGCATGCGCACTGTCATGTTTCTTTTTTTGCGCCCGCGTGCCTGTGAGACTGCGCACTATCTCGGGCGTGAACGAGCCCGGTGCGTGGGAGTCGTGACGTCGTGCGTCATCAGAGGCACGTACACTTGGAGGGTGAGACGCACAATTCCAAAGCTTTGAGTGGAGAGCGCATTCGAAGACGGGAAGAGTAAAGCATGTTGTGCACATATTTTTCTTTTCTTTCTACACGACGTAAGCCTTCCGTCCAGGCGCAAACATGCTCACATTGGGGAAGCTAGCAAGTTGATTCGACCGCGTGCTTTGCCCCGTGTTCTGACTACCTACCTTGCTCGCTTCTGATTCACCCGCCATTCGACACCGTTCGCCGTGCACGCGCCGCACAATATCCTGCTCGGCCTCGTTGAGACATGCGACGTCGGCGAAAATAACTCGACGTCCGTGATTCAGAGGTGATTGAAACTTATGTTCTTGCTTTTGTAACGCCACAAATGATTTGCATCACCGTATGTGATCAGAACCCGCGCGCCAGACTTAAATATTAACCGCGTAGTAATGGTAGGAAAGGCCCGTGGAGGCGACGACGAGTGTTTTGTTTGGCTCGCAGGCCTCAGCAAGGGTTAGTCACGGCGACACATAAGCTGTTGGACTGTAAACAAGTTCATCCACGTCATTTTTTAGATTTGTTATATGCTTTATGTCGCGCCTCTCATTTTCAAGGGAGACAGCGTGTCCTCCACGCAATGTCGGTCGGCCATTTTTCGAGAAAATGTAGCGTAGCAGATTTTCCCTCGGTGCAGTATCGACGTGGCATGCTGCGCAGGCAGTTAAAGAATCTCAAGTTCTAGCAGTTAAATATCTCACTTTCTTGAAGTCAGAAATTACGTGAACAGCGTCCTTTTTAAACTGAATTATGTAATATGTCTGTGGCGCGGAATTTTAGGTTTTGTTTTTATTGACGCACGATGGTGAGTTAACCTTAAGAGTTAGTCAACCCAAACAACTTCTTTTCTGTAAAAAAAAAAAAAAGTATGCAGGCTTATTTAGTTAATACACCTTTCATAATTATTTTTTATTTATAATCGCTTTAACTGGCCATGTAATGCGGCTCCCCCTAGTGGTTGATTTTTTTTGCGTTGCTGTGGTAGCTACGCCCCAATTGGTATGGAAATAAAGGAGATTTGGTCTATTATTACACGGGAAGCTTTAATTAATAGAAATTTTGCACATTTAACTTCAGGAGACTCGTCCCAAGCAATTTTTTTCATTCATATTTCAAATGATATATGGAGACTGGAATTTGTACTCATAAAGCTACCCTCTTCTGGCTGCTTACCTGAGATGTGTTAGGAGTCAGTCTACTTTGTTTGACCTTTTATACTGTCAGTAAATTTTGTTCTTCAAAAATTAGAGTACAATCAACAATCACACAATAATAGATGGCCCTACTTTTTTGGTCCTGGATGAGAATGCACAATTTCTTCCCAATAGAGGCAACACCAAGTTCAGTGCAGAGCCACAATAAAATGTGAAATGCTCAACATCAATCAAGCTTGTCTGAAATGTTGCTTGAATCTCCTTCGTCTTTAGAGCTGCCCCCTGTATGGCCCTATGAAATCCATTTTGGGTTTTCCTAAATGCCGTTTTATTTTTTCCTGAATTCCGTTTTTTCCATTTTTGTTCTTCTGAATTCAGTTTTATGTCATCATATTTATTCACCTAAAAAGTGTCCAATAATGGAGTGCAAAACAGTTGTTCACCCAATTCATAATAATCGTTTGGGTATTGTTCTGCTCTAAACTTAGCACTGACACTCGAATTCCATAATTTTTTTGAGGACTTCGGTGTAGGACCGTCATAGGACCCTACCCCTAGTGCTTAATAGTGTCTCTAATACACTACCTTCTAAAAAGTTGAGCTTTCTCCAGTTCTGTGGTGGATGCTGGTATTTAGATACTTGCTAGCTAGCAAAGTTTACCTACATTTGGAAATGTAATCTAAAAGATGGCAGTGCAGGCAAAAGAGCTATTTTAAAGCTTCTCTTTGTTTCTGCAGATGTTAGCATTGAATTGCAATTGGCAGCAGTTCAGTGTTACTATTGACAAATTGTGAGGAGTGATGTTGATCAGTGCTTCTGTCACTGCTTCTGATGATACATGATAAAATTTGTTAAGGCTTCCTTTCCAGTTATTGCCACTTGTGTATGGATAGCCTTAATTTGAGCTGCATGTACAAAAGGAATTCTATATGTGCTCATACATTAGGCATGTCGAATGAAATTTTGGGTCTGTAAAATTCTTAAACCCAAGACATGCATGGTCTTGTACATAATTTTTTTTACAGAAATTGTTTGATTTTTGATGGAATATAAGTGGAGCTTGACTCAAAGTAAAACACTTATAGTAGCTAGGATAGCAATTGTTCATAGTGTCTAATGCCTTGCTTAAGTTTATATCCTAGAATAGAATAAGGAATTGGCAATAGTAAAAGTAGTTTTCGTTTCATGTATTACCTTAGATAAATGTACAAACCTTTAAGACATCTCAGGTGGGCATATTGTATCAGTTTAGTATTCTTCACTCATTCAAATTTATGTTTAAAAATAAGAAATGAACTTGTTTAAAGATCACGTCAATGTCTGTTATGTCTGTCAAAAACATAACCTACACCAGTTTGTTGGCTGAAGTGTGATAACAGGACCAGGAACATCCTTTCAATAACATCACTGGACAGAAAACAGAAAAGACAGAAAATGTTTTTAGTAGTTACTCAGTGTTTGGATCTGATTTAGGTCAGTGCAGTCACAGGGGTTTTCTGTAGGGATGCACCGATTGCAATTTTCTTGGCCGATTCCGATTACCGATTTTTTTGTAACTGTCATCGGCCAATACCGATTTTTCCGATACCGATTTTTTTTTCCCCAGATAACAGAAAATTAGAGCTGCTGTGAGTAGTCGATATCGACACAAAAAAATGGGTTTCAATTACTAGTTACTTTTATAATAGTGGCAGCTCTACAGCAAATAGAAACAAAAATCAAATTTTCTTTAATATGATGCTTTATTTTCCTAACAAATTTTCTTTACAAATTTAAATAAATAAAATGTAACTCGTAAAATGTAACAACACCGGTAACTCGACGTCTGAAAAGTAATGCCTACTTGCCATTGTGTATTTTGGGCAGAGGTGATTTATCAGATTTCTGAAGCCTGTATCCTCAACTATGGAAAACGGCTGATCATCTAGTGATCATCTTGTGATTGACTTGTGCATCTGTGTTTATGTTGAATTGGGGACAGACAAGTGGAAAAACCCCGCCCCCAAACTGCCAAACCCCGTCCCGTTTCAAACCGCGCGAGCAGAAATCTCACTCGAGCAAAAAAGCCGCTCGTCGGTAATCTACTTCGCGCGAGAACATTTAACACATCGAGAGGAAAAAAGACATTCGCGAGAGGAAAAATACAGTCCACGTGCAATATTATCACAACCGCGCACTCGATTCTTAATTTTGTGCTCTCGAGTTTCACATTTGCGCGCCCGACTTTGAAATTTACGCCCGCAAATTTTTTGCGGCAAGCCATTTTGCGCGCTCTAGTTTGGCATTTATGTGACGCCATACTCACGCACACAAAATTCATTTCGTCGCCGCACGATGTCATGCCATTCAAAGTGAATGAGAAACACCTCCATTGAACACACGTGAACGCTGCCTGAATGTGCGTGTGGCTGTGCTGCAAGTAATGCGCATGCACAAGATCGGTTTGAAATCGGCAGTACGTGTGAGTGATCGGCCGATCACCGATCAGGCCAAAAATCGTCCGATTCCGATCGCTGGCCAGTCGATTGGTGCATCCCTAGTTTTCTGTAATTTACAATGTCATGTTTTAAAACTTTTGCTTATTGCTAATGCTGTGTTACTTCTGCATTGCACTTAAACCGAAGGTCAGGTTATGCAAATTTGCATATTTCAAATATCAAATAGCCTGTAACAGTGGTGATTTTCATATTGGTTAACATAATTTGTGTATAGTGATCTTGACTTGTTAAATAAAGATGTTACTACAAAATGTTGTTGTTTGTTACATAATGTTTGTGTATATGTCGCTTAAATGGTTGTGGTTACATTTTAGGAGCCATTCATACAGAACTCATACTTCAGTTTTGTCTTGAGACCTTGTCCAATGCAAAGATAGTAATGAAAATTTTACATTTAAACTGACTGATTTTAATTCTCACTGACTTTTATGAACACATTAAATTTGCACAGATGTCAGAGTTCACATAACTGTTTTGTCTGTAGAAGATGTTTTATGTACATTGCATTTAAGTACAGCAACAGCAGAATGGATGTTAGTAAGTATGCTTGGACATCCTTTGATAATTCTTCATATTTCTCATTTTGTTAAAGGATGTTGAATGACATAGGCTGAAGTAAGGGGTCAGAAGCTCATCAGATGACTCCTTCAGTCCCATGGCCATTACAGATAAGCAGGCCATAATGGTGGTTCATCAAGAGGGCATGTCCACGTCTACATCGGCCCCTCAAACTACTTCTGCTTGTTCACTCTTTGTGGTACTTAAAGAATTACAACCTGGGAGTGGAATGCAGGAAGAAGGACACATGCTGGTAAACAGGGAGGCCAGTTTTGCTGAAAAATCCACAGCTGGTACTGGGGTAGCCTTGTCTTTGCCATTGTCAGCAATGGCGGCCGCCAACACCAGTAACCACCTGCCAGCAGAGACTACATGTAAAGGAATTACCGTAACTTTGGACAACAATAATATGTGGAATGAGTTTTACAGATGCCAGACTGAAATGATTCTGACAAAGCAAGGACGGAGAATGTTCCCCTATTGTCGCTTCCGCATCTCTGGGTTGGAACCATTTCAGAGTTACACCTTAGCAATGGACATGCATCCAGCGGATAATTACCGGTACAAGTGGTGTGACAGACGTTGGGAGACAAATGGAAAAGCTGACCCACATATCATACGCTCCTTTATACATCCTGAATCTCCATCTACTGGCTTTGACTGGATGCAGAATCCTATTTCATTTTACAAACTAAAGCTTACCAACAACCCTATGGACCAAGAGGGCCATATTATAATAAACTCTATGCACCGCTACCTTCCTCGTCTTCATATCATTCCTGCAGATAAAGCTACAGATGTAGTTCAGCTAAATGGACCTGATGTAATAACTTTTAGTTTTCCTCAAACAGAGTTCTTTGCTGTCACAGCTTATCAGAATCTCTCTATTACTCAGCTCAAAATTGACTATAACCCCTTTGCAAAGGGTTTCAGAGACGATGCTAACAGCCCCCGAGCTGGCAAGCCCAAGAATGGTCTTTCCACTGAAGCAGTAGACGGTGAACCCAAACTGAGTAGGGAGGCAACAACCCTTAATAATCTTAAGACATTGTTTGCAAAGAGGAATGCTGCTGGAAAAGTCCTCAAAGGCGAGACGAACTCTGTCTCCACAAATGGGGACATTAAAAAGGTTAATGGTGACACTCTGTTGACGACCGAATCTGAGAAAAGTTCAAGGTAAGTCTTCCCCTGTCCTCATGCATTATTTCCTGATTTGCCATATGTATGTACAGCCTACATACAGGAGAGAGCAGTAAGAGATTCATAACAGAAGTTATGAAAATATCTTTATTGAGTAACCCAACCTTTACCCTTTGACTTAATATTTTCACTGTAAAGCAACACAAAACATACGTTATGCAGAATTAGTAGAAAGGAGGTTAGCACTGGCTCCAAAAATACAGTTTAAAAAAAAAAAGAAAAATGTCCACCCCATTGTGATCTTTTGCCCAGATATAGCATTTATAGCATTTACAGTGTGTAACCTTATTTACAAAATTCTGACATCCAGCAGAATTTCAGGTCTAGCCAGTCTCTTGTATGCCATGCCTATGCTAATCAGTAGTGACTCATACATATACATATACCCCTGCACTTAAATTTTTCCATTTCTGAAGAAAAATGGCCTGCGTATCTTTGATGATAAAACAGAGAAAATAACTTGCAGAAACCTGCAAGTATTTTGTGATTAAGGAAGGCACAGAGAAAGAGTTCAGCGGAAGCAAAAGAAAGGTTTAATGTAGAGTTTGGAGGATGGTGGCAGACAAGTTGCTTCAGTTGGTTAAGAGTAGGGCTGGGTGATAGGAACCAAAGTCATACCTCAGAATTAAAAAAATATTCAGTAATCTTATCTGTGAATATGGTCCTTCAGTTGTTAAACTCTGCACTAACCTATGGATGAAGTTGGCAGCTAAGGCAATGAAAAGTACCGTCAAACTTGTGTATGAGCCGCTTTCATGTCACTTAGTGCTTTTCCTTAAATAAATCACAATCACATTTTTGACCTGGGCAGAAGTTTCTTTCGACATCTGCCGTTAAAGCAGTAACGAGCAGTATTGAGCATCACTGTCCATTCCGTCCAATCTGTGACTACATAATTATACAATAGTTCAGTAGCATATTTACCGTACACAGTGTCAGTACACTATGAAAGGCAAATACAAAATAAAAAACCAAGATAATTCTTAATTAGTCATAATTCTATTAAAAAGTTCAATTAATTGTGATATTGATTTGATCGCCCAGCCTTATCGTCTTGTGAGTGAGTAAGCGGGTGCCTGTGCAGAGTTAGCGTGGCACGGCTCTATATGCAAAAGAGGGTGTTGTAAAGCAGCATCAAACTATCACTATAAACTGTATTGTCTCATCTTTTGCATAAAAAAAAAACCTTTTAAAGAATCAGTAAACCCAGTTACCCATTGGATTTGTAAACAAGATGCTTTAATACAGACATATGTTGCAGGGATTAACCATACAGGTGTAATTGTATGCAACAAAGGGTTAAGTCAAGCATTTATGTTATACCTGTGTTAGAGATTTTAAATGTTATGTATTAATATTATGTGTATGACAATATAGAATACAAATGTTGCAAACAGTGGGCGGCACTTACAGCGTCACTCACAGCCGCCTCACAACTAGAAGCTCCTGGGTTCAAACCCCGGGGACGGCCATAAGGCCTTTTTGTGTGGAGTTTGCCTGCTCTCCCCGTGTTTGCATGGGTTTTCTCCGGATGCTCCGGTTTCCTCCCACAGTCCAAAGGCATGCAGTGTAGGTTAATTGGTGACTCTAAATTGGCCCCGTAAGGTGTGAATGTGAGTGTGTGTGCCCTGCGGTGTGTTGGCGCCTGTCCAGGGTTGTTCCAAGCCTTGTGCCCGTAAATTCCCAGGATAGACTCTGTTCCCCCCGTGACCCCAGCTGGGATTGAGCGGTTCAGATAATGAATGAATGAATAAATGATTATTGCAAACATTATTTTGTATTTTTTTCTCACTCAGTTTTATTGATGAGTGATTTAAGATTTTCCCCTTCCCCTTGCTTTCATGCTTTCAACAGTAAGAAGCGCCAGTGGCCTGGAGGACTGTCTGAATTGATAAAGGGGGCTCATGTTAAGGTGAAAAGGATGTCACTAGAGGATTTCCAGCACAAGAGCACTTTTTATCTTCCTCCTGGAGAGACGTTGGATGCCACATATAAGGACCCAAAGCCGGAAAGCGTATCTGGTTCTGAGGTGGAAAAGGAGAGGAAGCCAAAAAAGCAGACGGCGAACGCTGATTTTGTATCTGAATCAGAGGGGTGCATTACTGCCAACACAGTGTCCTCCGTCAAGGTCTCGGAGTCATTCATAGCGAAACATGAGACAGAGAAATCTCCAGAAACAATAAATGTGGAATCCAGCCTTGCCAGCGAAAGTGTTTCAGGTGTTTCTGGAAAGGAAAAGGTAGACACAACACTGAAGGAAACAACAGGGTTGCCAGATGATTTAGGAAATAGCAAGAAGTCACAGTCCATGGTCAAGCCATCTGATTCTGGAGAAGTAAAGAAGAAGCGGGCTGAGCCAGTACCCCTCCCACTCCTTGCTCATTTTCTCCAACAACTGAAGTCAAAAACCCGAGCAAAAGCAAAACCTGAAGTGTTTAGTGTATCTTCACCTTCTGATAAATCCTCTGACACTACTTCAGTTACTGAAAGCTCATTGCCTTCCACGTCCTCTACTCCTTCAAACACCTCATCAAATGCACAGCCACCCAGTTCCGTTATACCTGAACGTATTTCAGCGTTCAGAGATGCTTCCAGCTCATCGTTGCCCACTACCTTATCCTCTACATTACTTACTTCATCCCTTGTCGCATTGCCAGACACATCAGTGCCTTTGAGCCCTTCTTCTTCTTCCCCTTTGGTGCAAGTTCCTGACCCTGCTCTAATCAGCAAACATAACTCTGCCTTAACACCTGATTCTGTCTGTGACACCGTTTCTGATTCCACAGCAGATGCAACGCCCCTCTCCAAGCCTCAGGACGTCCCAGTCACATCTCCATCATTTTCAAATAGTGCTGTACCCACAAGCTGTCTGTCAGGCTCTACTCTTGACACTAATGTATCGACTGTCTTACCTTCTGGAGCCCCTGATGACGCACCTTGCTCTGCTGATGCTCAAGACAATAACCATGTACATAGTGAAGTCACTACTACTACTACTGAATCCACTCCAAACCCAATCATGGATTCAAGTACACCCCCATGTCCTGACCTACTTCCTGAGAATCTTCCCCAGTCCCCATTGTCAGACGATGGCATGAACATGATGTTCTCTCCGTCACACACACCTTCATCTCCGGACTGCTCGATGCCAAGCCCAGCTACATCATCCCCTGATCCTTTTCCACCTGATCTATTCTCAAACAGACCTATACCTCCTAGGAAGACACTTGACCCGTTTTCGCCGTATGTTTCTTTTGATGAACTGAAACCACCTTCAGATATTCCCCACGCAGTGTCAAAGTGTTTATTTTCGACTAGACAGACGTTTACTGGAGACTCTGAATCAGCGGTGGCAAACATCAACTGTACGGTGGCAAGTCCTGTGCTTGACTCTCAGCCTTGTTCTCCAAAGGCAACCAATCAGTGTTTGCAGGAGAGTGCAATCAAGAAATCTAAGGTAAAACATAGGAAAAGTGGGAAATCCAAGTTGAATGAAGATCAAGAGGTTACTGAGGGTCCCATACCTATACCAATGCAACCCAGCCTTGAGGATGTGGAAGGACAGTTGTTTGTTTCCTTTGTGTCAAAGGTACACCAATATGTTTTTTGTATTTATGGGAGCTTTTATTTGTTTAAATACAGAAATGAATTGGGTCTCATTCACCAATATCTTAATTTTTTTCTTAAATTTGCACTATATGAAAATACTAAGAAGAGTCGATAACAAAATCATTACATCTACTTAAGCAAGTGTAAAATTATGTTCACCCTGTGTTTAGAATGACAAACCTCAGTTTTCTTTGTAAGAGAGTAGAGCTCCTGCCAGTTGTTCCTATTTAGGATTTGTACAGCAGCTTTCACATGCTGTGTCTTAAGTGGGCAATGGAATCCCACTGATGCTGGTATTAGGGATGCACCGATCCAATATGTGGAACCGATAACTGATATTGGTCCAATAACAAGATGGATTGGGTATCGGTGGCATTGGGCCAATCTATGGGGCCGATTCAATTAAATTGTAGGTTTTTCTGTGTTCACGTATGCACTCACACACAATACGTTCTGCATGGGAAGTGTTACTGCGGTAAAACTGGTTTATTGTTTGACACTAATTCACACTAATTCCTACATATTGATATAACAATGAGCAGAACAATCAATGCAACAAACTACAACCCCAAAAGCAAATCATACCATTATACTGTTTAATTTCCTTAACAACACCAGCTCTCACTCACAATCTCTGTGTTCCTGCTCGATTTAGCACCACAGTGTTAGGGACCGTGACAAATATGAACTGTGTTTAAACAAATAATTTTGAGATGTCGTTTTTACTAATAAACAATTTAGCATATACGTATGGGTGTGTAATTATTACATTGTTATAAAAACAATCAAGTATTTTCTTAAGTCTAACAAAATAATCTGCGTCTCATCCTCATAGACAAACAGAAAAACGTATTAATTAAAAACTGGTATTGGATCACTATTTAGGATCGGTTGATACTAAAAGCTCCAATGTCAGCATTGGTATCGAAACTGGAAAAGTTGGATCGGTGCATCCCTAAAAACCGTGCCAGTGAACCATGGTTCTTTAGCAGTTACTTGTTCAAGACACATTCCCAAAGAATTTGACTCTAACATGTATAAACTGTGTTCATCTGCAGGGAAGCAACGTTCCAAAGTCACAAGTTAGTGGTGCATTTGTAATATGTTATTGCTATAGAAATAGAGGAAAAGATCTAGAGAAGGTGTACTAATGGCATAATACTGTAAAAATGAAAAGCAACAACCAGTTATTTTACACACACTATCACTGTCAGCACTGAAATGTCCGTAGTGGTACAAAGATAGTTTTGAGTTTTTAACAAAAACCTTAACAAGAACCATTGATGAATGAAGCGTGTTGTTTCCAGTGTTGTTTTGTTTGCTATTTCTTTGATTAAGTTGTAAACTAGAGTTTTTTTTAATTCACGTGATTGACTCTTCAGTACTTTCAGTGATATGTCTCCTTTTGTATAATAATTTCTGCAAACAGAAAGCACTTGAGGTTCATCTTGGAGATGAAGAGGTTTCACAGGAAACAGAGAAAAATGTAGAGAGTAAGGAAGTCTCATTTATTATTTATTGTGTATTGAATAATTTGTATTCATATTAATACTCAATTTGTCTTATTTAACAGATGAGGTCAGTTACAGTATTGAAGAAAGGATTGACGAGCTTGAAAAGGTTCTTCTGCGTGACTTGAAAATGATGAAACACAGACAAGTCATACATCCAGTACTGCAAGAAGGTAGAAAACAGTATTAATGACCTTTGTTCTTACTCAATTCATTTTGGATTTGGAAAGAAAACAGTGGCATAAAATTTAAAGTGTGCCTGTTGGATATAATTAATTTCTTTGCTTGTCTGCATTGTACGTGTGTAGCTTTGTTTTGGGTTTAGTTTTTTTTGTCCAGCATCTATAAAATTTCAACTGTTGATATTAAGTAAAGTTTAATCCAGATTATGGAAGTTTGCTGTTGCCTTGCAGACAAAATCAGCTTTGAGATATTAAGAAATAGGAACACACTGGTGAGCTTAGCGCTGACATATAAACTCTCAGCCTGGAGACTTGCTTGGGTGGATGAGCTACTGAGCTAGGTAAAGAAACAGTCAATGCTAAGGAACTGCTCACTTAAAAGGTGTATTATATTTACAGTTGGCCTGAAGTTGAATTTATTGGATCTGACTTTGGCCATTGACCTGCAGTATTTGGGTGTGTGCTTGCCTATTCCTCCACCAGTCGTCTTACCTGGAGAAAGTTCATCGTCCTCCCAAGGTGGTGGGTAACAGTAAATTCTGTAGTATTTTAAAGCTGTAACTTCAGCAAATCGCTATAATAATGTTCTTGGACTTCCCAGTCCTGTTCGTTTCTAGGACAGGGAAAACAACTGACTTCACCAAAATCAAAGGCTGGAGAGAGAAGTTTGTCTCATCCAACTCTTCCACCAATTCTGCAGGTATTACTTTTGTACCTTTTGAAATACTTTTGCTAATTTGTTTAGTACTGGTTTTGTTAGCTGAGATGAGCACAATAATTTTTGTATGATAATACTTGTTCCTGCATCTCCTATTTAGTGAACACCACTGCAGATTCGGGACAGAAGAACCTTTCGGCTTTCTGCAGCGACATGCTGGATGAATATCTGGAAAATGAAGGCAAGCTGATTGACGAGCGAGCTGCCAACTTATCTCAGACCTCTGTCAGCCCTGTTGTCTACCAGCTACCCACCAAGAGTACGAGTTATGTTCGTACTCTGGACAGTGTGTTAAAAAAACAGATATCCCCAACCATAGAATCCCCAATAAAGAGTTTTCCACCATCTAAAAAATCTGCAGCAACATCTAAACGCAAGCAGGTTTCCAAGTCAGGAGAGAATGCATTGAAAAAATCCTCAAAATCAGCAAAAATGTCGTCCAGCCTGAAAATGCCGCCAGCTACCTCCAACAATGAGGCACCCAAAGTGGGAGAAACCTTATCAAAGAAGTCCAAGTCTGGCAAAATCAAAACCAAGAAGTGCTCCAAGACCTCTGAAGCTGCTCCACTGGCCACCGGAAGGCTTGCTGTGAGTAGTTCATCAGGACCCACTGGAACACAAGGATCTGCTTCTATTTCTCCTGGTTCAAACACGACAGCGTTGCGCAGTCCAGGTTTGCCCAAAACTCTTGTTAAACTAATGGATGTGGAGGATGGTGCAGTTTGGGAGGGGAAACATCGTACCTGTATCACAGAGGAGCGCGCAACTATTGCTTTATGCGCCCTCTTCACTACAGAGGTATGTATTCTGCCTGAGAGGACATACACTTCATTCGTAGTGAAGCTATACTCCCCAAAGCTTCCTAACTGGAGATTCTTTTTATCTCTTTTTGGTTTCAGGGTGCGTTGAGAGCAGTTCCTTCTACCATCATTAAGAGGCGTGCCCCACCTTGCCTCAATGACTTTTGCCGACTGGGGTGTGTGTGTGCTAGTCTGGCACAGGAGAGGCGCCAACATCACTGTGGCAAACCTCAGTGCATGCTAGGCTGCAACTGCCTTCGACGCAAGGTAGTCCTGTTGAAAAAATCTGCAGAGTACGAAGACAGAAACGAGGGACCCGAAGCTGACGTTTGTTCAAGTGAAAATGAAAGTAGCGTGAAAAGGAGCAAAAAGAAGAAGATGGCCTACAGTGAGTGTGCTTCTGCTTGATTTGTCGTCTCAAATGAATAAATGAGTAAATGTATAGTTTCTCATTTCCGTCACTGGCTTACAGTTATTTCAGGTCCAGAAGCAGCACCTGAACCGGCCACCCATGTGAAAACGTTATGGGATCGTCAAGCCTCTGATCCAGAGTGTCTTTTTACACCCAATCCATCAAGGCCTAACTGTGCTCCACTATTATATCCTGACCTGCAGCAAGATTTGGAGAACTTTCTCCATCCTTCTCCCAAACGAGTGGTATGTCACACTTGATTTAATTGCTAAAGCTAATGGCCTTTAATCATTTCACACGAAAGGGCTGGATTCTTGAACACGGATTAAGCTTGGACTAAATTGCAGTACCAGTCATCAGATTTACAGCTGAAAGTCAGTTAGTCTAGGACTAGGCTTAATTTTTGACTGGGAAATTAGCTCCAGGAGTCTAAGAAAATACTACCTCCAGCACCACCACCACTGTGTCCCTTATCCCCAAGATGCTCCAGGTAGACTGTCCCTGAAATTACAAAATGGAAGTCGCTCTGGATAAGAGCATTAATGTCAGTGTAATGTTTGGGGCACTTGGCAGCGTAACGGATAGGGAGCTGGCCCTGTGATCGGAAGGTCGTCGGTTCAAGTCCTGGGCTGGTGATGGTGCTACTGGGGTACTCATGGGGCACTGCCAAAAGCCCCTCGCTGGTCCTTGGCTCAAATGTAGAGGTCACATTGTGTTGTGCTGTGGTATGTTCATAATGACTAATAATCAGTAAAATACACAGTTGGTGTGTGCTATCATTTTAGCTTTTACTCATTTCTGTATTCAGAAGCATGGTGCAAGTTCGGGAGCAATGAAAGAGAAGCCGAGCAAGATGACTTGTGCTCGTGTAAGGCCGTTCTCTAGGAGAAAGCATGTGGAACAAAGTGACGTAATGGTAAGATATTAATGTGGGCAGGATTTAATTGCATATTGGAAGCATTCTTTTAAAAGCATGTGTCTCAATTGAGAACTTGTGTTTGCAGGAACATCATGTTAGTTCACATGACTCATTTCAAGGTCAGTATGAGTAAACTAAATGATACTGTAAAGATCAACAAATATAAAGTGGCGCAAAGTTAGCTTCATCGTCTGTGTTCAAGTTCTGTGATGTCTGTACTGCCATATGAAATGATTTTAAAAGTGATTTTGATCTTCCTGTTGCAGAGATGGAAGAAGGAGAGCTTCGGCCACCTACTCTGTCTGGCCCTTTCAAACGGCTGGAAATTGTATCCAAGTGCACGTGGGATACAGAAGGCAGTAGAAACGTTGTCTTGCGTGTGGTGTGTGAACGTATGGCCCAGGATCGCCTGAAGAACCCGTTTTGGATCGGAAAGTACCGAATTGAGCCAACGTCTAGGACTGTACATGAAACAGAAGAAGGAACCACTATCACATACAAAGTTGTCATCTCTCAGTCGCATGTGGTGGATACCAAAAAGGAGGAGGATGAGAGGTTGAAACATTTAGAGGCCCAGCTGATTAAGACCATAGGGAAGAGTGAAGTGAAAGGTCTTCCTCTTCTTTCCAAGGTGGCTTCTGCAGGTTTTCTAAAGGCTGAGAAAAAACCTCCTGGGGCACAAGGGCAGATAACGGTAAGTATGTGTACATCACCTTTAAAAATGGCAGTTAAAGTTAGTGCCAAAACGCAACCTGGAGGTAGTTTTAATTAATGTCTTTTTCAGTAGCTAAGTTTAGCTTAAGTATCACACCTTTTAAGCATCAAGAGGTTACAGGTGTGATAAAGTCCCAACAAGAATAGCTTTGACTTTCATTAGCTAGGACTCTAAAACATATTTGTGCTTGGAGACTAAAATATTTATTATGCATAGAAATTACAAACAATAAAGTATTTTGCACAAAGCAATTAATACCTTAACTACAGCTTTCAAATACATTTAATAAGTATTATTACAAAAAAGGAATATTAAAAATACATTTAGGTTAATACATTTGTTATTTATACTTTACTACATAAGCTGTAAGTTGAGGCATTCTTCTGGTCTGAACGGTTTATGTATTCATTGAAAGGATGTCGGGTTGGTAAATAATGGCTAGCTTATTGTTGCTGAGTATTGTTAAAATGTCAGTCAGAAAGTCATTGATATTTTGTGTTTTCTGTGATTTTAAAAAGAAACAAGTGGGGGAAAAATTGTGGGGGATTACCTGGGTTCTCATTTGTAATCCATGACCAATAAAGAGGTCGTCCTCCAACATGGCAGACAAATCCTACAGTGCTCTAGTGATGATGCCATTTACAATTAGTGTTGTTTATAAATAAAATATAAACTATTCTAAAAAATATAGAATCCACTGTATAACAGATTGTTTGATTATCATTAAGTAGGTAGGTTGCAGGTTCAATTTAGTACTAGTATTTTTATTAGCTTAGGTGATTACCAAAAATACTTGCATCTGTTGCTGGTTTTGGAAGCATTTTCCACTTAATACATGCATGTAATTTGATGTTAAAATCATAATTTGTGGTTAATTTAAAGTGTGTTACTACTTTCCTTTTAGGTCAATGGAAAACCGTACCCTCAAGCCAAACTTGAACTGGGCTGGATGGGGGCTTTGCACCCTGCCAACAGACTGGCTGCCTATATCACAGGGAGAATCTGTCCATCTGATCAACAAGCCACGAAGCCTGTAACCTCTTCCACCTCTATCGCCAAGACTTCTTCCACGGTTTCCACCACCGCCATCACCAGCTGGGCCACAACAACAACAACAACAACAACAACGACTGTTACCAAAACGAATCCTAATGTCACTATATCAGTTAAACCTACAGGTAAGTGACGTATGGGAAACATATCTTGTGTGTATAGAAACATTTTTTAAGATCAGCAATGCAAAGTCTAGATTTACCCTGTTTGTAATGACATTAGGAATAAGTACACCTTGGGTATCATGAAAAAATTGATCTCTAATGTCTCTTTGTCAGCATGCCGTGCACTCTTAAGCGTATTGGTATCTGGCAGCAAAAAGACTTGGCTTCTATTGGGTAGAAGACAATATTCGACAAGCAGCACTGATAGCATTTTATTTGCCTTTATCAATCACTAGAGATGTAACCAATCCGTTATGTGGATCGGTATCGGTCCGAAAACAGCTCAAACGGCTGGATCAGGTATCGGTGGTATTGGGCCGTTCTATGGAGCCGATCTGTAAATGCGTGCACACTTAATTCGTTATGCATCGGAAGTGGCACTGCGGTAAAGTAGAGCTGAAACGATTGTTCCAGTAACTCGGAATGTTTTATTACAAAAAATGGTCAAGGCAATTTTTCTAGAATCGAAGCTTCGTTTAATTCATTTTACACATTAGAGCATGAGCCGCTTGTATTTCACACGGACGCTTAATAGTGACACACAACGTTATCAGTGGCGCAATCAAGACAAGACCTGATCTCTCTGTATGTGAAAGCACCAGTACTCGCTAAAACGCTCCAGTTCAGTCAAAATGTCCCCTTTATTACAGACACAAACCATATTTTAGCTGATAAATAACCACAACAACCAGCGTTCTACTCACAATTCTGCCATTTATTTAGATTTTTCAGTAGATTTTCCATCGTTTATTCTGGAACACGTGCCCAGCGCATCATTGTGACGCAACTCCGGGGCCCGTGCGGAGGTCTGTGGGAAATGTGATTCTCTGCAAAAGCAGCTCATTATATAGGCCAAATTGGTTCAAAATGACAAACTTCAGTATTTCATTTTCAATCCATCAAATTTTCAATTTTTTAATTTTATAGTGTAATCAATAAGAAAGAAGAAATATTGATATGTCTAAATGAACAGTTTTTGAGAACAAATAATTTAGCATATACGTGTGCGTAATTATTACACTGTTTTAGTTAGGAAAACAGTATTTAAATCAAGCATTTACTTAGCATAACAATAATCTCAGTCATGTATTCAGACACTTTAAAGCATTATTTTATGTTTAAAAAAGACTGTGACTGTATCGGTATCGGCAGATATCCAAATTTACAATATCGGTATCGGATATAAGAAAGTGGTATCGGCCCATCTTTA